>CM035427.1:55018830-55193830 GCA_020310875.1 Ceratopteris richardii | reverse complement strand
AGACAATTATATCGGCATTTCGCACCCGTGCATTGATTTCGCACCCGTGCATTGCTTATGCCCGTGCGCCTGTGTGTGTGCTTTTGTTCATCAGAACCATACGCGTACGCGCAGTGGATTGCATTTGAACTGTCGTACACTGGGGAAGGTAGTCTCTACGTTCAGAACGCAAGCCTCGAATGGGGAACGTGGTATGACTATCCAGACAAAGATCGTGAGATTGCCGCTCCAAATGGCCAAGCAATAGCTCCAGGGAGCATCCTCTATGTTGCAGCGTGTGGCAGAGAGAATTCACCATCCGGAACGGAGGGCACCTTTGAAATCTGGAGCAGTACGTTGAAAATTGCGCATTTCTATTTTGATTGCCCATGGAGTGGAAGCAACAAGCTGGAAATAAACCGCTTCTCCACCCAGTACGTGTTTGATTTCAGCACCGCGCCCTCCAGCGGTCCCATCGGACTTCTCCCTCTCCAGAGTCCACATCTACGCCAAATGAATAACACCATGACTGCCAATCATCATGCTACTCCTTATCATCATCAGCTGCTTTATAAATAAAATATTTACATGCACTGTGAAGGCGTCCTAATCTATCATCTATCTTCGTACCACCCACAGCCGCCTGCATTCACTTTGCGTTGCAGCTTTATTACCTCTCGAATTCGGAGCAGCTTTATTGTTAATGTCAAAATTTACTTTTTAGTTAATATCTTGATGAAAAACATGTGTACTTCAACTTCAACAACCCTCTTACAAGCTCTGAATATGATTTAGCATATACGGATTTAAGTACGAGAATCCACTCAATAACAATTCGTCTCTTCACATCCGGTAGTCCTTCACTGCGGAATTGTTGTAGGGCCAAAATGATTCTGAACCATGCACTTGCAGGCATAATTAATCTCTATCCCAAATAAAACTAGGGCATTTCATTTTCGTATTCGGTAAAAACTTGATCAGTGGGTTCAAGAAAGCTTGCACATAGAGGCATTAAGTTAAAGGAAATTATTAAAACTTAGGATCATCTCAAAGTTCTTATCAGTTCTATATTATCCTATTCCCACGGAGGCTGCATATGTTCATGCTTCTCCTCTACAACTTCACCCTCGAGGAGTAATGGGGTGAGGAAGAGCTCACACTCATGTACAAAAAAGTGTGAAAAAATGTGCACTAGCATCAATCCATAAATGGCAGTATGCCTAGAGCTTTATGAAATCTTTCAACTCCTATTAAGGCAATGGCTTTTTAGAATGGTTTGGATCATTGTCATTTGTGGGCATATACACCGAATTCATTTGTACATCAGAGAATCTCTTCTTGAACTAATAATAGTGCATCTCAATTTGTTTAGTGCAAGCATGGAATATTGGGGTCGTTACAACTATGAATGTGCTTTGAATTTCTATGAAAATATGAGTTACAGAGATTTGGCCAGCACCGCAAGTCATCCATAAGGCATCTGTGCCAATAAGACTTGAAATTCGATAAGGAGGCCACAATACATTAAGCCTCAGAACTAGAAATGGCCATAGCAGGCCACATCTTTCTCAACTAAGTTATGCATTGAGCTACCAAGCATGAATCAAAAAGCACTTCAAGACACATGAATATCTTGATACTCAACTAGTGGAAAAATATACAAAAGTTTCAATTTTATTTTAAAGTAAAAGTATTAAAGATAAATATAATTCAACTTTAGTTACAAATGTTTTAAGAAAAAGCAGATGAAAGATCTCATGAAAGATTATACTGAAGATTGTGTTAATGTTTTATCTTTATATCTATTATGAAAAAATAAATCTCACTACTATGTTTTTCTTAGCATGCACATGAATATGTCCATTTTATCTCTCTATCTCTATACATACACACCCACATGTAATCATGATAATGCGATACCAACTCTTTGTATATCCAAGAGTTAGTATTTTCTTTGCAAGTTTCAAATTTGGTCTAGTTTCTAAAGTATTGAGACACTTAACAAATTTTTTTTCTCCCAAAGATCTAGAATCTAGAACTCATCTCGATCTTTTACCTTCACCTTGTTAGTAAATTTTCAAACTTATCTCTCACTTCATGCATATATCCTCTTTAGTGAACATTGACAAGAAAGAATTCTAAACACAAAAGCATGTGTGTCCTCAACATTTTACTCAAAAGTGACGTATTCACAATCTTGAAAGCCTTACTATTAGCAAATATTTTGAATTTTATGTTGTCACTTAGCCCATATCTTTGTGTAGAGTATTTTTTTAATATATTATACTTTGCATACATTAATTTCTCTAAATCCATTGCTAAATCAAACTATGTAAGATCAGTTCCAACAAGTTACACTTATATTGCCATATTAGTTATTTATGAGCCTATCATTTATGTTTAAATATTCTTTAGCATGGATACTCTTCATATTTATCAGTTGTTGCCTTCATGGTAATATGGAGAATCTATGTATTGAACCATCTTCTAATGTATCCATAATATCTCTCCTCAATTGTTTTCATGTCAAAAGAGATGAAAAGAATACATTATTGCTTAACATAACCTTTGAGGGAGAACCGACTTGTGTCCTTTATGTTGTTTTGACAAAGTATACTCAGAATTACAATATCAACCACATGAGGGAAATAATACAAGAATATACAATTATTAAAAGGGGTCTCACAACCTAAGATTGATAGCTATGGATAATTGGAGTGGTCAAGATAAAAGAGCCCCCATAACCCCAATTCTATTTGTATGAAGCATGATATCTAAAATAGAAGAATTCTCTTGAAGGACATGGATGAGATACAAGAAATTTTAGGAGAGGTACTTTAGTAAGAGTTACAAGAGGACATGACTAGATGTCCAAAAACTACTCTAGGGAATATCAAAACGAGGAGATAGATAAGAATATGTGTTGCAGCTTAGAAAGTCCTTAATTAAATAATGTGACTCCTTGATCCCTTGAGATTGGCAATGAAGGACTTATGATCTACGTGTCAATTCCTCATTATATAGGTGTTCAATGGTGGTGGCATTAAGGTGGTTAAGAATTAATTAATTCATTAAAGGTGTGACCAGCGTAGTATACATCATCAAGTCAAGGGATTGATTCAATTGTTTGTACTCTCAAAAAGGTGATTTAGCTTAACTTAGTCGAACTTCATCTAATTTGATCACTAAGTCTACATGTTCCTAAAGAAGAGGTTTTAAAACTTATCCCTACAAAGTTTCATCTTAATCAATACATATTCTGATGACAAAACAATAAAATCTAGTTTTTAGGGTCACCACACTTTTCTAGATTAAGCAAATTGAAGTTGTGAAGGGATGCAACATGGAAAAAGATGATTGATCCATGTTTTATGGTCAGGATTAGCTCACATTCAAGGGTGGAGATGAACCAAAGCTTAAACAAAGTAGGATCAACGAGTTTTTGTTTTGCATTGGATAAATCCTAAGTGAATGGCCAAGAGCAATTATGTAGAGTTCTTCCAAAAATAGCAGCTAATCCTATGCGAATCCATCTCAACATTGATCGAGTGGTCCTAATCTTCATAGATTCAAGGGTGGAAAATGAGGTCTCCTTTCCTGTCCTCCTTTGTCCTACATTTGATAAGAGGAATCAATCCTTGCCATCAATTTTACGAATCAATTGATTATAATAAAAAGTAGTTGATATTACAATTTAGAGTTGTTTTCTCCATGATCCAAGGGTCTAGATTCATTAAAATACTATAAAAACCCATCTCGAAACTCATGGATGATCATTGTCATGCATCCTTATGGCCTTGCTAGCACATGGTTTCCTTGTGAGGATCACCCTTAGTTGAGCCTGTGAGGATCTAAAGAGGGCTTGTAAGAGCATAGTTCCTAGATTCAAATTTGAGTTAGACTTCCACTAGGATAGAATTAAAAACTGAATGGTTTTTTGCTCTTTCCTTGCTGTTAACGGAGCATGTGAGGGATTTAGAGTTAGATTTATTGGTCTTAAAATTCTGGAGATAGACATTATTTTCCTAGACAGAAAAAGGGTCACTTATGTGGTTCCCATCTTCGCGCATGTGGCATTTAATACATGTCTCATGGTGGCTAGCTTGTCATACAATGATGCTCATGGACATGTATTGCATTACAATCTCTTTTAATTATGGTCAGTTTATCTCCATATCACTTTGTCTCCTAAGTTTTCTCCATGTCTCCTTTCAAATCTTTCTATGTTTGACAAGGCTTTGCAACTTTGCATAAAACTAGTGGGGATTTTGTATTTTAATTGTGAGGATAATTCTCAAAATATTCATAATTTATGAGCCACATACATACATACCATCCACAATTACCCATGCATTTTTCCAGTGCATCCGATAAGGAGGTTTCGCAATGGAATTTTTGCATGCTTGCACAATGTATTTTGCACATACTCATCTATATTATAATATTTTTGTATTTTTTAAAGACTAGATCAGTGGGTTTATGAATGCCTATATATAAAGGCATTAAGTTAAAAGAAATATTAAAACTTAGGATAATCTAGAATTTGATTTTAGTTCTATATTATCCTGTTTCCACGAGGCTTAATATGTTTATGTTTCTCCTCTACAACCTCACCATCAAATCTAATTAATATCAAAATGTAGAAACAAATCCCTCTAAGAGTAATGGAGGGAGGAATAGCTCACACTCATATACACAAAAGTGTCAGAAAATATGCACGAGGATCACTTTATAAATGGCACTATGCCTGGAGATTTATGAAATCTTTGAACTCCTATTAATGCAATGCCTTTTTAGAATGGTTTGTATCATTGTCCTTTGTGGCAATATATGCGAACTTCATTTCCACATCAGAGGATCTCTTCTTAAAGTAATAATAGTGCAGCTCAATGTGTTTAGTGAAAGCATGGAAGATTGGGATCACTACAAGTATGAATATGCTTTGCATTTCCATGAAAATAGGAGTTAAAAGGACTTGGAAAACACCTCAAGTCATCCATAAGGCATGTGTGCCAATAAGACTTGAAATTAGCTAATGCGGCAACCATACATTAAGCCTCAAAACTACAAATGGCCATATTAGGCCACTTCTCTCTCAACTAAGGTATGCATGAGCTACCAAGCATGAAACAAAAATCTTTTCAAGACACATGAATGTCTTGATATTTAACTAGTGGAAAATTTTACATGCGTTTCAATTTCATTTTAAAGAAAAATTATCTAAGATTAATATATTTCAACTTTAGTTAGAAATGTTTTAAGAAGAATCAGATGAAAGAACTTGAGAGAGATTATACCAAATATTTTGTTAATGTTTTATCTCTCTATCTATTCTGAAAAATATTTCTCACTACTATGTTTTTCTTTGCATTCACATGATTGTCTCCATTTCATCCCTGTATCTCCATACATACACACCCACATGTGACCATGATGATACAATACAAACTCTTTGTATATCCAAGAGTTCTTACCGAACTTCCACACCTTGAACATCATTTATACTAAGAAGATTTAAAATATTAATGATCCACAGAAAGATAGAATATCTTCTTTCTTATTTTCCAAGTACCTTAGCTCTATGGTTATTTCCATGGTTCCATATACTTGTTTGGATGTTAGAGGCTACAATTTTTCCATGATATCAAGCTAGTATTTTCTTTGGAAGTTTGAATTGTTTTTTAGTATTGAAAAACTTAACAGATATTTTTTCTCCCAAAGATCTAGAATCCAAAACTCATCTCGATGTTTTAACTTCATCTTCTTAGGCAATTTCCATACTTCCATTGGATTGTCAAATGCACCAAGTCATGCCACATTAAAGTTTCATCAAGAGAAAATAAATTCATTTGTTATGATAATATTTTCTTGTGAGATATTTCTATGAAATCTTTCCACATTTCAAAAAATATGAGACCCATTGAATACAAAAGTTATCAAGATAGTTCCTTTTATTTTAAAACTTATCTGTCACTTCATGCATATATCCTCTTTAGTAAACATAGACAAGAAAGAATTCTAAACATAAGAGGAGTGAGTCCTCAACATTTCACTCCAAATTAACATATTTACGATCTTGAGAGCCTTACTATTAGTGAATATTTTGAATTTTCTATCTACACTTAGACCATATGTTTGTGTAGAGGATTTTATGAATATATTATTCTTTGCATACATTAATTTTTCTAAATCCATTTATAAATACAAATATGATAAATCACATAACTTACACTTACATTGCCATATTAGTTATTTATGAACCTATCATTTATGTTTAAATATTCTTTAACATGGAGACTCTTTATATTTATCACTTGTTGCCTTCATGATAGTATGTAGCATCTGTGTATTGAACCATCTTCATATGTATCGATAATATCTCTCCTCAATTGTTTTCATGTCAAAATAAATCAAAAGAATAAATTATTACTATATATAACCTTTCTATCAAGGGAGAACTGAATTGCATCCTCTATGTTGTTTTGACAAAGTATACGTTTGATTACAATATCAATCACATGAGGGATATAATCCAGGAATATAAAATTATTACAAGGGGTCTCACAACCCAAGATTGATATTCATGGATAATTGCACCCAACAAGATAAAAGAAACCCCATAAACCCAATTCTATCTCTATGAAACATGATATCTAAAATAGAAGGATTCTCTTAAAGGACATGAACGAGATACAAGAAATATTAGGTGAGGATGTTTTAGTATGAGTTACAAGACATAACTAGATGTCCAAAAAAATCCCTAGAGAATCTCAAAACAAGGAGATAGATAAGAACAGGTGTTGCAACTTAGAAAGTACTAATTAAAGAATGTGACTCCTTGATCCCTTGAGATTGGCAATGAAGGAGTGATAATCTATGTGTGGATCCCTCCATATATAGGTTTTCAACAATGGTTGCATTAAGGTGGTTAGGAATTAATTAATTCATCGAAGATCTGACCAATCTAGTTTACATCTTCAAGTAAAGGGATCGATTCAATTGTTTCTACTTTCAAAATGGTGATTGACAAGAGGTTTCAAAAGAAAGACCTACAAATTTTCCTCTTAATCAATGCATATTCCAATGGTAAAACATCACAACATCTAGTTTTCAGGGTCACCACAGTTTTCTAGATTAGGCAAATTGAAGTTTTGAAGGGTGGAGATGCGCTCACATTCGAGGGTGGAGATGAGCTCACATTCGAGGGTGGAGATGCACCAAAGCTTAAATGAAGGAGGCTATGAGTTTTTGTTTTGCATTGGATAAATCCTAAGTGAATGGACAAGAGTAATAATGTAGAGTTGCTCCAAAAATAGCAACTAATCTTATGCAAATTGATATCAACATTGATCGGGTGGTCCAAGACTTCCCATATTCAAGGGTGGAGAAATAAGGCATCTTTCTTCTCCTCCTTTGCCCTAGATTTGGTAAGATGAATCAATCCTTTCCATTAATGTTTTGAATCAAATGATTATACTAAAACATAGTTGATACTACAATTTAGAATTGATTTATCCATAATCCAGGGGTCAAGATTCATTGAAGAAACTATAAAAAACCACGTCCAAATGCATGGAGATTTATTGTTAAGCATCCTTATGGCTTTGTAGCACATGGGTTCCTTGTGTAGGATCACCCTCAGCTGAGCCTATGAATATCTAAAGAGGGCTTGTAAGAGCATCGTTTCTAGATTCAAATTTTAGTTAGACTTCCAAACTAGGATAGACTTGTAAACTCAATGGTTTCTTGCTTCTTTCCTTGCCATTAGTGAAGTGTGTGAGTGAGTTAAATTTGCATTTATTGGTCTTAAAATTCTTGAGATAGAAATTACGTTCCTAGACAAATATAGGGTCACTCATTTGGTTCCTATCTTTGTGCAAGTGGCATTCAATTGAACTCTGATGGTGGAATGGTCATGCGGACTACCTTTGACCATTAGATTGCCTTGCTTGTCATACCATGATGCTCATGGACTTGTATTTCATTATAATCTCTTTTAATTATGGTAAGCTTATCTCCATATCCCTTTGTTTCCTAAGTTGTCTACATGTCTCCTTTCAAATCTTTGTACGTGTGAGAAGACTTCCCAACTTTGCATAAAACTAGTGAGGAGTTCTATTGCGATTGTGAGGATAATTCTCTAGATATTCCTAATCTATGACCCTCATACATACATACCATCCACAAGAACCCATGCATATGTCCATTGCATCTGCTAAGGAGGTTTTCCAATGCAATTTTTGTGTGCCAATGTAATGTATATTTCTGCACGTACTTAACTCATGCACCTCAGTAGGGCCATCGCTACAAGGCCAAAATGCTTTTGAACTATTCACTTGCAAGCATCATTAATGTCTAGCCCAAATAAACCTAGAGCATTTCATGTATATTATATTATTTTTGTATTCGGTAGAGAGTTGACGGGTGGGTTTAGGACTGCGTATATATAAATGCATTAAGTTAAATTAAATAATTAAAACTTAGGATCATCTCAAAGTTCTTTTTAGTTCTATATTATCCTATTTCCACGAAGGCTGAATATGTTTTTGTTTCTTCTCTACAACTTCACCATGAAATCTGATTAATATCAAAATGAAGTAACAAATCCCTCTATGAGGTTTTTTTCCCCCGGCTTGTACATACGCCTATTGCCCTAATGGGCTACTTATCTTTGTAATTTTTTCAGTAATACATTCAGTATTGTGTGTTGCGCTCCAAGCTTCTTCTTCCTCCTTGTGTTGTTCGCGTGCTTCCGTAGACGTCTAACTCAAACAATTGGTATTAGAGCAGGTCCCCGCTTCATCTAGGGCATCGTCTACACCTCTCTGGTTGGAGTCTCAGATTCGCACCAAATTTGGTGAGCATACTCAGGCTATTTCAGAGATCAAAATAGCTTCGCTGTGTGGTGCCAAAAATGCGATCTAAGCTCGTTTCATCTTTCAAACGCACTATCATAGTGCTTGTGCAGGGTATTTCTTCTTTTTGTGCCAAAGGTATATACCTATTTTGGTTCGTCAACATAAGCATCTCGAAGTGTACTATAGGTTTGGCAAAACTCGTGTGGGCAATTTCCTTCAACTTTTTGAGATACAATCAATTTTTGCATCAAGGTATTCTAGTCAATAGCCATGGTTGAAAGCAGTGATGGATTTTGTATGTTGGCTGTTGAGGATAAGTTGGATGGTACCAACTACCTGTTGTGGGCTTATATCATGCGACATGTATTGGTTGCATAAGACTGTGGAACATTGTTCAGGGTGTTGAGAAATGTGCTATCACACCTGCAACTATTACAGATAAAGGTACTGAAGCTGATGTAGAAGGTATCGAAGATGATGATATTCTACATATTCCTATTTGTGCTGCGGTTTCTACTGCACCTATTATAGAGCAAATTTGTTGGGATGGTAGAGATGCCTAGGCATGTGCATTGGTAGTGTATGTCAAACATGCCATTATTCCTCATATTCGCTCTTGCACAACAACCAAGGATGCTTGGGATACACTGACCACATTGTACCAAGCTAGGAATGAGGCTCGTGTTGCTTACCTCTGAAAACCGTTGGAGAGTGAGCACATGAATGAAGGTGATTCTATGGATAGTTTTGTAACAAAGATGAAAGACTTGAAGGAACAATTGATTTTTCTGATGAGGTTATACCAGATAGCTCAATTGCACAGACCGTTCTGAATGGTCTTTATGATTCATATCAGAGTTTTTCTTCTACTCTTTGGCTGATGATGAAAGGCAATCCAAATGCCTTTCCATTTGAGGAGTTAGTCTCTATTCAGGTGCAAGAATATGAGTCAAGGTAGAACAGGTTCATTATGCATGTCGCAGATCAAGCTTTCTTGGCTAGTCAGAAGGTCAAAGGAAAATTGAGCTCCTCAGTTAGTAAGTAGAAATTTGCTTATTCTACACAATGGGAGAGGGAAGACAAAGATGAAAAGAAATCAGAAAAGTAGAAATTGTTTTGCAAGTACTGTAAAGGAAATGATCATATCATAAAGAACTATCCAAAACGGGCTACTAAAGAGGCAAAGAAGAAAGAGGCTGGAATGGTTGTTGTAGAAGCCTCTACAACAAAAACACAGTCTGCTAATCTCATTAAGAAAAGAAGTGAACCTTGCATGGGCCTTGTAAGGATTCCTAATTTTTAGGGATAAAAGAGCTTAATCTAGGAGTTAAGGGGCCATGGAAAACCACTAGTAGTATTCTTCAATAAAATAATATTTGATAGGTATTTTTATTTGAATTTTAAGATGCAACTATTCTTGGCCTTTGGATGCTTCTATTTAATGGCTGAGATTGAAACGGATGACAAAAGAGAAAGAGAGGCCATTAAATGCGTGGGATGAGACAGTAGAGAGAGAAGGCTTCACGAATTTTTTTTGTGAAAGTCTCTACAAGATTTATGACCGTTTGATGATTTCAAATCCAACGACGATCCACATTTGGGGCTGAAGAGAAAATTCGAATCAATAAGAGTCGTCGGATGGGGGCAAGATCCAATGGTGACCCGTGTTTGGGGCTAAGCACAAATCCATTGAAGACATGAGCTGTCGGATGAGCCCAAGATCCAAGGGACTAGGAGAAAAGGCGCTTTTGCCTTTTGGCCACTCAATCTCAGCCATGGGATGCTTTTTTAATCCAATGGTGGAGAATCTAGGCGCTCAAAATGGGACAAATTCAAAGTATTGTTGGTGCATTTTTTACCCAAGTCTACATGCTTGATATGCTTGATATTAGGATCATTTATAAGTCACATGTGTAGTCATGTGAACACCTCTTGTAAAAGAGTTCATTTTTATCTCTTGTAATTGAAAAAAGAAAAAGGAAAAAGATGGCTTACCTCATCCATGATGTAAAAGCAAATTCATGGCTCTAACTACCTAAAACCACAAATTTTTGAGCTGAGGGAATATCTCCTAACTTTGGGGATCACTTTTAGGTGGAGCCATTTGAATTCGAATTCAAAACTCCCTCCAAGAATAGCTATAAAAGGATCAAGAAGGAAGAGGCGATTAGCAAGCCTTATACGTAACCACTTCATGTCATTTTGTAGAGATTGAAGATCTTACTCCATAGCTCTACCATTCTACTCACATTGTGCAAATATTCATTGCCAATGTGGTTGTAATCGTATGTGAATCTATACATTTGTCATTATCTACTTCTCTGTTTTGTTCTCTTTTATACTCACTTAGAGCAGTAACTTGAGAAGGTCATATCTCGCGTTCTACTAAACCTTATTCCGTGTTTTAACGTGCCTTGAATAGCTCTTACTGTCTAGTTTGTAAATAGCTATGTTCATGGCCATTGGAGTAACAGGTTTGGAGATATCGGCATTTTACTACTCACTGGTCTATCTCTGTAGAGCCCCGAGAATGGTGGGCATGTTCTAGAAATTGATGAATCTTGTTCTCAGTGCTCAGCCCATCATTTGAAGTGCTTTAACTTGGATTTGGAATCTTGCTAAGTTTATTTGCTATGTCCAAAAGGAATTTATCTTATTCCTACCAGGTTGAGAGCACTTATCAGTTTTTCCAGGAGGTGTATGTCAAAAAATAGGAAGTTTTGGGAGCTAGTCATTTCGCAACTAGTCTGTCTTGACTTTAAATTTTGGGATACATCTTCCAAAGTACTTGGCTGATATTTTGGTGGATTTAGGAAGATCAAAGGGTCAAATAATCAAATCTGAAGTCTCAGTTGGCTGGTGTGAAGCTGGTTGTAGCAGCACCATCTCATCTTTGGATGGCATCCACCATCTCTCTTCACAGTGGTATCAGAGCATAGTCAAGCAACATGGGAGATGGATTTCCATCAACAATTGAAAAATTGGATTGGAAAAACTACCCGGCATGGTCTATAATGATGGAGGCTTACCTTCAAGGGAGGAATCTATATGGACTCATATCCGGAAATGAAGCAATTCCAACCATGAGGAATAAAGGGCAACCATCACATGAAGAAGTGGAAGGACTTTTAAATTGGTGTTCGAAGGATGCACTTGCAAAGTCCTATATTCTAAACTCAATCTCTTATTTTCTTTTACCTCATGTCAAGGGATGCAAGGAAGAACCAATTGTGGATGGAGTTGACAACAATGAAGAAAAGCCCGAAGCAAAATGTGACTCATTGTGTCACAAAGATGAAGGAGATTTCTGACCAACTTGGAAGCATTGGAGAGGTAATTGAAGAGGAGCAAATCATTAGAAAAACCATAAATGGAATCAAAGCAGATGACAAGTGGGAGTCATTCACAACAGCCATGGATTTATACATGGATATGCATGTACCCGACCTCAACACACTCATGGGCCAACTCTTCACTCATTAAGCAAAGATTAGCAAAGGTGGTGAGTCCTCAAGAGGTAATCAAACTTTTTCCTTATAATCTGATAAAGCTAAGGTCAAGGAAAAGTCAAAGAATAGGAAGAATGAAGATGAAGGTAGCTCTTTCCGAGCAAACTTTGTAGGTAGAGGAAGAGCTAGAGGAAGATGCAAAGGTGGAAAGCAAGGCAGGGGGAGATTCCAATCATCTCAACCTTGCAATATATGTGGCTTATCTAATCATACTACTAAAGAATATTTCAAGAATCCAAGGAACTCAAGAGGAAGAGGATTCAATAGAGGTGGCTATGGATCAAATAGAGGCAGGTACAATGGAGGCTACAACAACAACTACTACAACAATAATTACAACAACAACAACTATGAAAGTGGCCAGGAAGAAGAGATTACAATAACTATGCAGAGGACCAAAGTCAAGAAGATTCATTATTGATTATGAATCTATTAGCGAAGAAGGGTAAGGATGATGATCACATATTTTACATTGATTGAGGATGCTCAAACCATGTAGCAAGAAATGTGGCTTTACTTTCTGATTTGGAAGATCCTCATAACAAGCATGAAGTGCAGACAAGAGATGACACAAAGCACTCAGTGGAGAAGATAGGTAATGTGAAGAAACTAGATGGGAATATGAACCTCTTAAGAAAAGTCTTGTATGTCCCTACAATTACCAAAAATTTAATAAGTGTTGGACAGATTGTTGAAAAAGGATTGTAGGTTAGATTCAATCGATTTGGAGCATATGTTGAAGACCCAAGGCAAGACTTTTGAAGGATTTCCACAGGAGAAAAGACAGGAAGGCTCTTCACATCTAACAATGTGTCACCATACTTTGTTCGTACTAAATCACAGAATACAATACCTATAGCTTTTGAAAAGTAGGATTGTCTCAAGCTTCATCTTAAATGGACTCAAGGATTTTTAGTATTTGGGATTCCTTCCAATGTTATTCGTAATCCTATTTTCTAAGATGCTTTGATGTCAACTGCACAAAAAGGATCACCATGCCAAATTATAATAAATTGTGAACAGAGTATGTAGATAAAGTGAAAAAAAAGCACTGAAGCTATTTTAAAGCAAATAGTTCTCGATTATGTACCCATATATGGATGTAAAATAGCATTAGGTGGATGGACAAGTTGTCAGAAGATGCCACTGATTAATCTCATGGTTATATGTCCAAAAGCAAGCATGTTTTTGGAAGCTATTGATACTTCTCTTAAAGAGAAAAGTTAAGCTTTTCCTGTAAAGATATATGAACATGCTATATTGTGCATGGGTGGTCCAAAGAATATGAATGGGATAGTGACTGATAATGCATCTAATTTTTGAAGTGATGGAATCGCAATTCAAAACAGCTATGAAGGTGTTACTTAGGTTCCATGTGCAGCTCATACACTAAATCTATTATTGAAAGATAAAGATAGATTATCTTTCATTAAACAAAGTTTATTAGATGAAAATCATGTGGTCAAACTTATTAGAGAGCATCAATTAGGATATTCACTCTTTCACTCAAAATCTCCCAATAAAGCACTTCATATCTTTTGCACTACAGAATTTGCAACTACCTAAATTGTGCTCAATGGATTATTCAAAGTCAACCAAGCCCTTGTAGAAATGATTACTCATCGAAGATGGGAAGCATGAATAGAGAAGTATCCTTCTTATTGAGTGGCATCTTCAAAATGTTCACCTCTAATACAATCACAAAAGTTTTGGTGTAGTCTTTAAAAAATCATCGGTATCACTAAATCTTTTGTGGAACTTTTACGAATTGTTGATAGTGATAAGTTTGTGATAGGGAAAGTTTATTGGATTATGTCAGAAGATATTCAAAAAGTAAAAGACTTCAATCAATTTTCATTCCAAGAAAAAAACACAGATTGTATCACTAACACACACAAGATGGATGCAAACGCATGCTCATTTACATGGAACAATGTTCGTTTTTGATATAACATTTCAACTTAATGGCCATGCATCAAACAAGAAGCCATGGAAAATTTCAAAACCACATGTTTATTATTACTTCTACGTATAGATAGTCAAGATGCATTCCACCAAAGTGTAGGTTATGTATATTGAGAAGGATGTTTTGGAGATCTATGGCACAATGAAGCGATTCAAAAGCATCCACCTCCTATATGGTAGAAAGAGTATGGAGGTGAAGTAGTGGAGTTGCCACATATAGCTATGAGAGTGCTTTCAGTAACAGTTTCAAGTGGTAGTTGTGAACGTAATTGGAGTGCATATAATTTTCTTCATTCAAAACATAGAAACTGTTAAGTGTACCACGTGCCAATGATTTGGTATATGTGTTTTGTAATATGCATTTGTTACATGCTCCAACCAAGATAGCTTCTACACTAACACAACAAACTTTTGGAGAAATTCGAACTCAAATTTTAAGAAATGATCCATGGAGTGATCATGATTTAGATGTAAATCACAACGATGGTTCAAACATGCAAGAAATAGATGACATAGTACTCGTCATGGATGATGATATTCAAAATAAAGAAAATGATGTACTTTGCATACTTTGATTAGATTTAATTACAAAATCGATGGCTTTATAATATAGTGATGTCTTTGATTACAAAAAGAAGCTTGTCTATGCAATGTTTTGCTTATCAAATAATTCATCGGTTATGAACCGATCAAAAGATGATTATGCCTATGAGAGTCTTCCAAATTTGCTCTCATATGCATCCACAGATATTTGTAAATTTTCTATTTGATTTTCTAGATCATCGATACTTTGTTTTTTATCATCAATTAATCTTTGTAATCCAGGAACTATTAAATCTTCGTTGTATAATTCTACTCCCTGTGATGATAAATTATCGATAAGATTATATTCTTTACGTAGCAAAATGTAGGCCCACTTTTGAGGAAGAGGGCCATCGTTCCCTGATTACGAAATTATGCCCAATTTTGAGGATGTCCCAAACCTATACCTACATTTTTGGACGATCATCCCAATCTACATGTCGATTAAGAATGTCTTGTAAAAAAACATTTTGAATGAAATATAGTGCTATTTGATTATTATTTGGTAATAATCTCTCAACTTGCACAAAGCATCGAAGTAGAATTTCTACTAATACTTTATGTTGTAAGTCACAAAGCTTTAAGGGTGCTATTTCTTTTGCCCTTCCTGTAACCCAAAAGAGAACATCACAAACAAACTGATTTCGATATAGCTTTTTGGCTTGTTTCATTGATAATGGTTATCCTTCTAAACCTTTTGGATCCAAATCCTGATGAAATAAAAATGCTAATCCACATTGTGCAAATTGAGCATTCTGCTTAGAAAAAATCCTTTGAGATTCAACTTGATCAATATCATTGTTCAAATATGGTATTCTTGCCATGTTTTACTTTCAAATATGCAACACAGAAACACTAATTCTATCTTAGAAGAATTCTCATAACTGAAACAATACCAATTTACTTTATCCACTTAACTCAAATGATACTACTTCATCTAATTCACATAATTTAAGTGAGACCACTCAAATGATACCACTTTACTGAATCCACTTTACTCAAATGATACCACTTTACTTAATCCACTTAACTCAAATGATATCACTTCATTTAATCCACATTATTCAGATGATACAACCTCATATAATCCACTTAACTCAAATGATACCACTTTATTTAGTCCACTTCATTCAAATGAATGCACATCATTTAATCCACATATTACAAATGAATCCACTTTATTTCATCCACATAATTCAAAAGATAGCACTTCATTTAAACGAATCCACATATTACAAATGAATCCACTTCATTTCATGCACATTCTTCAATAGATAGCACTTCATTTAAATGAATCCACATTTTTCAATCCACATATTACAAATGAATCCACTTCATTTCATCAATATAATTCAAAAGATAACACTTCATTTAAATGATTCCATATCATTTAATCCACATATTACAAATGAATCCACTTCATTTCATCAACATAATTCAAAAGATAGCACTTCATTCAAAAGATAGCACTTCATTCAAAAGAATTCACTTAACTCAAATGATACCACTTCATGTAATCCACATAACTCAAATTAATCCATACCATTTACTCCATTTAATGCAAATGAGTCTATATCATTTAATCCACATAGTTAATTTAAATATCGATCCTTTTCAATATGGTCTTAATCCATGCGTCATGGATATCTTTAAACCGTACTGACTTAGATTCGAGAATGCTCTAAGGAGTTCATGTGCATCTACTCTTTTTGATACATCTCTATCAAAAGCTAATTCTAAAGCATATTTGAACTTGTTAATCCTATATCTATCAATGGTATAACTATTTATATCTAGATACTTCAAGAGTTGCAATAGTAGTATCGAGACCATAAATGTTTGTTGACTTTTATTAAAAGGTGGAGAACTAGTGGATATACATTCGGGTGCAATCTACTAGTACTTTCAACTCCAGTCATTTCTTGTCGATATTTCTAAATTAGGTAGCTTTAGAAAACATTTCTTTATTGCTAAATATGTTGCTCTACCAAAATCATATAGCCCAATATAAGCATGTTCAACTTCAAAATGCAAAAGAATGTTGCCTTGATGGAGATCCTGTGAGATATATTACAAGTGTGTGAAAATGATATTGTTTGCAATAATCCATTAACCAGCTTCCAAATGTTTATCTTCAGGGTTGTTATGTATCCTTCTATGTCTTTAATACCTCTGCTTCATGGTAGGTACTGCTTCATTTCCTCTAGCCACATATCTAATGTACTGCCATTCCATAGTTTGAAAATAAGACATGGGCTTATGCTATGGTGCCTAGCTAATCCAAGTGGTCTAATAAATCCACTATGAGTAACAGATAAAACTGCTTCATTCTCTTGTGTTTGTATGTATGCACCATGTAATTCGAATAACTTTGCTGCAAATACTTCATTGATGAATCTTGGATGGGTTATTCTGACTTTATGGATCATTCCATATTTTCCTTCCCCCATGATATTTGCATCTTCATAATGAATAGATGAATATCATAGCCAAAAAAGATTATTTGATGTTTGATATCCCATATTCACATGCATATCTCTTGTATTTGGAACTATTGATCGTCTCTCTCCCTGTTCAATTGTGTCCAGTCTCACTCACTTTCCTTTTTTTATTTTTTGATAATGTAAATCGACAAATTTGTTCTTGTCAATGAATCGAGGCTAATGACTCTACTGCTTTGATGATCTATGCAAAGATACAAGTAAGCTCCTTGAACATTTTCTCATCTAGTACCTATGCTCCACCTGAGACATTATCAAATTTATCTTGAACTGTTATATATGATGTTCTAGATAATTGATCAATGAAATTTGTGTAATTAGACATGTCCATGGCTAGAGTAATTTGATCTTCTCTCATTCCACATGTAGGAGCACACAAAAGCTTCCAAAAGTTTTTGCTCATGCTTATTTATTTTACCTGCCATCTATGAAAAAATAAAAAAGAGACTACCAGACTACTAGAATTGATATTAAAACTTTAAACACAAATCTAATTCATAAAAACAATAATAAAAAATAAGTCTCATAAATAAAATGATAGATACTCTAATACATTTTAAGTACACATATAGATAGATACATGAGTAAGTGAATGGATATATAAATCAATAATATGTGTAGACAAATAATAGAAGTATGGATATTTAGTTAGATAATTAGATTTATAATTAAATAGAAAGTTTAGTTATAATCTTGAAGTGAATCTATGTAACTATTAAGAATGTAATAGTCAAGGATTCAGACATTCATAATAGTTCATATACACTCACTACACTATGTATGAGTCTTGTCACATGATTGTATATAACTATTGTGATAGTAAGAGTCAAAGAGTCAGACAATGAGAATAGCTTCTGTACACATTGTGACCTAAACTAAGTATGCTAATTGGAATCTAAGTGACTATTGTGAGAGTAAGAGTCAAAGTATCAAACAATCACAATAGTTCCTATACACTCCCTACACTATTGAGAGAGTAGTAATGAAGGTGGCGATTCAAAAAATATCAATAGATCTATTAATAAGTCCTATAGTACTATGAGAGTAAGAATCAATGTACCAAGTCAAACAATCATAGTGGTTTATTTTTAAGTTTTATTCATCAATTTATATAAGTAAGAAATTCTTTAGTGAGTCAAACATGTACCAAATTGATGATAAAAAAACATAAAAGTAATTATGTAAATAAAAATAAGGCATATGTAAGAGACACATATGCAAATGATACAATATGCATGATACAATGAACAAATGAAAAAATAAACAATACATAAAAATTAAATCAATACCTGAATGATATGGTGTAGAAAGGTCTCTATGAAAGAAATCGTAGCGTTAGAGCTCTATTGACTAGCAAACAAGCTTGTGTGCAATGACTTTTTTTATCGAATATAAAATTAACTAGTTTTTGTTAGGAAGAGCTTTTCGATCAAAAGTGCTTTCGATCAAATACATTTTTTATCAAAAGCCTTTTTGATTGAAAAGGTTTTTGATCAAAAGATTAGCTATGTGCATTTTTTTTGTGTCTATTTGGATAACCACAAATGAAACAAACATATTCGATTTTTTTAAATTATTTGATCGAATAAGTGCAACTTAGTTTTGGAGCCTTCTACAACTCCTTATTCAAATCCATGGTTTACTGTGCCAAAGAAGAACAGAAAATTGAGATTCACTCAAGTTACTTAGCCAATAAGGGGTGAAAATAAGGAATATTGGAACTAGACCGGATGTAGACGATTATGTAGAAGCCTTTGTGGTCATGCAGTTTATTCCATGGGAGATTTCTAATCCGAATATGACCAATTCCAATTAGCATTAGGTAGTAGAGACATGATGTTGCCCTTCAAATCCCGTAGACACACGAACATAGAGGAAAGAACACAAACGAAACCACACAAAAGTACTCAGAGAATAGAAAAAGACAACAGAGGACACTAGATTGGGTACACTCTCCCACCACATACTCTGATGGAAAAGTCTATGAGAGCATACATATTTATAGGTATTTCTTATTACGTCCTAAATAAAAGATACATGAGGGCAGCGCTTCAAAGAGCATGCTTTTGCTTTATTTACAAAATCATGATTTTCTATTTTTGCTTTATTAACCAAAATCATAATTTTCTATTTTTAAAGCAATCTATTATTTATAAAAAAAATATTAAAAATAATATCCTCTAAAAATAACTATCTTCTAAAAATATTCTTCTAAATATCTCCAAAAATATTTGAATAAATCCATGTGCGTTCACACCCTCATGTATCTTCTCTTGCTCAATCAAAACACAAAACACATTAGAACCCTCAAGACATTAAAATACATTTAACATTTCAGTATTCCATAAAGTATAACATGCCTCCTAGTTGATGAGCAATTGACCTCAGTTGATAAGAAGAAAATAGATAGGGATGGTCAGTCACATGTCTCATCACTGAACAATCATAAGCATGTTCCATGTGAAAACACATGCATGGAACTTCAAAACTACAATTTAATGTGAATGTGAATGATAAGCAGGGCTCAAGTCTATTTTGAAACGTAAATGCAATCCAAAAGTAATTACAAAAATGAATATCTTGATGTGATAAAATAACTTTTGGAAAATCATGAATGATTAGTAGCAGTCTATTTACTAACTATGAATGATAAGTAGAAGTTTGAAACAAATAACAAGCCTTTGCTCAATGTAACATGAAGAAATAAGGAACTTTTAATATGTTCTATATATTTGAATGCATATGCATACAAATTTGCTAAAAATTTTGACAGCATAACGGTGCAATTTTGAAAACCGAAAAAAATTACGACAAGCATCTTTTATGATAACTGTGCAAGCAGGCACAATCTATCTAGAAATAGACCAAAAGAGTATTACACACCCTAATAATTTCAAATTTTTCTCCTCGTAAACCTACAATAAAAAGAACTTATCTGTTCCTCCAAATAACATGTAACCTACACCACAAATCCACATCTAGAGTATGCGTATAGTGTAAGTACTATGCTAAACTTGCGTGCCCTATATGTAATATGATGCAAAAAGAGAGCAAGGATGCATATAAATTGATAACAAACTTAGTTAAAGGTACAAAAAATAATTTGTAGGTGTGTGCAAGTGTTGAAGATGGTCCTTACTTTGTCGGAATAGTTCTCCAAGTCTTCCCCAATATGTTGTACTTCAGAAGGATGCTCAAAACAGGGTTATTGAGAAGGGAACATCCAACTCCTAACTCTAAAGATGATTTGAACTAAAGCCAAAGTATGGCTTGAAGCCACTCATTGAAAGAGCTCTAAAAGAGCTTCCCATAGCAAGAAAACTCGCCAAAGTTTGATATCGGATGCTCAAGATAGGGCCAAAAGAAGTGAAGGTGGGTGTTCTAGCATTGGCTGAATCAAAGGTTGGACCATAGATTTCCAACCAAAAAAGTCGAAAGTATTTCCTTGCATATGTGTCACTGTAGAGGAAACCAAGAGCATGCATATGCATCGAGATACTTCAAAGACAGGGGGATGCTGGTGGATTATCCCACATATATTGCTAAATCATGACAAAGTATATATACAACTCTATTATTTACACAAATAAGGAAAACAACGTGCAGATGTTCTCGCTCTAGCCTCAAGAGTCGGCGAGTGAAATTCCACGCAGGCTTTTCAAGAGTTGGGCAGCCCTGTAGATTTAGGCAGATGCTGAAAATGCGAGAACGTGACAGATTATCCCATCTATGAGCAGACAAGGATATGTATGCGTACGCTTTAATACAAGAGCAAAGCAAAAACTATATCTCCATTGATGCGCTCATTGCTCTGAATTTGTCTGTGGCAAGGAGGACCTAGTCCACATCCTCGGTGGCTGAAAAACTCAAGCTTTTCATGAGTATGGAGGCTCTATAGAAATGGCAAAACTCATAAAGAAACAAAAATGCTGTCTCTTGGGCAAACGGCGAACACTGTCTCTCAGCGGGAGAATCCCTGAAAAGCGGCCATCCTTGATTGGGAGAATTTCTAAAAAGCCGTTAGACAAGGGGTAGATTCCACGTGCATTCACATGTTACCTCTAAAGAGGGAGTTTCCATAGGCGCTTTCAGAGGGGGGTTCGTGTGCGGTTCCCTCACCTTTTACTCCATGCTACAGATGGTGATCGAGATCTCTATTGTAGACCATGTTTGATGAACGATGATGAAACCGAGGAGGAAGATGATGTAATGCAAAAATGCAAAAGTTGCAAAAAAAAAACTCATGCCCAAAATCACTAGATCTTGTTGGCTCTGATACCATTGATGCCCTTCAGATCCCACAGACGCATGAACGCTGAGGATAGTACAGAAATGAAATCACACAAAAGTACTCAGAGAATAGAAAGAGACAAGAAATGATAACATATTGGGTACAATCTCCCCCCACATACTCTGATGGACGAGTCTATTAGAGTAGGTGTATTTATAGGTATTTCTTATTACATCTTGAATAAAAGATACATGAGGGTGGTGCTTCAAAAAGCGTGCTTTAGCTTTAGTTACAAAATCATGATTTTCTATTTTTGCTTTATTTACAAAAATCATAATTTTCTATTTTTAAAGCAATCTATTATTTTTACAAAAATAATTAAAAATACTATCTTCTAAAAATATTCTTCTAAATATCTCAATATTTGAATAAATTCACGTGCATTCACATCCTCATGGATCTTCACATGTTAAATCCAAACACAAAACACATTAAAACCCCCAACTTGAAGACATTAAAATCCATTTAACATTCCAATATTCCATAAAGTATAACATATTACAACCATGAAAACTCTATTAGGTTTTGTGTGTATGTGCATGCTACCACAAGGAGCTACCAACTCCGTGGCATGAATGCCATGCATAGAATATTGCATGATTTTATTCCATGACTAACTATGCCATTCCTCGATGATGTTCGAATAAAAGGGTGTGAAGGGAGTATGAAAGATGATGAACTTGCTGATGAAGGATAAAGCAAATTTGTGAAAGATCACATATTAGATTACGAGGAGATTCTAGAACGATTTGAAGATGTTCGTGTGACCCTTTCTGCTAAAAAATCAATGGTTTGTGTTAACGATTTATTAATAGCTGGCCACATGTGTGGAAGAAAACCATATCCTGCAAAAGATAGATGCAATTACAATTACTTGATGTTTGCTATAATATGAGTGAAGCTAGATATTTTCTTGGAGCATGTGTATTTTATCATATTTGGATACCACATTTTGCTCATGTGATGAATGACTTGAATCAACTTTTGAGAAAAATATAGAAGTTTCTTTGGATTGAAAAGCATACTAAAGCTATGGAATCATTGAAAAGTCTACTCATTTAGGCTCTTGTTCTACAAAGGGAAGATTTTACTAGTAAAAATCCTATAAACATAACAAAAATAGACACAAGTCTTTTTGGTATAGGATGGGCAATAGGGCAAGATGATGAAAATGGGCATAGATATGAAATACGATTTAGAGAAAAAAATTTACATGAAAGACAAAGGAATTACCCACAAATCAAAAGAGAATTTCAGGGACTCATAACAACTTTGAAGTGTGACAAAGAATACTTCATTGGACCATATGTAATTGTGGAGACTCTTTTATTTACCACTTCTTGCTATGATTGTTAACTACTCTACTCTTGATATAGCAATGTACTGATGCATTGCTTATATAAAACCAATTAATCTTGAATTTTTTCACATTTTAGGAAAGTGAAATCTAGTTGTTGACATGTTCTCATGAGCTACATTGAAAAATGTTGAAGGAGAAAATGATGAAAAAGGGAGAGAATTATTTCCTTATACATATGAAGAGTTATTTCCTTATACATATGAAGCTAATAACATCACATTGGAGCAATTCAATAAAGATGAGTATGAAGAAAATTGGAAAGAGATTGGGAAGTATGTAAGAAATCTAGCTCCAATAAATCATTAGTCTCAAGCGAGAATTAGAGATACTAGGAAGAAAGCTTTCAATTTTTTCGTAAATGATGGCTACTTATGGAGACACACAAAAATGGAAGATTGTGAATCTTCAAAGATTATTAGGATTGGATTTATTACAAAAGAAATTTATGAAAGTGTTGGAGATAGACGTCTGCGGAAGCACGCGAACAACACAAGGAAGAAGAAGAAGCTTGGAGCACAACACACAAGACTGAATGTATTACTAGAGAATGTACAAAGATAAGTAGCCCATTAGGGCAATAGGCGTATATACAAGCCGGGGGAAAAAAACCTCCTAAAGAGGGAAAAAAGTGTCCCGGCGGTCCTAGAGTGTTCACACACATCACTACCTAAATATATCAACAAATCCCCCCTGGGAGTGATGCGGTGAACAAGGAGCTGGCACTCATGTATAAGGAAGTGCCAAGCTATGTGGAAATCAGTCCACAAAAGGAAGTAAGCCCAAAGCTTTGCGGAAAGCTTCAAACTTCTCCCTAGGCAGAGCCTTCGTGAAAAGGTCTGCAATGTTCTCCTGCGTGGGCACATATGCCAAGCTGATCTCCCCAGCAGAGAATCTCTCCCTGACATAGTGATAATGGACCTCAATGTGCTTAGTGCGAGCATGGAACACAGGGTTGCTCGCAACTGCCAATGCGCTCTGACTGTCAGTGAAGATGGTGGTGGCAGAAGACTAGCCAACACCCAAATCAGCCATAAGGCGTCTGAGCCACACACACTCAACAGTAGCTGTGAAAGCTGCCCTATACTCAGCCTCACAATTGGAAGTGGCCACAGTAGGCTGCTTCTTGCTCAACCAAGATATACATGAGCTACCAAGCATGAAGCAAAAACCACTGGTGGACACACGAGTGTCATAGCAACCAGCCCAATCTGAGTCAGAAAAAGCATGCAAATCTGGCGGTAGTGATCCCCCCTTGGGATAAAACAACCCAAGTAGCCGAGTACCACTCAAGTAGCGAAAGATGCGCTTAACCGCTTTCCAATGCGTGACTCCTGGGCAATGCATAAACCTGCTCATCTGTGAGACAGCAAACTGAATATCTGGCCGAGTAATGCATAAGTAAATCAAGCATCCAACAGCCTGTTGATAGAGAACAGCATCAAATGCATCTCCAGCATCATGAAGACTCAATCGTAAAGCTGTCTCCATAGGAGTGGCAATAGGCTTACAGTCTTCAAGGCCAAAACGCTGCAATAATGTGTCTATATATTTCGTTTGACACAAAGCCATTCCACCATCAACATGCATAAACTGAATGCCGAAATAGTGATGCAAATGCCCCAAATCAGACATCTCAAATGAGGCATGCAAATCAGCCTTAAAATCAGCAATATGTGTCTCAATAGGACCAGTGAGCAGCATGTCATCAACATAGACAACAATGATCAGAAGCACATCATTAGCACGCTTAACATATAAGGTGCTTTCAGTTGGACTATTCTCAAAAGCATGTGCAATCAGATAGGCATGTATCTTCTCATACCAAGCACGTGGTGCTTGCTTTAAACCATATAATGCCTTCTTTAACTTGCAAACCTGGTTTTCATGCCCTTTCTGCACAAAGCCACGGGGCTGAAAAACATACACTTCTTCATGCAAGTCACCATTCAGAAATGCTGTTTTAATGTCCAACTGATGTACATTCCAACCATGATGGGCTGCAAGTGCACAAATGCTGCGAATAGTAGTCATACGGCATGTAGGTGCAAAGGTCTCATCAAAATCAATGCCTCTTTCCTGTGCATAACCCTTTGCAACAAGCCTAGCCTTATACCTGTCAACTGTACCATCAGGTTTACGCTTGAGCTTGTATACCCACTTAGTGCCAATGGCCTTCTTGCGAGGAGGCAAGTCACATAAAGACCATGTACCATTCTTCATTATAGCATCATATTCAGATTGCATAGCAGCCATCCAATTTTCTGAATTTTGTGCTTCATCAAAAGAAACAGGCTCATTCTCATCACAGAGACTAGATGCAGCCATAGCATAGCAATCTGATGCAAAGGAGGCACTATGAGAGCCTGAACGAGTACGATATGACAAAGGTGCATCTAATTTGCTGTCACGCAAAGTCTACACCAGCCATTTTGGCATAGTTTTTGCCTGCTCAATATCAGCTCTCTCATCAACAAGTGCATCATGTAAATCTGCATCAGAAATGGAATGATCTGCATCATCATATGAAACCTGCAAAGGTTGAGAAGTTGCCTCATTAGGACCAGCACTAGCCTGTCCACCTGTAAAAAGAGGCATCAAACTATCATACATGTCTTTGGAGCTAACAGATGTCTCCTTCGTACATGAAAGCAATGGCTAAATAGCATCTTCCACAAAGACAACATCACGGCTAACCAGAATGCGTTTAGTCTGTGGATGATACAGGCGATAGGCTTTACTTTCAGAACTGTACCCAACAAAAATACATTTTACTGCCTTATCATCCAATTTTCTGCGATGTTGTTCAAGCACTAATGCATATGCCAAACAACCAAAAACATGCAGATGAGCAATAGATGGCTTGCGGTCATGCCACGCCGCATATGGAGTGATAGACTGCAATGCTTTAGTGGGACACCTGTTCAGTACATATGCTGCACACATGACAGCCTCAAGCCAGAAACTATGTGGTAAAGCCTGACTTTTGACCATGCACCTCGCCATCTCCATGAGTGACCTGCTCTTTCGTTCAGCAACTCCATTCTGTTGAGGTGTATACGGCACTGTACACTGGTGTTTTATCCCACGTTCAGCCAGAAATGCATTAAAATCTGAAGACATATATTCCCCCCCTCGATCAGAACGGAGGGTGCCCATTTTACATGCTGACAGATTTTCAGCCAAAACCAAAAACTGTTTGAAGCACATGAACACTTCGGACTTTGCTTTGAGTGGATATACCCATGCATGCCTGGAAAAATCATCAATGAAAGTCACGAAGTAAAGGTTATTTCCAAAAGAGGGTGTCTGCATAGGACCACAGACATCACTATGTACAAGCTATAATTTCTGCGTAGCCCGAACTGAACCATCTTTTGGAAAGGAAGAACGCTACATTTTGCCCAAAATACAGCCTTCACAAACATGTTTTCCAGGTGCCTCAAGTTTGGGCAAAGAGGACACCATTTCAGATTTTTGCAGACGTAACAGACTAGCAAAATTCAGATGACCAAATCGTGCATGCCAAAGCTTTGCATCTGTCATAGCCTGAGAATCATGAACTGCACATGCCGAATCATTCACAGATCTTTCATAGTCTATGAGCTTATACAGCCCACGACATAAAATGCCAGAGAAGCAATAATCACATCGCCATTTGAGAGATCATGGACTGTACACCTGTCATCAACGAATTTCACAACCAAGCCAATCTTGGCTAATGCAGAAACTGATAACAGGTTCTTTTTGATCCCTGGCACAAATAAAGCATCTGACAAAGTGAAAGAACTACCATCAGTAGTAGTCAGAATGATCTTACCAACTCCCATAACAGGATAAGAGGAGTTATTGGCGCATGTGACAGTATTCCCTATAGGGGCAGGCTCGAGTGAAGAGAAGAAACTACGCTGCGAGGTAATATGTTTGGTCGCCCCACTGTCAAAGTACCAAACATCTAAGTCTACTGCAGACATGCACTGATCATGAGAAGATGGGTCAAAACTGCAGACAGTAGTAAACGCCCATTCTTCTTCCTGCACAAGATTTGCAGACTCTGTTTTTGGTGTAGAGGCCTCTGCAACAACCATTCCAGCCTCTTTCTTCTTTGCCTCTTTAGCAGCCAGTTTTGGACAGTTCTTTATAATATGATCATTTCCTTTACAGTACTTGCAGAACAATTTCTCCTTTTCTGATTTCTTTTCATCTTTATCCTGGTTCTTCGATTGTGCAGCATTTGCAGATTTCTGCTTACTAGTAGAAGAGCTCCATTTTCCTTTGCCCTTCTGACTAGCCAGGAAAGCTTGATCTGCAACACGCATAATGGACCTGTTCTGCCTGGACTGATCTTCCTGCAACAGAACAGAGACTAATTCCTCAAATGACAAGGCATTCGGATTCCCTTTCATCATCAACCGAAGAGTAGAGGCAAAACTCTGATATGAATCAGGAAGACCATTCAGAACGGTCTGCACAAGTGAGCTATCTGGTATAACCTCATCAGCAGAAATCTATTGTTCCTTCAAGTCTTTGATCTTTGTAAGAAAACTGTCCATAGAATCACCTTCATTCATGTGCTCACTCTCCAACTGTTTTCGGAGGTAAGCAACACGAGCCTCATTCCTAGCCTGGTACAAAGTGATAAGTGTATCCCAAGCATCCTTTGCTGTTCTGCAAGAGCGAATGTGAGGAATAATGGCACGTTTGACAGACAAGGCTATCAATGCATGTGCCTGGGCATCTCTGCCATCCCAACGAATCTGCTCTGCAGTAGGTGCAACAGAAACAGCAGCACGAACAGGAATCTGCGGAATATCATCTTCGACACCATCTTCATCAGCTTCAACACTTGTATTTGCAGTACCTGTCGTTACAGGTGTAACAGGACGTCTTTCAACACCCTGCACAATGTTCCACAATCCTTTTGCAACCAGTACATGTCGCATCATGTAAGCCCATAATGGGTAGTTGGTACCATCCAACTTATCCTCAACAGCCAACATACGGAATACATCACTGCTTTCAGCCATGGCCGGTGACTAAAATACCTTGATGCACAAAATTGACTGTATCTCAAAAAGTTGAACAGAACTGCCCAGACGAGTTCTGCTAGACCTGTAGCAGACGCGAACAGAAACTGGTATATACCTTTGGCAGAAAAGGATGAAATAGCCTGCACAAGCACTGCGATAGTGCGTTCGGAGGCCGAAACGAGCTCAGATCGCGATTTTGGCACCACAGATCGAAGCTGTTTTGATCTCGGAAACACCCTGAGTATGCTCACCAAATTTTGTGCGAATCTGAGACTGCAAACGGAGGAGTGTCGACGGCGCCCTAGAAGAAGCGACGACCTGCTCTGATACCAATTGTTGGAGATAAACGTCTGCGGAAGCACGCGAACAGCACAAGGAAGAAGAAGAAGCTTGGAGCACAACACACAAGACTGAATGTATTACTAGAGAATGTACAAAGATAAGTAGCCCATTAGGGCAATAGGCGTATATACAAGCCGGGGGAAAAAAACCTCCTAAAGAGGGAAAAAAGTGCCCCGGCGGTCCTAGAGTGTTCACACAATTCACTACCTAAATATATCAACAGAAAGAAATGCATGGTACTATGTGGGCAGGTCATAAAGGGTTTTTCGAAACCTATGAAGAGATAAGAGAATGGAATTAGTGGAAAGGAATGTATGTTGATGTATTAAATTATGTTTCTACTTGCAAGACTTGTCAATTGCATTCATTAGTTAAACATCATGATAGCCTACACCCCAATTATCCACCTAGCATTCACTATAAATTGGTGGTTGATTTAGTGACAATGCCAATAGGAGTGAATAATATGCATTATATTCTTTTGGCTAGAGACAATTTAACAAATCATGTGGAAGGAAGAGTGTTAAGAACTAAATGGATGGCCAATGTGTGTAAATTCTCATTAGAGGATGTCATTTGTAGGTTTGGTTATGTGGATAGGATTGTAGCTGATCACATAGAATTGGATGCACTAGAGGCAAGGGATTTTTTTTTGCTTAACATGGAATTCAATTAGCCCTTACAACTGCATTCAATCGAGAGGAAAATGGAAAACTTGAATTAGGGTTTGCACCGATTGTTAGAGCCCTTGTGAAAACATGTACGGAAACATCCATCACTGACCTTATTTCCCTTCATTTGCATTGTTGATAGAGTACATGACATGTACGCATACCACGTATCCTCTAAAATCCATGAAGCTTCAAATTTTCACCATATAACATTTGTTGATATCATAGAAGTTTTAATCAAAGAATTCTCTTGGGCATACTCCAAACTTTGTTGGGATCAACAATTTTTTCCAAAAACTTCCCATTCAGCATCAGAAATTAGATAAAACACCTTGAACATAAAACTTCTAGAACCCCCTAATCGAGTACAATGTTCGATAAATTAATTGAATTCTCTCTCCCCCCTCCCCCCCCAAAAAAAGCATGATCGTGCTCTGAACACCTTCCAACAACAGATGCTGACCGTGTTACCTATCACGGCTTCGATGACATGGATACCCCATTTCTGATTGCTCACCTCCCCAAGAAAACCCTCACTCGATACAAGATTAAGGCCTACATGCTGCTTCCTTCAAACCTAGATTCTTAGTATTCAGTCTTCATCCAATTCCGAAATTTATGTGAAAAGGAACATTTAATGCCTTTATTTATCCTTAGAGATAAAAGGCCATCAATGCTCTTCTCAATGGCAAGAGTACTCTTTTCAAAAATGGAAATTGATCCCTCTCAATGTCATTTCATCTACAAGTCTCATATCTCTTCATCATAACCTCCTAAGATCGTTTTCCCTCGAATAAAAACATGAAGCTCACTCCGAAGGTCATTAAATATCCAAGCAAACTCCAAAGCAATATAACCACCTGCAATCATACAAAGTCTAAGGAAAGTCTAAGGCTTCATCTGAGTGATAGCAACCGCTTTCCTTGGAGTATTTGGATGAACCGCTCATCCTCCCATAGCTAAAAGGGTACGCTTTTCTGAGCACGTTTTGCCATTGGCTTCAATAATATGCTTATCAACAATACGTGATCATGCTTGATATTGACTCCTCCAAATACCATTTCGGAGGAGACAATATCATTCTTCAAATACCATTCTGGCAAATTCTCCACCTTCCATAAGCACTACATGAGTTACATTGACCCTAATGATGACATCACAAACTATCCATGTTGTGTTTAAATTTGTCTATAAGTATTCGCCAACCATTATTGCATCATTCTCATCCAAGCCAACACCTAACACTACATCACTAATTGAGCCCAACCAATCATAAGGGTTGTCCAAGTGACCACTAGTCAAATGAATGCCTCTACTTAAAACTAGGGTGTGCCCTTATAAGTGAGCCAAAAGTTTCATACATATGGATCAAACAGTTGGCAACTTTTGATAAACCTTCCACACCAAGGTTCACAATTTGCAGACACCTCTCGTGCTCTTATTGAACTTTCCATGTGTAGGAACACACGTTCATAATGGAAATAAATGTAATAGTCTCAGATGGAAGCCACTATATTGCAATTGATAGTAGTTCAACATAACTATGTTTTGCATAACTTTCAATCACAACATTCTGTGAGACTAGGCTTCGAGTAGGAAAATTGTTGAAAATGTTTTGTGCATCAATAAGCAAGCCAAGTTTTCTTTCCAAACAAACTAGAGAGAGTGGAAATAGCAGGGATAGAATCTCCACGATAGCATGTATATGTGTGTGTGTGTGTATGTGTATATGCAGATGTGTATGTATGTGAAAAACCTAAAACCCTAATCCTTAAGACCTTGACCTAAAACATGGATGTATATGTGTGTGTATGTGTATATGTATATGTGTGTGTTGGGGGATTCTTAGAGAAGAAGGAGTTTGAGGGTTTGTAGGAGAAAAGGAAAAGACCAGGAGAGGAAATACAGCTTGGAAGCTTCTGCTGATTGATTATAGTAAGACAATTACAATGTTTGAAGCACAATACAAACCAATACTTATGTGCACAATCCCACAGAGTGCTCAAATACAAGATACCAAATACCCCAAAGTCTTCTTGCCGCGGCCTCCTTTGCACTAGACCTCCACCTGCTTCAAGCTTATCCTTGTGCAGACCTTGCACCATGCTTCCACTAAGAGGGAGGAATGAATACCTTCTGTCGGCACGCGCACACTGCAAGGAGACCTTGAGATCCTTGGGGGACTAGCTTAGCACTCTCTGCACAATCCCTTGGTGACTCTCCATGCACTCCTTCAACTCCACTCCTCTGCGTCTCACACTGGTGACTCTTGCCCTTCTCTCTCTTGCTTCACTTAGACTATGCTTCTCTTGCTTACTCTAGAATTGGTCCGAGAATAGTCCTTGCCTTGATTTGAGTGTGTCCATCACGTACGCTCCTAACTGCAATAGTATCTTGGTGCTCACTTTGATGTCCCAAAATTGTCTTCACAAGTGGTAGCCAACGATTCCCTGTTTTGTCTTGTAGTGACTTAGACTAAAACCAAAAATTTTAATTGGGGGGCCATACTTTCCCCTGTGCGTACGATGCCGCTTCACATACCTTTACCTTCCCTTTTAAGTCTTCACTTTTGCACATAAGAGAGGGTTCACCTGAACCTTCCAAAATACTTTAAAAACACTTTGAACCTTCCAAAATACTTTAAAAACACTTTGAACCTTAGGGAAATTAGAGAAAATACCTCTACAACCTGCAACCCACTTTCTCCAATTTACCCTTTGTGGATAATTAGTTGTGCACTACCTGTGCACTTTGACACCTGCACTTTAGCACTTTGACTTTGCACCTATTGACTTTGACCTTGATCTTGTTGACTTTGACCAATTGATTTTGACCTTGACTTTGACTGCAGTTGACTTTGACCAACTTTACTTTTATGGGCTGAACAGTTGCCCACCACCTAATGTGCTCTCCGTCGCGGAGAGCTACAGCAACCAATTCCACCAGAACAAGAACCAGAGAAGAACCAGAAGTGGGATGTTATTATGGAAAAGCAAAAAGGGGGAAATGGGAGGGTCGAAAGGAATGGGATGGGAGGGCTGAGGGTGCGGAGATGGAAGGGGCAGGGAGGGGTAATGATATGGCTGGGCAGATTGGTAAAGGGAGGGATTGGGAGTAGGAATCAGGGGTCTAGTGAGGGTTAAAATGATGAAACTGGAGGGCCACAGAGGGTACATATGGGAAATATAAAAACCAAATGTAAGATGAGGTGAGAATATACCATGTGGACAATGTGGTGATATAAAAACATGTGATAAATGTGCTCAAAACTTGAGGGTTTTGACCAAAACTCATAGAAAATGTGGGAATTTGGAAAAATAAAACCAAAAACTGATTCCAGAGGTGCCAAAAAACATGAAAATGACTCCATTTTTGAAAAAAACGGCCAACCCAGGCATGATCCAGAGCCAAAAGCTTTGAGCCATAAAAATTTAAAAAATAAAAATATATATAAAGTGCTTTTTTTTTAACGCCCGTACAGATGAAAATAAAAAGAAAAATAAATAAAAAAATAAAATAAATAAAATAAAAAATAAAAATAATAAAATAAAAAATAAGAAAATAAACAAAATAAAATTAAAGAAAATAAATTTTTGGGGGGGGAGGGGAATTGGTTGGTGAGAGGTTGGTCGATGGGGGTGGAGGGGGAGGGGTGGATTTTTTTTTCTTTTTTTGTGCAAAAAAAGAAAACGCCCTGAGGAGGTCTTTTTTTTAATTATCCAAAAGACCAAAGAAAAATACATTAAAAATCCAAAAAGATTGCAAAAAAAATCCAAAAAATCTTCAAAAAATTCTAAAAATTTTTCCTAGAGTGTTAGCCTAGTTTCTTGACTCAAAACCACAGAGAGCTTCCTTTATTCCCCAAATGTGGCAAGAAAACGACACGTGAAAAAGGAGAAAAATGCTAGAAAAATTTCTAAAAGATGCTTGAAAAATTCTGAAAAAATTCCTAAAAATTCCAAAAATTGTACCTTTGCAAAGTTGACGAAATGGCTGCTAAATTTGGAAAAAACGCAAGAAACAAGCATGAAATGGATAAAGTAAACTACTAAAACTTAAGTAAAAATGACGAGAAAAGACTATGTACAACCTGGACAAATTTTGTAGGTTCCAGGTGATCCATAATTCTTCATGTGGCTTGATGATAGGCCTTTAGCCATGATCTTTATATGTTGACCCTAAGAAACACCTCCATAACCTTCAATTGTGTTGCACTTCATTTGTTTTATCTTCTTTTTGGGCATGCTGACGCTTTGATAGACCCACCTTAAATCCTTTAGTACAATATTATCTCCTTCATACTGCATCTTTTGTTTCCAAAGACTTGCAGGTACTCCGTCCACATCATTGTAAAGCCTTGCACTTACTATCATAAAAATTTACACAATAGATGATATCCATACCAGGATCCATAAAACAGTGGCCATTGACATATGATTTGAAGCATCTTCATCATAGCTGCACTTAAGGACTTTGGTTTTCTTCTCTTTTCCATGGCCTTTGACTAAGACTGTTTCAACCTGAGTGATTTCCTTTTTTTCTTCATATGCTTCTTCTCTACTTGAGTTTGGGAAAATTCCATAGCCGGAAGATGGATCTTCTACATGGAGCCAAGCCAACATGTTTTCATCTTCAGATAAATCTGCTCCTTCAAATAGATCTGCTTCTGCGTTGTCTACCACTTCTTCTTCCATAGAAATACCAATTGTCTGCATCATGCTAGTATTTCTCTGATTGTCTGGTCCTTCTTCTAAAATTATCTGCTGCAACTCTTTTCCCTCTTGCTTTACCCACATTGTGTCCTTGCCCCAGTCATGCAGCACATTGGCATGCCTTAACCAAGGTCTTCCAATTAACAGGGGGAAGCTTCCTTCTACCTGTGGCAGCCTTAAAACAACAAGGTACAAGTCTTCCCCTACTCTTTTATCTTTATGCATAACAGCAACCTTCGCCACTAAACTTGTTGTGGACATTTCATCAATTATCTGCAAGAGTTCTGACCTGAACTTCCCATCCATCTTTATTAAATAAAAAATACTAACCTCCTTTTTCATGGACTTGAGCAGTCTGGAAGCTTCTGATTCCTTAAGAGCATGGGCTGCATTTGACTTATCAAACTCCTCATGAGCCCTAATGAATGCATGTCCAATGGCAGGGAAGAGAATCAAAAAGGCATCCTCCCTACCCATTAAGCCTCTAGTCTTACATAGTGCCAAAAACCTTCTAATGTGTTCATCCGGATCCTCCTGAGCTAGGCCTTTGAAAGAAGGAAACTTTATATTTAATCTTGAGAGTAAGGTTTCCAAGTCTACCTGTCCCGCCATGCTCTTTACTGATGAGGTTGAAGATAGTGGACTGGAGGATCTTCTAACAACCTTCCTTCTTGTTTGCTTGCAGGTGACCCTCAATGTTTGGGACCGGGTTGCGGTCATGAGCAGCTCATAGCCCACTTAATATGAGACACTTGATAAGAATATTTACCTTTTGGTTGATGAAGTAGCACTATAGTAGCACTGTAGACACGTGACCTCTGCTATACTTTGCACTTGGTTTCTCCTAACCTCAAATCTCCTTGGAAGTCCCACCGGGCGTGCCAAATTTTGTTGGGGGATTCTTAGAAAGAAGGAGTTTGAGGGTTTGTAGGAGAAAAGGAAAAGACCAGGAGAGGAAATACACCTTGGAAGCTTCTGCCGATTGATTACAGTAAGATAATTACAATGTTTGAAGCACAATACAAACCAATACTTCTGTGCACAATCTCATAGAGTGCTCAAATACAAGATACCAAATACCCCAAAGTCTTCTTGCCGCCGGCCTCCTCTGCACTAGACCTCCAACTGCTTCAAGCTTATCCTTGTGCACACCTTGCACCAAGCTTCCACTAAGGGGGAGGAATGAATACCTTCTGTCGGCACGCGCACACTGCAAGGAGACCTTGAGATCCTTTGGGGACTAGCTTAGCACTCTTTGCACAATCCCTTAGTCACTCTCCATGCACTCCTTCAACTCCACTTCTCTGTGTCGCACACTGGTGACTCTTGCCCTTCTCTCTCTTGCTTCACTTAGACTATGCTTCTCTTGCTTACTCTAGAATTGGTCAAAGAATAGTCCTTGCCTTGATTTGAGTGTGTCCATCACGTACGCTCCTAACTGCAATAGTATGTTGGTGCTCACTTTAATGTCCGAAGATTGTCTTCACAAGTGGCAGCCAACGACTCCCTGTTTTGTCCTGTAGTGACTTTAGACTAAAACCAAAAATTTTAATTGGGGGGCCATACTTTCCCCTGTGCGTACGCTGCCGCTTCAAATACCTTTACCTTTCCTATTAAGTCTTCACTTTTGCACATAAGAGAGGGTTCACCTGAACCTTCCAAAATACTTTAAAAACACTTTGAACCTTAGAAAAATTAGAGAAAATACCTCTGCAACCTGCAACCCACTTTCTCCAATTTACCCTTTGTGGAAAATTAATTGTGCACTACTTGTGCACTTTGACACCTGCACTTGAGCACTTTGACTTTGCACCTACTGATTTTGACCTTGATCTTGTTGACTTTGACCAATTGATTTTGACTGTAGTTGACTTTGACCAACATGACTTTTATGGGCTCAACAGTGTGTATGGATATGTGTTTATGTATATGTGTGTATGCATATGTGTGTGTATGCATATGCATGCATGTATGAATATGTGTGTGCACATGTGTGTATCTATACCTCTATATCCATGCATGCATATGTATGAATCTGCATGTGTGTATGTAATATGTATCTGAGTGTTTGTGTTTATGTGTGTGTCTATGGATGTATGTATATACGTGCGTATGTGTGAAAACATGTGTGTATGAATATGCGTGTGTATGTATATGTGGCTTTCTCAAGGGTGTATGCATCTAAGAGTGTATGTGTATGCGTATGTGTATGTATGTGTGTGTACACATGTGTGTGTATGTGTATGCATGTGAGAGTGTATGCAATATACGCATATGCATGTGTATGTATGTGTGTGTATGTATGTGTGTGTATGCATGTATGCATATGTGTATATTTGTGTGTGTATGTATGTATGCATATGCAAGTGTGTATGTGTGTGTGTGTATGTATGCATGCATAAACATGAGTATGTGTGTGTGTATGTATCTATATATCTCTCTCTTTCTCTCTTTATTTGTACTTCTAATAAACAACAAAACAATCACATAGATCTATGTGTGTGTATGTGTGTGTATGTTTTTCTATCTTTCTCTTTTTCTCACTCTCATTCTCTCTCTTACATCTCTCTCTCTTTCTCCCTCTCTTTCATCTCGCTCTCAAGTGACTGTTGGTATTACTAATGTGGTCTTTCTAGGAATTTCCAAGGGTTGTACTAATGTCGGGGCATGACCATCCATGTGGCTAGCATCAATATGCCCGTTATATGTTGTATTGATCGAGTATCACTTGAAGTCATGTGCCCAAGACTAAAAGGTACCTACAGTCTCAAGGTTTGATGCCTCAAACAATCATTCCTACATTAATGTGAATATAATATATAGTGCCCCATACCACCATACTCTAGATCCAAAATGATGTGTGGATGATTTTCAATCTCACTATACAATACCTTTTACTCAAACTCTTCTTTCCATAATTTGAATTCAAGAAATTACTTCGATTTCTTCTATTCTACGTAGATTTTTAGGGCTTCCAACTTAGGATCACTGTATGATCTAATATTATCCCATGCATATCTTGGAAAGTTCACATGTGTGTATAACGCATGTATATATGTGCCTATCTCTATATGTATTTGTATGGATGTGTGCACACAGAAACATGTTCGAGATTTGCTACATACATTACACCCTTATCAGGGTAAACACAAAGCGTTGCGTGTAACAGTTCGGAACTGTGAGGTGTAACAGACTAAATGTCTTGTCAATTTATGCCTACTGTGAGGTGTAACAGACATGGTCATACTCTATGTCTACTAAATATGTACGTATTTTATGTGTACTGTGAGGTGTAACAGGCTAAATGTCTTCTCAACAAAGAAACGTTATCTGTTTTATCCATCTTATAGTTACTAACGTGAATGTCTACGAACTAACATGCTGAGTAACACTAACATGCTCATCCGCTGCGCCTTTAGAGGACGCAGTGACGGAACGAATGGATGTTCGTCTTTGACAACCTCTATTCTACCACCCATTGCAATAGCTCGTGAAAACGTTGCACTACCGCTATATGAACACCCCGCGACTCAGGCTTACTACAAACAACGCATCCAATAGTGAGATATAAAGCTGCTTCGAGAGCTCACTGACTGAAATGGCGCTGACGGCAGCTTCGCTCCTCGTAGTATTGGCTGCTGCGTTTGTTCTCGTGGTCGCTGCCGTGCCTGCGGCGGTGACAGCCCGTGATCAACACCAACAAACCTCCACCCTAGGCGAGTGTACTTCGCTCCGCATCTTCGTTTTTCCATGGTCCATCAATTGTGCTTTTTCTCGTCAACTAAATTACGATTGCAGGCCGAGGAACGGAAGAATGGACCGTACTCAAACAGGCAGTTGGCGACGTCGTCAATGACCAAGATGACCTTGGTAAGTGGCTGACTGGCAATGTCAACCAGTTTGTAGACAATTATATCGGCATTTCGCACCCGTGCATTGCTTATGCCCGTGCGCCTGTGTGTGTGCTTTTCTTCATCAGAACCATACGCGTACGCGCAGTGGATTGCATTTGAACTGTCGTACACTGGGGAAGGTAGTCTCTGCGTTCAGAACGCAAGCCTCGAATGGGGAAAGTGGTATGACTATCCAGACGAAGATCGTGAGATTGCCGCTCCAAATGGCCAAGCAATAGCTCCAGGGAGCATCCTCTATGTTGCAGCGTGTGGCAGAGAGAATTCACCATCCGGAACGGAGGGCACCTTTGAAATCTGGAGCAGTACGTTGAAAATTGAGCATTTCTATTTTGATTGCCCATGGAGTGGAAGCAACAAGCTGGAAATAAACCGCTTCTCCACCCAGTATTTCAGCACCGCGCCCTCCAGGGGTCCCATCGGACTTCTCCCTCTCCACATCTACGCCAAATGAATAACACCATGACTGCCAATCATCATGCTACTCCTTATCATCATCAGCTGCTTTATCAATAAAATATTTACATGCACTAATCTATCATCTATCTTTTTTTTTCTTTTTTTTGAAAATGGAGGTTCGGCCGAGGTCTACTCCCCCGGACTTTAACTTTGAAATTACAACTGTACAAGGAAGGGCATAGTACCCATGGGACCCCCCTTATCCCACAAGATTAGAGGCTTACAAACTGGGTTAAACAGCGGTCACAACTACCGCGAGGATGGTCAAACGGTGGCCAACAACCACATACAACTGTTTCTAGGATTCAAATGTCCCTACATGTTGCTACGAGGGGTTGAACCCTCACCCACGCCTCAAGAGGCGAGAGGCCCAACCACCAGGCTAGCGAACTGGGACATCTATCATCTATCTTCGTACCACCCACAGTCGCCTGCATTCACTTTGTGTTGCAGCTTTATTACCTCTCGATTTCGGAGCAGCTTTATTGTTGATGTCAAAATTTACTTTTTAGTTAATATCTTGATGAAAACATGTGTACTTCAACTTCAACAACCCTCTTACAAGCTCTGAATATGATTTAGCATATACGGATTTAAGTACGAGAATCCACTCAATAACATTTCGTCTCTTCACATCCGGTAGTCCTTCACTGCGGAATTGTTGCATGCTTGAAATGTATATTTCTGCACGTACTTAACTCATGCACCTCAGTAGGGCCAAAATGATTCTGAACCATGCACTTGCAGGCATGATTAATCTCTATCCCAAATAAAACTAGGGCATTTCATTTTGGTATTCGGTAAAAACTTGATCACTGGGTTCAAGAAAGCTTGCACACAGAGGCATTAAGTTAAAGGAAATTATTAAAACTTAGGGTCATCTCAAAGTTCTTATCAGTTCTATATTATCCTATTCCCACGGAGGCTGAATATGTTCATGCTTCTCCTCTACAACTTCACCCTCGAGGAGTAATGGGGTGAGGAAGAGCTCACACTCATGTACACAAAAGTGTGAAAAAATGTGCACTAGGATCAATCCTTAAATGGCAGTATGCCTAGAGCTTTATGAAATCTTTCAACTCCTATTAAGGCAATGGCTTTTTAGAATGGTTTGCATCATTGTCCTTTGCGGGCATATTTACCGAATTCATTTGTACATCAGAGAATCTCTTCTTGAAGTAATAATAGTGCAACGAGTTACAAAGATTTGGCCAGCACCGCAAGTCATCCATAAGGCATCTGTGCCAATAAGACTTGAAATTAGATAAGGAGGCCACCATACATTAAGCCTCAGAACTAGAAATGGCCATAGTAGGCCACATCTTTCTCAACTAAGTTATGCATTGAGTTACCAAGCATGAATCAAAAAGCACTTCAAGACACATGAATATCTTGATACTCAACTAGTGGAAAAATTTACACAAGTTTCAATTTTATTTTAAAGTAAAAGTATTTATGATAAATATAATTCAACTTTAGTTACAAATGTTTTAAGAAAAAGCAGATGAAAGATCTCATGATAGATTATACTGAAGATTGTGTTAATGTTTTATCTTTATATCTATTATGAAAAAATATATCTCACTACTATGTTTTTCTTAGCATGCACATGAATATGTCCATTTTATCTCTCTATCTCTATACATACACACCCACATGTGATCATGATAATGCGATACCCACTCTTTGTATATCCAAGAGTTAGTATTTTCTTTGCAAGTTTCAAATTTGGTCTAATTTCTAAAGTATTGAGACACTTAACAAAATTTTTTTCTCCCAAAGATCTAGAATCTAGAACTCATCTCGCTGTTTTACCTTCACCTTGTTAGTAAATTTTGGTACTTCCATTGGATGGTCAAATCCACCAAGTCATGCCACATTAGAATTTCATCAAGGGAAAATAAATTCATTTATTTTGATAAATTTTTCTTGTGAAATGATCCACTTATACTTATTTCTATGAATTCTCTCCACATCTCAAAAAATATGAGACCCATTGAATACAAAACTTATAAAGATACTTTTTTTTATTTTCAAACTTATCTCTCACTTCATGCATATATCCTCTTTAGTAAACATTGACAAGAAAGAATTCTAAACACAAAAGGAGTGTGTCCTCAACATTTTACTCAAAAGTGACGTATTCACAATCTTGAAAGCCTTACTATTAGCAAATATTTTGAATTTTATGTTGTCACGTAGCCCATATCTTTGTGTAGAGTATTTTTTAATATATTATACTTTGCATACATTAATATCTCTAAATCCATTGCTAAATCAAACTATGTAAGATCAGTTCCAACAAGTTACACTTATATTGCCACATTAGTTATTTATGAGCCTATCGTTTATGTTTAAATATTCTTTAGCATGGATACTCTTCATATTTATCAGTTGTTGCGTCATGGTAGTATGTAGAATCTATGTATTGAAGCATCTTCTAATGTATCAATAATATCTCTCCTCAATTATTTTCATGTCAAAAGAGATGAAAAGAATACATTATTACTTAACATAACCTTTAAGGGAGAACTGACTTGTGTCCTTTATGTTGTTTTGACAAAGTATACTCATAATTACAATATCAACCACACGAGGGAAATTATACAAGAATATACAATTATTAAAAGGGGTCTCACAACCTAAGATTGATAGGTATGGGTAATTGGAGTGGTCAAGATAAAAGAGACCCCATAACCCCAATTCTATTTGTATGAATCATGATATCTAGAATAGACGAATTCTCTTGAAGGACATGTATGAGATACAAGAAATTTTAGGAGAGGATCTTTAGTACGAGTTACAAGAGGACATGACTAGATGTCCAAAAACTACTCTAGGGAATATCAAAACGAGGAGATAGATAAGAATATGTGTTGCAGCTTAGAAAGTCATTAATTAAATAATGTGACTCCTTGATCCCTTGACATTGGCAATGAAGGACTTATGATCTACGTGTCAATTCCTCATTATATAGTTGTTTAATGGTGGTGGCATTAAGGTGGTTAAGAATTAATTAATTCATTAAAGGTGTGACCAACGTAGTATACATCTTCAACTCAAGGGATTGATTGAATTGTTTGTACTCTCAAACAGGTGATTTAGATTAACTTAGTCTAACTTCATCTAATTTGATCACTAAGTCTACATGTTCCTAAAGAAGAGGTTTTAAAACTTAGCCCTACAAAGTTTCATCTTAATCAACACATATTCTGATGACAAGAAAATAAAATCTAGTTTTTAGGGTCACCACACTTTTCTAGATTAAGCAAATTGAAGTTGTCATAGGATGCAACATGAAAAAAGATGATTGATCCATGTTTTATGGTCAGGATGAGCTCCCATTCAAGGGTGGAGATGAACCAAAGCTTAAACAAAGTAGGATCAACGAGTTTTTGTTTTGCATTGGATAAATCCTAAGTGAATGGCCAAGAGCAATTATGTAGAGTTCTTCCAAAAATAGCAGCTAATCCTATGCGAATCCATCTCAACATTGATCGAGTGGTGCAAATCTTCATAGATTCAAGGGTGGAAAATGAGGGCTCCTTTCTTCTCCTCCTTTGTTCTACATTTGATAAGAGGAATGAATCCTTGCCATCAGTCTTACGAATCAATTGATTATACTAAAAAGTAGTTGATATTACAATTTAGAGTTGTTTTCTCCATGATCTAGGGTTTAGATTCATTAAAATACTATAAAAACCCACCTCCAAACTCATGGATGATCATTTTCATGCATCCATATGGCCTTGCTAGCACTTGGTTTCCTTGTGAGGATCACCCTTAGTTGAGCCTGTGAGGATCTAAACAGGGCTTGTAAGAGCATAGTTCCTAGATTCAAATTTGAGTTAGACTTCCACTAGGATAGAATTAAAAACTGAATGGTTTTTTGCTCTTTCCTTGCTGTTAACAGAGCATGTGAGTGATTTAGAGTTGGATTTATTGGTCTTAAAATTCTAGAGATAGACATTATTTTCCTAGACAGATAAAGGGTCACTTATGTGGTTCCCATCTTCGCACATGTGGCATTCAATTGAAATCTCATGGTGGAATGGTCATGTGGACTACCTTTGAGAATTAGATTGCTAGCTTGTCATACAATGATGCTCATGGACATGTATTGCATTACGATCTCTTTTAATTATGGCCAGTTTATCTCCATATCCCTTTGTCTCCTAAGTTTTCTCCATGACTCCTTTCAAATCTTTCTATGTTTGACAAGGCTTTGCAACTTTGCATAAAAATAGTGGGGATTTTGTATTTCAATTGTGAGGATAATTCTCAAAATATTCATAACTTATGAGCCATATACATACATACCATCCACAAGTACCCATGCATATGTCCAGTGCATCCGATAAGGAGGTTTCCCAATGGAATTTTTGCATGCTTGCATAATGTATTTTGCACATACTCATCTATATTATAATATTGTTGTATTTCGTAAAGACTGGATCAGTGGATTTATGAATGCCTATCATTAAGTTAAAAGAAATATTAAAACTTAGGATAATCTAGAATTTCATTTTAGTTCTATATTATCCTGTTTCCACGAGGCTGAATATGTTTATGTTTCTCTTCTACAACTTCACCATCAAATCTAATTAATATCAAAATGTAGAAACAAACCCGTCTAGGAGTAATGGGGGGAGGAATAGCTCACACTCATATACACAAAAGTGTCAAAAAATATGAACAAGAATCACTTTATAAATGGCACTATGCCTAGAGATTTATGAAATCTTTGAACTTCTATTAATGCAATGCCTTTTTAGAATGGTTTGTATCGTTGTCCTTTGTAGCAATATATGCCAACTTCATTTGCACATCAGAGGATCTCTTCTTAAAGTAATAATAGTGCAGCTCAATGTGTTTAGTGAAAGCATGGAAGATTGGGATCACTACAAATATGAATATGCTTTGCATTTCCATGAAAATAGTAGTTAAAACTTGGAAAACACCTCAAGTCATCCATAACGCATCTGTGCCAATAAGACTTTAAATTAGCTAATGCAGCAACCATACATTAAGCCTCAAAACTACAAATGGCCATATTAGGCCACTTCTCTCTCAACTAAGGTATGCATGAGCTACCAAGCTTGAAACAAAAATCTTTTCAAGACACATGAATGTCTTGATACTTAACTAGTGGAAAATTTTACATGCGTTTCAATTTCATTTTAAAGAAAAATTATCTAAGATTAATATATTTCAACTTTAGTTAGAAATGTTTTAAGAAAAATCAGATGAAAGAACTTGAGAGAGACTATACCAAATATTTTGTTAATGTTCTATCTCTCTATCTATTTTGAAAAATATTTCTCACTACTATGTTTTTCTTTGCATTCACATGATTGTCTCCATTTCATCCCTCTATCTCCATACATACACACCCACATGTGACCATGATCATACAATACAAACTCTTTGTATATCCAAGAGTTCTTACCAAACTTCCACACCTTGAACTTCATTTATACTAAGAAGATTTAAAATATTAAAGATCCACAGAAAGATAGAATATCTTCTTTCTTATTTTTCAAGTATCTTAGCTCTATTTACATGGTTCCATATACTTGTTTGGATTTTAGAGGCTACAATTTTTCCAAGATATCAAGCTAGTATATTCTTTGGAAGTTTGAACTTTTTTCTAGTATTGAAACACTTAACAAATATTTTTTCTCCCAAAGATCTAGAATCCAAAACTCATCTCGATGTTTTAACTTCATCTTCTTAGGCAATTTCCATACTTCCATTGGATTGTCAAATGCACCAAGTCATGCCACATTAAAGTTTCATCAAGAGAAAATAAATTCATTTGTTATGATAATTTTTTCTTGTGAGATATTTCTATGAAATATTTCCACATTTCAAAAAATATGAGACCAATTGAATACAAAAGTTATCAAGATACTTCCTTTTATTTTAAAACGTATCTGTCACTTCATGCATATATCCTCTTTAGTAAACATAGACAAGAAAGAATTCTAAACATGAGAGGAGTGAGTCCTCAACATTTCACTCCAAATTAACATATTTATGATCTTGAGAGCCTTACTATTAGTGAATATTTTGAATTTTCTATCTACACTTAGACCATATGTTTGTGTAGAGGATTTTATGAATATATTATTCTTTGCATACATTAATTTTTCTAAATCCATTTTTAAATACAAATATGATAAATCATTTCCCATAACTTACACTTACATTGCCATATTAGTTATTTATGAAACTATCATTTATCTTTAAATATTCTTTAACATGGAAACTCTTTATATTTATCACTTGTTGCCTTCATGATAGTATGTAGCATCTGTGTATTGAACTATCTTCATATGTATCAATAATATCTCTCCTCAATTGTTTTCATGTCAAAACAAATCAAAAGAATAAATTATTACTATATATAACCTTTCTATCAAGGGAGAACTGAATTGCGTCCTCTATGTTGTTTTGACAAAGTATACGTTTGATTACAATATCAACCACATGAGGGAAATAATCCAAGAATATAAAATTATTACAAGGGGTCTCACAACCCAAGATTGATATGCATGGATAATTGCACCCAACAAGATAAAAGAAACCCCATAACCCCATTTCTATCTGTATGAAACATGATATCTAAAATAGAAGAATTCTCTTAAAGGACATGAACGAGATACAAGAAATATTAGGAGAGGATGTTTTAGTATGAGTTACAAGAGGACATGACTAGATGTCCAAAAAAATCCCTAGAGAATCTCAAAACAAGGAGATAGATAAGAACAGGTGTTGCAACTTAGAAAGTACTACTTAATTGAATGTGACTCCTTGATCCCTTGAGATTGGGAATGAAGGATTGATGACCTATGTGTGGATCCCTCCATATATAGGTTTTCAGCAATGGTTGCATTAAGGTGGTTAGGAATTAATTAATTCATCGAAGATGTGACCAATCTAGTGTACATCAACTAAAGGGATCGATTCAATTGTTTGTACTTTCAAAAGGGTGATTTACAAGAGGTTTCAAAAGAAAGACCTACAAATTTTCCTCTTAATCAATGCATATTCCAATGGTAAAACAAAACAACATCTAGTTTTCAGGGTCACCACAGTTTTCTAGATTAGGCAAATGAAGTTTTGAAGGGCTTCCCAACATGGAAGAGATTATTGATCCATGTTTTATGGTCCCGATGAGCTCACATTCGGGGGTGGAGATGCACCAAAGCTTAAATGAGGGAGGCTATGAGTTTTTGTTTTGCATTGGATAAATCCTAAGTGAATGGATAAGAGCAAGAATGTAGAGTTGCTCCAAAAATAGCGGCTAATCTTATGCAAATTGATCTCAACATTGATCGGGTGGTCCAAGTCTTCCCATATTCAAGGGTGGAGAAATAAGGCATCTTTCTTCTCCTCCTGTGCCCTAGATTTGGTAACATGAATCAATCCTTGCCATAAATGTTTGAATCAAATGATTATACTAAAATGTAGTTGATACTACAATTTAGAGTTGATTTATCCATGATCCAGGGGTCAAGATTCATTGAAGAAACTATAAAAACCCACGTCCAAATGCATGGAGAGTTATTGTTAAGCATCCTTATGGCTTGCTAGACATGGGTTCCTTGTGTAGGATCACCCTCAGTTGAGCCTATGAGTATCTAAAGAGGGCTTGTAAAAGCACAGTTTCTAGATTCAAATTTTAGTTAGACTTCCAAACTAGGATAGACTTGTAAACTCAATGGTTTCTTGCTTCTTTCCTTGCCATTAGTGTAGTGTGTGAGTAAGTTAAATTTGCGTTTATTGGTCTTAAAATTCTTGAGATAGACATTACGTTCCTAGACAAATATAGGGTCACTCATGTGGTTCCTATCTTCGTGCAAGTGGCATTCCATTCAACTTGATGGTGGAATGGTCATGCGGACCACCTTTGACCATTAGATTGCCTTGCTTGTCATACCATGATGCTCATGGACATGTGTTGCATTATAATCCCTTTTAATTATGGTTAGCTTATCTCCATACCCCTTTGTTTCCTTAGTTGTCTACATGTCTCCTTTCAAATCTTTGTACGTGTGAGAAGACTTCCCAACTTTGCATAAAACTAGTGAGGAGTTCTATTGCGATTGTGAGGATAATTCTCTAGATATTCCTAATCTATGACCCTCATATATACATACCATCCACAAGCACCCATGCATATGTCCATTGCATCTGCTAAGGAGGTTTTCCAATGCAATTTTTGTGTGCTAATGTAATGTATATTTCTACACGTACTTAACTCATGCACCTCAGTAGGGCCATCGCTACAAGGCCAAAATGCTTTTGAACTATTCACTTGCAAGCATCATTAATGTCTAGCCCAAATAAAGCTATAGCATTTCATGTATTCGGTAGATAGTTGACGGGTGGGTTTAGGCATTCCTATATATAAATGCATTAAGTTAAATGAAATAATTAAAACTTAGGATCATCTCAAAGTTCTTTTTAGTTCTATATTATCCTATTTCCACGAAGGCTGAATATGTTTCTGTTTCTTCTCTACAACTTCACCATGAACTCTGATTAATATCAAAATGAATTAACAAATCCCTATAGGAGTAATGGGGCGAGGAAGAGCTCACACTCATGTACAGAAACATGTAAGAAAATATGCATTAGGATCAATCCATAAATGGCAGTATGCCCACAACTTTATGAAATCTTTGAACTCCTATTCAGGCAATGCCTTTTTATATTGGTTTGCATCATTTTCCTTTATTGGCATATATGCCAACTTCATTTGCATATTAGAGAATCTCTTCTTAAAGTAATAATAGTGCAACTCAATGTGTTTAGTGCAAGCATGGAACATTCAGGTCGTTACTATTGACATATTTAGGTAGTGTTGTGTGTGAACACTCTAGGACCACCGGGGCACTTTTTTCCCTCTTTAGGAGGTTTTTTTCCCCCGGCTTGTATATAGGCCTATTGCCTTAATGGGCTACTTATCTTTGTACATTTTTAGTAATACATTCAGTATTGTGTGTTGCGCTCCAAGCTTCTTCTTCCTCCTTGTGTTGTTCACGTGCTTCCGTAGACGTCTAACTCAAACAATTGGTATTAGAGCAGGTCCCCGCTTCATCTAGGGCATCGTCTACACTCTCTGGTTGGAGTCTCAGATTCGCACAAAATTTGGTGAGCATACTCAAGCTATTTCAGAGATCAAAATAGCTTCACTGTGTGGTGCCAAAAATACAATCTGAGCTCGTTTCATCTTTCAAATGCACTATCATAGTGCTTGTGCAGGGTATTTCTTCTTTTTGTGCCAAAGGTATATACCTATTTTGCTTCGCCAATATAAGGATCTCAAAGTCTACTATAGGTTTGGCAGAACTCCTCTGCGCAATTTCGTTCAAATTTTTGAGATACAATCAATTTTTGCATCAAGGTATTCTAGTCACCAGCCATGGCTGAAAGTAGTGATGGATTTTGTATGTTGGCTATTGAGGATAAGTTGGATGGTACCAACTACCCGTTGTGGGCTTATATGATGCGACATGTATTGGTTGCATAGGACTGTGGAACATTGTTCAGGGTGTTGAGAAATGTGCTATCACACCTGCAACTATTACAGATGCAGGTACTAAAGCTGATGCAGAAGGTGTCGAAGATGATGATATTCTGCATATTCCTGTTTGTGGTGCGGTTTCTGTTGCACCTACTATAGAGAAAATTTGTTGGGATGGTAGAGATGCCCAGACACGTGAATTGGTAGCTTTGTCTGTCAAACATGCCATTATTCCTCACATTCGCTATTGCACAACAGCCAAGGATGCTTGGGATACACTGACCACATTGTACCAAGCTAGGAATGAGAATCGTGTTACTTACCTCTGAAAATCGTTGGAGAGTGAGCACATGAATGAAGGTGATTCTATGGATAGTTTTGTAACAAAGATCAAAGACTTGAAAGAACAATTGATTTTTTCTAATGAGGTTATACCAGATAGCTCACTTGCGCACACCCTTCTGAATGGTCTTCGTGATTCATAATAGAGTTTTTCTTCTACTCTTTGGTTGATGATGAAAGGCAATCCGAATGCCTTCTCATTTGAGGAGTTAGTCTCTATTCAGGTGCAAGAAGATGATTCGAGGTAGAACAGGTCCATTATGCGTGATGCAGATCAAGCTTTCTAGGCTAGTGAGAACGTCAAAGGAAAATGGAGCTCCTTAGTTAGTAGGCAGAAATTTGCTAATTCTACACAATCGAAGAGGGAACACAAAGATGAAAAGAAATCAAAAAAGCAAAAATTGTTTTGCAAGTACTGTAAAGGAAATGATCATGTCATAAAGAACTATCCAAAACGGGCTGCTAAAGAGGCAAAGAAGAAAGAGGTTGGAATGGTTGTTGTAGAAGCCTCTACAAAAAAAACATAGTCTACTAATCTCATTAGGAAAAAAAGTGAACCTTACATGGGCCTTGTAAGGATTCCTAATTTTTAGGGATTAAAAAGCTTAATCTAGGAGCTTAAGGGGCCATGGAAAACCACTAGGAGTATTCTTCAATAAAATAATATTTGATAGGTATTTTTGTTTGAATTTTAAGATGCAACTATTCTTGGCCTTTGGATGCTTCTATTTAATGGCTGAGATTGAAACGGATGACAAAAGAGAAAGAGAGGCCATTAAATGCGTGGGATGAGATAGTAGAGAGAGAAGGCTTCACGAATTTTTGAGCTAAGGTAATAACTTCAGTTGGCTGGTGTGAAGCTCGTTGTAGCAGCACCAACTTATCTTTGGATGGCATCCACCATCTCTCTTCACAGTGGTATCAGAGCATAGTCAAGCAACATGGGAGATGGATTTCCATCAACAGTTGACAAATTGGATTGGAACAACTACCCGGCATGGTCTCTATGGATGGAGGCTTACCTTGAAGGGAGGAATCTATATGGATTCATATCCACAGATGAAGCAATTCCAACCATGAGGAACAAAGGGCAACCATCACATGAAGAAGTGGAAGGACTTTGAATTTGGTGTTCGAAGGATGCACTTGCAAGGTCCTATATTCTAAACTCAATCTTTGATTTTCTTTTACCTCATGTCAAGGGGTGCAAGACATCAAGAGAGACCTGGAATGCACTTTCTTCTTTCTTCTCTTCCAACACTCAAGCAAGGAAGAACCAATTGTGGATGGAGTTCACAACAATGAAGAAAATCCCGAAGCAAAATGTGACTGATTATGTCACAAAGATAAAGGAGATTTTCGACCAACTTGGAAGCATTGGAGAGGTAATTGAAGAGGAGCAAATCATTAGACAAACCATAAATGGAATCAAAGTAGATGACAAGTGGGAGTCATTCACAACAGCCATGGATTTATACATGGATATGCATGTACCCGACCTCAACACACTCATGGGCCAACTCTTCACTCATGAAGCAAAGATTAGCAGAGGTGGTGAGTCCTCAAGAGGTTATCAAACTTCTGCCTTATACTCTGATAAAGCTAAGTTCAAGGACAAGTCAAAGAATAGGAATAATGAAGATGAAGGTAGCTCTTTCCAAGAAAACTTTGCAGGTAGAGGAAGAGCTAGAGGAAGAGGCAGAGGTGGAAAGCAAGGCAGGGGGAGATTCCAATCATCTGAACCTTGCAATATATGTGGCTTATCTAATCATACTACTGAAGAATGTTTCAGGAATCCAAGGAATGCAAGAGGAAGAGGATTCGATAGAGGTAGCTATGGATCAAATAGAGGCAGGTACAATGGAGGCTACAACAACAACTACTACATCAACAATTACAACAACAACAACTATCAAAGTGGCCATAGAGGAAGAAGAGATTATAATAACTATGCAGAGGACCAAAGTCAAGAAGATTCATTATTGATTATGAATCTATCAGTGAAGAAGGGTAAGGATGATGATCACATATTTTACATTGATTCGGGATGCTCAAACCATGTAGCAGGAAATGTGGCTTTACTTTCTGATTTGGAAGATCCTCATAACAAGCATGAAGTGCACATAGGAGATGACACAAAGCACTCACTGGAGAAGATAGGTAATGTGAAGACATCAGATGGGAATATGAACCTCTTAAGCAAAGACTTGTATGTCCCTACAATTACCGGAAATTTAATAAGTGTTGGACAGATTCTTGAAAAAGGATTGCAGGTTAGATTCAACCGATTTGGAGCATATGTTGAAGACCCAAGGCAAGGCTTTCGCAGGATTGCCAAAGGAGAAAATACAGGAAGGCTCTTCACTTTTGAATTGGAAGATACAAAGAACATAGCTTTGTTTAGCTATGGATCTCAAACTCTTACAGAGTTGGAGATATGGCACAAAAGGCTTGCTCACATTGGTGAGAGGACACTCAAACAAATTTGTAGGGACCAAAGTGTACTTGGTTTGCCTAATATCACAAGGCAACACATGATTTATAAGTGTGAAGCTTTTCAACTCGGCAAGGCTCATAGACAACCTTTCAATAAGAAAGGATATATGTATCAAAATCCTTTGGATCTAGTGCACACCGATGTGTGGGGTCCAAGTAAGGAGCCATCTATATCAGGCTCAAGATATTATGTGTCTTTCATAGATGATTGTAGTAGGTAGACTATTCTGTTTTTCATGAAGCACAAGGATTAAGTGTTTAATTGCTTTAAGAAGTATATTGCTCTTGTTGAAAACCAAACAGGTAGGACTTTGAAAAGACTCAGATCAGATGGTGGAGGAGAATACTTCTCTTCTGAATTTGATGCCTTCTTGCATGAAAGAGGCATTAAAAGGGAAGTCACTACAAGGTATACACCCGAACTCAATGGTGTAGCAGAGAGGAGAAACAGAGCTATTGTCGAAGCTGCAATGTCCATTCTCAACGAAAAGGGATTGCCAAACTACCTATGGGCAGGGGCTGTGTCTACAGCCACATATCTCATAAATAGGCTTCCATCTAAGTCACTAGATGGAACCACTCCATATGAAGTGTGGAATGGAAGAAGACCTAGTCTATATGCATTGGTTATGATCAAAACCAAAAAGGATATAGATTGTACAATCCAACCAATAAAGGTTTTTTTCTGAGTAGAGATGTAATTTTTGATGAAAACAAATCATGGTTTGATGATGATAGGAAAATGAAGCTGTCATATGACTTGGATGAAGATTTTCCATCACTTCAACCAAAGGAGCCAAATTAGATTGAAGAAAGTGATTCGGAGATTGACCTAGAAGACTTGGAAAGACTAAAGCTATGGAAGAACAAAGGTAAAGCAAAGATGTAGGATGCTACATATGGACCCGAGAGCTCACATCAACCACTTAAAAGGTCTTCAAGGGAGAAGAAGAAACCAGAGAGGTTTGGTTATGATACTTCTTTGGTCACCAAGCGCTCAATCTACATTGCAAAGGATTCAACCAATGAAGAACCTACAACATTCAAAGAAGCACAAAGCAAGAAAGCTTGGAGAGATGCAATGGATGAAGAAATGGAAGCCCTGAAGGAAAACAACACTTGGGAGCTTGTACCTAACAAGCCATCTATGAGGGTCATTGGATCTCGATGGATATAAAAAATCAAGAGGAATCCAGACGGAAGTATAAATAGACACAAAGCAAGGTTAGTTGCTAAAGGGTTTGCTCAAACCTATGGTATTGATTATGAGGAGACTTTCTCTCCTGTTGCAAAAATGCCTATAATTATGGTTCTCATTAGTCTTGCTGCATCTAGAAATTGGAATCTCTATCAACTTGATGTAAAGAATGCTTTCTTGAATGGATGGATTTCTAAGGAAATGGTATATGGGACAACCTCTTGGATATGAGGATGCACATCATCCTAACTATGTATTCAAACTAAAGAAAGCTTTGTATGGATTGAAGCAAGCTCCAAGAGCTTGGAATTTCAGATTGGTGACTTATTTGAAGGACCAAGGATTCAAAGCTAGCAAGGCGGATACCTCTTTGCTCATAAAGAGGAATAGATCTGAAGTGATCTATTTATGTGTGTATGTTGATGATATTATTATCACAGGCAATGATCTTGAAGGAATCAAACAGGTAAAGACTCAAATGAAGGAGGAGTTCAAAATAAGTGACCTCGGACCACTCATTTATTTTCTTGGATTGGAGTTAATATACACAGATTCACGTATATACATAACACAAAGGAAGTATGTGCATGACATGCTCGTCAAGTTCAAGATGGAAAATACTAAGTATGCAAGTACACCTATGGAGAAAAATCATAAGCTTAGTGCTAATGAAGGAGAGCCAATTGAAGACATCACAAGCTACCAAAGCTTGGTTGGAAGTTTGAGCTATGCAACACTCACAAGGGTGGATATATGCTATAGTGTTAGCATATTGAGTCAGTTTATGCATAAGCCGAGAAGACCACATATGGAAGCGCCCAAGAGAGTCCTCAAGTACCTAAAGGGGACTATGAATGAAGGTTTTTTTTATTCATATGCTTCAGATATTGAGCTAAAGATCTACTCAGATGCAGATTGGGCTGGATCTAGAGATGATAGAAGAAGCACATCCGGGTACATATCATTTGCAGGTTCAAAAATCATTTCTTGGTCATCAAAGAAGCAACCAACCATGGCATTATTGTTCTCGATTATACTCACTCAGAGCAGTAACTTCAGAAGGTCATATCTCACGTTCTACGAAACCTTTTTAGATGTTTTAACATGTGTTTGATCGCGCTTGTTGTCTAGTTTTTGTGTATTTATTTTCATGGTCATTGGATTAAGAGGCGTGGTGATATTTGCATTTTACTGCTCACTAGTCTATCTCTACAGAGCCCCGAGAATGGTGGGCATGTTCTAGAAATTGATGAATCTTGTTCTCAATGCTCAGTCCATCATTTGAAGTGTTTTAACTTTGATTGGGAAGCTTGCTAAGTCTATTTGCTATGTCCAAAAGGAATTTATCTAATTCCTACTAGATTGAGAGCAGTGTTCAGTTTTTCGAGCAGATGTATGTCCAAAAATAGCAAGTTTTGGAGCTAGTCATTTCGCAACTAGTCTGTCTTGACTTAAACTTTTGGGATACATGTTCCAAAGTACTTGGCTGATATTTTGGTAGATTTAGGAAGCTCAAAGGGTCTACTAATCAAATCTGAACTCTCTGTTGGCTGGTGTGAAGCTGGTTGTAGCAGCACCAACTCATCTTTGGATGGCATCCACTATCTCTCTTCACAAGTATGCCATCGGATGTGAGAAGAAATCCAAGGGTCTAGATTAAAAGGCGCATTTTTAATGATGAGCTACATCTCAACCCTTCTTTTCTCTCAAATCTAAGGGCCTATATTCAACAATGCCTTGACTTTTGTCACTCATTCTTAGGCTTTGGATCATTGAGTACATCCAAGGGCTATAACCCATTCGAATTTCTTTCAAAACCATTCATACAACTAAAACCAATAGCTCAAGATGGTTTTTTCCTCTTTGACCACACAAAAACCATGGAACCCTATGCCTAGCCTATGTGATTAAGGAACTAGAGTGTGTCCACCACCCTCTTCTCATTGGTCCATCCTTAATCACTCCTTAATCTAAAAGGCCCATGCAGGGCTCATTTTTTTTCCTAATGTTGTGTAGGAAGAAGAATGGGCGTTTACTACGGTTTGCAGTTTTGACCCATCTTCTCATGAGAAGTGCATGTCTCCAATAGACTCAGATGTTTGGCACTTTGACAATGGGGCGACCAAACATATTACCTCGCAGCATAGTTTTTTCTCCTCACTCAAGCCTACCCCTATAGGGAATACTATTACATGCGCCAACAACTCCTCTTATCCTGTTATGGGAGTTGGTAGATCATTTTGACTACTGCTGATGGTAGTTCTTTCACTTTTTCAGATGCTTTGTTTGTGCCACGGATCAAGAAAAATTTGTTATCAGGTTCTCCATTAGCCAAGCTTGGCTTGGTCGTGAAATTTCTTGATGACACATGTACAGTTCATGTTCTATCAAATGGTGATGTGATTATTGCTTCTGGCATTTTATATCATGGGTTGTATAAGCTCATAGACTATGAAAGATGTGTAAATAATTTGGCATGTGCAGTATATGATTCTGAAGCTATGTCAGATGCAAAGCTTTGGCATGCAAGCTTTGGTCATCTGAATTTTGCTAGTTTGCTATGCCTATAGAAATCTTAAATGGTGTCGTCTTTGCCCAAACTTGAGACACCCCGAAAATATGCTTGTGAAGGCTATATTTTGGGCAAAATGCAGCATTCTTGCTTTCCAAAAGATGGTTCAGTTTGAGCTACTCAGGAATTGCAGCTTGTACATAGTGATGTCTGTAGTCCTATGCAGACACCTTCTTTTGGAAATTGTCTTTACCTCATGACTTTCATCGATGATTTTCTAGGCATGCATGGGTATATCCATTGAATGAAAACTCTGAAGTGTTCATGTGCTTCAAACAAGTTTTTTGTTTTGGCTCAAAATATGTCAGCATGTAAAATGGGCACCCTCCGTTCTGATCGAGGGGGGAATATATGTCTTCTGATTTTAATGCATTTCTAGCTGAACGTGGGATAAAACACTAGTGTAGAGTGCCATATACACCTCAACAAAATGGAGTTGCTGAACTAAAGAACATGTCACTCATGGAGATGGCGAGGTGTATGGTCAAGGGTCAGGCTTTGCCACATAGTTTCTGGCTTGAGACTGTCATGTGTGTAGCATATGTACTTAACAGGTGTCCCACTAAAGTGCTACACTCTATCACTCCATATGAGGCTTAGCATGATTGCAAGCCATCTGTTGCTCATCTGCGTGTTTCTGGTTGTTTGGCATATGCATTAGTGCCTAAACAACATCGCAAAAAATTAGAGGATAAAGTAGTAAAATGTATTTTTGTTGGGTATAGTTCTAAAAGTAAAGGCTATCATCTGTATCATCCACAAACTAAACACATTGTAGTTAGCCGTGATGTTGTTTTTGTGCAAGATGTTATTCAGCCATTGCTTTCATGTACTAAGGAGACATTTGTTAGCTCAAAAGACATGTATGATACTTTGCTACCTCTTTTTACAGGTGGACAGTCTAGTGTTGGTCCTAATGAGGCAACTTCTTAGCTTTTGCAGGTTTCATGTAATGATGCATATTATCCTATTTCTGATGCAGATTTACATGATGCACTTGTTGATGAGAGAACTGACATTGAGGAGGCAAAACCTATGCCAAAATGGATGGTGCGAACGTTGCATGATAGCAAATTAGATGCACCTCTATCATATCCTACTCGATTAGGCTCTCATAGTGTCTCTTTTGCATTAGATTGCTATGCTATGGCCGCATCTAGTCTTTGTGATGAGAACGGGCCTGTTTCATTTGACGAAGCACAAAATTCAGAAAATTGGATGGCTGCAATGCAATCTGAATATGATACTTTAATGGCGAACGATACTTGCTCTTTATGTGACTTGCCTCCTAGCAAGAAGGCCATTGGCACTAAGTGGGTTTACAAGCTGACGCGTAAGCCTGATGGAATAGTTGACAGGTATAAGGATAGGCTTGTTGCAAAGGGTTATGTAGAGGAAAGAGGCATTGATTTTGATAAGACCTTTGCATCAACATGTTGTATGACTACTATTCAGAGCATCTATGCACTTGCAGCCCATCATGGTTGGAATGTACATCAGTTGGACATAAAACTGCATTTTTGAATGGTGGCTTGCATGAAGAAGTGTATGTTTTCAGCCCCGTGGCTTTGTGTAGAAAGGGCATGAAAACCAGGTGTGCAGGTTAAAGAAGGCATCATATGGTTTAAACCAAGCACCATGTGCTTGGTATGAAAAGATACATGCCTATCAGATTGCACATGGTTTTGAGAATAGTCCATTTGAAAGCACCTTGTATGTTAAGAGTGGTAATAATGTGCTTCTGATCATTGTTGTCTATGTTGACGACATGCTGCTCACTAGTCCAATTGAGAAGCATATTGCTGATTTTAAGGCTGATTTGCATGCCTCATTTGAGACGTCTGATTTGGGGCATTTGCATCACTATTTGTGCATTCATTTTATGCAAGTTGATGGTGGAATGGCTTTGTGTCAAACGAAATATATTGACACATTATTGCAGTGTTTTGGCCTTGAAGACTATAAGCGTATTGCCACTCCTATGGAGAGAGGTTTACGATTGAGTCTTCATGATGTTGGAGATGCATTTGATGTTGTCCTCTATTAGTAGGTTGGTGGATGCCTGATTTACTTATGCATTACTTGGCCAGATATTTAGTTTGATGTCTCCCAGATGAGTTGGTTTATGCATTGCCCAGTATTCAATCATTGGCAGGCAGTTAAGCGCATCTTTCGTTACTTGAGTGGTGCCCGACTACTTGGTTTGTTTTATCCCAAGGGGGATCACTACCACCAGATTTGCATGCTTTTTTTGACTCTGATTGGGCTGGTTGCTATGACACTCATGTGTCCACTAGTGGCTTTTGGCTCACGCTTGGTAGCTCACGCATATATTGGTGGAGCAAGAAGTAGCCTACTATGGCCACTTCTAGTTGTGAGGCTGAGTATATGGAAGCTTTCACAGTGACTATTGAGTGTGTGTGGATCAGATGCGTTATGACATATCGAGGGTATACTGAGGTTGCTACTAAGGAAAATGAACGGGCACAATTTTTCCGCGACTTCGGTGTTATCGTCGGTATGTGCGTCAGAAACATAACGCTGGTATGGGCATCAATATAGACGACGGTATGAGCGTCGGTATAATCATCGCTATTACCGATGCTCATATCGACACCCATACTGACAGCTCTGCTAGGCATACCGATGCCCATACCAACGACTCTATTGGGCGTACCGACACCCATACCGACGATCATATCTACACAAATTGTTTTGGGCAGAGTGTGTTGTCTATTGCTATAGCATGATGTTGTTTAGAAAAAGACAATACACTTTGCCCAACTCTATATCGAGTACATGTGTTATGTACTCTAAGGGCAACCAAAACATGATTTTATATGAGCAAAACTGAACCATTAATCATGTACAAAAAGTTGTATATTTCATAAATGAAAGATGTACAACAGTGTGACAAAGCACTTCCATATAGGAATCAAATACAAAGTTATGGTACATCATTGCCACATAGGAGTGTAATACAAAATTGTGGCAATATGAAAAAGCACTTCCATAGAGGAATCAAATACAAAATTATAGTACATCATTGCCACATAGGAGCGTAATACAAAATTGTGGCAAAGCATATACATAAGGGGATCAAAACATTTACTCCTGCAATCCTGCAACAAAGCATGTGTAAAATGACACAAATTGACATGACATTTATAAAAACCAACTAAAAATACGAAACCAAGCTATAATTTCACCTAATGATAGAATATTCTCCCATGAAATGATTGCACCGCATCCCTCTAAGTCTTGCAACAGTGCAGCCAATCCATGAAGATATCCATAAGATTCTTTGGTTCGTGTCGGAGGACGACCCCCTACCAACTCCTATAATAAATATGCAAAATGTTAGATGAACATACATGATGTGCTGAACACAAACAACTTCAATAATTAACATGATACTTACAAATTGGTAGCGCATACTGTCGTATCCGCCGCTACCTAAATCCGACATTCTAACTGTATCCAAACCTGTGGCCGCTGCATCTCTCTGTTGACGATATCGATCAAGAGTATGTTGCTTCTCCTCTTGAATTGACTCCCACTCTTCAAAATCTAACCACACAGGCTTCGGTAAGCTTGCTCTAAAAGCATCGCGAGCTTCCGACTGTCGATGAGACATCACCTTGCGTGCCGTATGCTAAATCCATTCCGAACTCACAATAGGATTCCCAAGTGCTGGCCAGTACTCTTCATGTATCAATTGTGTGATATTGTTTTTAGAATCCCTATCTTGTTCGCTCCATTTTAGCATTACAGAATGTCCAAACTCTATGGAGCCAAGTTGTCGAATGCGTTGACGCATTGACTTCGCGGCTGCATCCATGACTGGAGCTCCATTACGTATATTATATATTTCAGAGTCGTCATGGTCATGCGCTCCCCAAGGTGTACGTGGCGATCCTATCTGATTCAATGTCAAGATCCCATCTGATCCAATGTGTGTATGCATATGCATGTTTGTATGCATATGCATGTTCGTATGCATATGCATTGTGTATGCATATGCATGTTTGTATGCATATGCATGTGTGCATGCATATGCATTGTGTGTATATGCATTTGTGTATGCATATGCATTTGTGTGTATGCATATGCATTTGTGTGTATGCATATGCATTGTGTGTATGCATATGCATTTGTGTATGCATATGCATTTGTGTATGCATATGCATTTGTGTATGCATGTGCATGTGTGCATGTGTGTATGTGTGTATGCATATGCATGTGTGCATGTGTGTATGTGTGGATGCATATGCATATGCATGTGTATGCATATGCATAGGCATGTGTATGCATATGCATGTGTATGTCAATATGCATATGCATGTGTAAGTGTGTGTGTGTGTGTATGTGTGCATGTGTGCATGTGTGTATGTGTGTATGCATACACATGTGTGTATGCATATTCATTGTGTGTATGCATATGCATATGAATATGCATTTGTGTATGCATATGCATTTGTGTGTATGCATATGCATGTGTGCATGTGTGTATGTGTGTATGCATATGTATGTGTGTATGCATATGCATGTGTGCATGCATATGCATTGTGTATGTGTATGCATGTCTGTATACATAGGCATGTGTGCATGCATATGCATTGTGTGTATGTATATGCATTGTGTGCATATGCATTTGTGTATGCATATGCATTTGTGTGTATATGCATGTGTGTATGCATATGCATGCATGTATGCATATGCATATGCATATGCATTTGTGTGTATGCATATGAATGTTTGTATGCATATGCATGTGTGTATGCATATGCATTGTGTGTATGCATATGCATCTGTGTGTATGCATATGCATGTTTGTATGCATATGCATGTGTGTATGCATATGCATTTGTGTATGCATATGCATTTGTGTATGCATATGCATTTGTGTGTATGCATATGCATTGTGTGTATGCATATGCATGTGTGTATGCATATGCATGTGTGTATGTGTGTATGCATATGCATATGCATGTGTATGCATATCCATGTGTATGCATATGCATGTGTATGCATATGCATGTGTATGCATATGCATTGTGTGTATGCATATGCATTTGTGAATGCAAATGCATTTGGGTGTATGAATATGTATTTGGGTGTATGCATATGCATTTGTGTGTATGCATATGCATTTCTGTGTATGCATATGCATGTGTGTATGCATATGCATGTGTGCATGTGTGTATGTGTGTATGCATATGTATGTGTGTATACATATGTATGTGTGTATGCATATGTATGTGTGTATGCATATGCATTGTGTGCATATGCATTTGTGTATGCATATGCATATGCATATGTGTATGCATATGCATTTGTGTGTATGCATATGCATTGTGTGTATGCATATGCATTTGTGTGTATGCATATGCATTGTTTGTATGCATATGCATTGTTTGTATGCATATGCATGTGTGTATGTATATGCATTCTGTGTATGCATATGCATTGTGTGTATGCATATGCATTTGTGTATGAATATGCATTTGTGTGTATGCATATGCATTTTTGTATGCATATGCATGTGTGCATGTGTGTATGTGTGTATGCATATGCATGTGTGTATGCATATGCATGTGTGTATGCATATGCATGTGTGTATGCATATGCATATGCATGTGTATGTGTCTATGTGTGCATATGCATGTGTATGTGTGTATGTGTGTATGTGTGCATGTGAGTATGTGTGTATGCATATGCATTTGTGTGTATGCATATGCATGTGCATTTGTGTGTATGCATATGCATGTGCATTTGTGTGTATGCATATGCATGTGCATTTGTGTGTATGCATATGCATGTGCATTTGTGTGTATGCATATGCATGTGTGCATGTGTGTATGCATATGCATGTGTGTATGTATATGCATATGCATGTGTATGCATATGCATGTGTATATGCATATGCATGTGTATATGCATATGCATATGCATGTGTATTTGTGTATTTGTGTATATGTGCATGTGTGTATGTGTGTATGCATATGCATTTTTGTATGCATATGCATGTGTGTATGCATATGCATGTGTGCATGTGTGTATGCATATGCATGTGTGTATGTATATGCATATGCATGTGTATGCATATGCATGTGTATATGCATATGCATATGCATGTGTATATGCATATGCATATGCATGTGTATTTGTGTATTTGTGTATATGTGCATGTGTGTATGTGTGTATGCATATGCATGTGTGTATGCATATGCATGTTTTTATGCATTTGCATGTGTGTATGCATATGCATGTGTGTATGCATATGCATGTGTGTATGTGTATGCATGTGTGTATGCGTATGCATGTGTGTATGCGTATGCATATGCATATGCATTTGTGTATGCATATGCATTTGTGTGTATGCATATGCATGTGTGTATGCATATGCATTTGTGTATGCATATGCATTTGTGTGTATGCATATGCATGTTTGTATGCATATGCATGTGTGTATGCATATGCATTGTGTGTATGCATATGCATTGTGTGTATGCATATGCATTTGTGTATGCATATGCATTTGTGTATGCATATGCATGTGTGTATGCATATGCATGTGTGTATGCATATGCATGTGTGTATGCATATGCATGTGTGCATGTGTGTATGTGTGTATACATATGCATGTGTGCATGTGTGTATGCATATGCATATGCATGTGTATGCATATGCATATGCATGTGTATGCATATGCATATGCATGTGTATGCATATGCATATGCATGTGTATGCATATGCATTTGCATGTGTATGCATATGCATTTGCATGTGTATGCATATGCATATGCATGTGTATGCATATGCATATGCATGTGTATGCATATGCATTGTGTGTATGCATATGCATATGTGTATGCATATGCATATGTGTATGCATATGCATATGTGTATGCATATGCATTTGTGTGTATGCATATGCATTTGTGTGTATGCATATCCATATGCATATGCATGTGTATGCATTATATGCATGTGTGTATGCATATGCATATACATTTGTATGCATATGCATGTGTGTATGCATATGCATGTTTCATGAATGTGTGTATGCATATGAATTGTGTATGTGTGTATGCATATGCATTGTGTATATGTGTATGCATATGCATTGTGTATGTGTGTATGCATATGCATTTGTGTATGCATATGCATTTTTGTATGCATATGCATTGTGTGTATGCATATGCATGTGTGTATGCATATGCATGTGTGTATGCATATGCATTTGTGTATGCATATGCATTGTGTGTATGCATGTGCATGTGTGCATGTGTGTCTGTGTGTATGTGTGTAAGTATATGCATGTGTGCATGTGTGCATGTGTGTATGCATATGCATATGCATGTGTATGCATATGCATAGGCATGTGTATGCATATGCATGTGTATATCCATATGCATATGCATGTGTAAGTGTGTGTGTGTATGTGTGCATTTGTGTATGTGTGTTAGCATACACATGTGTGTATGCATATTCATTGTGTGAATGCATATGCATATGAATATGCATTTGTGTATGCAATTGCATTTGTGTGTATGCATATGCCTGTGTGCATGTGTGTATGTGTGTATGCATAGGTATGTGTGTATGCATATGCATTGTGTATGTGTATGCATGTTTGTATACATAGGCATGTGTGCATGCATATGCATTGTGTGTATGTATATGCATTGTGTGCATATGCATTTGTGTATGCATATGCATTTGTGTATGCATATGCATATGTGTATGCATATGCATTTGTGTGTATATGCATGTGTGTATGCATATGCATGCGTGTATGCATATGCATTTGTGTATGCATATGCATTTGTGTGTATGCATATGAATGTTTGTATGCATATGCATGTGTGTATGCATATGCATGTGTGTATGCATATGCATTGTGTATGCATATGCATATGTTTGTATGCATATGCATATGTTTGTATGCATATGCATGTTTGTATGCATATGCATGTTTGTATGCATATGCATGTTTGTAAGCATATGCATGTGTGTATGCATCTGCATTTGTGTATGCATATGCATTTGTGTGTATGCATATGCATTTGTGTGTATGCATATGCATTTGTGTGTATGCATATGCATTTGTGTGTATGCATATGCATTTGTTTGTAAGCATATGCATGTGTGTATGCATATGCATTTGTGTATGCATATGCATTTCTATGTATGCATATGCATTTGTGTGTATGCATATGCATTTGCATATGCATATGCATTGTGTGTATGCATATGCATGTGTGTATGCATATGCATGTGTTTATGTGTGTACGCATATGCATATGCATGTGTATGCATATGCATTGTCTGTATGCATATGCATTTGTGTATGGATATGCATATGTGTATGCAAATGCATTTGGGTGTATTCATATGCATTTTTGTGTATGCATATGCATTTTTGTGTATGCATATGCATGTGTGTATGCATATGCATGTGTGCATGTGTGTATGTGTGTATGCATATCTATGTGTGTATGCATATGTATGTGTGTATGCATATGCATTGTGTGCATATGCATTTGTGTATGCATATGCATATGTGTATGCGTATGCATTTGTGTGTATGCATATGCATTTGTGTGTATGCATATGCATTGTTTGTATGAATATGCATGTGTGTATGTATATGCATTCTGTGTATGCATATGCATTGTGTGTATGCATATGCACTGTGTGTATGCATATGCATATTTGTATGCATATGCATGTGTGCATGTGTGTATGTGTGTATGGATATGCATATGCATGTGTATGTGTCTATGTGTGCATATGCATGTGTATGTGTGTATGTGTGTATGTGTGTATGTGTGCATGTGAGTATGTGTGTATGCATATGCATTTGTGTATGCATATGCATTTGTGTGTATGCATGTGCATGTGCATTTGTGTGTGTGCATATGCATGTGCATTTGTGTGTATGCATATGCATGTGCATTTGTTTGTATGCATATGCATGTGTGCATGCATATGCATGTGTGCATGTGTGTATGTGTGTATGTATATGCATATGCATGTGTATGCATATGCATGTATATGCATATGCATGTGTATATGCATATGCATATGCATGTATATATGCATATGCATATGCATGTGTATGTGTGTATTTGTGTATATGTGCATGTGTGTATGCATATGCATGTGTGTATGCATATGCATGTTTGTATGCATATGCATGTCTGTATGCATATGCATGTGTGTATGCATATGCATGTGTGTATGCATATGCATGTGTGTATGCATATGCATGTGTGTATGCGTATGCATATGCATATGTCTATGCATTTGTGTATGCATATGCATTTTTGTGTATGCATATGCATGTGTGTATGCATATGCATTTGTGTATGCATATGCATTTGTGTATGCATATGCATTTGTGTATGCATATGCATTTGTGTATGCATATGCATTTGTGTGTATGCATATGCATGTTTGTATGCATATGCATGTGTGTATGCATATGCATTGTGTGTATGCATATGCATTGTGTGTATGCATATGCATTTGTGTATGCATATGCATGTGTGTATGCATATGCATGTGTGCGTGTGTGTATGTGTGTATGTCTGTATACATATGCATGTGTGCATGTGTGTATGCATATGCATATGTATGTGCATGCATATGCATATGCATATGCATGCATATGCATATGCATGTGCATGCATATGCATATGCATGTGCATGCATATGCATATGCATGTGCATGCATATGCATATGCATGTGCATGCATATGCATATGCATGTGTATGCATATGCATATGCATGTGTATGCATATGCATTGTGTGTATGCATATGCATTGTGTGTATGCATATGCATTGTGTGTATGCATATGCATTTGTGTATGCCTATGCATATGTGTATGCATATGCATATGTGTATGCATATGCATATGTGTATGCATAAGCATTTGTGTGTATGCATATGCTTTTGTGTATGCATATGCTTTTGTGTATGCATATGCATGTGTGTATGCATATGCATGTGTGTATGCATATGCATGTGTGTATGCATATTCATATGCGTATGCATGTGTATGCATTATATGCATGTGTATGCATTATATGCATGTGTGTATGCATATGCATATGAATTTGTATGCATATGCATGTGTGTATGCATATGCATGTTTGTATGCATATGAATGTGTGTATGCATATGCATTGTGTATGTGTGTATGCATATGCATTGTGTATATGTGTATGCATACTAGAGAATGTACAAAGATAAGGGTACCATTAGGGCAATAGTCGTTTATACAAGTTGGGGGAAAAAACCTTCTAAAGAGGGAAAAAAGTGCCCCGATAGTTCTAGAGTGTTCACACACATCACTACCTAAATATATCAACAAATCCCCCCTAGGAGTGATCTGGTGAACAAGTAGTTGGCACTCATGTATAAGGAAGTTTGAAGCTATGTGGAAATCACTCCACAAAAGGTAGTAAGCCCAAATCTTTTCAAAAAGCTTCAAACATCTCGCTAGGGAGGGCCTTCGTGGAAAGGTGTGCAATGTTCTCTTGTGTGGGAACATATGCCAAGCTTATCTCCCCAGCAGAGAACCTCTCCCTGACATAAGGCTAATGCACCTCAATGTGCATAGTGCGAGCATGGAACATAGGGTTCCTCACAACTGCCAATGCACTCTCACTGTCAGTGAAGATGGTGTGGCATAAGATTGACCAACACCCAAAACACCCATAAGGCGTCTAAGCCACACACACTCAGCAATCGTTGTGAAAGGTTCCCTATATCAGCCTCATAACTGGAACTGGCTACAATAGGCTGCTTCTTGCTCAACCAAGATATACATAAGCTACCAAGCATGAAGAAAAAGCCACTAGTGGACACATGAGTGTCATAGCAACCAACCCAATCAGAGTCAGAAAAAGCATGTAAATCTGGCAGTAGTGATCCCTCCTTGGGATGAAACAAACCAAGTAGCTGGGTTCCACTCAAGTAGCAAAAGATGCGCTTAACCACCTGCCAATGCTTGACTCCTCAGCAATGCATAAACCTGCTCATTTGTGAGACAACAAACTCAATATCTGGCCGAGTAATGCATAAGTAAATCAGGCATCCAACAGCCTCATGATAGACGACAACATTAAATGCATCTCGAGCATCATGAAGTCTCAATTGTAAACATGTTTCCATAGGAGTGGCAATAGGCTTACAATCTTAAAGGCCAAAATGCTGCAATAATGTTTCAATATATTTTGTTTGATACAAAGCCATTCCACCATCAACTTGCATAAACTGAATGCCCAAATAGTGATGCAATGGCCCCAAATTAGTCATCTCAAATGAGGCATGCAAATCAGCCTTAAAATCAGCAATATGCATCTCAATAGGACTAGTGAGTAGCGTGTCATCAACATAGACAAGAATGATCAGAAGCACATGATTAGCATGCTTAACATATAAGGTGCTTTCAGTTGGATTGTTCTCAAAACCATGTGGAATCAAATAGGCATGTATCTTCTCATACCATGCACGTGGTGCTTTCTTTAAACCATTTAATGCCTACTTTAACCTACACACCTAGTTTTCATGCCCTTTCACGAGAAAGCCACGGGGCTGAAAAACATACACTGCTTCATGCAAATCACCATTCAAAAATGCATTTTTAATGTCCAACTGATGTACATTCCAACCATGATGGTCTGCAAGTGTAGAGATGCTCTGAACAGTAGTCATACGGCATGAAAGTACAAAGGTCTCATCAAAATCAATGCCTCTTTCTTGTGCATAACCCTTTGCAACAAGACTAGCCTTATACATGTCAACTTTTCCATCACGCTTACACTTCAGCTTGTAAACCCACTTAGTGCCAATGGTCTTTTGGCCAGAAGGCAAGTCACATAAAGACCAAGTATTGTTCTTCATTATAGCATCATATTCAGATTCCATAGCATCCATCCAATTTTCAGAATTTTGTGCTTCGTGAAATGAAACAGGCTCATTCTCATCATAGAGACTAGATGCACCCATAGCATAGCAATCTGATGCAAAAGAGGCACTATGAGAGCCTAATCGAGTATGATATGATAGAGGTGCATCTAATTTGTTGTCAGGAAAAGTCTACACTAGCCATTTTGGCATAGTTTTTGCCTCCTCAATGTCAACTCTCCATCATGTAAATCTGCATTAGAAATGCAATGATCTGCATCATTACATGAACCCTGCAAAGGCTCAGAAGTTGCCTCATTAGGACCAGCACTAGACCGTCCACCTGTAAAAAGAGGCAGCAAAGAATCATACATGTCTTTGGAGCAATGGCTGAATAGCATCTTCCACAAAAACAACATCATGGCTAACTAGAATGTATTTAGTCTGTGGATGATACAAATGATAGCCTTTACTTTCAGAACAAAAATACATTTTACTATTTTATCATCCAATTTTCTGTGATGTTGTTCAGGCACTAATGCAGATGCCAAACAACGAAAAACACGTAGATGAGCAGCAGATAGCTTACGATCATGCCAAGCCTTATATGGAGTGATAAACTGCAACACTTTAATGGGACACCTATTAAGTACATATGCTGCACACATGACAGCCTCAAGCTAGAAACTATGTGGTAAAGCATGACTCTTGATCATACACCTCACCATCTGCATGAGTGATCTATTCTTTCGTTCAACAACTCCATTTTGTTGAGGTGTACTGCACTGTACACTAGTGTTTTATCCCATGTTCAGCCAAAAATGCATTAAAATCAAAAGACATATATTCCCCTCCTCGATCAAAATGGAGGGTGCCCATTTTACATGCTAACAGATTTTCAGCCAAAACCAAAAATTGTTTGAAGCACATGAACACTTCAGACTTTTCCTTCAATGGATACATCCATGCATGCCTGGAAAAATCTTCGATGAAAGTCACAAAGTAAAGATAATTTCCAAAAGAAGGTGTCTGCATAGGACCACGGACATCACTATGTACAAGCCACAATTTTTGAGTAACCCAAATTGAACCATCTTTTGGAAAGGAAGAATGCTGCATTTTGCCCAAAATATAGCCTTCACAAACATGTTTTCGGGGTGCCTCAATTTTGGGAAAAGAGGACACCATTTCAGATTTTTTTAGGTGTAACAAACTAGCAAAATTTAGATCAAAGTGTGCATGCCGAAGCTTTGCATCTGACATAGCCTGAGAATCATGTACTACATATGCAAAATCATTTACTGATATTTCATAGTCTATGAGCTTATATAGCCCACGACATAAAATGCCAAAAGCAATAATCACATTGCCATTTGATAGATCATGAACTATACATCTATCATCAACAAATTTCACAACCAAGACAATCTTGGCTAATGTAGAAACTGGCAACAAATTTTTCTTGATCCCTAGCACAAACAAAGCATCTCACAAAGTGAAAGAAGTACCATCAGCAATAATTAAAATTATCTTACCAACTCCCGTAATAGGATAAGAGGAATTGTTGGTGCATTTAATAGTATTCCTTGTAGGGGCAAGCTCAAGTGAAGAGAAGAAACTACGCTGCGAGGTAATATATTTGGTCGCCCAACTATCAAAATACGGGCAAACATCTGAGTCTACTGCAGACATGCACTCCTCATGAGAAGATGGGTCAAAACTGCAAACAATAGTAAACACCCATTCTTCTTCCTGCACAAGATTAGAAAACTTTGTTTTTGGTGTAGAGGCTTCTGCAACAACCATTCTAGCCTCTGTCTTCTTTGCCTCTTTAGCAGCTTTAATGATATGATCATTTCCTTTACAGTACTCGCAAAACAATTTTTGCTTTTTTGATTTCCTTTCATCTTTTTCTTCCCTCTTCGATTGTGCAAAATTAGCTAATTTCTACTTACTAGTTGAAGAGCTCCATTTTCCTTTTCCCTTCTGACTAGCCAAGAAAGTTTGATCTGCAATAGGCATAATGGACCTGTTCTGCCTAGACTAATCTTCCTGCAATTGAATAGAGACTGTCTTCAAATGACACAGCATTTGGATTGCCTTTCATCATCAACCAAAGAGTAGAAGAAAAAACCTTGTATGAATTAGGAAGACAATTTAGAACATTCTGCACAAGTGAGCTATCTGGTATAACCTCATCAGCAGAAATCAATTGTTCCTTCAAGTCTGTGATCTTTGTTAGAAAACTGTCTCTAGAATCACCTTCATTCATATGCTCACTCTCCAACTATTTTCGTAGGTAAGCAACATGAGCCTCATTCCTAGCTTAGTATAATGTGGTAAGTGTATCCCAAGCATCCTTAGTTGCTTTGCAAGAGCGAATGTGAGGATTAATGGCACGTTTGACAGACAAAGCTATCAATGCATGTGCCTGGGCATCTCTGCCATCCCAAAAAATTTGCTCCGTAGTGGGTGCAGCAGAAACCATAGCACGAACATGAATATGTAGAATATCATCATCTTTGACACCTTCTGCATCAACTTCAATACAGGCTATTTTGACGATAAAGGAATATTATCATGGAGCGATACAATTTGTGATAATTTTTTGACTACATGGTTTATTTGGTTGGTGTTATCTTTACAGTTTTTCTCTATCATATTTGAAGTTCAAAATCTTCATGATGATAGATTGGAGGTATGTATAGTCCATTGCCTTCCATCGTTTTGAAGTGTTATTCCAAAATTATTTAACTATTTTCTTTAAGAGTTTTGATTCTAGATTTTTTTTTCTTTTTTTATGCTAAGAAGGATTATAAGATGTCAGAGTTGTTGTTGAAAAGAACCAGACTAATTCAACATGCAGGACATGATGTAAAAACCTTCTAATTTTTGCTTCTAAACTCCATTGATAAAAATGAGGATTGAAAATGGAAGATTAAATATTGAAGATTGAAGCTAAAGCTAAATTTCAGGTGGTAGTTTTCTATGATAACTATTTCTTGTTTTTCTATTATGCATATCATCTGTATTTTTTAATTACTAAAATTATAAAATTTGGAATATGGATTTTTTAAATTATGAAGTTAAACTATCTACCCAAATGAGGAAAACAAATATTTGATTTATGTGTTTCAAAACTTTATAAATTCAATTGTGATATGATTGAAATAACGGATTTTGAAATTCAATTCAAAATAGAAATATAAACTTGTATAAATATGAGCATATAGATGTAGGACTCATGTCTACGTGGAATCCTAGTTGTTGATTCTACATGCATCTAGATCTTGAGTTCGGAATAAGCGGTTAATCCTTTCCTCTTTAAACCAAAAATTTGCGAATTTGAAAACATTCTATGAACGGAAGTTGATACTTCCTTCCTCCCCAGAAAAGTAAATTAGGAATTACACCCACATGAAGCTGATGTTGACGAAGTTAATGAAGAAAACAACATATGAAGCTAATATGAAGAATAGTTGTGGAAAAAACTTCCCCTTTCATCGGTTTTGGAGCCATATAATGTAGGATTTCAAACTTTCCATGGTCGCTAACTTAGCCCTTATGGGTTTCTAATTTTTGGTAATCCATTCCAATGTAGATATCTTTTGTATATACACATATACATGATCCAGGGATGTTAATATAGCAAACATATTTTGATTATTGATATATACAAACTTATTATCATTATACCCATGGGCAAATACTTTTCTTTTTAATTGAATATTCACAATCACCAAGCATGCAAAGAGATCTTGTTTTCTATCCATGTTTCATTTGCCATAACTATAGTATCATCTTGATTTCTATACCAAATCCAATGCCCATGTTTTGTGTTTAAAATCTTCAAACTACTAAATCCATAACTTGCTTCATGGTATAAATACCATTCTAGGGTAGGTTGGAAAAACCTGTTAGCTAGCCCTTCTCTATTACCATCAACTCCAATAGTGATATGCACAATCCTAGAAGAGTCAAACCTCCTATTCAAAACCCTTGACATGCGCTCATATGCATGGACATAAATCCCAATCAATATATCAACATTTGCTTTATTTAAAAGTGACTCCATAGATTTCATCATCTCATCACCATCGCCTTGATGCTTACAATTGCTATTGTACCATGGAGCATGAAACACTAGAATGAGCTAGGGAGTCTTGCTTCTATCAAACTTAGGAGCAGTAAATAACTGTGGTGCAACTTTATTGATGTTAATGACCTTCTAATTCCTTCCATGTAAACTTCTTCATTGTTGAGAATCCAATAGGTTATGTTCTTCTAAAAGAAGTAGAGATCTATTTCTCTAGGATATCCACCCCCACCAAACCTGGACAACATCATGATGGGCTAACCTACAAATAAATCATTAAGTAATATTAAATTTCTTTTTAAGGAAAAGAAATAATTTTAAACTTTATATTTAATTCTTATGAAATGTGAAAATGATTTCTTTTATATCAAAATCTAGTTGATGAAATATCAAATCTAAAGCTCTCGTAATAACCGTTTCGGCCAAAAGTACTTCAGTGTAGGTTCAAAATCATTCATAAATCTAATAGAGATGGCCAAGAAACAAATTTCATCATCCATTCAATCTAAATTAGATTTCCTCTTATATGAATACTCACATATATACATTCATTCATATTAAAGAAATTCAACTTACTCTACTCATACAAACACCCATCTTGATTCCCCAATTTTAAAACTAGAAGACCAAAACTAGTCTTCATATTAGCTTCATAATGTTTTAATTCATCATTAACTTTATCAGCATGAGCTTCATGTAGGTGCAATTCATAATTTATTTTTTCAGGGAGGAAGAAAGTATAAACTTCCATTCATAAATTTTCTTTACATTAAGAGATTTTTTGTTTAAAGAGGGAAGGTTTAACCCCTTATTCCAAGCCAAGGATCTAGATGAATGTAGAAGCAGGAATTAGGATTCCACATAGATATGAGTAGAACCTTGTAGGAGGTAGAAAAGTGAGTTGCAAAGTGACAAAGTTTGGTCCAGCCAATCGGCACAAGACCAACCATTCAGCTTATGGAGACTCAAATAGATCTTATAGGCATGAAACAAGTGCAATAAAATGCACTATATACTTTGGAGCATCAGGGAGAAAAAGTCGATACAAGACAGATAGGTTTGCACATTGACTAGCTCAAAAAACTTAGTATCTTTGGATGAGACAATCAACTTCAAATGCTCATAGCTACCAACATGATTACAATTAGAGAAAATCCTTTTGAAGGAGTGATACATACATAGTGGAGAATATAGAATGCACAAGAGTACAAGAAATAAATAAAATATGCTTTGGAATGAACCACACACTCAATAGTGGTACCTCTTATTTTTCAAGAATGCATAGAGATACACCAGAAGACAAAAGAAACTAAGATTTCTCCCAATATATGAAACCAAATGCTTTGAAAAATTTCATACATAAACTAGAAACTAATATCTTTCAACAATGAGTCCTCTCATCTAATGTGGAGCTCTGTACAGAGAGTAGTGGCCTCTGCATGCTTACTGTTGTTGAAAAAGATGAGGCAAAAAATGGAGCAAGACATTGATGGCTGCAACTGTATGTATATTGCTTTCATGTAGTGTACAAGTGATTTTAAGTCTTTATATAGACTCATGGAGTGATCCACAAATTCTACAAGTTGATTTTGAGTTCAAATGAAGTCGGTAAGGGTTGTTGGAGTGAATCAATTCACTTTCCTACAATCTAGGAAAAGTGAAGATCTAGCATGATGTACTTTTAGGTGATTGATTGATTCATTGATTACAATCATGCACCTCAAATTCGTGCAAGATTAGATCTCTTTTTCTAGTTTTGTTGATATATTTAGGTACTGATGTGTGTGAGCACTCTAGGATCATCCGAGCACTTTTTTCGCTCTTTAGGAGGTTTTTTCCCCCCGGCTTGTGTACAGGCCTATTGCCCTAATGGGCCACTTATGTTTGTACATTCTCTAGTAATACATTCAGTATTGTGTGTTGTGCTCCAAGCTTCTTCTTCTTCCTTGTGTTGTTCGCATGCTTCGGAAAATGTCTAACTCAAACAATTGGTATCAGAGCAGGTTGTCACTTCATCTAGGGCATCGTCTACACCTCTCCGATTCGAGTCTCAAATTCGCACGAAATTTGGTGAGCATAATCAGTGCTTGTGCATGCTATTTCATCTTTTTGTGCCAAAGTTATATATCTATTTTGGTTCTCTAGTATAAGCATCTCGAAGTCTGCTACAGGTTTATCAGAACTCGTCTGGGTAGTTCTGTTCAACTTCTTGAAATACAATCCACCATGGCTGAAAGCAGTGATGTAATTCATATGTTGGTTGTTGAGGATAAGTTCGATGGTACCAACTACCCATTGTGGGCTTATATGATGTGACATGTATTGGTTGCAAAAGGACTGTGGAACATTATGCAAGGTGTTGAAAAACATCCCATCACACCTGCAATTGTTAGAATTGCACGGAGGGATGGTGGAGGGTGGAGATGAGGCATTATGGGATGGATGAATAATGAAGGTGATGGGGTGCGGGAAGGAGGGATGGTGGAGTTTAGGGGGTCATGGATGGAGTCATTGTGTATGGGAGGGGGTAAGAGAGAGAGAGAGAGAGGTAGGTGGTGCAAAGATTTGGCTGATCTCGATATGCTTACAAGGTGAGGGGAGTCCAAAGAGGGTGAATATTCCACGATCATAGATAAACAGGGCCGGAGGATCATCGATGCTTCAAGAATACACATAGAGCAAAAAGAAATTGCACATGTGCGTGGGAAGATGAATATCTTCTCCTTGACGAATGAGGCAATGACCATGAAAGAGGAGCTTATGAAGCGCTCAACCCCTTAATCAAAGGGCCGAAATAGGTTGAACCCCCAAATCCCATGGTATGGCATAGAGAAGACAATGTGAACGGCTCACTGCTCATACATCCTCTACTCTACGCAATCAAAACAAAACATAAAGCAATACGTACGTGAAAAACGTAAAGAAAATTTAATGTAAAAAAAAAATAACACGATAATATGTTTTTTAATATGTAATAATGAATTCGTATGCTTTATTAAAAGCACTCGTTGAGGCCAATCCAATCCTATATAATGAGGCACCAAGTCATAGTTTATCATCACTTATCAACACAATCCCCTCAAGGAAGATCATCTTATGGAGGATGATCTATTATTGAAGATCACTTCGAGGTGGTATTGAAGTTTGGAGGAGATGAAGACATGGAGGAGATGAAGGAGACAAGAAGAAGAGACTCTACACTTTCTTCAAGTGATGGAGATAACTATAGACATGTACATAATGAAGGTGGCTCTACACATTGAAAGAACTTGGAGAACCTTGTAGGAGGTAGAAAACTGAGTTACAAAGCAATGAAGTTTGGTCAACCTGCACAACACCAGCCCTTGCGCTTATGGAGAGTCAATTAGAACTTATATGCATGGGATAAGTGAAATAAAATGCACTAGGTACTTTGGAGCATTAATGAGAAAGAGTCGATACAAAACAGATAGGTTTGCACATTGACTAGCTCAAAAAACTTACTATCTATGGATGAGACAATGAACTTTAAATGCTCATAGCAACGAGTGTGATTACAATTACAAAAAAAAAAATTGGAGTGATATAAATAGACTTGAGTGTGTAGAATGCACACGAGTACAAGAATTAAAAACATTATGCTCTTGGAATGAATTAGACACTCAATAGTGGTACCTTCTACTTTTCAGGAATACGTAGAGATTGACCATGAGATAGAACAACTCCGATTTCTCCCACTATATAGAACCAAATCCTATGCAACCTTAGAAGAATAAACTAGAAACTAATATCTTTTCAATAAGCTATGAGGCACGCAATTTGGAAGTAGAGATAGGATTCTGCAAGCTTATTGTTGTCAAAGAAGATGATGCAAAAAAATGAAGGAGCAAGACAATGATGGTCACAAGTGTATGTATATTGTTTCCCTATATTCTACAAGTGTTTTGAGGTCTTTATATAGAATTTTCAAGTGATCCACAACTTCTACGAATGCATTTTGAGTTCAAATGAAGGTGGGACTGGTTGTTGAAGGGAATCAATTCACTTTCCTACAATCTAAGAAAAGTGATGGAATTTTATGCTACATGCATGGAACTTACATTATCTCCAAATATGTGATGTTTGGAAATCAGAAGTCCCAAATCTGTATACAATGCTTTTAACCATATTGTCTCTTCAGTTGCTATGGTCAAACCTCTGTACTCTACTTCAATTGAGGATAAAAAAATTGTTGGTTGCTTCCTTGGAACTCCATGACACTAGCTTTGAACCTACAAATGCTAAGTAACTAGAGGTACTTCTTCTATCATCCTTAGCTCCTGCCCAATCTGCATCTCGATAGATTTTAATATCCAAATTTGAAGAGTAAGGATAGAATATACCATCATTGGTTGTAACTTTGAGATACTTAAGTACTCTGTTAGCTACATCCATGTGTGGCCTTCTAGGTGACTGCATGAATTGACTAAGAACTCCCACACTATATGAGATGTCTACCTTTGTATGAGTAGCATATATCAAGCTACCTACCAAGCTTTGATATTCTTTCATGTATTCAATTTTCTCCCCTTCATAAACACTAAGTCTATGATTCATCTCCAAAGATGTACGTGCAAGGAACTTGAGAAGTAGATCCTGAATGTATCTTCTCTTATTCAAATACATTCCTTCATCTATGTATATCACCTGCATACCTAGGAAACATATGAGCTCACGTACGTCACTGATTTTGAACTCCTTTTGCATGTGTCTCTTGATCGTTTGAATGCCATTTAGATCATCACCTATCACAATAATATCATCTACATATACGCATAGATAGATAACCTCTTTGTCATCCCTTTTGATGAATAGATAGGGATTTTAGTTGCTAGCTTTGAAATCTTGATCTTGAAGATATGTAACCAACATGTAATTCCAAGCTCTAGGAGCTTGTTTCAATCCATACAATGCTTTCTTAAGTCTGCAAACATAAGATGGATGATAAGGGTTGTCAAATCCTAGCAGTTGTGACATGTATACCTCTTCACTTATCCAACCATTTAAGAATGCATTTTTCACATCAAGTTGAAGGAGTCTCCAATTCCTTGTAGCAGCTACACTTATCAATGTTCAGATTGTAGTCATCTTTGCAACTCGTGAGAAGATTTCCTCATAGTTTATACCATGAGTTTGTGAGCATCCTTTGGCACCTAATCTTGCCTTGTACCTGCAAACTAATCCATCTGAATTTATTTTAACTTTATATACCCATTTACAACCAATTACCTTTCGATTTGGTAACATTGGAGCCAAATCCCAAATGTCCATCTCCTTCAATGCATCTATTTCTTCTTTCATGGCCTTTTCCCAAATAGGGTGTCCCTTTTTCTCTTCATAGGTTGATGGTTCTTCGCAAATTGAATCTTTTGCCAAGTAGCTTGAATGTTTGTAACAAATGTGGAATCATATCCATACCTTTCTGGTTCTTTCTTCTCTCTTCCTGATCTTTTAGGGACTTGTTTGGAGCAATATTCACACTCCTTCATCTTTGCTTTGCCTCTTGAATTCCATAGCTTGTAATCCCTTTCCTTTTTATCTTGGTCATCATGTGTATCACTTCTTGGACCCTGGACCTATGTCTCATGCTTGCTTCCTAATTGATGAGTATCTAAATCAAGATCATATGGTAGAGTTACCTTTTGATTGTCTTCATCATACCAAGACCTCTATTCTTCAAACACAACATATCTACTTGTAGTGAATTGATTGGTTGAAGGAATATTGAAACTCTAACCCATTTGAGTTGAATCATATCCAATAAACACTACCTTTGTTGCCCCGTCATCTAGCTTACCTCTTATTTGTGATGATACATGAAGGTAAGCTGAACAACCAAACAACTTGCAGTGTCCAAGTCTTCTTCCATGCTATGCTTCATAAGGAGTCATACCTTGAAGTGATTTGGATGGTAGTCTATTGACAAGGTACACAGTAGTTGAAATAGCTTCTGTCCATAGATAATGTGGAAAATTCTTCTCTTCAAGGATTGATACCTGGTAGTCACTTCCCTTTTGATACCTTTTTCTTGTAAGAAATCATCGAAGTCTTTGGAGAAGTATTCTTCCCCTCCATCAGATGTAAGATTCTTGAGTGATCTACCTATATGATTCTCCACATGTGCTAGATACTTTTTGAAGCAATCAAACACTTCATTCTTACTTTTGATTAAGCATAGAATAGTCCATCTACTATGGTCATCAATAAATGAGACATAGTACATTGATCCTTCAAATGAAGGCTCTTGACGTGGTACCCATACATCTGTATGTACTATGTCCAATAAGTTTTTGTGGATGTAGCATTTGTGGTTGAATGGTTATCTTTGTGCCTTTCCAATCTGACATGCATCACGCTTGTTGATCATGTGTTTCTTTGATATGCTTGGGAGTCGAAGAACACTTTGATCCCCACATATATCCTTCAAGGTTCTTTCATTCACATGAACAAGTCTTTTATGCCACACTTCAAGCTCACTTAGGGTTTGAGACCCAAAAGTGAATAGGGCTATTTTCTTGGTTTCTCCTACTTCAAAAGTAAAGATCCTACCATGCTTCTCACTTTTGGCTATCTTCTTGAAGCTTTGACATGGATCTTCCACAAAAGCTCCATGTTGGGTGAACCAAACTTGCAATCCTTTTTCAACTGTTTGGCCTACACTTATTAGGTTTTTAGCGATAGTGGGTACATAGAGAACCTTATTTAGAATTTTTTTCATGCCATTGGAAGCTTTGATAGTATCAATCTTCTCCACATTGTGCTTTGTATCATCCCATGTCTGTACTTCATCTCTATGCTTTGGACTTCCCAAATAAGATAGAAGAGAAATGTTGCCTGCAACATAATTTGAACAACTTGAATCTATGTAGAACAAATGATCATCTTCTTTACCTTCTTTATGGCTTAGAGTCATAAAAAGCAATGAGTCTTCATGTGATTGATCTTCTCCATAATTGATGAAGTCCCTTCTGTTAGAGCCTCTATTGTTATTGTTGAAGTTGTGTCCACCTCCGCCTCTATTGCTACCGGATCCACTTGTTCCACTTCCTTTTTGGGTCTTCCCATTGAACTAGCAATTTTGATAGGTGTGTTTGGTCTTGCCACAAATGGCACAAGGTTGAACATTCTAACCTTTGGCTTTGTCATGCTTTGGTCCTTTTTTCTTCCCTTTCCACTTGCTCTTGCTTGAAAAGTTGTCTTGGGAAACCTCATCTTCATCTTCTTCCTTCTTGTTGCCTTTCAACTTCTTATCCTTCTTATATGCATATAGAGCACTAGTTGAACTACTGTGATAGGAGTTACCTTTCTTTATGCTATTGTTAGCCTCTTTATTGAAGAGTTGTCAAAGAAAGATGTTGATGTCTCCAGTTTGCACATCCATGATGAGATCATAGGCTATGGTGAAGGATTTCCATTGGTTATCTTTTTGAATCCCTTTGAGAATTTGCCTTATGATAGCCTCTTCTTCAATCATCTCTGCAATGGATGCTAACTGATCTACAACCTCCTTAACCTTAGTAACAAACTCTGTGATATATTTTTTTAGGTATCATGTTCATTTGGTTGAACTTGTTCTAAAGATGATTCTTTCTTGCTTTGGTTCTAGCAGAAAAGAAAGTCTCGAGGGCATCCCACGTCTCTTGAGATGTCTTGCATCCTCTAATATGTGGTAATAGAAAGTTAGAGATAGATTTTATTATGTACAACCTTGCTTGAGCATCCCTTGCACACAAAAGTGTGATCTTATCGTTCACCTCTTGTGTAGGTCCTCCTTTGGATCTTGGAGTAAGCATAGGTTCATCACCAGCTACAATTCCACAAAGATTTCTACCTTGCAAATAGGCCTTCATTCTAATTTTCCTTATAGACCTTATAGGCATGCAACGATTGGAATAAAATGCACTACGTACTTTGGATAACTGAGGAGAAAGATTCCATACAATAGAGATAGGTTTGCGCATCGAATAGCTCAAAGAACTTACTATCTGTGGATGAGACAAAGAACTTCAAATCCTCATAACGATGAGCGTGATTAAAATTATAAAAAATCCTTTATGGGAGTAATACACATAGGTTTGAGTGTATAGAATGCACAATAGTACAAGCAATAAGCAAAATATGGTCTTGGAATGAATGATACACTCAAGAGTGGTACTGCCTATGTTTCAAGAATATGCAGAGATTGACTTTGAGACAGAAAAACTCAAATTTCTCGCAACCTACTGAAGAAAATGCTATTTATATTTTCAATCATAGACTAGACATTAATAACTTTCCAATTAGCTATGTCTCGCAAGAGCCTCTACAAGCTTACTATTCAAAGAAGATGATGCACAAAAATGAAGGAGCAAGACAACAATGGTCACAAGTGTATGAATATTGCTTCCATGTATTGTACAAGTGTTTTGATCTTTATATAGACGTTTTGAATACAAATGAAGGTGGGAATGGTTGTTGGATGGAATCAATTCACTTTCCTACAATCTAGGAAAAAAGAAGGTCTAGTTTGATCTACTTTTAGGTGACTGATTCATTGATTCGATTGCAACTGAACCACCACAAATTTGTAGAAGTTTAGCTTTATCTTTCTACTTTTACATGTTTAAAGATTAAGGCTTTTACAATGATAGAAGGTCCATGAAATCCTTTTAGGAAAATACAATAAATGAGCATAAGTAAAAGAACTCTCCAACCGATATTCTTTCGATGTAATCCAAGTGATAGGTTTTGATGTAGATCAAATCCACCTCAAGCATAGTGTAAGCTTGATGTTCCAACACACATATGCATGTGGATTGAAGATTATTATGAATCAACATAATGATGAATTGGTAACATGTAGTTTTTTGCATTATTAATGTCAATTTGGTTTGTATGGACACTTATTATAAATCATTTTCTTTCTCCCATATGATGATATAATGTGGAAGTGATGTGATTAATTTTCTTGATTTTCTATATTCTCTTTGAGTCTCCATTCCACCACCTGAGCTTGCTTGAAGCACTCTATGTGCATTTTCATGGAAACATTAAGAGTTGTCTTGATCCACACAACTTACCTCCTTCATGACAACGTTTTACCATGTAAATTGGTATATATGCTAAGATTCGCATCAGATAGTGCTTCTCCAAAGTATGAAGAACAACTTGTCAGAAAGGGTTTTAAGCAACAACATGGCATTGATTTCTAGGAAATCTTCTCTCCAATAGTCAACATAACTATCGTGCACATGCTTCTTGGATTCATTGTAATGGAGGACTTAGAGTTAGTCCAAATATATATAAAACAATTCTTTCTTGCATTGAGATCTTAAAAATGATATTTATATAGAACAACTAAAGGGTTATGTAGTTCCTACTAAATAAATTCTAGTTCATAAGGTAAAGAAGAGCTTATATGTGCTTCAAAAATCCCCTAGACAATGGTACAAAATGTTTTTTGCTTTTATGAAGTCTTAAGGTTATTTTCAAAGTGATGAGGATCATTGTCTCTACACAAAGAGAGCATCAATGAGTTGTCAATTCCAAAAACATAAACATTGATCATGCGACTTCTATGGATCAAATTAGATAGTGTAATCTTTCCATCAAGAAATTTATAATCATAAGTGGATTAAATCACTTTGATATTAACTATACCTTCTATTAATATCTCACATGAAAATGAAAACTTGATCTACTAATGAAATGAAAAAACAGGTTAGATTCTATCTAGAAATTTTAATGTGAACAATATCAAACGTTTTTATGCAAGAAAAAAAACATTTATTAAATCACATAGCTCTAATAATTCAATAAAAGATAAGGAATCCAATTTCATAGCTAGAAAAAATAATATTTCTGAATATTCTTTTGAATGAAACATTAATTCAAATATTTCAAGCTACTTTCCATGTAGAAAGCCGTTTTGATACCAATCAAGCATTATTAAAGAAAGAAATAGGAGCTAATAGCTAGTACTCTTTTATGTTAGTGACACTATTTTTATAAGGATTTTGAGGAAGCATATACATGTAGAGCTTCTCCTCAATTTCAAATACATAAAAAGCACATTTCTAGGACATAAAAGAAAGCAGCATAAGATAGCTCTTTCTTCAAAATAATGAGAGTAAAATTCCACTTTCCGTCTCCGCTTGTGTGTTACATTAAAATATTTGTGGATTTCAATGTGAGGATGGACAATCTTAGTATCATCCCCCATAACATAGTTACAAATTATCAGTTTCCTTGAGAGAACACAACGTATTGCTCCTTAGAAGGAAAATTCCTACAGTAGTTCATTTAGAATCTATAAGAGTAACCAAAATACTTTACAATTAAAGAAAGTATACATACTAAGAAACTAACAGCCATACTTAGGCTATTGTCCTTCCTACCTCCATCACAATTTTGATAAGTCCAAAATTATTTTTGTATTAGAAAAGGAAGGAGGTCAAACAATATTGAATCTCAAATAGCCTTAAGTTTCACTATTCATGCATTCAAATTTGAGGTAGTAAAATTACAAGAATCAACCATGATAAGCTAAAAATGAAAATACGAATAGGTTGAAAAATATTTGTGATGTGTTGGTGTAGATGTTCATCAATGATACGCAAGATCTATAATTGTTTTCAACTCTTATTTCCAATGTTTCTTGCATTCGTGGTAAATGGAAATATTTACTTATTGACATTAGCTTATGATATTAACATTAGCTTAAGTAATATCTTGCCTAAGATATCTTGGCCAATGAATTACTTTCAGGTATTTCACGTATTTCAAATTTCATGAATCATTTTCGTGTATTTAACTTTCATCTATTTCATGTATTTGAAAGTGCCTGATTCTAGGAGAGACTTACTCAAAGTATTTCACTTTCATGTATTCCACTTCCATGTATTTCATGTTCTTTTGTCACTTTGATTCTCTTTCATCCGTCATTCTCACTTGTACATGTTTTGTGTGTATACACACACATATCTCTCTCTCTCTCTCTTTATCTATCTCTCTCTCACTTTCTCTCTCTCTCTATCTCTCTCGCTCCCCCTCTCTCTCTCTCTCTCTCTCTCTCTCTCTCTCTATATATATATATATATATATATATATATATATATATATATATATATATATATATATATATATATATATATATATATATATATATATATATATATATATATATATATATATATATATATATATCTGTGTGTGTGTGTGTGTGTGTGTGTATGCATGTATTTATTCATCAATCCATTTTTTGGGTAGACTTTATTGCACTTTTCCCAAAATCTAACCCATGGTCATCTCTTTTTTTTAGTCTTAGTGGTTTTTAGATTCTTTGAGCTCCATTATCATTCTAGTAAATTTGCTTTCATCATGGCATTAGAGATCTTAGGCACATTTCGAGGATTAGGTTCTAGTGCGAGCGATCCCAAGAGGAGTTATAAGTTGCAGGGTAGAGACCATTTTGAGATCTAAAAATATGATGTCACAAACTTTGCTCAATGAAAGATTGAGATTAAGGATGTACTAATTTAGAGAAGATAATGGAAGCCAGTAAATGCAATCTCAAAGAAGCTTGTTGACATGGATGAAGACGATTGGGATGAGTTGGATGAAATGGCTAGTTGATAGTAATTAGTCCCTATAATCTCAAATGATTATGAAACCTTGATCTATTAATAAAAACATGAAACACATTACGTTCCTCTATTTTGAAAGCACAGTGTGACCAATATTAGAGGTTTGGACATTGCAAAAAGGCTTTTTTATTTAAAAAAAGCATAAATTAAAGTTAACAGTTTGAATCTTTCAATAAAAGACAATTAATTTGAATTTTTCGCTAGCAAACATAATATTAATAGATCTACTATTAATGAGGCATTGATTTATATTTCTAGGGCCTATTTGCAATAAAAAAACCCTTTTTTATATCAACTAGGCATGATTTAGGAAGGAATAGGAACTATATTCTTATGAAGAGTTGGAAGAAGCATCTAAATGTATAGTTTTTTTTCAATTGAAAACTAATGACAAAAAGATTTCTTGAACACAAAAGACAATGAACAAAGATAGATCTCTCTTCAATTAAATGAGATTAAAAGTCCCATTTTCTGTATAAAAAATGGAATCATGTATTAAAGGGAAATTATTTCTCAATACCTAAAACATCACTAATCTTGAGTCTTACTATGCGTAAATTCACCTTTCAGGCGTGAATAATATAATAAGCATACATAATATTTGAGCTTTACAATGAATAATTTTTAACCCTTTTTGTATAGCACCAAAAGGGAAAATATGAATGGGTTGAAATTTATTTCCAATGTGTTGGTGTCGATGGTCAATTGTATTAGACAACACCTTCCCCCTTAGTACCCTTTCACATGATAAAGTGCGAAATGGCCTTTTTTAGAGGCCACTCCATCATCTATCTTCCTACCATCCACAGCCACTTGCGTCCCGTTTGCATTGCAGCCTTATTACCTCTAAAATTTGGATAATTAAGCATATACGTGTTTTAGTATGAGAATCCATTCAATCACATCTCGTCGTTCACTACGTGTCTACTTCATCACGTTCTATAATCCACGGGAATCCTACTTAACTCATTAACCCCAATAAGGCCATGAGTGCACATACTTAACGCATTCACCCCAATAGGGCCATGGCTGCAAGGCCAGAATGGTTCTGAATCATTCGATTTTAATTTTATATGCAAACAAAGAAAGAATATACACTTTATCATTTTCCAAACGTCTTAACTCTACGGTTATTGCCATGTGTCCAATCACTTTTTTGGATTTTTGAGACTAGAATTTTTCCAAGGCATCACATTAGTATTTTCTTTGAAAGTTTAAAATTCTTTCTAATTTCTCAAGTATTTAAGCACTTATAAATAATTTATCTTACAAACATCTCGAAGAGTATACAACAGGGAAGAAGAACTCCCTTCCAAAGAATCACGACAACGTTACATCAAAAGACTATATCCATGCAACTCCATCACTCTATAATCCTAATAGCTGACTCCATTGGGAGGCCCACACTTGTTGGAGCAAGTCTATGACAAGCCTAAGTATTGGCTTGAGTCCCACAAAGTCATAGAAAAATCCTTAAAATGAAGACTATGTAAAGTTCACTTGTGAACTACCTCTTGTAACTTTTGAAGAGTTTACTTAATGTAAAAGTAAGAGAATCTTAAGTGGTTGAGTCCACTTGATCAAGAATGGAAAGAGGAGCCACGAATTCATGATTTGTGGTAGGTATAGAATCAGATCAATCATTGACTGATTGGAGAGTGATTGAGGGAAGTTAGCCTCCCAAACTCAACTATAAATAGATGGTAGTTTTAGTCGTGGTTAGAGAGACCTATGTGAGACCTCCAAGAGCTGAGCTTTATGCCATATCAAGATGTGATTACAAGGCACACATATGTATCAGTAATTCATTGTATTGTACAAGCAATATACTTTCATTTTCATGATTATTTGAGTTCATCTTTCCATGTTCTTGTGAAGTGTACTACTCACTGCCATTACTCTCCGTTTTCTGAGTCAGCTTGCAGAGATGTTTTCTCTGAGCTTGGAGCATCCTTTTCAGTGATTTAACTTGGTAAAGTTAGCTCTATAAGTCTACTATATGCTGAAAATTTTTCATTTCATTTGGATGTTGCAATCTGCAGTTATGTTCAGTTGAAGTCAACAGTGTCTGTTCATCTTCACTTCTCTGTCAGGTACCCGACTTTTGCACTCATCTTGTCAGAGCCATTTCTCAGTGTTTACTTATCCAAATTCAGTGATTTAAAGTTTGTTGGATTCAGCTTACTGTCTAGTATAACCATACAAAAGTCCATAATCATTGGATTCCTACATTTTGAGTTATGTTGATTTTTCTGCTCACTAGTCTCAAACTGTAGCAGCCCGTGAAAATCGGGATGATGCCATTAGTTGTTAAAACTCATTCTCAGTGTATGGTTCATTATTTTTTATGCGATTACTCTTGAAAGTTAGCTCTTTAAGTTACCTAGACTTCCCCAAGAGGAATTAAGCTAATTGCTGCTGTACTCAGAGAATTATGTAAAACACTGGACAGGTGTATGAACCTAGAATAGCAAGTTTTCACCTCTGAGCTAACTCCAACTTATCTGTTTTGATCTATCTTTTTGAGAGTGATCTTCCAAGGTACATAGGGTGTCTAATACATCCATTGGCAAGCTAAAAGGGCCCACCATATACTTCTGGAGTTCATTTGGCTGGTGTAGATCAAGGATTTTGCAACACCTCTTCATCTTCAAGCACATACTTATCCATCTCTTCACAGTGGTATCAGAGCAAGGTTGGACAACATGGAAGATGGATTTCCTTCATCATTAAGAATGGAAGCCTATCTCCAAGGTAGAAGTTTATATGGTTATGTGGCTGGAGATGAAGTTATGCCAAGTTTCAGGAACAAAAGTCAACCAACACAACAAGAGCAAGAAAGATTGAGCACATGGTGCTCCAAGGATGCACTTGCAAGGTCTTATCTCCTCAACTCTATCTTAGATTTTTTGTTGCCTCACATTAGAAGTTGTAAGACATCTCAGGAAGTGTGGGATGCACTTGAAGCTTTCTTTTCTTCAAGTACTAAAGCTAGGAAGCATCAACTATGGCTGGATTTCACAACTCTCAAGAAGGCTCCCAAACAAAATGTGACTGATTTTGTCACAAAGCCCAAGGACATAGCGGATCAGTTGGGAAGCATTGGAGAGGTAATAGATGAAGAGCAAATTGTAAGGCAGGTCATCAATGGCTTGAAGGCAGATGACAAGTGGGAAGCATTCACCACAGCTATAGATTTGTACATGGACATGCATGTACCTGATTTCAACGCACTCATTGGACAACTACTTACTCAAGAGGCAAAGCTTATCAAAAATGGAGAAAGCTCTAAAGGTAATCAATCTTCAGCTCTATACACGGATAAAAGCAAGTCTAAAGATAACAAAGGAAAGGCAAAGAAAGTGGATGATGAAGTAGGTACATATCAAGCTAACTATGCAGGTAGAGGAAGACATGGCAGAGGTAGAGGAAGAGGAGGTAGACAAGGCAGGGGGAGATCCCAAGACTCCAACTCATGTTCTATTTGTGGATTAACTAATCATACAACTGAAAATTGCTTTAGGAATTCCAGGAATCAAAGAGGCAGAGGATACAATAGAGGAAGTTATGGCTACTCAAGAGGAAGGTTCAACAACTACCATGGCAACTACAACAACTACAATCATTCAAACTATCAAGGAGGCTACAAAGGAAGGAGAGACTACAATAACTACACAGAAGACTCAAACAAAGAGGATTCATTATTGATCATGAACATGGCTATGCCACAAGGTACATCTGATGAGCATGTTTTCTACATAGATTCAGGTTGTTCAAATCATGTGGCAAGAAATATGGCACTCCTATCAGATTTAGAAGATCCAAGGAATAAGCATGAGGTACAAATAGGAGATGATGCAAAACATCCTGTGGAGAAAATAGGTAATGTCAAAGCACCTCATGGAAACATCAACCTACTCAGTAAGGTACTCTATGTCCCTACCATTACAAAGAATTTGATAAGTGTTGGGCAGATAGTAGAGAAAGGGTTGCAAGTCAGGTTCACAAAAGCAGGAGCATTTGTTGAAGATCCAAGTCAAGGATTCAGAAGAATTGCAAAAGGTGGAAAGACAGGTAGATTGTTCACATTTGAATTACAGGACACTAGAAACATTGCTCTCTTTAATTATGGTAGTCAGACACCCATAGAATTGGAAGTATGGCACAAAAGGTTAGCACATATTGGTGAAAGGTCATTAAAGCAAATTTGCAGGGACCAAAGTGTACTTGGACTCCCTAATTTGTCAAAACAACATATGATTTATAAGTGTAGTGCATGTCAACTTGGAAAGTCTCACAGGTTACCATTCATGAAGAAAGGTTATATGCATGGAGATCTCTTGGAGTTGGTTCATACAGATGTATGGGGACCTAGCAAGGAAGCTTCAATATCTGGATCAAGGTATTATGTTTCCTTTATTAATGATTGCAGCAGATGGACTATCCTATTCTTTATGAAACACAAAGATGAAGTTTTTTTCATGTTTCAAAAGATATTTGGCTCTTGTGGAGAATCAAACAGGTAAATCACTAAAAAGGCTAAGGTCAGATGGAGGGGGAGAATACTTCTTCCATGAGTTTGATTCTTTTCTTCAAGAAAGAGGAATCAAAAGAGAGGTAACTACAAGGTACACTCCTGAGCAAAATGGAGTGGCAGAAAGGAGGAATAGGAAAATTGTTGAAGCTGCAAGGTCTATGTTAAATGAAAAGCATTTACCTAATTACTTATGGGCTGAGGCTGTATCTACAGCCACTTACTTGATTAACAGGTTGCCTTCAAAATCCCTTGATGGGATGACTCCATATGAGGCTTGGAATGGAAGAAGACCAAGCTTAGATCATTGTAAAATTTTTGGATGTATTGCTTTTGCTCATGTTCCTTCACAGGTTAGAGGCAAGATGGATCCAAAGGCAGAAAGGTGTGTATTTATTGGATATGACAACAATCAAAAGGGCTACAGGTTATACAACCCTACCAACAAAGGATTCTTGGTAAGCAGAGATGTAGTTTTTGATGAGAACAATTCATGGTATGAAGATTCATGCAGGAAGATTAATTTACCATATGATCTTGAAGAAGATTTTCCAAAGCTTGGTAGAGAACAATCAAAGATTGAAGAACAAGACACCTCGGAGGATGATGAAGAATCTCACATGGAAAAGATCAAAGCATGGAAGTCTAAAGGTAAAGCAAAACTGCAGGAACTTGGACATGAGGCAGAATCATCACATCATGGCCTAAGAAGATCTATGAGGGAAAAGAAATAACCAGAAAGGTATGGGTTTGACACCTCATTAGTAACTAAACATTCTATCTACATAGCACAGGACATAAACCAAGAGGAGCCATCATCATTTGAAGAGGCCAAAGCAAAAACAGAATGGAAGCATGCAATGAAGGAAGAGATTGAAGCACTTGAGGAAAACAACACTTGGGATTTGGTGCCCAAGACTTCATCCATGAAGGTAATAGGCTCAAGATGGGTCTATAAACTCAAGAAGAATTCTGATGGTTCAATTAACAGGTATAAGGCAAGGCTTGTGGCAAAAGGCTTTGCACAAACTCAGCGAATTGATTATGAGGAGACTTTCTCTCCTGTGGCAAAGATGCCTACTATTAGGGTTTTTCTTAGTATTGCCTCTTCCAAGAATTGGAAGATACTTCAACTAGATGTAAAGAATGCATTCTTGAATGGTTGGATAACAGAAGAGGTATATATGGCACAACCACCTGGTTTTGAGAACCAAGTTTATCCTGATTATGTGTGTAAACTTAACAAAGCATTGTATGGTCTCAAGCAAGCTCCAAGAGCTTGGAATTTCAGGCTTGTTTCATTCTTGCAGGACAAAGGCTTTCAACCAAGCAAGGCAGATCCTTCACTGTTTATTAAAAAGAGTAATTCCGAGGTCATCTACCTATGTGTATATGTAGATGATATTATATTGACAGGAAATGATGCAGATGGTATGAAGAAGATCAAAGATCAGATGAGAGAAGAGTTCAAGATAAGTGATTTGGGTTCACTTACCTACTTCCTAGGTTTGGAAGTTGTCTACAAAGATCATGGTTTGTTTCTCACTCAAAGGAAGTACATTAAGGACATGTTGGCAAAATTCAAGATGCAAGATTGTAAGATTGCAGGTACTCCAATGGAGGTCAATCACAAATTGAGCTCACATGAAGTTGAACTCAAAGAGCACATCACATCATATCAAAGTCTAGTGGGTAGTCTCAACTATGCCACATTGACAAGAGTAGATATATGTTACAGTGTGAGTGTGCTAAGTCAATTTATGCACACACCAAGGAAACCACATATGGATGCTGCCAAAAGGATTCTCAAGTATCTCAAAGGAACCGTAAATGAAGGACTTTATTATCCTTATGTATCTGATTTAGGTTTGAAGCTATTTTCTGATGCAGATTGGGCTGGCTCCAAGGAAGATAGAAGGAGCACTTCAGGTTATCTTACCTTTGCAGGTTCAAAGCTTATTTCATGGTCATCCAAGAAGCAACCCACAGTTGCTCTCTCTTCTACTGAAGCTGAATATAGAGGTCTTGCCATAGCTACACAAGAAGCTATGTGGATGAAGACATTATTCAAAGATCTTGGATTGGAGTTTGGAACTCCAACTATTTTTTGTGACAATATGAGTTCTATTCATTTGGCTGCTAATCCTATTTTTCATGCAAGGACTAAACATATTGAAGTTAATTATCACTATGTACGAGAGAAGGTTCTAAGCAAAGAGATTCAAATATCATATGTGTCCACTCATCAACAATGTGCAGATATTCTAACCAAAGCATTGGATGGTACAAAGCTTTGCAAATTCAAGGCTATGATAGGTTTGCAGGTAATCTTGGAAGATTGAAGACCTCAAGCATACTTGGCTTGAGGGGGAGCTGTTGGAGCAAGTCTATGACAAGCCTAAGTATTGGCTTGAGTCCCACAAAGTCATAGAAAAAGCCTTAAAATGAAGACTATGTAAAGTTCACTTGTGAACTACCTCTTGTAACTTTTGAAGAGTTTACTTAATGTAAAAGTAAGAGAATCTTAAGTGGTTGAGTCCACTTGATCAAGAAAGCCACGAATTCATGATTTGTGGTAGGTAGAGAATCAAATCAATCATTGATTGATTGGAGAGTGATTGAGGGAAGTTAGCCTCCCAAACTCAACTATAAATAGATGGCAGTTTTAGTTGTGGTTAGAGAGACCTATGTGAAGACCTCCAAGAGCTGAGCTTTATGCCATATCAAGATGTGATTACAAGGCACACATATGTATCAGTAAGGCATTGTATTGTACAAGCAATATACTTTCATTTTCATGATTATTTGAGTTCATCTTTCCATGTTCTTGTGAAGTGTACTACCCACTGCCATTACTCTCCGTTTTTTGAGTCAGCTTGCATAGATGTTTTCTCTGAGCTTGGTGCATCATTTTCAGTGATTTAACTTGTTAAAGCTAGATCTATAAGTCTACTATATGCTGACAAATTTTCATGTCATTTGGATGTTGCAATCGTCACTTATGTTCAGTTGAAGTCAACAGTGTCTGTTCATCTTCACTTCTCTGTCAGGTACCCGACTTTTTCACTCCTCTTGTCAGAGCCATTTCTCCGTGGTTACTTATCCAAATTCAGTGATTTAAATCTTGTTGGATTCAACTTACTATCTAGTATAACCAAACAAAATGTCATAATCCTTGGACTCCTACATTTTGAGTTATGTTGATTTTTCTGCTCACTGGTCTCAAGCTGTAGCATGCAGCCCGTGAAAATCGGGATGATGCCATCAATTGTTAAAACTCATTCTCAGTGTGTGGTTCATTATTTTTTATGAGATTACTCTTGAAAGTTAGCTCTTTAAGTTACCTAGACTTCCCCAAGAGGAATTAAGCTAATTGCTGCTGTACTCAGAGAATAATGTAAAACACTGGACAGGTGTATGAACCTAGAATAACAAGTTTTCACCTCTGCGCTAACTCCAACTTATCTGTTTTGATCTATCTTTTTGAGAGTGATCTTCCAAGGTACATAGGGTGTCTAATACATCCATTGGCAAGCTAAAAGGGTCCACCATATACTTCTGGAGTTCATTTGGCTGGTGAAAATCAAGGATTTTGCAACACCTCTTCATCTTCAAGCACATACTTATCCATCTCTTCACAACACTCTGTATAATCTCCACAGAGTGACCCCCAACAATGTGCAAGTAGCAATTGAATGTAGAGAGTGGTCAAGGAAATGATGCAGGATCCTAATGTCAATCCCAATTCCAAAAAGTGATGCCCAATGAGCTCAAATCACCTGCTTTTATATACTCCAAGAGGCTCGAAGTGGCCTTGCCAAATCTCAACGTTCACTGAATACGTGCCAAAGCGGTTTGCCAAAAATGGAGTAGACTAAATTTTGGCTCTGGCGGTCGACCTTAATTAGACTCTTCAAATTAGGTATTTTCAAATATAGCTTCTAACACCATCAAGACTTGATAATGGTATTCCCTATATTATCTCTCACTTGACACATTAAGCAGTAGATGTAGCTCCTGCAAATTGTTGTACATGTATGCTTGAGGAAAGTGTCAAATTATACGGTGGATCACCGTCTTGCACTTTTCAATCATATAACTCCTCAACATTGCACTCGCTAGCAAAAACCTTCATGATTTTGGGTGAGCCATAGAGACCTTCTAATAATCTTGTAAACCATTTAAATCTTATCGATTGCATGTAATTTTTTTGCAATTAGATCAAGAGTTAAAGCGTCCACATGATCCCTACAACTAGCATCATTAAGTACTACAAGGATTCTCTTTTGCAATGCCAATACTATTGCTATTGCCTTCTTCCCAGCCTCAACACTAGGTTGATGATAAGCATTGATTTTTATAAGACTTGCAAAGAGGCCCACAACTCACTCATAAAGTGAAATCATTGCACCCATTGATCTTGGCATCACCTCCTCTATGGTTGTAGTTATGGACTCCCCCTTGTTGGCATACAAAACAAATCTAGTACCCTAGAGCATGCCAAAAAGATAATCTCCACATGTTATGCTAGGTTCCACATCCCAATCATGACCACGTGGCCTATCTTGAAGGACTTCAATGAATGTTGCAAAGAAGTCAAGTACGCCTTCTCTCTGTTCTTGCATATATGCATGTTGGTCACTGCTTCCTTTATTTCCATAAACAAACAAACCTTAGCTCACAATATGCCTTGCAAGATCAAACTCCTATCCCAATGAATCCATCACAAGTTGTTGCAAATATTGACTAAACAACAATAGGCTATCCTCATAATGCAAAACTACCATATCCTTGGATCGCACACCATCAGAAGCCTGATACCAACACAGAGCTAGCAATGCAACTAGATTTTCTTTTATTGATGCCACTCTTGTTGCCTCATCCATGATAGCAGCACCAACAAGTATTTCTTTGATATCAATACCTTGGATGGCTGCTAGAAGTAAACCAACTATAGACATCTTTGATGTATGACCACCAACCCAATCAAACATAGGGAACCTTTTGAGCCCACCTTCTATTCTCATTGTATTGTGTCATAGTGAATTTTCTTAGTGATTGCAACACCCCCTTTGCAAAACCTAGTGCTCTTTCTCTTAAAGCATTTTGTACTTCTAACAAATCATTTTACATCTCTAGCATTCCACCACTCTTTGAAATACCTATTACTAGTGTAGAGGACAACTCTGGTCCAAGCTATGCAATTTGATGGTCAATATCTATTGATTAGTGTTGTCTATGAACATTATCTTGAGAGCTAGGTTTTTTTGGCCAATGCTTTAGCAACAAATTTAGGCCCAAGAGCTAACCCAGCATTGCCAATTGACAATACTTGAGTAAAGTGTCTAGTTGGAAAGGGAGGAGGCTTGATCTTGCCATCCACAAGATCACCTGCAAATTCTCTCATTTTTTCCAAGTTTTTTCAATTTTCGTTTTGAGAAATATTGTGGGAGCAAGCTCTACCGTGCAAAGCTAGTAATGTCCCACCATCCTCTTTTCATTCAGATCCAAGATCGCTCCAATCTCAAGCCCTACCATGCCCCAAAAACCTGTCTAGATATTTTGCATGCATCTCTAGGACAAATTCATCAAAGAATCCTATCTTGGTCATGCCCACATACAATCTAAAAAATCCTATCCTGCTCATGCAGGTGGCTATAGCCATAGCCACCGCGAGTACAAAGGGAGATAGAGAGAGAGAGAGAGAGAGAGAGAGAGAGAGAGAGAGAGAGAGAGAGAGAGAGAGAGAGAGAGAGAGAGAGAGAGAAGGACGGGAGTGAAGATGGGACTACACTATGGGCTAAGGATGGGAGGGGATAGGATGCAGAGGGGGGCAAGAGAATATAGTTGTGTGGAGGTGTAGAGGGGCATTGGTGTAAAGGAGCATGGGTGTAGAGGGCCAAGAAATAGTGTAGAGGAGTGTGGAAAGTTGCGGAGGGGTGTGGAGGCCTATGGGATGGGGGGTGGGGGTTCAGAGAGGTGGGTAGGCAGGGGAAGAGAAAGAGGGAGAGAAAGAGAGAGAAAGAGAGAGAGAGAGAGAGAGAGGTAGACATGGTGTATCTCCATCCCCTCTCTTACAGAGAGAATCAAAGAAATCCATCGAAACATTATATCTTAATCAGAGGGACGTTGTAGGATAGATAGAACCTCTCTGTATGAGACATGAGCACCCCTTTAGTTGCATCATACTTGGGCTCTCCTTACAAGCAAAAGAAAGACGAGTTTGATTGCGAGCTTGTTTCAAGAAATGCAAGAATTAATGTCAGAACTCTTCCTTTGTAATACATCTATTGCGTTGTGGAGGTGATCACAATCCGGATCGATCGGGTCCAGTCACCACACACATAGAGTGTATGAGGCTAGTGAGTGTTGGAACGTTTTTTTGATCAAAATATGAAGGTGAAGATGAAGTTGGGAATGGAGAGGAGAGATGTCATGATTTGATTATGAGAAGGAGGAACATATAAACACAAGATAAACCCATGAACATGAATGGTCAGGACAAAAGAAAACCATTTACATGAATCGATTTGGGAAGGAAGAATGGTCCAAAAAAATGGAGCTTCTTATATACTTTCAAAATTTGATTCATATGCATGGGATGTATGCATGATGAGAACAAAACAAAAACCACACACCTGAATTAATTTTGAAAGCAAGAATGGTCCAAGAATGGAGCTTCTTATACACTTTCAAAACTGAAACATATGCATGGGTGTTTGTGGATGGTATGAATGCATGGGTCTCTCAATCTCAAAAGATCATCCTCACTGGTTCAACACAAGACTGTGGAGATTCATCACATAGAGAAAGAGATAGAAGGAGACATGTAAAAACATATAAGACAATAAGAGACATGAATTAAAAGATATTGTAATGACACACATGTACATGAATGTTGTGAAACATCAAGTGAAGCATCATACTGGTCAAAGGTGGTTTGCACGACCCTCTCACCATGATGGTTCAACCAAATGTCACACATAAGAGGATAGGTTCCACTTCATTGACCCTATATCTTTCTAGGATTGTAATGTGTTTCTAAAGAAGTCTAAGTTTCATAAAACCAACTCTAACTCACTCACACACTCCATTGAGGGTGAGCAAAGAAAGAGAAACCATTGGGTTTATGAGCCTATCCTAGATTGGAAGTCTAATTATAGTTGATTCTAAGAACTATGCTCTTACTAGCCCACCTTGGATCATCACATACTCGACTCAGGGTGATTGTTTCAAGGAAACCATGTGCTAGAAAGGGCCTTATGGATGCCTAATAATGATGCTCTATGAGTTTGGAGGGGACTTTTTATAGTTTTTTGAATGAATTTGGACCCTTGGATCTAGAGAAATCAACTCTTAACCTTAGCATCAACTGCTCTTCATTACAACCATTGGATTTATCAAATGGATGGCTAGGATTCGTTCTTTATGTGATATCTAGGGCAAAGGGGGGACAAATAGGTGCCATAATTCTCCACCATTGGATCTCAGGCTGATCTGGACAAACTTTTTGGATAAGATAAGTTGCAATTTTTGGACAAACTTTGCATTATTAATCTTTGATCATCAAAAAAGGCTTATCCGATGAAAAAAACTCGTGGATCCTCCTTGCTTTAGGCTTTCGTGTGTCTCCACCCTTGAATGTGAGCTCATCATGACCGTACAACATGATTCAATCATTGTTTGCCATGTGGCAACCCTTCAAGCCTTCAATTTGCTTATTCTAAGAAAATATGGTGACTTGAAAACTGGATTTTGTGCTCTTTGACCCTCCAAGGATCCTTTGATGAAAATGAAAATTTGTAGGGCTATGCTTTCAAAGGTTTTCTTTAGAAATATGCAGAAAAAATGCCCATCTGAATATCCCTTATACAAGTTCTACTACATTTGGAATCTTGAAAGGTGGCATTAAGGTCTTTAGGAAGCTCTAATAGGCTTGAGAATTTATACAAGTATATGGCCGCATATGACCTTTATACATGCCAAACCATGTGGCTAACAAAAATTCCTATAAAAGATTTTGTAGTGTCTTAATGTAAAAATTATATTTTTTACGAAATGCACATGGCATATCAATGTGCAGGAGAATCCATTTACATGTGAAATTCAAGCTGCCTTTCATAGGCCTTACAAGTATATGAGTTTTCATGTGATTTGGAGACATTGAAATGTTTACCGTAATTTCCAAAATTTGATGAGCTTTGATCGCTACCCTGGATTTTCTTGATTTCTTCCAAAGTTTGCATGTGAACTCCCTTTGACATCCTTCATGCATCTTGGAATTCTCAGGGAATTCTGGATACCTTCATTGAATGTGTCTCCTGTAGCTCTTCGTGAGTGAGAGAGGAGAGAATATCTGAAGGACATTCGCCTCCACTAAACCTGCGATTCCATCGGAAGAGCCACGAAAAACAAAAAGTTCCAAGCATCAAATTATTTTAAGAAACATAAGAAACATCGAAGAAAAAATTGATCATATGCATGAATGAGTAGGCAACGTGACATGAGCAAGATTTGCGTGAAAGAAAGAATTGAAACAAACAACATGAATATGCATGCACAAATAGGCAACATATATGCCAATGAACAGGAAACATATATGCAAATGAACTGGCAACATTGACAACATGTAGAGAGAGACAGAGAACAAAGTAGCATCAATATGAAGTACATAATCAAGATGGTGAACCTTCTTGTTTTGAAGATGCAATCGGTAATGCAGATTGGGAAAAAGCTATGGATGAGGAGATGGCTGCACTTTAGGGAAATGATACATGGAAGCTGGTTCCATTGCCACAAGGAAATAAATCCATAGGCTGCAAATGGGTTTACAAGGTAAAGCATAATGCTGATGGTAGCATAAGCAGGTATAAAGCAGGATTGGTAGCTAAAGGTTATGCAGAGATATATGGCATTGATTATGAGGAAACATTCAGCCCTGTAGCTAAAATGTCTACTGTCAGAACACTTGTTGCATTGGCTACAGCAAAAGGATGGACTTTGCATCAGATGGATATGAAGAATGCTTTCCTACATGGTGATTCATAGGAAGAAGTATATATGGACCAGCCACAAGGATATGAAGATTCAAAGCATCCAGAATATGTTTGCAGGTTGCAAAAGGCTTTGTATGGGCTGAAGCAAGCCCCTCGTGCATGGCATGCAAGGATTGCTGATTACTTAACCAGCATTGGGTTCTCTATGTGTGATGTAGATCACTCACTATATGCAAGGAAGGCTGATGATGGCATCACTATTGTGACTATTTATGTTGATGACGTGATTGTAGGTGGTGACAATGAAGAAAGCATCAAAGAGGTAAAGAAACTTCTTATGCAGGAATTTGATATGAAAGATCTTGGTGTGTTGTGCTATTTCTTGGGCATTGAGTTTATACATACAAAAACAGGTATATGGATGTCGCAAAGGCAATATGCCTTGAATATGCTGCAAAAGTATGGTATGGCTGATTGTAAGCCAATTTCTATGCCATTGGATGAGAATTTGAAATTGGATACTACATCCGGTGAAGCATTGGAAAATGCTACTATGTATAGGAAAATTGTGGGAAGTCTTATATATCTCACAATTACAAGGCCTGATCTAAATTATACTGTTGGACTTGAAAGTCAGTTTATGCAGGTTCCCAGGAAGCCACATTTGGATGCTCTGAGGCACACTCTACGTTATGTGAGTGCTACTTTGGATTATGCATTGTTTTATGAAGGTGGTGTAGATTTGCAGGTTCATGGATACACTGATGCAGATTGGGCTGGTAGTACTCCAGACAGAAGATCTACTAGTGACTTTCTTTTCTCACTTGGAGGTGCAACTATTACATGGAGCAGTAAGAAGCAACCCACTGTTGCTTTGTCGAGTACAGAGGCTGAGTATAGAGGTGCTGCAATGGAAGCATGTGAGGCATCATGGTTGGAGATGTTACTTGCAGATCTAGGTGTGGAAGTGCAAAAGCCTATCACTATCTATTGTGATAATCTTAGCAGCATACAGTTAGCACGAAACCCTGTTTTCCATGCTAGAACAAAGCATATCGAGGTACATTATCACTTCATCAGAGAGAAGGTATTAGCAGGTGATATTGATCTTGTTTATGTGAGAACAGATGAGTAGGTTGCTGATATTTTCACCAAAGCACTTGGAGCTGAGAAGTTGAAGAAGTTTTGGAAAATGCTTGGATTACAGGATATGGCGTTGAGCTTGAGGGGGAGGGTTGAGATATCAAGCTCAACATGTGATGATCCAGGATGACACGTACCAGTTTTTCGTTTCTCTGACATGTATAGTGGTCACGCCGGTATATGTCAGGGATACTTTATTGAGCTTTATTAGATTTATCTACCGAGAGTGATGGCACATTTGTTTCTTCCGAGCTCACTCATTCGCGGACATTAGGTTTTTCCTTATGTACTGGTCTTTATATATTGCACTTGCTGTATTCTTGTTTTTAGGTCATTCTTGTACATTCCTTTTATGTAATAGAAGAAGAAGATCATTCTTCCTTGCCTCAATCTGTGTGTGTGCTTCTCCTTGAGAGTGAGAGTGTGTGTGTGAGCTCTCTTCCTTATCTCCTTCCTCGTGACAATAATTAATTATTTTCTTAATGTTATAATTGTTGCTAGTCATGAGTATATTAGTATATATGCTTGTATGCGTGAGCATGAGAGGTATGAAGAGAGTATGTATATAAAATACATTAGCATCGATGAGAATTTATATTAGCTTATGCATAAAGGAGTTTATTAATAAGTTAGCATATATATTAATTTATAAGAAGTGTAAACATGAGAAGTGTATTAGCATAATTGAACATGCATTAGATATATGAATGCATAAGATTCCTAACTTATTGTATTTGAGGGCATACATATAAGGTAGATGCATGTGCTACTTTGTATGCATACATATGTATGTTAGCAACATGAATGCATGTTATTGGAAACCTGAGCATATATGTGTGTATATGATTAATAGATGCATGGGTTAGTATTTGTGCAAATGCTTGTTTGTATGCATGAATCTAATGTTAAGATGCTCATATGAAAGTGTATGTGTTAGCATATTTGCATGTGCATGAGAGTGTGAACATGTGTGTTAACATGCATTATAGTGTGTGTTAGTATCCAAGTAAGTGTATGTTAGCATGAACATATAGGCATGCGTAACATATGTATGAATATTTTTAGCATGCATATTTGAATATAAATGATCTATTGAGGTTTACCTATGTTGATAATGATATTTTTTGTAGACATTGAAGACTATCAGGATTAAAGAAAGAGCAAAGATTGAAGATTTCTGATGAAGAGTTCAAGCATTGACATTTGAAGAGATTGGAGTTGGAGCTATTTGCCTGCTGCTTCTCCAAATTCTTTTCCTACTTTAAAACTTAAGCTTGGATTAAAACTGTATAGGATTATATTTAGATCTATAGCTTTCATAGCAAGGCTTTCATTTAGAACTATAGCTTTCATTTAGATCTATTACATTGTTTCTATTATCTGATGTCTCAAACAACACAACTACAAATGAATTTTCAAATAAATTTACTTCAACTTTTATTTTAGAAACGTTGTTACCTCCTGCTCATAACAATACTACTACCCAACCTGAATCTAATGAAACATTGAAGTAGAATTAGAAGAAGTCATTAAGGATCAAATTACTAAAGAATCGTTAATATCCCTTTGATATGATCGGCGGATGACTAGTTGTCAAGTATACTTAACTTACCTAAGTTTGCTCCAAACACCCAGCATGTGCTGACCAAATCGGCGGATGACTTGATCCATCATCCGAGAAACCAATCCTTTTTGACAACATGACATGAATCAAGATTTGCATGAAAGAAAGAATTGAAACAAACAACATGAATATGCATGAGCAAACAAGCAACATATATGCAAATGAATAGGCAACATATATAGCATCAATATGAAGTGGAAGTGAATGTATTGAGTCATTTTAGGCATCAGTTCCTCTCATCTTGAAGAAACATTTGTACCTTTTTCATAAAGCAATCTACCTTAAATACGATTATAAACAATGATTTAGGATTTTCAATATACATCTTTCATCTTTAGCTTATTTAAGATCAACTTCTTTCCTACATAAATATGAACATGATCTTTCTCTAATTACAATAAGGAAATCTAACTAAACTCCACTAATGCATTTCTTGAATCATTTCTAGGCCTAATATGTATGTTGACATTAGTAAATATGTTTCTACATGTTCTGCTTTTCAACTTCATTTGTCAATCAAACATAGATATCCTTTGCATCCTACTTATCCACCTTGTATACACTACAAGTGGGTAGTAGATCTTGTAAGTATGCCTAAAGGTATTGAAAAAATGTGTTACATTGTACTTGCAAGAGAGGACCTAACTAAACATGTAGAGAGACATGCACTATGATCTAAGAACACATCCAAGGTTTGCAAATTATTGCTTGAGGATGTCATAAGTCGCTTTGGGTACATAGAGAAAGTCGTTGTCGACCGTGCAGAGTTAAATGCGAGAGAAGCTAAAGAGTTCTTTGAAAATCATAGTATTCGTTTGTCTCTCACTTCTGGATATAACCTAGAGGCCAATTGTAAAATAGAGAGAGGACATCCACCTATTGTGAAAGCCTAGATTCTTACTTTTGCACTTTTTGCAGATAGAATGACATGCACACGTACCATTGGGTCTATGCTTGTAGAACTCATGTTTTGTCAAACACTATTGTTTCGAATTCGCTCTCATAATTCTGCATGGTCAAATTTTCCTTAGTCTAGAAACATGTCTTCTAATGATTTTTTGAGTTTGCACATTGAACAGTTAGAACAAGGTAACTTAAGACTTGATGATGCCATTGAAAAACTAAGAGAATGTAGAACGGAGAACAAGCATTATTTTGATAAAACGCGTCGACTCTATCCTAAACGAATTGAAGTAGGAGATTGTGTGCACATTTATGATAGTACATTGGACTTTCAATATGAAGCATGAAAAAAGTCACTCAATGGTGGTTTGGGCCATACATTGTATCAAAATTCAACAACAATGGTACATATACTCTTTGTGAATTAAATAGTGCTGCATTAAAAATATTGATTGTAGGTAAAACAATAAAGCTATTCAAGAAATGAGATAATGAGGTGTACATTTTAGATGAGAAAATTCAAGAAGATGAAAACAACAAGGTCGATTCATAAACAAGAGTATCCATGGAGAAAAAATTCAAGTTCATGCCATTGCATTGCATATCCACATCACTTGAGTCAAAAAGGCAAATGATGATTTCTCTACTTGTGTAACATTGTATCTTAAGTAGTAATTTATCTACTAAGAAATCAGTTATCATCTAGGATTATAGAAAAGATAGGGCATGTAGACTTGAAGGTTTATTTTGGTAACATGATTTTCATATATAAACATGCCTATGTATCTGGTATGGAAAGCATTATTGTTGAAGTCCTAGCTTGTGTTACTGCATGTTTCTACATCCTTAGTCCACCTCATAGCACTTGTATCTGAGTTTAAACGACTATTCTCCTTCAGAACAAATGGTTGTATCTTCTATCACGGTTTAACTTTCCCCCCTCATAAAAAAAAAGCTACTATATGTTACTAGGAAGTTTACAATTTCTTCCACCCCAAAAAAGTGAACATAACCATAAAGTCATAGAATCATCATCATCATCATAAAAACAATAAAGAAAAGAAAGAGAGGGAGAGACGAAGACAGAGGTATTTCATAAACAATCCTCCAAAACTAGTTGAAAAGGAGGCAAAGAGAAAAGAGGCCAGAAAGGTTGTTGTAGAGGCCTCTACACCATAAACAGAGTCTACTAATCTAGTATAGAATGAAGAGTGGGCATTTACTATATTTTTTACCCATCTTGTCCTAAGTAGTGTATGTCTATAATAGGATTAGATGTTTGGTACTTGGATAGTGGGGCAACCAAACATATTACCTAACAGTGTAGTTTCTTCACTTCATTCAAGCCCGCCACTATAGGGAATACTATCACATGCACCAAGAACTCCTCTTATCCTATCATGGGAGTTGGTAAGATCATTCAGACTATTGTACATGGTAGTTCTTTTACATTGTCAGATGCTTTATTTGTGCTAAGGATCAAGAAGAATCTGTTATCAGTTTCAACTTTAGCCAAGATTGGCTTGGTTGTGAAATTTGTTGATGATAGATGTATAGTTCATGATCTATCAAATGGTTACATGATTATTGCTTTTGGCATTTTATTTCGTAGGTTGTATAAGCTCATACACTATGACAAATCTATGAATGATTCAGCATGTGTAGTACATGATTCTTAGGCTATGTTAGATGCAAATATTGGCATGCACACTTTGGTCATCTGAATTTTGCTAGTTTGCTATGCTTGTAGAAATCTGAAATGGTTCCCTCTTTGCCCAAACTTGAGGCACCCGTAAACATGTTTGTGAAGGCTATATTTTGCCCAAAATGCAGCATTCCGCCTTTCCAAAAGATGGTTTAGCTCCAGCTACTAAAAAATTGTAGCTTGCTCATAGTGATGTTTGTGGTCCTATGCACACACCCTCTTTTGGAAACTATCTTTACTTCGTGACTTTCATTGATGATTTTTCTAGGCATGCATGGGTATATCCACTAAAAGCAAAGTCCAAAGTGTTTATGTGCTTCAAACAATTTATGGTTTTGGCTGAATATCTGTCGGCATGTAAAATGGGCAACCTCCATTCTAATCGAGGCAAGGAATATATGTCTTCAAATTTTAATGCATTTCTAGCTGAATGTGGGATAAAACATGAGTGTACAGTGCCATGTATGCCTCAACAAAAGAGAGTTTCTGAAAGAAAGAACATGTCACTCATGGAGATGGCGAGGTGTATGGTCAAGAGTCATGCTATACCACATAGTTTCTAGCTTGAGGTTGTTCTGTGGGCGGCATATGTACTTAACATGTGTCCCACTAAAGTGTTGCAGTCTATCACTCCATATGAGGCTTTGCATGGTTGCAAGACATCTACTGCTCATGTGCATGTTATTGGTCTTTTTTCATATGCATTAGTCCCTAAACAACAACATAGAAAATTGGATGATAAAGTGGTGAAATGTATTTTTCTTGGGTAGAGTTAAGGCTATCATCTATATCATCCATAGACTAAACACATTTTGGTTATCCATGAAATTGTTTTTGTGGACGATGCTATTCTCCCATTACTTTCATGTACTAAGGAGACATTTGTTAGCTCCAAAGACATGTATGATACTTTGCTGCCTCTTTTTATAAGTGGATAGTCTAGTGCTAATCCTAATGAGGTAACTTTGCAACCTCTACAGGTTTCATGTGATGATGCAAATCCTTCTCTTTTTTATGCAGATATACATGATGCACTTCTTGATGAGAGAGATGATATTGAGGAGGCAAAAATTTTGCCAAAATGGTTGGTGAAAACTTTACATGATAGCAAATTAGACGCACATTGTTATATAGTACTCATGTAGGGAAAAAGCACTATGAAAATATAACCATAACGGATGCAAGAACTAGAGGGGTGAAAGTAGAAGCTCTTGATGAACAAGAAGTAGAATCAAGTAAATCCCCACAGGAAGTTGAATTTTCCATAGAGGCTTTAGAAAGAGCATGAGATGCGATTAGGAGAATAATGGCTTGGGAGTCATGGATAGAAGATAGATCTCATATTTCTCACATATCCAATGTAGAAGAAAAATGAAAAAGATATGAAACTGAGCTTATTGAAAGAAGAGTGACTCGAAAACAAACCTTAGAGGGAATAGAAACCATCTTAGAGAAAGGGGAAACATAACAACCCAAAGTCCTTATTGTTTAGTTGCGGATGCATGCAAGAAGCTTAGAGGGGGTGCAAAGCTGAAGCACTAAAGAAATACTATCAAAATACCTAAAAAATGGAGCGATTAGTTTCAGAAGTGACCCAACCTGCACCAAGTGTCATGAGTGTGGTATCACGGGTTTGAAGACAGATTTTGAATCTAGAGGCACACAAGAGTGACAAGGAGGACAAAAGGTACTCATATTTGCAAATTATTTTGAGTTTGGACTCCAAAAAATCAAAGTATCATGACCGGTTGAGTTTAAGTGTCGCGATACTTGAGTTTGTGTGTGTCGCGATATCTAACAAGTGTTGTGATATCTGCCAGATGTCGAGTATCGTGACCAACTAGGTGTCGTGTGACCAAGTGTCGCGATATCTATGACATCCAAGTGTCACGATATTTCGTAGGTGTCGAGTGTCGTGCTTAGGGCCAAGTGTCACGATATTTCCCAAGTGTCATAATATCTCACGAGTGTCATGTGTCGTGACTCCTTAGGTGTTAAGTGTCATGGACATCAAGTGTCATGACATCTCAACAAATATCGTGTGTCGCCAGACCTCAAGTGTCGCGATATCTGACAAGTGGTGCGAAATGTGCCAGATGTCGAGTGTCGTGACCATTTAGGTGTCAAGTGTCACGATATCGGTCGGGTGTCGTGTGTCAAACCCTCCCATGTATCGTGCGTTGTGGAATCTCAAGTGTCGTGTGTCGTCTGCTTCCAAGTATCGTCGATACTTACTAAGTGTCGTGTATGGCCTATTCTGAAGCAATCCCAGAGAGGTCCTATTTCCCTTTTTTAACACCCAAAACCCTAAACTGGCTAAACTTTCTCATAGGAAATCCGTTTGCTGTGATTTTGGGTTCATTAGAAAGCTCATGGGGACTCAAAGAAAACTAATACATGGATTATTAGATATAGTATTTTGGAGTTGACCCTTATGTGGGACTAGGAAGCAAGGGGTTCCAAAGCATTTTGAGCATACAAAGGAAAATGTTGGACTTCTAGACAAGACTTATGAACCTAAGATCTAGTAGACACTTAGGCAAGGATAGGCAAAGCATTAGATGATCTGAGGCCAGTGTCAACCATACAGCCAAATCTTGGTCTCAACATCTAAGTGGTTATCCCTACGTGCTAAGTTCTGACACAAGTGACTTAGAAATGTCCTTCAACATGGAGAGACCCACACGTAGCTCAGGTACTTTCTATTTAGAGACACGAGAAGTTCCCTATAAGACACAATTGGAATATATCAGGACCAACCAATAATTAGGTGCTCACATCTATGAGGATGGCATGAGGCGATTAGTGGTCCAACTCAAAAATCCAGGTGAGCGCTTTAGACTTGAACATCCAGTGGTCAAGTTTGAATAGGGTTCATACATTGATAAGGAAGGATCCATGTATGTGGTAACCAACCTCCCAGATAGGAAAGATGAGTTTGGAAATGTCATTCCTGAGAATGAGATAGGAGACCTAGATCAAAGAGACCTAGGACGAGAACCCAAGACTCCGAGAGGTAAGTCAGTCTTGACTAGGATAATCACTCTAGATTGGATCCCGCAAGACAACAAAAGCATAGAACTATTCATGAATAGAGAAACTGAGGAAGCCTTTTGGAGATTCAATCTAGATCAACCTAGCCAATTGGGCATATTCATCATCTAGAAGTTCAAGGATCCGGAGATACCAGGCAAAGTTGTCTATCTAGATAACACATATGAGAAAGTGTTCTTGGTATCAGATCATGACAGATATGCATACACTTGGCAAGGTGAATCAATTTTCCCTCCACCAAGATCTAATGTCTCCCATGGCCTCCAAGGAGCAAGATCATCCAAGGCTCATGAAACCCAGAGGGAAAGAACCAGAGAGAGACCTGAGGTAAGCTTTGCAAACACTATGGGCAGAGACAGATCATGACATGAAGGTGAAAGACGTGAAAGGGAGAGACATTGAGCACATAGGCATCAAGGAGATGAACATGATTTTCCATTGTCTAGACCACGAGAACACTCAAGAACCCTTAGACCCTCTCAAGTGGTTAAGACAATGAAGAACTATTTTGATGGTTCAGGAGATCCTTATGATCATGTGGCCGAGTTCAAACAAGTTTTAAGAGCTGAACAGGTCGAGGACTTATTCACCTAGTTTGAGGCATTTGGACCCTCAAGGGTACTACCTTAGCTTGGTTTCAACCCCTAAATAGTCGCAACTATCGACACATAGGCCAACTGCTAGAAGCATTCATAGTGGAATTTTCCAAGAGTGGTATTAAGCATAACACATCATCCCTGATCCACAGCTTCAAGTAGACACCCCAAGAAACAGTGTGACTTGTAGGAAGACGGTTCAGACAATACTTAGAAAGATACCCTGTTCTAGAGTTGCCCACAGCAGCCAAATAAGTAGCCTTGTTTTTAGATGGCTTACTGAGCACCAAGCTAAGATCATATGTGTACTTTAAAGAGCCTAGATCCATACAAGAGTGTGTGCGGATGTGTATTGACATAGAAGATAATTTGGGTGAGGAGTTAGGACTGTCCAAACTCTATAAGGACCCTGACAGTTGTACTAGTAATACCTCTAGAACCTCCACTGAGATAGATGAGATAGCTAAGCAAGTTGTCAAGAAGCTAGGAGTTCAAAATAGACAAATGCCAAGGGTCACCTCATTGAAGCGATGTTACTATTGTGGAGGAGACCACATGGCTAATATTTGCCCAATGATGGCTCAGCCCCAAGGAAACCCTAATGCTCTATATTGCACCATTGAGAGAAAATACACAAATCGTACGACTCAAGATTGTCCATACAATAGGCAGGCTATGAGACAAAATTTTCAACAACTTTACCAGCTTAGTAGGTATCAGAATCAACACCAATAGCCATATTATAGGCCACAACAGCAATATCAGACACCATATAGGCCACAACTAGTCCTAGGAAGCGAACCAACAGCTCCTGCTAATGTGATCCTAGTTAAGTATGCAGTGGCAGAGGAAAACCTCTTAATAAAGCATTGGTGCCAGTGACCCCATTGATCTCAGAAAATGACCCTCATGCTAATAGTTCAGATTACTCCCATGAAGGTAGTCCACATGGTTATTACATAGAGTTGCCAGATCATAGTGAGGCTTATTCCTATCAATACGAGACACCACTTATGGACAAAAATTGGGAGCCAGAACACTCCAATGTCATGTATATGAATCCTAACCCCAGGCCCCAATTGAGACAAGTAAGAGCACAAGCCCCTAGAGGTCCATGTTTTAGATGTCAGGGTGACCATTGCATTCGTGAATGTCCCTACTCACCCATTCTAGGACAAGGACAAAACCTTACAATACATGGCTTTTGTCCTGAGTGCGGCAAGGAACATCTTATGACAGAGTGTTCCAGGAATCCCTCTAGTGACCCAAGGTTACACCCATCAATGTGGTAGGCTTAGTGGCAGATTCAAGTTCAAGTAGCATTAATGTGGCTCCTGTACAAGTAGTTACTAGGGCACAAGCCGTACAACAAGCAACACCATCTAAACAATCAGAGTCAAGCAAATCAAGAGAGCCTAGTAAGAGGAAAACAAGAACTTGGAAGGATACTAGGGAAAGAACCAATCGCAAGTGGAATAAAAAGCTATCCAAATTAGAAGAAAGCTTAAAGGATACGAAAAAAAAAATAGAAGTCATCGCATCTCAAACCCCCTCGCATGCTCATGCTCCATCCACTCCACCTCATCCCACCCCATCGACCACTGTAAATAAACTGCAACTAGGGTCTCTTCTTGCAGATCCAACCCCAAAAGGCTTGGATATGATGTTCAGGGCCTACCAGGCTCGACTCCAAGAAGGGTCGACAACTGCAAACCTAGACAAGAGTTACCCTAGAGCAGACTTAGAGATTGAACAGACACGAATGTGCATGAAAATGGTAGAGCTAGCTCACGCTATGCTAGAGACTAGTCAATCGTTCAATCAGAAAAACACTATCAAACCGGATTTTCATTTCTAGGGCTTACTAAAAAGATTAGAGCAATTGGTAAACAAGCCGTAGGTTTCTTTACCTCTACAGGCTCAACCCGTTGTTGGAGAAAGCTCACCGCCAAGGAAAGCTTGTGTTTCTGATTCTGTGGATGAGGGAGCACCTCTTTCAATTCAGCAATACTCTCAAGGGTTCTTGCGAGAAATACAAGAGGAGAAATGGGCCAAGGAGAAGGGTAATCCCCCTCCTATTCCTAAAATTGATGATCTTCATGATCAATTTCCCCAAGACATTCCGTCTATCTATGAAGACCAAGTAGAGCAACAAGAAGATGAAAGACTAGATTTTGAATCTAATTCTTTACAAGAGTTGCCACAATTCACAAGCCCATGGGAATTTGAATCTCTTCAGATCAGAGCTCCTGCAATATTGGTAAGAAATGAAGACTTAATGGTTCCATGAAACACTCACTTCATGAAGAATAAGACCAAGGATTGGAAGCTTGCAAGTTTACAACCACTAGTGTAAATAAATTAGTCAGGTGATTTCTTTCAAAGTTTTGAAATTATCTGTGTTTGTTTACATATTCCATGGTTTTTTTTGATGTAGTGAACTTGTTTGGTGAGAGTCTCACAGAGGATGTTCTTCATCAAACTTTTCCAATAAGTTGATTTGTGTATATGTATATAATGTGATTTTGGTTTGAATGTTTCTTATTATTTGCTTAGATTTCGAGAATGGAGCAAAAGATCAAGTAGCAGTTTTAGCTTTAGCTTCTATAAATTAAGTACTAAGCTTTTCCTAAAAATCCTTAGTGGCTACCTCTACTTCCTCCTCTTCTGATTGAAGGCTTTGCAGCTATCACTTTGCTTAGTTAATGTAACTTCTTTATCACTTGAGTGTTTCTGCAATTCATCCTTATTTTGCAAAAGAGATGTGATCTGCAACTCCTTATCTGCTAGCATTTGAGCATTATCAGTGTTAGACTGAGTAGCCTCTTGTAATTGAACCTCCAACTTTTTAAGTCCTTCAACCTTAGCCATGGAAACTTGAAGACTTTTCGTCAATGAGATGATTTGATCATTAGCAAAATTTTGCTCTGTCAGCAAACAAACAGCCTGACTCTGAAGATCATCTTTATTAGATCTAACTTTTCTAAGCTCATCTTTGACCATCTCAAATTGCTCAGTTATCCCTTGATGGTCTTTAGTTATCTCTTGATGGTCTTGAGTTATCTCTTTAATATGAATTTCCAAATCATTAATCTGAGTTTATTAAAACTGAACTTCCCCTTTAGATAGATTAGCACATCTTGGTAAGGCATCTTGCAATTCAACATTTTGTTGCTTCAAAACCAATGACTTAGCATACATTTGATACAATTCACACTCATAAGATAGATAGACATTCCGGTGTTTCTCCATTTGAATAGAACATAATGCTAAAATTTGAGTAGCATCAATGATTACACTAGCTTGAATATGATATGCTTTAAGGAACCATGGATATATAAGTAGAGAACAATTAATAGCTGGTAATTGTACTCGACCAGCTAGATTCCTCCACAGATGAGTATTTTTCCTATTGAACATAGAAAAATGAAACAAATAAGATGATCTTCAGTGTGACAATTGATCAACTTTAGTTCCTCAAAAAGTCAGGAGTTGAGAATCTTGATCGTGCTACATGGTTTATTGGAGGTTAATAGGATAACCACCTATTAGTTCTTGGTGGGATGTTTGATTAGTGGGATTCACCTTGATCTTTCTAGCTCATTTATTGTTGTTGTTGTTGCCCAAAAAGTCCTTGGCTATGCTTTGTTGTTGTTGAGGTTGACCTTCTAGACCATGGCTAGTCATCTACTATTGTTGTTATTGTTGCCATTGGGTGGCATCCTCATTTGCTGCTTGTTGTTGACATGTCGCTTCAACAGTTGTAACGGCCATCTCTTGTTATTGCTCTTGGAGCTCCTCCTCCATTTGCTCCTACATTATTTCTTTGTCATTCTTCTTTTGCTTGTCTTATGTTTTCCTAGATAATATGGACCAAAGATCACTTCTCTACATATAAAGGATCCGTCAGGTCCAGTACATTTGAGCTCGTTCAAGTATTCACCTCCAAAGCCCTCAATGCAAGACACTCCTTAATATGATACCTCTATCTTTGATGCCTCATATATAGGTTTTGTAGCCTCCAAGAGATGAGTTTTGTCATAAAACAAAAGCAATAAAGCATGCACCAAAAGCAAGCATTTGTAGATTTAATGTGATATATTTTTTTCATTGTAAAAGTTTTGTTTTTGAGCTATCTTTATGTTTTTGTTTTCTTTAAACTTTACCTTTTTTGTATTGTTTTATTTATTTTAATCCTTTAATTCTTTTTCTTTTGAATTAAGTGGTTTCATATTAAGGCCTATTGAGGAAAAATGGGAATTACACACAATCTTGAGACAATTCTTTGTGTCCCAATGTTTTAGCATTTGACTCATTCACACACTACAAAATGATATTATCTCTTGATTGGAGTATATTAAATTGGCACACTACAAAATGATATTATCTCTTGATTGGAGTATATTATCATCTTATGGGTGTAGAAGATCATCTTCATGATCGAATTTCCATATGTGTACCCTTAAATGGGTTTAGCTCCAAAGTAATGTAGAGATGTTAATCTCTAGGATAGCGATAAGGATGGAGCTTCTAACCAACAATAGGGATCCCTAAAATTTCACCCGCTAGTGAAGCTAGGTGGAATGTAGCTTGTCTAATATCTCGATGGATACAGAAAGGCCCTTTCCATCATTATTACTTACTTGACATTTCATTATAAAATTAAAGAAGAGAACCAAATCAACCAGTTGGAAAATAGGACTTCCTAATTGTCAATCATACCAGCAACGTTGCCGATTTTGGATTGTCTGTATAAGTAAAAAGCTCTTATACTGATTTTCTTTGAGGTGTCATAATGTTTCTATCTAAAAATTTAAGAATTCCTTTGGTAAGAGTCTTTTTTGAAGAGCAATCCATAAACTTGGAATTGTAATATGCATAGGCATGATAGATTCCAAACCTTAAACACGTTTAAAGGGCCTGAAGCCTATGGGCACTTTATACAAAGTCTAATAAGCCCATAGTATCAAAGATAGCTATTCTCCCTATTTAGGTAGACATTCAAGAAGAAATTTTTGTAACATGGTTAGTATATTGTTGTTTATGCTTTTTGTCGATCCACTAGCACAAGGATAGTAGGAGGAACTAGATTTATGCTGAACTCTAAAATAATTGATGATTGATTTTATAGCATATTTGAGAAATGAGTGCCTCTATCCAAGACTAGCTTCAAAGGAATCTCATAGTGAGGAGATAATTTGATAATTAAGGCTATGGTGACACTATGTAAAGTTGAATGGTCAAAACTTGAGGCCTCTATCGAGCACCTATAGTAATTTGTGCAGGTCAAAATAAAAGTTTTACCTAAGGTAGCCACAGGGTGGATCGGACCAATAAAATCCATTCTCCACTTTTGAAAAGTTTCCAAAGGTAAGATGGTTTCAATGGGAATGAATGAATATCATGTGGTTCAAGAGTTGCCTAGCAAGGATCACAACGTAGTACATGATCACAGATCTCCTTATGCATGGTAGGCAACCATAATCCACTATGTAATATGTTCTAAACTATTAACTCTGTATCTTGATGGAAACAAGATACTCCAAAATGAGCTTCCGTAATCTTTGGAAGAACTTCATGAGCTGGCAGACAGTGAAGCCAAATGCCCATAAGATCCTTATAGTACAATTAGGACAAAATACTTGTAAATCTGTGACTGCAAAATGGTAGCTTCTTCCTTTCCATGCACCCTAAACGAGAGACACTAACACCAATCACCAAAATGGAAGGCGTTTCCTCATAACAAGTTGGAGTACCCAAGTTTGGCATAGAATAAATGAGTTTGAGACATTGTCATTCAGTTATGGAGTAATTTTTATCTACAATAGTGAGTCATTGACTCACATAATAAATCAGACAAAACCATGATCTTTCTACCTTGTGAATTAAAAAGTGCTCCAATAGCAATGTGAGAAGCATCTACAAATACATGGAAAGATTGAGACTAATCCGATGCTTGAAGGATATGTGCGTGCATGAGTAAAGTCTTCAATCTACAGAATGCGATGCCACACTCCAAGGTCCATTGAAAATATGTGGGGTTTACATGGGCAATAGCATTTAAAGGCTTCACAATATGATCCAAGTAATGTAAATGGCACCATGCCATCGAATATGTCCTAAAAAGTAGAGTAATCCTTTTAGATTACATGGTGATGATACTTGTAAAGCCACTTGTCACTCTAGCACAATGGTGAGTACCAACGTGAGAAGATCCACCTCATAATTGTCAATCCGTGGAGACGTGAGGACTAGTATGAAGACTATGAGCAAGTGAAGGCACAAGTGTGTGAGTGAAAAGCACACAAGCATGCACACACATACACACACACGCGCACACAAGGCAAGAACAAGGAGAGGAACAATGGAGTTCTTTGCATTAGTCAAAAAGTCTCTTACATAAGCTCAATTCACAAACAATCTACCCCCAAAAATGGGCTCTCTAGCTCTTTTTATAGTTTTCTAACTAGCTTTGGTCTTGTCCAGACCTAGTGTCCGGCCTAGTTAAAAATTAGGTTCTAGAGCCTATTTGAGGGCTCAAACAGAGTCTAAAAATTATGAAAATTGATATGTAGCTAGTTCTAATACTCCTCAAGCTCGAGGACTCCTCGGCTTGCACAAGATGGAGTCTATTCTACCAAAAACGGAATTTACAATGTTTGTGTAGTGATTAAAATCACTTGAGTTGTGAATGGTCCATGGGAAAAAATGATTGGGCCTTGTTGCCGTATTGTGCATGACTCCTCCGTTGCGCTAGTATGCTCTTCATCTGACTTGTATGCCAACACTCCCCCCTTCCTAGCGTCTTTCGCCCCTGACAGACCTCTGTTCTATCGGGTGGTCGATATAGTATTGGATGACATTGGTGGCAAGTTCGTGTTCTCCTATCCTTAAGCCTCTTGCTAGATCAGCTTCCAATGCATCCCAATTTATTGCGCCAGGGGCCTCTGGTTGCGGGGTGGTGTAGTACTCAGAGTACATTGCTTGTTCACAAGCAAAGAGATGGAGCAGGTGTGTTGGCATCGGTGCAAAGATCTCCGAGTGATACTCCTAGAACCCTGATCTGAACATTCCTTCGAAGGTCTGTTTGTAACATGCAGGGAGATATTTGATGCGTGCATGCCAGGCGTAAGCCACACGAATACTGGGGGTGGTACTCATGTCATACACCAAATCATAATTTCCATTGCTAAACCCCGGGAGGCGTATCTGTGGTGCGGCTGCATTTCTAAAAGTTTTCAGGACGACCTGCATCATATCTAAAATTTTAAGCATCATTTGAGCTGCTACATCTGGCATGGGCTTCAATCGCGGCATCCAATGGCGAATTGTTCCCATCATGTATGCTACCGACGGTGGTCCCTGTGGTGGCGCAATGTATGGGTAGTTCAGCCATTCCTTGCATTGCGCGTTGTTCTGCACTTTGATATTGAATGCCTTCCAAGACCTGCGGCGTGGAACTGGACTGTAGCATGGATTATATAGGAGATGTAAAGGCGCATTGTTCCATGTGCGTAGCATTTCTGGATATGTCTCTAGAAGTTTCTGCCGCCAGGTGGGTTGACGAATTTTGCCTTTTTGCGCCTCTGGAGGAAGGTCTTCGGGTTGAAATTGGGTAGCAAAGGTAGGAATCTGACTCATGACTCTCTGTATTTCTGCATTATAATCAGCCAAGATAATATAATAAGGCCTGTATTGGAGTTCGGATGAGAGGATAAGGCGTCTCGATGAGAGGTTTTTGAAATAAGCAGATTGTAGCAGAGTTTCCTCTATGACCCTCATGGCCTGATTTTGCACTATTGTGCGCTCTTCGTGAGAACTCCCGATTTCCTCCACTTGACGTAGCCATGGAGGCCGTGGTGCCTCAAATGTGTCCTGAGCTTCTTCCGTTTGTTGGCCTCCTGGGAAGGGTTGTGGATCGTAATCTTCTTCAAATGTCTGTTCCACTGGAATTTGTACTACTTCTTCGTCAGTGGGAGCCTCTGGAGGGGAAGGTGGTCTCTCATATTGTAGTAGACGTGCTTGCAGTTCGGTGACCTGTTTCTGGAGATCTTTTAAGGCTTCTGAGTCTGTGAGAAGTGAAGCCGCGGAGGGGTGGTTGGAGAGGCTGCTGTTGTTTCTTTTTGGTGTTTCTGCTTCAGTTGTCCCAGTTCCTCTGATAGCTGGTCATGTGCTTCCAGCAGCATGGCATAGTCTTCCAATATGATCTTGATATTATCGAGGGTCACTGCTTGAAACTTTGATGGGCTGATGGGTGCCCCAGGTGTGCTTTCAATAGCTGCTTCTAGGTTCTCTTGATTTTGTACTTGCAGACGTCGATTCTCTTCCTGAGCGGCCGCAAGATGTCGCTTGAGTAGGGCCATATTTTGCTGAAGCTTTGAATTCCGTTCCAGCTGTGTCCGTAGGTGACCTTCTACTACCTGTATCGCTTCTTGATCTGTGTTCTGTAACTGTACCTCCAATATGCCATGAGCCTCTTGGAGAGTTTGGAATTGTGTGTGGAGGCGAGCATTTTCCTCCTCTAGTGCAGCAAGGTGGTGCTGTAGTGTCTCTGAGTGCTCGTGCAGGCGTTCATTCTGTTGCTGGAGCTGATTGTAATCTGTCCTTAAGTTTGATATACAAGCTAGCATGGTGTCCAATGCATTTCCTATAGATGAGTGGGTGGTGTTTACAGTGGAAGATGCATGGGAAGGGAATTGGGGAAGGGGAAGAGTGAATGATGTGTCTATTGAAGTCGTGTGTGTGGGTGAAATTGGTGGAGGGGGAATGGGAGGAGGTGGGATCGTGGGGGGAGGTGCCGTGGGTGGTGAAATGTCCATGCTTTCAGGAGTGGGTGCGAGTGTGGGGTCTGCCATATACATTGGAATGGTAGGTGGTGTGTGCGTGAAAGTGGTGAATAGATGAGAAGTGGGGTGGGGAGCTGAAAAGAAAGGGAATGGTTGAGACCTGGGTTGAAAAGTTCTAGCAAGGAGGTTATGGAGGGATTGTAGAAATGGAGAGATGGAGGTCGGGGGTTGAGGTCGTAGATTTGAGGAGGGCATCACGGGTTGCGTGGTAGGAGGAAAACCCATGAATGTGGATCTAGGGTCAGGATGACCTATGGCTGAGGGCATGGGGGATGGTTGTCCTAGGGCAGGCTCTATGAGCGGTTCGGTGGATTGTGTAGTGATGGGGGTTGCTTCAAAGATTGGGTTATTGGAGGTAGAGAATAGGGTTGAAATAGAGATGGGAGTACGGAAGATGAAGGTTGGTTCGGTGGGTTGAGTGGTCGAGGTGACTTCCACTGTTTCTGCTCTAGGAGGCGATGGTGGGGGTGTGGGTGGTAGTGGCTCGGTGGATTCCTCATGGGTGACTGGGTGCTCTTGGCTAGCCGTTTCGGTTGTGTGGGCGGTTGTCCTGATGGGTTCAGATGTAATAGTTGGCTCTTCTGCAGTTGTAATGGGAATCTGGATATTCTTACCTGAGCGTGGTCGTGTCTGGAACCTTCGTGGATCATATTGAACTGGAGACCTCCTAATGGCAGTGCGCACTGCTTCCACTACCCCATATGTTTCTGCCATCAATAAGAGACCTTCCCTATATTCTGAGTCAACTCCTGCTTCTTCCAACAGCTGAGTCATGAGTACTCTACTGCTCTGTTCGGTGAGCAGTTGTTGCGATCGCACTCTTTCCATAATTTGATATAGCCTTCGGAGTTCTGCTGTATAGGCTGGGGCTTCAGTGGTCTCCTCTTCATAAGCTCCTTCTTCTTCTAGGTGTCCTTGTTGTTGACCTTGCTGAGCATCGCTCCAATGTACATGTCGGCCGTCTGTAGATTTTCTTCTTCTTCGTGAAGATGTGCCTTGTTCCTCTGTATCTGAATAAAACTCCACATCAGAGAATTGTGTACTTTGTAAGAATGCTTCGAAGTCCTGGGGGTCCATTCCTTCAGCATCTCCAGTTGCCGCAAATTCAAATTCAGGTGGAGCAGGAGGAGCTGAAGGGGTAGCTTGTGTCGTAGTTTCAGATCCCGACCTGGGTATCCTAATGGTAAAGGGAGGTATAGTGGTCTCCCTTCGTGGCGATGCTTCCGGAGTAGTCAGAACTTCCCTTGTCTGGACACAAGGGATCGCACCCCTCATGCACTTGGATTGATGTGTGGACGTCTTGAGCTTCTAAAACATTTGTAATTGTGCCCAAGTTAAGGCACGTTCAATGGGAACATCGTATGCTAGGCACCGGTAAATAATGCGTGTGATTGCACAGCAACCGTTCACCACTAATTTCCTAGAAGACCTTTTATTTGCTTCATACAATTGATCTATAATCCATACCGGTAGCTTAATTGGTAACGCACCTGCTTCCGCTAAGTAGAGAGCAAACCAGATTCTCTTGTGTGGTTGTGTGAAGCGGTCTTGGCCGGGGAAAGCAAAATGTTGCATGCACATACGGAGAGGGATGGACACGTTTGGTGTGAGTGCTGCCATGTCTTTAAGCTTCAATAGTTTCCTATCCTTCATGTTAGTAGGAACGAGGGCATCCTTTTCAGAGGGTACATGTGTGCCGTGCATATTCAAAGCGTCGCTCACCAACTCCACAGTAAGCTCAAACCTCTTCAACTCGTTGTTGCCCAGCAAGGAAGGAAGAACAAATGATCCGGGTTTGTCCTTTTCTTCATTTACTTGTAATGTGGAGACCAAATAGTAGCATCGGAGGAGATCTGGTTTAGGTAGTGGTGCTTCAAAGTATTCTGCTAGCCCTGCACGTTGCCATATGGTCTGGAGATCCTCGGTGTTCTGTAGAGTCTCGAACTCCTTGGAGAAAAATTGAAATCGAACCCATGATCTGTCATACTCGCACTTAGATTCCCATATATACTTGGCCTCTCCTAATGGACCTGGCATGCCATTGAACCAATGAGAATTGGCATGAACTCTGTCTGTGATCCCTGTGGGTGGATCCGGTACCGGAATTTGCTGAAGGTGTTGTAGCTCCACAGGTCGTTCAGTTGGTGGCACATCCACAGGTAGACTATCCACATCGATTCCTGCAGTAAGTCTTCCTACTTGTGAGCTCGGACCTGTCGCTTCTGCCATGTTACTTCTTGCCTTCTGATTCTGTGAGAATATAGAAACATGTGTTAATATTGTAAAGGACAAGTTAGAATCGTTTTTGTCCCCATTACAACATTATCATGAGGTTCGGGAGAGATTAGTAGGTTAATAAGTGCTCGGTGCTTGTGTGTGTAGTTAGGAATTGGTTGGACCTAAGAACTAAGTGGAATGATGTAGTGTGAGAGTGACGTAGTTAGTAGGTGGGCATGGATTTACAACTGGGGTCCAGGGGGTTTTTTACAAGTTTTAGGTTTCCAAATACAGTGGATGGCTTTGGGTCTTGGTTTTGTGGAGATTCGGGAGGGTTGCGTGAGTAGTTCTGCTGGGAGTTGTTGTACCATTGGGACCCATTTACGAGTGAGTCTGTGCGTGCTTCTAGGTGGTAGTGTGTTCGAGTGTATCAGACAAGAGTGGGTGGCGACTGCTTGAGCGAGTGAACCCTGTCGTGTATGATGTGAATTGTGTGGGGACAGTTGAGCCCGCAAGCAAGCCTTAAGCACCCAAATTTGTCTTGATTGTGGGTCAGCCTTCATCGACTTCTTGGGTACCCAAATGGATTTCACTTTCTCAACAGAGGTTTTAGGAGTCCTCTTATTAGCATCAAGTCGTTGATTACTAATAGGAAGTTGAGACCCGTGTTGCAGCTTAGTTACGGCCGGCAACTCGTCTTTCCGCACCCACATTTGTTTCATCGGCTGAGTTGTTCTGCTTCGCGCGTTCTTTTGGTCTCTCGCCCGGATAGTCTTCAGTGATTGATTTGCCCTTAGTTGCTGCCTCCTTCTGGCCTTTGGAAAAAAAGGGAGTTCCCTTGTGGTTCTAACTCCTTTTTTGAGATCTTCATTCTTCTGCATCACATAGCCTTGGACAAGAACAGCATGATCAACTTCATGTGCACCCCTGGAGAGACCAGGAGTCCGTGTTTTTTCTAGTTCCTTGAGTGCTCCATTATTTAACTCAATTGTAATTCTAGTTTGATTCACCCATACCTGAAGAAGTCCACTTCTTAGGTTTAAGTTGACTGCTTGGTCATAGATCCAGTCTTGACCTAGGACAAGAGGTTCAGTGAGATCCTCATCTTGACACACTAGTACTTTAACTGTCATTGCCTCATCATGAATATAGAGGGGAAGTTCCACCTCGCCTATGCAAAGGGTTTCCACGCCTCCCAATCCTATGAGATATGCTTCCACAGGATTCACAGTTAATTGCAACTCTTGACAGTAAGACAATTTAACAGCACTAGTGGCTGCACCTGAGTCAATCAAGGCTCTTACAGTCCTTGCACCCTTCCCTTGTCCTATATCTAAGGTCATGAAAGGACGTCGGTCAGTTATTCTATGTGAGCTAACACCTGAAACTTCACACATAGCCACGTCATATCCTTGATCTGCATATGCGTCTTGCCTGGGATGCTCTCCACTTTGTCTTCTTAATTTCATTCTTTGTATGCGCTCTAGGGCTTCTGCTTGAGATTCATCTCGAATTCGCTTTTCTTCCTCTTTGCGTTTCTTAGCAGTGTTGAGTCGACTTAGCATTTCCTCTGTAAGAGGTTCCTGATACAACTTAACTCTGCATCCGCTAATATAGTTTGGGAGAACATCGCCTTCTAAAGTGGCTAGTTGCACTGCCCCACTTGTTGAGATTCTGTTAATGATCATGGGTCCGTAGCCTCTCTTTTCTAGCTTCCTTGCATGTTGTTTCAATGTGTAAACTAAAACTAGATCTCCTGCTTTCAAGCCCTTATCCTTCACATGGGCATCAAAGTATGCCTTCTGTCGTTTCTTTGCTGCATATATCCTTGCAGCTGCTCTCAGTCTTGTTTCTCCTAATCGTTCAAGGTCAAAAAGTCTAGAGGAGAGTTCATGACCCGTCCATTCGTGCTCTTGTGCTACCTTCAATGTAGGTATCAAGAAGTCCAAGGGTAGTACCGCGTTTTGGCCAAATACCATCTGAAAGGGGGTGGCTTGGAGTACCGTTTTATAGGCGACTCGGTATGCCCAAACAGCATGGTGTAGTTGTTTGTCCCAATCAGAGCGTTTAGTGTTTACTAATTTTGTCAGTACATTGCATAGGATCTTGTTGGTGCTTTCGGCTTGTCCATTAGCTTGAGGGTGATAGGGGGCCGACTTCTTATGTATTACCAAGAATTCCTGGAGTAAATTTTCAATCACTTCGTTCAAGAAGTGAGTGCCTCTATCACTTACAAGCTCTATAGGTAGCCCATATCTTGTGAATACATTCTCAAACAAGAATTTAGCAGTTGTTTGAGCATCGTTCTTTGTTGTGGCTTTTACCTCCACCCACTTAGTTAGATAGTCTGTTGCAACAATGATATATTCTGCATGGGAACCTTTAGCTGGGGGATTAATAGGACCTACGAAGTCTATTCCCCACTTAGAGAATGCACGTCCACCCATCATAGGTTTCAGTGGCATCTCATCTTTGCGTATAGGATACTGAGTTCTCTGACAGACATCACATCGTTTCACATAGGTATGTGCATCCATGTAAAGGGTTGGCCACCAGAAGCCCGCAAATAGTATTGCCTTGATCACCCGATCCGGTCCAAAGTGTCCTCCTGCTACACCTTGGTGAGCAGTGTCCAAGATCTTGAGATACTCACTCTCATGGACACATAGTCTTAGGTAACCATCTTTACCACGCTTGTATAGATTATCACCAATGAGTGAGTAATCCTGGGCTTCTTGTTCTAAACTCCTTTTCCTAGCCAGAGTCATGTCTGGAGGGAATGTTTTCGTCCTCAGGAAGGATACTAGAGGTTCACTCCAATCCGGCACTATGGACACTTGATAAAGGGTGGCGTGTTCCACAGGTGGTTTAGTGCGACAGATTGAGCATTCCTTGCACAACTTTTGGACATCCGCTTCCATAGTTGGCCAATGCACTCCGAGTCTCCTTAGGGTCTGTAAAGTTCGTTGTTTTGAATAGTGTTGCTCTAATGCACCTACGTGTGCTAATTGCAACCATTTAGCATACTCATCCTCTTCCACACAACAAGCCAAGATCCCTTGATCCGTGTGCTTGTACATGCTTCCTGCCATGATGTGGTACTTTTGGGCTTTCACAACCTCTCTATTCCGTGTGTTTACTACTGGATGGTTAGGCCCGTATGTCAATACTGGTACCAATGGCTTAGCCCACTGCGGTACTACTTCCAAGTTAAACAAGTAAGCATCAGGAAGGTCGTCTGATACTCCTTGTGGGGCTTCTCCAGATGTGAGCCTAGAGAGATGATCAGCTCTCAAGTGAGTCCTCCCTTTCCTTACCACAACCTCGAAATCATATTCCATTAGTAGGAGAAACCATCTTACTAATCTTCCTGTATTGCATGGTTTGTTTACGAGGTATAGCAAAGCCTGATGATCAGTAAAAAATTTAAACTTATTTGCAAGCAAATAGTGTCTAAATTTCTTAACTGCATATACCATGCCTAAGCCTTCTCTCTCCGTAGTGGTGTAATTTTGTTCAGCTGCATTCAACTGTCTACTGGCATAGGCAATTGGAAGATCCATATTACCTTCACCAGTAGGTTGTGCAAGCACACATCCAATGGCGTAATTGGATGCATCCACATGAACATGGAATGGTTTATTCCAATCTGGAGTGGTCAAGATTGGTGCTGAACATAATCTTCGTTTAAGCTCCTGGAAGGAATTCTCACATTCCTCCGTCCACTCAAAGTTAGTCAAAAGTCCGTACATGGGCTTTGCAATCACAGCATACATGTGAATAAATCGTCGGTAATAACCACAATGCCCCATGAAAGCTTGTACTTCCTTGACATTTTTTGGCCTAGGTAGCTCTGCTATAGCTCTCACTTTCTCTTCATCAGTGGATATGCCATTCTTTGACACTATGTGTCCTAGAATCTTGCCTTGCCTGACCATGAAAACACACTTTTCTGGGTTCAGGCAGACTTGATATTCTCTGCATTTATCAAAGATCTGTCTGAGTTCGGGTATATGGGTCTGCCTTATGTTGGAATGAGCACAAAGATCATCAACATAGACTTCTAAGTTCTTCCTCAGGAACTCCTTAAATACATGGCACATCAGCCTTTGGAAGGTTGCGGGAGCATTGGTCAGCCCGAATGGCATTACCCTAAAAGCGAATATACCCCACTCTGTGGCAAAAGCCGTTTTATGCTGATCTTCTGGTGCAATGGCTACTTGATTGTAGCCCGAAAACCCATCTAGGAAGCTGTACACTTCCTTGCCTGCTACTCTTTCTAAGAGATGTTCTGTGATGGGAAGCGGATAGCTATCTCTAATAGTGGCTGCATTAACCTTCTTCAAGTTAATGCAAACTCGTAATTTGCCGTTCTTCTTGGGCACCACTACAATGGGGGATACCCATTCAGTGTGCTCAATTTCATAGATAAATCCGGCTTCCACCAAGCGGTCTATCTCTTCTTTGATCTTAGCAGCATAGTTATCATTATATGTGTATGGCTTTTGCTTAGAGGGTTTAGCATCTGAGGTCATGGGAATTGTGTGTGAGCATATGTCTGGGTCAACACCCTTCAAATCCTTGTAACTCCAAGCGAATACATCTCTGTATTCTCTTAGCAAGGCTATTAACGCCTGCTCTTCTTCCTCTGTTAGGTCATGGCCTATGTACGTGCATCTCTCCTCTCCTTCTTCTAGGGCCACAACTATTTTCTTGGTGGTTTCTTTGTTATCATAGGCCTCTCCTGCTTGTGCCTCTCGTTTAGGCATTCTTATCATGACTCTCCTGTCGTCTATCTCATACTTCTTAAAATTTTCTGGGACCTCAAACAAAGATTCTTCCTCTTCTGGTGAGACTTCTCTCTTCTTTCGTTTCTTTCCTTCTTCCTTCAAGGTCACATGTGTGGCTAATCTTACATCATTTGTAAGCTCTCCATGCATCTGGGGTTGAAATTCAACTTCATGGAAGTATTCTTCATCTGATGCAAAAGGTGGGTCCATAATGATTGACTCTAGTTCGGAGTCACTTGCATCCTCAAATGCATCAGGGATAGGTTTGCATTCTTCTAGAACTGCCTCTCCCATAATTGGCTCTATGGAGAAGACTGAAATGTCATAGCCATCCTCATCACAGTGAGGCGTCCATTGTTCCTCGTTGATGGCTACATCCATGGTTGCTAGGATTTCTGCCCAGCCATGGGGCTCAAATTCCTCATCAGGAAAGACTACAGGTGCATAGGCTGGGTCTTGAATGGGTCTATGTGTTTCGTTTGCACCTATATCTCTGGCCTTCTCCCTCTTCTCTTCTTCTACTGCTACTTTGCACATCCATAAGTGGGTGTCTTCATGCATCCATGAGGATCCTGATCCTATGGAATGCACAGATTCCGTATCCTCTTTGGCTCTATGGATGGGATTCCATTGAATAGGGGGAACATCTCGATGAGAGTAATCCTTGAGATTGACTTTGGTTGTAACACCTAAGTGCTGTAAGTACAAAGAATTGGTCCCCCAATCCTGTACCACTTGCAACTGTCGCATAAAAGGTCGTCCCAAGATCATCTCATAGGCGTGATTTTTGCTGAAGTCACATATGACAAATGTGTGCTCGAACTCAACACCACAGGTGGTGAGAGTTATTCCTTCTAGCAATCCTAAGGGTCTCTCAATATGACCATCGGCCATCTGTAATTTCATTCTCGTCGGTCTGAGTGCTGGCTTGCCCCAACGCTTCCATAGGGAAGTGGTGGCAATTGCAACTCCTGCACCTGAATCCAAAATTGCCTTGGTCGTGTACTCCTGGTAGGTAATGGGAAGATAGGTGTTCCCTTCTTCACCTTCACACATATCTCCTATCTTATCCAAGGGTATTTCTGGCACTGTCCTATGTGATCCTACCTGGGAACGAGGTTTTGCTATCTCTGGTACTTGTTTGGCTACATGTTTCCATAATTCAGGTCTAACCTTGAGTAGCTCTGCTAACTTGAGATTGCACTGCACTTTAGTATTTTTCACTACCTCTGTGTTCCTAGGTATGACTGAATCTTCGTTTCTTACCATGACTCTGGGGGTTCTCATACAAGTAGACTTGGCTTCCCATGGGCCCGTGAAGTGGGGTAATTCCTGTAAAGAATTAGACTCGAAGTCTAGTCGTTCCTGAGAGTAGGTGCTCTCCAGCTCCTCGTAAATGGATGGGATGTCTTGTGGGAATTGGTCATGTGCATCATCCACAAGTTCAATGGGAGGAGGCACATCACTTTCTTTAGCCCATTTGTCTTCTTGAATCTCTCGTAGGAATTCTGGTGTGAATCGATTCATAGAAGATGATGTGTCTGGCTCCGTAGAGTTAGGCACATAAGCTTCAGGCACATAGGCTTTCTGGGTAGGAAGACCTGCTCTTACACTGACCTTGTCATGGTGTTGAGGGGCGAGTTCCTCTTGTGAATGTGCCATTAGATTCTCCATTCTTTCCAATGAAGGGGGGTTGTCTGGTTCAGTGGAATTGGGCACATAAACTTCCGCTGGGGGATGGGTCATGTTTTTGCTTGCTTTATCTCTTTCTTGATTTTTTTCTTCCTTGGCAGATCTTGCAATTATGCCCTCTAACTTCTCTAGAAGTCCATCCAAGTGTAATTGTGTCTTGGCTGAGCCCGAGTAATTGAAAAGGCGACTGGCTTCAAACATAGTCTGAGCCAATGCGACCATTTTCGTGCAAAGCTTGGTTCTTTCTATCTCTAGGTCAGCTCTAGGGTAGCACTTGTCATGATCCGTTACATTTGGCCCTTCTTGGATTCTGGCCTGATATGCTTTAAGCATCATGTCTATGTCTTCAGGAGTGGGATCAGCTAATACTGATCCTGCTCGGGGTGGTGGGTGGGTTACGTGGGGTGTATTAGAGGGTGGAGGGATGGAGGATGATGGGGATGGTAGCGGTGGGAATGTGTGAGAGTGCGGTTGAGATGTGATCTCTATGATTTTGGCCTTGGTTTCTCGTAGACTTTCCTCTAGTTCACTCATCTTCTTTGCCCATTGCCTTTTCATTCTTTCACGACTATCTCTCCAAGCTCTAGTTCTTTTTTTTGTCATGCTCTCGGTTTCACTAACTTCTGGGCTCTTTTCCTGGCCTACCCCTTGGTTTTGCTGCAATGCCTGAGCTCTAGTTACTACCTGCACTGGTGCAGTGGAGGTCACACTCCCTGAGGAGTCTACTACTAACCCAATGACGTTAATAGGAGTGATTTTTGGCATATTATTAGGATTTTTAGGGCAATCTCGTAAGAGATGCTCTTTCCCACACTCTTGGCAATAACCTTGGATCGTTACTGACTGGGATTGTGTAGGTGGAGGCAAGGGACAATCACGAATGAGATGATCTCCCTGACATCGGTAGCATGGTCCTCTAGGGAATGGGGGTCTTACTTGCCTAGGTTGGGGTCTAGGGTTGGGGTTTGCATACATGACATTTGTGTAATCTGATTCCCAACTAGGTTCATTTGGTCTTCACTATAGTAAGACTCACCATGTTCAGGAGACTGCATGTAGTAAGCCTGGGGACTATCAACATGTGTAGAATCGAAGCTATGGTCACTGGGATCACTTTCTGAAAGCAATGGTGTTACGGGGACTATAGCTCTATTCAGGTTTTCTTCTGCAGCTGTATACTTTACAGGGATCACGTTGGACGGAGCTGGAGGTTGTTGGGCTAACACAGGCTGAGGCCTTTGCTGGGCTTGGTATTGTGGTTGGTAGGTTTGCTGAGGCCTCACATACTGTTGTGGTGGGTATTGGTTCTGGTATCTGCCTGGTTGAGGGTATGGCTGAGGGTAGGTTTGCCTAACAGCTTGCTTATTGTATGGGCAGTCTTGTGCTGTGTGATTTGTGTATCTTCGTTCTATGGTGCAGTACTGGCTACTAGGATTTACTTGGGGTTGAGCCATAATGGGACATACATTCGCCATGTGGTCGCCACCACAAGTGTAGCATCTCTTCACAGGGCCAAACCTTGGGATCTGTTTACCAGTGACACCTAATTTCTGAGCTACTTTCTCTGCAAGTTCCTCAATTGATGTGGATTGCGTGGAAGAGAGGCTAGAGGCACTATCTGACTCTTTGTATATCTTGGAAAGCTCTAACTCCTCCCCTAGGTTATCCTCGATGTCAATGCACATGCGTACACACTCTTCTATGGTCCTAGGGTCCTTCAAGTACACATAGGATCTTAACTTTGTACTCAGCGAATAAAGCCACTTGCTTAGCTGGTGTGGGGAGCTCCGTAATAGGGCATCTTTCAAGATATTGCCTAAATCTTTGTCCTGCAAGTCTCACGTTCTCTTGAGGGGTTTGCTTGAAGCTGTGAATCAATGAGGAGGTATTATGTCTTATGCCACTCTTAGAGAATTCAATAACGAAAGCCTCTAGGAGTTGGTCTATGCTCCTAAATTGTCTCTCATTCAATGGTTGGAACCACGTAAGGGCTGTGTTCCTAAGGGTTAGACCAAAGGCATTATATTGTGTGAATAGGTCCTCCACTTGTTCTGCTCTCAATACTTGCCTAAACTCTGCCACATGATCGTATGGGTCTCCTGTGCCATCAAAGTAATTTTTCATGGACTTAACTAGCTGAGTTGGTCTCAAAGTCCTTGTGTGCTCTCTAGGTCGGGGTAGAGGAAACTCATCCGCATTTCTTTGATTCCTGTGAGCTCTAAGTATCTCAGGTTCTACTCTATTTGTTTCCGTCCTTGTTCTTTCTCTGCCCACTGGGTTAGCAAAGCTTACTTCTGGCCTATCTCTACTTTTGTCTCTTTGAGTCCCATGAGCTTGGGATGTTCCAGCTCCAGGGTGACCATAGGATACATTCGACCTTGGTTGGGAAAAAATGAATTCACCCTTCCAAGTGTAAGCATGCCTATCATTTTCTGTCACCACAAAGATCCTTTCCGAAGTGTGATCTAAGTAGGTCACTCGACCTGGGCTATCAGGATCCTTAAGCTCATAGATCATGATTGTTCCTATATCAAATGGCCGATCAGATTTATATCTCCAAAAGGCTTCTTCAGTTTCTCGGTTCAGAAGAAGATCTATGCTCTTATTATCTTGGGGAATCCACACTGGTGTGATAATCCTCGTAAGAATAGATTTCCCTCGAGGGGTCCTCGGTTCTACTCCCATGTTCTCTTCCTCTAGGTCATCTAAGTCCAATTCTGGGACTACATTCCCAAAGTCATCAGTCCTATCGGGATGACTGGTGACCACATATATTGTCCCTTCCTTGTCTACGTACGCTCCATTTTCGAACTTGACAGCTGGGTGCTCTAGTCCAATGGATTGATCAGGATTCTTAATCTGTACCACAGATCTTCCCAGGCCGTCCTCATAGATGCTGGCACCTAATCGGTTGGTCCTAAGGTATTCCAACTGCGTTTTGTAAGGGCCTTCCACCCAATGTAAATATGGCACCCCAGAACTTCTTGTAGGTCTCTCCATACCGTGGGACGTCTCAGACTCGCTAGTCTCCGAACTAGGGTAATACGAATGATGGCTCAACTGCTGGGCCCAAGACCTCGCAGTATGATTGACACTAGCCTCCGAAGATCTAAGACTTTGTCTGTCTCTCCCTAGGTGTCTACCTGACCTAAGGTTCATATGCCCTTTGTACGTTGTTGATTCTTTGGTACCAGTCACTTGTTTCTTTTAAGTTCCTTTGGATGTGTTTTCTTGTTTTTAATTAAGCGTCATTAGGAGCACTTTCGTGGGTCGTACTTGATGTTCTGCGTCCACTTAGTTTAAGTTCTTTTCCTTTGAGTTATCCCTTGACTACAACTTAGCCTACCCTTGCACTTGAGAAATTAAGGGCTCTTCAAACTTGAGTGTTCCTATCGTACCCCTAGTCGATCAGAACAACTACTCGCACTTAGCCTATGCTAAGAATAGACTGAGGGGGTTAAGTGATGTTCCAACCTCAAGTTGCTCCTCCTGGCAATGCTGGTCTACCTAGGAAGCACGTTCCCAAGCTTGTTCGCCTTGGCACTTACTTTGCTTTCTTCAAGAGCTCTCGATGATCCTATAAGAATCCCACGTTTAGCTTCAATTTGATCCTCCAGTTGACAGACAATTTATTTCAGACACTTTTTTAATGACCCTTGTTCCCCCTTTTGCATTGCTAAAAATTTCTCTAGAGCTCCCTTGGTGTTCCTACCCCTCAGTGTGTCAACTTCCAAATATCCTATCTCAAAAGCAACGCCTTATTCTTATAAAAAACAGTTGAGGGCGCGTAGTATATGCCACGAGCTTTCCGACAAGCCCTAGAGCTCAAAAAATGGATTTCGTATGAAAAAGTTATGGCCGTTCAGGGTTTAGGGGGTTAAACAGACAAACAGAATCTTTCAGGAGTTTTAATGCATTTTTTCTAAGGCCTTTGCGAGTGTGTGAGTATTTGAGAGTGCAAATAAGCCCATTATTAGCCTAAATTTCCAAAAAATTTACCCCTAAATTTTTGCCGAAAATATCTGTCTATCGCGATAGAGGGTGTCTGTCGCGATAGACGGTGTCTGTCGCGATAGACGGTGTCTGTCGCGATAGACGCTATCTGTCGTCTGTCGTGGTTTGGTCTGTCGCGATAGACGGTGTCTGTCGCGATAGACGGTGTCTGTCGCGATAGACGCTGTCTGTCGTCTGTCGTGGTTTGGTCTGTCGCGATAGACGGTGTCTGTCGCGATAGACGGTGTCTGTCGCGATAGACGCTGTCTGTCGTCCGTCGTGGTTTGGTCTGTCACGATAGACGGTGTCTGTCGCGATAGACGGTGTCTGTCGTCCGTCGTGGTTTGGTCTGTCGCAATAGACGGTGTCTGTCGCGATAGACGGTGTCTGTCGCGATAGACGCTGTCTGTCGTCTGTTGTGGTTTGGTCTGTCGCGATAGACGGTGTCTGTCGCGATAGACGGGGTCTGTCGTGGGGCTCTGTCTGTCGCGATAGATGGTGTCTGTCGCGATAGACGGGGTCTGTCGTGGGGCTCTGTCTGTCGCGATAGATGGTGTCTGTCGCGATAGACGGGGTCTGTCGCGATAGACGGTGTCTGTCGTGTGTCGTGGTTTGGTCTGTCGCGATAGACGGTGTCTGTCGCGATAGACGGTATCTATCGCGATAGACGGTGTCTGTCGCGATAGACGGTGTCTGTCGCGATAGACTGAAAAAACGCAAATTTTTGAGAAACTTCTAGTGATTTAGAGTGCCCTAATGGTGTAGGTTACCGTGCCAAACACGCATTCACAAAATATTAAGTTTTTCTGTCTGTCGCGACAGACAGAGGTCGTCGTCTCGGGACCTGTGGAGAGTCTGTCGTACCTGCGCACGCTGCTGGAGAAGGTGGTACAGCTAATTCCTGCAAGAAAAGCTCAAAAACACTCCAAAAATAGATAGCATGCAAGCTCTCTCTCGCTCTCTCTCACAATGAAATGAGGGAAATGAGGTGGGGAGTGTAATATGACCAAAAAACTGAAATTTTTGTGGAGATGGAGATGGAGGTGGGAGATGGTGGGGATGATGATGATGATGATGGTGATGCGAAAGTAAGGAAAAAATGAAGAAAAATAAAGAGAAGGAAGGATATTACCTATAACTCCAATGTCTCGACTCGACGTCTTACCATCACACGCTCGTCCTCGAAGCTCTCTCCCCGGCAACGGCGCCAAATTTGGTGTCACTCTAGCACAATGGTGAGTACCAACGTGAGAAGATCCACCTCATAATTGTCAATCCGTGGAGACGTGAGGACTAGTATGAAGACTATGAGCAAGTGAAGGCACAAGTGTGTGAGTGAAAAGCACACAAGCATGCACACACATACACACACACGCGCACACAAGGCAAGAACAAGGAGAGGAACAATGGAGTTCTTTGCATTAGTCAAAAAGTCTCTTACATAAGCTCAATTCACAAACAATCTACCCCCAAAAATGGGCTCTCTAGCTCTTTTTATAGTTTTCTAACTAGCTTTGGTCTTGTCCAGACCTAGTGTCCGGCCTAGTTAAAAATTAGGTTCTAGAGCCTATTTGAGGGCTCAAACAGAGTCTAAAAATTATGAAAATTGATATGTAGCTAGTTCTAATACTCCTCAAGCTCGAGGACTCCTCGGCTTGCACAAGATGGAGTCTATTCTACCAAAAACGGAATTTACAATGTTTGTGTAGTGATTAAAATCACTTGAGTTGTGAATGGTCCATGGGAAAAAATGATTGGGCCTTGTTGCCGTATTGTGCATGACTCCTCCGTTGCGCTAGTATGCTCTTCATCTGACTTGTATGCCAACACCACTTTAGCCATGTTTGGATTGACCACAATCCATATATGAGAACTTACATGCCCTAATAGCTTACCACATTTGGCTCCAAAAGACTAGTTTAACCAGATTCAAACTCGAATGAAGAAAACTAAAAAGTTGTCAAAAAATACATGCATGAAACTTGTTAGGAAATGTGCAAAATCTACTACATATGATGGTGGAAAGTACTAGGGTGCAAAAACATCCCAATTTGTAATGAATGTTGTTTTGGGAATATCATCTTCTAGCATTCTAACCTGGTAATAACCACTAAAACCATCGAGAGAGGAGCACATTTTCCTACTAGCAACTTCATCTAACATGGTATCTAAAAATTGTAGTGGAAAGGGGTCTAGAATTGAAGCACCATTTAGCTTGCGATAGTCCACAAAAATTCGCAATTTTGTGTTCTTCTGAGGAACAATTGCAATGGGAGCTACCCATTTTAGATATTCAATAGGAATGATGAATCCTATCTTCAACAATCTATCTATTTCTTCCTTCTTCCATTTTGCAATATTAGGGTTAATAGGATAATCTTGTTGCCACCTCGATTCCTACTCTCTCAATAGTATAGGGAGTGTGTAGGGACTATTGTGATTGCCTGATTGTTTGACTCTTACTCTCACAATAGTCACTTAGATTTCGATGAGAACACTTAGTGTAGGTCAGAAGGTGTATAGAAACTATTGTGATTGTTTGATTCTTTAAGTACTCTTACTATCATAATAGTCACTTAGATTCCGATGAGATACTTAGTGTAGGTCAGAGGGTGTATAGAAACTATTGTGATTGTCTCATTCTTTGACTCTTGCTATCATAATAGTTATATACACTTATGTGACAAAATGCATACATAATATAGCAAATGTATATGGAATATCATAAATGTCTGATTCTTTGACTACTACATTCTTACTAGTTACATAGATGAACTTCAAGATTCTAATTAAACTTTCTATTTAATTATAAATATACTTATTTAACTATGCATATGTCTATCATTTCTATACACAAACTATTGATTTATTTATCCATACACTTACTGATAGTCTAGTTTTTTCTTTTTTTTGCATAGATGGCAGGTAAAATAAACAAGTAGGAGCAAAATTTTTTAGAAGAATTTGTGTGCTCCTACATGTATCAAATGAGAGAAGATGAAAACACTATAGCCATGGACACTTCTAGTTACAAAGATTTCATTGCGCAATTATCTAGAAAAACATTTATTAATATTGAAAACAAATTTGGGAGTATGTCTGGTGGAGCACAGGTCTTAGATGAGCAAATGTCAAAAGAGCTTACATGTACCTTTCGAAAAATCATCAAAGTAGTAGAGTCATTGGTGGTGGATATCACTAGTATGCCCGGATTCGTTGATAAAATTAAATTTATTGGTTTACATTATCAGACTATGAAGAGAGGAAAGCGATTAAAGCCAGACACGACTGAACAGCTTGTGAGAGCATAGGTATATCCAAATACAAGAGATGCATATGTGAATATGGGAGATCAAGCATCAAACAATCTTTGTTTGCTCCCATATTCATCTATTCTTTTTGAAAATGCAGCTCTCATGGGGAAAGGACAATATGGAATGATCCATAAAGTCAAGATATCCCAACCGAGATTCAGCAATGAAGTCTTTGTGGCCAAGCTATTCAAATTACATGGTGCTGACATACAAGCACAAGAAAATGCATCCATCAATGAAGCCATAGTGTTATCTATTACGCATAGTGGAATTATTAGTCCACTTGGTTTGGCTAGAAACCATAGCAAAAGACTGTGCCTCATTTTCAAATTTTGGAATGGTGGTACATTGGACATGTGGCTAGAAAGAATGAAGAAGGAATACCTAAACGTGCCACGAAGCATAGGTGTGAAGGACAAAGAACATTAGGGGAAAAAATGAACCCTCATTGGGCCTTTTAGATTAAGGGATCATTAGTGATGGACAAATGAGAAGAGGGTGGTGGCCACAGTCTAGTCCCTTAATCACATAGGCTAGGCATAGGCTTCTCTAGTTTTCGTGTGGTCAAAGGGGAGAAAACCACTTCCAATTTGTGGTTTCATATATGTGAATGGTTTCGGAGAACTTTGAAATCAATTACAACCCTTGGATTGGCTTAAACATCCAAAGGCTGAGGTTCAGTTGCAAAAGTCAATGCTACTTTGAACATGAGCCCTTGGATTCATATGATTTTTGAAGGCTCAGATCTCATGCTTCTCCAAAAATGTGCCATCCTATTTCTACCCTTGGATTACATATCCGTCGGATGCTGCAGATTGAATTCAATTCAAATTTTGCGCCTCTAGACGTACCTCGTCAGATTTGCTTTTCATCGAATGGTTAAACATCAGCGCAAAAACAGATCAGCGCCTTTTATTGTGGAGTGTTGGATCTTGGGATACATCCGACGGTAGTGTTGGACTATGCAAAAACGGATCAGCGCCATTTCCGGTTGAGCGTTGGATCTCCTTGGATCCAAGGGTCCCAAATTCTACAGACAATAACCAAACCACTCATGTGAAATTTGGCGAATTCTCATGCATGTCAGTGTGCATTAAATTCAGGGCTCCAGGATTTTTTTTCTTGAGCATAGTGCCTTTGATCTTGGCCATTCGATGGAAGCATCCAAGGACCCAAAAAAACTCTTTTTAGAAATTCAAACAAAATATTCTATCACACATTATTTTATTCAACAATACCACTAGTGGTTTTGTATGCACTCTTAATCTCTGAGATTAAGCTTTTTAATTCCTAAAAATTAGGAATCCTTACAAGGACCATGCAAGTTTCACTTTTTCCCCTAATGAGGAGATATAATAACTGTCAAAACAAATATTTGGAACCTGATCAATGGCCTATTACAAACAATATCATTTTTACACACTTTTAATATATCCCATAACAATCTCCGTCTAAGCAACATCTTGTTGCATTTTGAAGATCAAAAGGCTTACATCGGATTATGTGATTTTGGTAGAGCGACCTATTTACCAACCAAAAAAAGTTTTCCGAAGCTACCTACTCTAGAAATATCTACTAGAAATGAGTGGATTCGAAAGTACTGGTGGATTGCACCCGAATGCATATCCACTAGTCCTCCACCTTTTAATAAGATTTAGGAGATATTTACAGTTTCAACACTCCTATTACAACTCCCGAAATATATCGATTTCAATAGTTATCCCATTGATAAGAATGGGATTTACAAGTTCAAGTATGTTTTAGAATTGGCTTCTGACAAACATGTATCAAAAAGAGTAGATGCACATGAACTGCTTAGACTATTTTCACATCTTACTCAATATGGCTTAAAGATATCCGTGACAGATGGATTACGACCATATTGAAAACGATATGTATTCATTTGAACTATCTGGATTAAATGAAGTGTTTACATTTGACTTAAGTGAATTATGTGGAGTAAATGAAGTGCTATCATTTGAGTTATGTGGATTAAATGTTGTGGATTCATTTAACAAATGTGAATTAAATCTTGTGGATTCATCTGAATTATGTGGAATAAAGGAAGTGTTTACATTTGTTAAGTGGATGCAATGGTGTAGTCATTTGTATTAAGTGGAGTAAATGTTTTGGTACGATTTGAGTTAAGTGGATGAAATGAAGTGTAATCATTTGTATTAAGTAGAGTAAATGTTGTGGTATCATTTGAGTTAAGTGGATAAAATATAGTGTAATCAGTTATAATATATAGATTAAATAATGTGGATTTATTTGAAATATGTGGAGTAAATGGTGCTATCATTTGAGGGATGTGGATTAAATGTTGTGGATTCATTTAACATATGTGAATTAAATCTTGTGGATTTGTTTTGAATTATGTGCAATAAATGAAGTGTTTACATTTGAGTTAAGTGGATGAAATGAAGTGTAATCATTTGTATTAAGTGTAGTAAATGTTGTGGTATCATCTAAGTAAACGTTGTGGATTCATTTAACATATGTGAATTAAATATTATGGATTCATTTGAATTATTTCAATTCATTTGAATTCTCTTGAGATAAAATCAGTGTTTTTATTTTGTAGAATTGAATCGCTTGAATATGCCATAGATCTCCAAAAGATCCTTCTCGATTTACATACGCTACTCTTTGGTGGAATGCATAACGACCATATGTACCTGGATGTAATAATTGACATGTGGTTTTGAAGTTTGCCATGACTTATTTGTTTGACGCTTGACCATTGAGTTGAAATGTTGGATCCAAAATGAATGTTGTTCCATGCAAATGAGTATGCATTTGCCTCCATCTCTTCTCTGCTAATGATACAATCTATGTTTTCTCTCGTAATGAAAATTGATTAAAGTCTTTTACTTTTTGAATAGCTTCTGACATAATCCAATAAACTTTTCCAATCATAAATTTATCAATATCAACCATTCGTAAAAGTTCCACAAAAGTTTTAGTGATACCAACATTTTTTTCAACATTACGCCAAAAATTTTGTGATCGTATTAGACACGTACATTTGGATGCTGCAACTCGATAAGAAGAATACTTCTCTAGCCATGCCACCCATCTTGGATCAACAATCATTTCTATAAGAGCTGGCTTAACTTCTAATAATCCATTGAGCACAATGTAAGCAGTTGCAAATTGTGTGGCACAAAAAATCTGAAGTGCTTTATTGGGAGATTTTGATCAGAAGAGAGAACATGAAAACTGATGCTCTCTAATAAATTTGAACACATGATTTGCATCTTATAATCTTTTTTTAATGAAAGATAATCTACCTATATCTTTCAATAATGAATTTAATGTATGAGCTGCACATGGAACCCAAGTAATGCCTTCATACTTGTTTTGAATTGTAATTCTAGCACTTCAAAAAATAGAGGCATTATGTGTCACTATCGCACTCACATTCTTCGGACCACCCACGCACGATATAGCATGTTCATATACCTTTACAATAAAAGACAAACTTTTCTCTTTAAGAGAAGTATCAACAGCTTCTAAAAACATGTTTCCTTTTGGACATATAGCCAGGACATTAATCAATGGTTTGTTTTGAAAACTTTTCCATCCATCCAATGCTATTGTGCATCCATACATGGGTACATAATCAAGTAGTGTTCGCTTTAAAATAGCTTCAGTACATTTTTTCACTTTATCTACATATTCTGTTCACATTTTGTTATAATCTGGCATGGTGAAACCTTTTTGTGCAGTTGACATCAAAGCATCTTTTAAAATGGGATTACAAATACATTGAAAGGAATCCCACATGCTAAGAATGCTTGAGTCCATTTAAGATGAAGCTCGAGACAATCTTGCTTTTCAAAAGATACATGTATAGTATTTTGTGATTTATTATGGACAAACCATGGTGACAAAGTATTAGATCCACCATTTTTACTACATTTACCAACTCCACTCCTTTTTGATGCAGTTGGAGAAAATGGAGTACATGTTGGTTATTCTCAAAAACCGTTTGGGAGACTTGAGTAGAAATATCCTGATGATCCTCTACTGTCATCGATGCATCTACTCCTTGCTCGACAGTTGGGCTACTTCGAAAGTGTTGTGAACTACTCATGCTTTTGAATCTTTTTGATGTGATACCTTGAGTTTTACATTTATTTGCATAACTTGAAAAATGTACCCATATATCACTATCTGGTTTAGAGCATCCTACCACATTATTACCTATACTAAAGAGAGGCTCTTTTATTCGAGTTGCATTTCCTATATAACGATGCCCACAACATTTGCATTGTATTGTGGATACTGTTTTACCCTCTTGATGAACAATGACATATGACGATTCTTTTCCCTTTCCCATAGTGCTTGCAAATTACTTTATGAAGACTATACCTACAAAAAAAATAACAATATAAGTCAATATCAAATAAGATATTTCAATCACCGTTGAGTCAAAGAATTACGATAGACTTTAATTCTCAATCATACACCCATATACAAATTACAATTACACATACTATTGTGAAGTAAAAATCATTGTTGAGTTAAACATTCACAAAAGATTTTAATTTTCAATCATACACACATATACATTTACACATACTATTGTAAAATACGAATCAATATTGAGTCAAACAATCATAATATATTTTAAATTCCTGATCATATGCACATACACTTACACATACTATTGTGAAGTAGGAATCAACATTGAGTCAGACAATGACAATAGATTTATCATTCACAATTATACACTCATATGCATACACATACTCATACACATACATACATATACTATTATGAAGTGATTTTCAATGTTGAATCAAACATAATCTACCTTTATCTTTCAATCATAGTTTTTATGCACCACAATTTTAAATTCTTAATCATATGCACATACACTTACACATACTATTGTGAAGTAAGAATCAATGTTGTATCAAACAATCACAATAGATTCTAAATTCCTAAGCATATGCACAAATATTTACACAAACTATTGTGAACTAAGAATCAATAGAGTCAAACAATCACAACAAATTTTTCATTCACAATTATACACTCATATGCATACACATACTCATACACACACATACATATACTATTATGAAGTAAAAATCATTATTGAGTCAAACATAATCTACCTACATATTTCAATAATAAACTTACTATATCACAATAGATTTTAAATTCCTAATCATATGCACATACACTTACATATATCCTGGTGAAGTAAGAATCAATGTTGTATCAGACAATCACAATAGATTTTAAATTCTTAATCATATGCACATACATTTACACATACTATTGTGAAGCAAGAATCAATATTGAGTCAAACAATCACAATAGTTTAAATTATTTAATATTTATAGCACAAAATTATACCTTGTTCTCTCTACGACAGTTTAAGTTTGTAAAGAACAAAGTAGCTTTTATGAAAAATGAGTAAGAATCAATCATAATAGATTTTAAATTCACATACATATACTATTGTGAAGTAAACAATATGGCAAAATATATACCTTCTTCTCTCTACGACACTTTAAGTTCGTAAAGAACAAAGTAGCTTTTATGAAAAAATGATTCTAGTTCTACTGTTTTATAAAATATTATTCGATCAAAAAATTATCAATCGAAAGGGTTTTCGATCGAAAAGGGTCGAATTCCCATGCAACAACTATTCGAGCATGTTCAAATAAGCTGACTTGTAACCGAATAATTCAATCCAATAATTGAATAGAATAATAAGAGCTTGTCATAAAATTCCGTAATTATTCACGACTAAACAAATTGTCAAATAATGAATAATGCAACCTAGACACCAATGTTCTTGGGAGGAGCTATAACTTACATGAGAAAAGATCCTTTTTGAGATTTAAAAATATGAGGACACAAACTTTGCTGAATTGAAAAGTCATAATAAAGATATGCTGATTTAGAGGAGGCAATAGAAGCGAGTGATAGCAATCTCAAAGATGCTTATTTACATGGATGAAGACGATTGGGCTGATTTGGATGAAATGGATAAGTCTACCACTTCATTGCACCTCACAGATAATGTTTATAGTATTCAACCGTGGAAGTGCAGAGGAGCTTCACATACATATACTATTGTGAAGTAAGAATCAATGAGTCAAACAATCACAATAGTTTTACTTATTTAATATGGCAAAATATATACCTTCTTCTCTCTACGACACTTTAAGTTCGTAAAGAACAAAGTAGCTTTTATGAAAAAATGATTCTAGTTCTACTGTTTTATAAAATATTATTCGATCAAAAAATTATCAATCGAAAGGGTTTTCGATCGAAAAGGGTCAAATTCCCATGCAACAACTATTCGAGCATGTTCGAATAAGCTGACTTGTCACCGAATAATTCAATCCAATAATTGAATAGAATAATAAGAGCTTGTCATAAAATTCCGTAATTATTCACGAGTAAACAAATTGTCAAATAATGAATAATGCAACCTAGACACCAATGTTCTTGGGAGGAGCTATAACTTACATGAGAAAAGATCCTTTTTGAGATTTAAAAATATGAGGACACAAACTTTGCTGAATTGAAAAGTCATAATAAAGATATGCTGATTTAGAGGAGGCAATAGAAGCGAGTGATAGCAATCTCAAAGATGCTTATTTACATGGATGAAGATGATTGGGCTGATTTGGATGAAATGGATAAGTCTACCACTTCATTGCACCTCACAGATAATGTTTATAGTATTCAACCATGGAAGTGCAGAGGAGCTTCAGAATAAGATATGCAATACATATGAAAAAGAAATGATATCAAATAAAGTGTACTTGATGAGAAGGTTATAGGACCTTTGCATGAAGGACAAAGATAGTGTTTTTTTCTCATCTAAATTATGTTGATGTATTATTCACTTACTTATAGGATCAAAACATGGAGATGGATAATGAAATGAAAGCACTTTTGTTGTTATGCACCTTGCCATCATCATGGGATATGTTTTTTGCATAGCTCTTAGCGATAGTGCATCTAGTGGTAATCTAGTCTATGATGACTATGTGTAGCACTCTTGAGTGAGGAGATTCATAAAAGAATCTATGCTTGGCACTCATAGTGGAGATACATATAAAGATCATGATTCATACCAAGGAAAGAAACAACAATGTTCTAGGAGCAAGAACAAGGAAAATAATGCTCAACAAAATAAGAGTGGACGTAAATCAAAGAAGAGGGATCCAATGGCATTACTCTCATAAGAAAGGACACATGAAGAAAGAGTCCTATGCATTAAATAATGCTTAATGTAAAGGATAGAATGTTGATGGGCGTGCTAAACAACTACCTGCACAATCGGCTTCAACGATGAAGATTTAGCAAATTACTACAATTTTTTATGATGTTGATGTGTTGATACTTGACAGTAATGTGCCAACTAAGGGTCTTATGGCTGATTCTCTTTCCCCTATGTGGATGCTAGATGTTCGTGTTTCTCTCCATGTCGCATCACATAAAGAATGCTTCTCTAATAATGCAACAAAGTCTCTTTGTATTGTGAGACTTGGTGACTCTTATCAATGCGACATTCTGGGGATTGGAGATGTAGTTGTGCACTTAATTGATGGTTCCAAATTTATTATGCATAATTTACCCCATGTACCTTAGTTATCATGTAGTTTGATGTTAGTTCTTCAACTTGATTAGTTTGGTTGGAATGTGTTTTTCTATAATAATCCTTTCACATATCAACTGGAAATATGGTTATTGCAAAAGGAAGCAAAGTTGGCTCACTTTATTCTCTATCTGTATCATAGAAAGGACACGTGTTAACTATTACTCAGTAGCCTATGCATTGTATTTGGAATGGCTATTCGGGCCATATATCTCATAGTGGAAATTAAAATCTTTCTCATTCTAGCTACTTGTGTTATCTTTCTCTGATTTTTGATTTTTTGAACATTTTCTATACGGTCAGACACCTAGAGATGTGCATAATACATAAATTGACTCTTCAATTTAGCCTTTACATCTCATTCATAAAGATGTGTGTTTTTTATTCTCGTAAGTTTATTAGGTGTTTCTATTTACTTTGTCATTTTCATAGATGAATCTACTATGGGTATACCCTATAAATCAAAGGATAAGTTATTCCCTACCTACAAAAAATGGCTTGCTTCAGGTGAGACTGAATCAGGAACTAAGCTCAAGGCTTTACATTCATATAATGGGGGTAAGTATACCTCACATGAATTTACTCTTTTCTGTTAATAAAGAGGAATTGCTAGAGATTTTATAGATGTTTATACACCAATAAAGAATGGTGTATGTAGAAGAATGAATATAACTATTCAGAATATAATAGTTTCTATGCTACATCATGCAAACCTTTCCGAAGAATTTTGGGTAAAAGTAGTATTGAATGCACTTCACAAGATTAACCTCTCACGTAGTGCTACCAAAGGTCTGAAAGTGACACAATAGTTATGAGTACGAATGTAAGACAATAGTTACGCAATATAACACAGGAGCAATAGCAGAGAAGATAACAGGTATAGGAGAATCTCAACAATTTTCTACTAGCAGCAAGTACAAAGATGATGGCATTGTCCACCCGTGCGCTCTCAAGGTAGAGCTTAAATGGTGATCTAGACAACTCTAGATAGGGAGATACAAGGTAGAGGTATGCAGGCTCAACTCAGGTGTCTTAGGTAGTGCAGAAGTCATGTATATATAGGATCATGGGTGGCCTGCCATGGACAGCAATACATGGGCGGTAGAGCGTGGGCGGCCACCGCTCGCGTAATTGCCATACACGGCTTAGACTGGTTGAACTGACCTAACAAATATAAATGATTTTTGACTCCGACAGGGAATATTCCATGGAATATTCCCTTTACCGTCGCGTCGGGGGCGCTGCCCCCGGACCCCCACCAGGGGGCCCGCTGGCCCCCTTGGACCCCCCAGCCGGGGCTGCTCACCGCTGCCCCGGACCCCACAATTGGGGACCCTGGTAACTCCCTTTCCTTATAATATCTTACATGGTCCAATATGACCTTCATCCAACATTCAAGTTGGGATTCCCATCAATTGGGTAATGCACGCTTGGCTTCTCCTCATAAAGGGGGCCTTACAAAATGTGCATACAATCATGAGGGGTTGACATTGATCATATACTAACACCCCCCCTCAATGTTTACCGATGATAAATCAAGTAGGTCTCGGTCCTATGCCCATCTGTTGAAGATGCTTGTTGAGCTGCTCTCTTCCAAGTGCTTTAGTGAATATGTCAGCACAATTTGCCTCTGTTGGGCAATATTCTAGCTCCACAATTTCATCTTCAATTAGCTCACGAATGTAATGGTACTGTACTTCTATGTGCTTGGTGCGAGCATGAAATACTGGGTTCTTTGCAATAGCCATACAGCTTTGATTATCACACTTGAGTACAGTTGGCATATTTGATGGAAAGCCTAGATTTGCAAGAATTCTCCTTAACCAGACTGCCTCACAAGAAGCAAAACAAGCTGCTTTGTACTCTGCTTCAGTGGAGGAGAGTGCGAGAGTTGGTTGCTTCCTACTTACCCAAGAAAATATTCCTGAACCAAGTGAGAAACAATATCCAGAAATTGATTCTCTAGAATCACAATCTCCAGCCCAATCTGAATCACAATATCCTTGGAGTGTATCACCTGTGGTATACAAAATACCAAAATCCAAGGTTCCTGCAATGTACCTTAGAATTCGCATTCCAGCATTCCAGTGACTCTCCTTAGGTTTGTTGGAAAACCTGCTTAACACTCCAACAGCATAGCAAATGTCTTGTCTAGTGTTGCACAGAAAAATAAGACTTCCAACGAGCTTCCTATACTTCTTAGCATCTACATCAGGCATGTTATCATCCATAGATAGCTTATGATCTACCTCCATAGGTGTGCTAGTTGGTTTGCAGTCCATCATTCCAAATGCCTTGAGAATTTCTTTGGAATATTTTTGTTGTGAGATGAAAATGCCATCCTTCCTTTGCCATACTTCAATTCCCAGACAAAAATGGAGTAGACCTAAGTCTGTCATTTCAAACTCAGTTCCCAAGCTGATCCGAGTTTGATTGATGAGTTCCTGATGATCTCCTGTAATGATCAAATCATCTGCATATACAATGACAACAACTAGCTTGCTATCCCTTTTCGTTACATACAAGTTAGCATCAGAAGTACTTCTTTCAAAACCCATATTTTTGAAAAAATGATCTATTCGTTGGTACCAAGCCCCTGGAGCTTGCTTAAGTCCATACAAAGCTTTCTTCAACCTGCAAACTTTATTTTCTGAATTGGGCACCTCAAAACCTGGTGGTTGAGATACATATACCTCCTCCTTGAGGTGACCATTCAAAAATGCAGATTTGACATCCATCTGGAAAATAGGCCAAGACTTTTGTGCAGCTACTGCAAGTACCGTCCGAATAGTTGTCATGCGTGCTGTTGGTGCAAAAGTTTCTTGAACATCAAATCCTTCAATCTGTGAAAAACCCTGTGCAACTAATCGTGCCTTATACTTTTCTAATGTTCCATCAGCTTTATACTTAGCTTTCCAAATCCATTTAGTACCTATTACCTTCTTCTTTGGCGGCAAGTCGACTAGATCCCATGTATCATTTTTGAGTATACTATCATACTCAGACTGCATTGCCGCTCTCCAATCTGGATCATCAATAAATTCTTCAATGGTGGTAGGTTCCTTTATCGAACCCATGATATCTGCCATTAGAGCCATGTTAACAATGTGTTCTGAGGCTCTTCTTTGCTCCTCTATTCTCTTTGATCTTCGTAATCCATCCGATGATGATTCTGGTACATCTACATGTGGATTGTGATCATCAAAGAGCTGTTGTGCCCACTTCGGTAGTGGCTTACGCAGTGCAGCTACAACTGGTTGGATTTTTATTGAGGAAATTTCTCCATCAGATGTTTCCTCCTCCTCAACTTTAACCTGTCTTTTGATAGGCACAAGGTGAGATATTTCTCCGCTTGATGAGATAGTAGATTTACCTTTATCTTCTACTAAGTGTGGTCGTTCATCAAAAACCACATCTCGGATGACAAAAATCTTCCTTGCCTCAGGATCCCATAACCTGTATGCTTTAGACTCTTCACTATATCCTAGGAAGACACACTTTTTTCTTTTTGAATCCAACTTTGATCTTGTTGAATCAGGAATATGTGCATAACAGAAACAACCAAAAATTCTGAAATGCAAAACTGAAGGCTTTTTACCAGAATATGCTTCTTGAGGAGTCATCCCCTTCAGTGCTTTTGTGTAGCTTCGATTGAGGATGTAGACTGCTGTATTGACTGCTTCTGCCCAGAATGAATCAGGCATGTCTTGAGCCTTCAACATACAACGAGCCATTTCAACTACTGTCCTGTTCCTGCGCTCAACAACGCCATTTTGTTGGGGTGTATGAGCTGTGGTAAGTTGCCTTTTCACACCATGCTCCTTACAGTAATTGTTGAATTTTGTTGACAAGAATTCACCTCCTCTATCTGTTCTAAATTTCTTTAGTTTCCTTCCTGATTCATTTTCTACATACTTATGCTACGTTTTAAATTTTTCAAAAGCATCAGCCTTCTCTCGAATGAAATAAACCCACATCTTTCTACTATAATCGTCGACTAACAGCAAGAAGTAGAAAGATCCTCCTAAAGCAGGTGTAGACATTTTACCGCAGAGATCAGCATGTACCAACTCTAGAGGAGCTTGAGATCGATTGCTGGTCTCTCTTGGAAATGTCTTTCGTTGTTGCTTGCCCATCATACAAGCTTCACAAGGTTCCTGCAACTCTGAAAATGCAGGCATATGAGCAACCATCCCTGTTCGTTGCATCTCCTTCAAAACTGCAAATCCGAGATGCCCAAATCGTCGGTGCCATAACTTGCTTACATCTTTATCTTCTGTAGCAGTTAAAGCACTTAACTCATACAAGTTATCCCGTCGTATGCCTTTACCTACAACATTACCTGATGAATCCATGATTTCCGCACCACTCTTATTGAAGTGAACTTCGAGTCCACGATCTGTTATTGCAGAAACTGACAACAAATTTCTTTTGAGTGTAGGTACATAGAGAACATCGGATAACTTTTTCTCAACACCTGGAGAAGTGATAAAAGAGATGGTTCTAGTTCCTTCAGCTGGACACTTGGAGTCATTTCCCACCACTACATTGATGGATTCCCGCAGAGGCACTAGGGAACTATACCAATCCTTTTTACTAGTCATATGGCGAGAAGCTCCACTATCTGAAATCCATGGCTCATCAACACGAGCTTGAGCAGATGAACATACCTCTTCAATAGCTACCCAAAGTTCCAGCTCTGTGTTGTTTGCAGACTCTTTGTTCTTCCATGATGATTTTACAGTCACATTTCGTTCATCAGCTTGCTTCTTTCTGCAATCCTTGATGGCATGGCCTTTCTTTTCACAATGGAAGCAACTTCCTGTGAACTTTTTCTTCTTTGGCTTCTTCTTTGGTCCCTCTGAAGAGCCTTTACCTTTTGCATTTGCTGAGAATGCAGCATCAGTTGTACTTTGCCGATTCTTCAGCCGCATCTCTTCTTCTAAAAGCATGGCACAAAACTCTTCAAATGTAAGAGGAGTTGGCCTTACCTGAGTGTTAAGGGCTGTTACTAATCCATCATACTTTGCTGGAAGAACACGTACAGATCTTCGAGCCAGCTCTTCTGGTGTTATAACAACACCAACTGCAGCCAATTGATCTTGAAGATGCTTTATCCGTTTGATAAAATCTTCAGCCTTTTCAGAATCAGAATGCTTTTCATTTGCCAACTGATTTTCTAAATTCTGTATCCTAATGTGGTTCTTGGTCTCATATTGTTGAGCCAATATGCCCCAAGCCTCATGTGCTTTAGTAGTATGTTGAACTAAAGTAAGCACAGAATCACTTACACTAGTGACAATCGCACATAATGCATCAGCATTCCGCCTCTTCCAAGCTCGTAGAAGATCAGGATCTGGCTGAATCATCAATCTTGAATTTGTTGGATCTTCAACTGGTATAGGCTCTGGATCCAATCCCATCGGTCCCATGACAGTGTCAAGTAATTCATAGGAGTCCAAAATTGCAGAAATTTTGAACTTCCAGAGTGTATAGTTGGTTCCATCCAGCTTCCCTTCAGTGAATGCAGGTGGACGAATTCGAATAGGTGCAGCATTAACATTAGCTGAAGCACCAAGACTACTGTTCGACGATGAAGCCATCATGTAATCACTCGAATAATCTACTGATATTCTAGTCTGCTAGTAGGCTAAAATAATGATACTTCTCAAGCTATTCGAACCTTACAGCTCTGATACCATGTAAGACAATAGTTACGCAATATAACACAGGAGCAATAGCAGAGAAGATAACAGGTATAGGAGAATCTCAACAATTTTCTACTAGCAACAAGTACAAAGATGATGGCGTTGTCCACCCGTGCGCTCTCAAGGTAGAGCTTAAATGGTGATCTAGACAACTCTAGATAGGGAGATACAAGGTAGAGGTATGCTGGCTCAACTCAGGTGTCTTAGGTAGTGCAGAAGTCATGTATATATAGGATCATGGGTGGCCTGCCATGGACGGCAATACATGGGCGGTAGAGCGTGGGCGGCCACCGCCCGCGTAATTGCCATACATGGCTTAGACTGGTTGAACCGACCTAACAAATATAAATGATTTTTGACTCCGACAGGGAATATTCCCTTTACCGTCGCGTCGGGGGCGCTGCCCCCGGACCCCCACCAGGGGGCCCGCTGGCCCCCTTGGACCCCCCAGTCGGGGCTGCTCACCGCTGCCCCGGACCCCACAATTGGGGACCCTGGTAACTCCCTTTCCTTATAATATCTTACATGGTCCAATATGACCTTCATCCAACATTCAAGTTGGGATTCCCATCAATTGGGTAATGCACGCTTGGCTTCTCCTCATAAAGGGGGCCTTACAAAATGTGCATACAATCATGAGGGTTAGACATTGATCATATACTAACAACGAAAGCCTCCATATTATGCTTATCTTTGAGTTTTGGGGTGTGAAAAAAATTCTCACATACTTAAAAATGTTAGACAAAAGATACACCGTAAGTCAAAGAAACGCATTCTTCTTGGATATGGTGGAGAAGGCCAATTTAAATATTGCTTGTGGGATCCTCAACCATGGGCACGATCAAATGTAGTGATGTCATTTTGAATCATTTTAAGATGCATAAACAACAAAATAAGGAGGTTGAAGTGAGACGATTGGTGTTTAAGCATACTGGTCCTATAGTTAGCATGCACGAAACTTCTTCACATAGGGATGCTCAATAGAATGTCCAATTAGATTATTCTACAAATGTTCCTATTCAACAACCATTGAGACATTCTACACATGTCTCGTATCCACCTGATAAATATGTTCCAAGTTTGGATTTTGTTATGCTAGCACATGTTGATGAGCCTTCTTGCTACAAAGAGGCTATGAAGACAAATGATCATGTCAAGTGGCTGCATGCCATGAGGATTTAATTGGATTCTATTCGCAAGAATAGTACTTGGGATTTAGTACCTTTGCTAAAGGGCATGAACATTGTCAAAGACATCTTCTATCCATGTGTGATAAAATTATTTCCAAACTATATGAAGAGTGTAGATCAATCTTACTTGCTAATAGTGGAATGAATAATTTCACCTTGAGAAGAGTGGAGAATGCATAAACCCATACCCTATGAGTTCTCACCTTGTAGACCCATGTGAATTGATAAATAGGTTCAACTATAAGTTGTTGTATACACTTGTTTATGAAGTCTCATATATTTTATCATCTGAATTCAAACATGATGTGAACCCATAACAATGTGAACTAGCACACTTCGTATGTGAGAATCACTCTTGTAAATGAGACCCAGCTATATATTCGCATGTGTATACACACCTATGTAAAATCATATGCTTAAACCATTCACAACCATGTGAACCCTACACTTTCGAGTGTGAAACCATATACTTGAAAGCAAAAGAAATAAACCATTAAATAAAACAAAGGCACTCAAGACAAATCTAAAGCAAAACGTACATGAAAACCTTAGAACAAAATTTAACTTTTAAAAGAAATATGATGTCGTAGAGAAATTGATATCTAATTCTTCTAGAAGAAAAAAACCTATTGGATTCTCAACAATAAAGAGGTTCAAATCAAATGAGTGAGAAGAAAATTAGCATCAATAAAGTTTCACTAGATTTGTTTTCTATTCTTGATATTGACACCAGCAAGACTCCTTGGCTCATTGTAGTGCTTCATGCTCCATGGTACAATAGCAGTTGTAAACATCGACCTAATGGTGATGAGATGATGAAATATATGGAGTCACTTTTACATACGACAAAGGTTCATATATTAATGGGGGGTCAATGGGAGGTATGATTCCTATGGCATTGTGCATATCAGTGTTGGAGTTGATGCTAATAGAGAAGGGCTAGCTAAGATTTCTGCAACCTACCTCGGAATGGTCTCTATATCATGTAGCAAGTTATGGATTTGGTGGTTAGAAGATTCTGAACGCAACACATACACATTGGAGTTGGTATAGAAATCAAGATGGTATTACAATTATGGCAAATGAAACATGGATAGAAAAAAAGATCTCTTTGCATGTTTGCTGACTATGAATATTGAATTCTAAACAACGAATTTGCCCATGATTATATTCATACTAAGATTTTATATATCAATAATCACAATACATATCCTATATTACCATCCCTCCATTGTGTATGTGCATATATACAGAAGCAATCTATAATGGAATTGATTATTAGAAATAAGGAACCCATATGTTCTATTTTTAGTGACCACGATAAGTTTGAGAAGCTATGTTATAGGGCCTCAAAAGTGATGGAAGGTGTGGCACACTTTTTGTCAGGTCTAAACTTAGAGTTTGGATCCTATAAAAGAAAAGGAATAGCCACATTACATGCCTCGAAAAAGTGGATGAAGTGATTCTCTGATGAACAATACATTCGATCGTGATCATCTACATCCATTGCCAATCCTCAGAGATCTTTGGCGTTCCTTTGATGATAATATCGATGGTGACTCTGATGAAGCTCACTTTTGTGCTCTCATATGCTCCAACACCAAAAACAATTTTTTGATCATCTTGGACACCATCGGTTCCTACTGCAGTCATATACGAAAAAGATATTTCGACCACTTCTCTTCTCTCTACCTTTTCCGCACTTGATCTCTGAGCATTTAGCAATTGAAGTCTGATGGCACCTAATGCCCTCAAGTATATAATGACTATGCCATTGCCTCTGATGAATTTTGATTACTGAACATAATACAAGAGGAGCTTGATATCTTACAACAGTCCACATGCAAATTTTATAGCAAAGTATACATAAATGAGAGAGATATAGAAAAATATGACACTCTCACAGTTGAGGAGAGCTTCATCTAGTGTTACTCTCGGAGGACTAGAACTTGCGATTCTTATGCATTAAGACCTCTTATGCCAATAATGAAGAAGTTCCATTTGCCCTTGACATTGATGATGTTGATTTATAGAAGTCATGTGTCCTATAATTGTACATAGGACTATTGCTTCAAAATCAAGTACCATATAGTGATTTATCTGGTATCTTTTTGAACTTTCAATAATCTCTGCCATGAATAAAAGTATTGGGTTCACATAGTGATGATGTGTAACCCGCATAGACTAGTAGAAAGATTGTAGTATTTTCTGGTCCACCAAGCATCAAGAAAAAGGTGAACTATCCTAGTGATTGAAATGGATCAAATCTTGTCATTTTATTACCACAAAAAATTAAAATTGAATGGAGGCTTTATTACTAATGTTTCCTTCCAAGTGCTAAAAAATTTCCCTCCACAAAGAGCATATGAATGCATGCGATGAGGATAGACTCTTATCCATTTTCATGAGTGTGTATGTTTTCTCTAAGGCTCCCTTAATTACTTATGTGAGCCATTGAACCTCGCAAGTGACCTGATCTAGCAACTAAGCATTCCCATCTTCTCGACATTGTGAACCTCATGTGAAGATACGGCACGAAAACTCAGGTGAGATATATTTACCTACTTCCCATATGCATATACGTGAATAAAAAATTGTTGCAGTTACTTCTTCCTCCTTGGGAGTAGTAGCTTTCCGTAAACATTGTGCAATCTCCTAAGTGTTGAGAGGTGATCATCTTGATTTGAGTGCCTCCATGGAGATTGGAAAGTGGGTGATCCTTGTCATGCCATCCATTCCATCGAGTATTGAAGTAGCAAAAATTGCACACACATCATATTTTAGCAACTGTTATATTCAGGATTTTGATAAAAATTGAAAAACAATGTACCAAAAATTCACATGTGGGAATTTATTGAATCTCTTTTTTGAGCCCTATTGGTAAGGTTTCCTCATATTCTCAAAGTTTTTGGTTTAATTGCATATCTTTAGGACACTATAAATCAAGGAAACAAGACACCAAGGAGCTTGTAGATTTAGTAATAAAACATAAAGGGAAGGTCAAGCAAGAAGTACAAGATATTATTAAAATTCTTCAATTTAAATTACATCATCTCAAGTGAGCATAATAGAGAGGGTTTTATGAAGTGTATCAATGACCCATACCCTCAAGTTTCAATTACCCAACTTCATGGTGAATTTATGAAATGTTTTCCACAATTTCTAGAGAATGATAGGGTAGCATTTACTCTTGATATAGTATATACTCTTTTAAGATTTTAAATCCAGATATAAGAATTGAGGTTGAGAGAAGAGTTGAGGAGCTAGGTAAGCCATATGGAATTACTAACAATTAGGCTATTGTTAAGGGAGTGGTTGAGGCAATTGCACATATGAAGCAACATCAATCTCTTCTTTATGAACCAGTGCCTAATCTATCTCCTAATTTCCCCTCTACGCATGAAGCTAGAGAGACTCATATAGTTGCAAAGGTTGAACAATCAGCATCTACATCAAAGATACGAACTAATTTACAATTTGAAAACTTATTTAATAAACTAGATAATATGATGCAAATGCATAGAAATATATCAAAGGTAGTATTTGTCTTACAAAATGCAATATATGCACTACATTGTGAGAATAAATCCTTTACGCAAACTCATCCTACTGAATTTCCTCATCCTATTTCATCATCTAATCTTCCTATTCCTCAACGTACCGAGCAAAGAAACTTTAATGAGTTTATATGATATTTTGGTGAAAAGCCAAGAAACCATGACACTTGATCGGATATTCTCAATTGCTAAGATTGAATTCAAAGAGAATTAGATTCCTTCTTACACAAGAGGTGGAAATGCAAGATGTTAACATGACTCAATGCATGAAAGATTCTCCTTCTTTTAATTTAGATGAAGTAGATTATATTAAATTTGACAATGTTAACATGAATCAATGAAGGTTTATGAACTATGTTTTTCAACCATTCTTTGGATCATCAATAAGGGTGTACATGGATGACTTTTGCATATATAGTACTAGATCTATGCCTTGTCAAAACGTTGAAGAAGGTTTAAAAAGATTGTACGAGCTTGGGGGTCAATTGAATCTTGATAATTGTCATATTGCCAAAAAGGAAGTAGTTCTCCTTGGACATCTCATATCAGAAAAGGGGATTCAAGTTGACCCTCCAAAGTGAAAGCCTTAATGGCTCTACCTCCTCCAACAACAAGAAAGCAAACCCTCACTTTTGTACAAAAGGTATTTTACATGTCATGGTTCATCCACCTTCTATCTAAAATCATATCTCCGTTACAAAAGCTTGCACAAGATAGTATCTTTGCATGGGAGGATATCCATAATGAATGTTTTGAAGAAATCAAAAGAGTACTCAACACTCTACCTACATTGATGCCTCCAAATATGGGAGAGACTTTCTATGTGTGTCCAAGTGCAGGTGAAGAAGCAATGGAGTAGTCTTACTTTAGAAGGATATAAAGATATCTCACATGCATCCTGTTTACTTTGCTAGAAAGGTAATGAAAGAAAATGAGAAGAGATACACAGATGCAGAGAAACTCATGCACGCACTTATGTTTGGAGTAAGGAAGTTTCGGTCTTACCTTCTTGCTAGGCCTTTCATTGTTCTTACAACATACCATGCATTCCCATATGTGGTACAACATATGATTATCTCATCTAAAACAGCTAAATGGGTTCTTGAACTTCAAGAATACAACTATATTTTTGTGATAGAGGAAAGCACAAGAGCTAGTCTTGCAGACATACTCACCTACAAGAAGTGGGAGAGGAGAATATCCAACAAGAAGGACAGGGGAGCAACCTTGCATGAAGAAGATATTTAAGATGCACATAGTGTATTTTTTGATGGTGCATATAAGAAGTAGTTCGACAAAGCAACAAGAGGGTTTCTAATCTATCACCAAAACAAACAGCTCATCTTCAAGAAAGGTATAACTCTTCCTAATATTTGTTCAAATAATGAAGCAGAATATTCAGCACTATGAGCGGCCCTGCATGAATGTGTTCAACATGGTATCAAAACGTTGATTATCAAAGGAGACTCAATGTTGACAATTAAGCAATTGCAAAATGTTTGGTGTTGCAAAAGCGCAAATTTTATGGAATGGTTGAAGAGGATAAGAGTGTTATTAAAACAATTTGATAATATTCAAATATGTCATGTACCAAGGAGCCAAAATAAGGAAGCAGATGCATTAGCAAATGAGCAATTTGATGGTTTCATAGCATCCATGAGGCTAGGAGACAAGAGTTTTGTAGCTCAAGAAGGATTAGAAGATATCATCGAATTTCGTGAGACTGGAGAACCACCCAAGCAGCTAAACAAGGTACAAAGGCATAGACTAGTACAGAAGGCTCTACAGTACCAACTTATAGGAGATCATCTCTATGAGAAAGGTAAGGATCTTATCCTTAGAGGGATCCCCTCATCCGATGGAATAAAGAGAGTTCTAGAATCGTGTCATGATCATGCATGTGGAGGACACTTCTCACATGAAATAATAATAAGGAAAGTACTTGAAGCAGGGTATGCATGGCCTACACTTCATAAAGATGTTCAATATTGGTGTAAAACATGCAATAAGTGTTAGATTAGAGGGAATAAGAGACTTATGTATGAACCAAGGACACCAATCATATCTTATGGGCCATTCAAGAAATGGGGAATCGATGCAATTGGACCCCTACCAAGGACAAGCTCAGGGAAGGAGTACATCATTGTGGCAGTGGACTACATGACTAGATGGGCACAAGAAGCTAGCACAAAAAGGAGAACAGCACAAGATATTGGGAAGTTCATTTATGACTTCATATGTTGTAGATTAGGAATACCATTAGAGATAGTGTGTGATCATGGTCCAGGTTTCAGATCAGATGTTCTAAATGATCTATTGAGTAGATTGAACATAAAGCATAGATATTCCACACCATATTATCCTCAATGTAATGGTCTTGTTGAAAAGACTTATGGAATTCTTTGTAAAATCATTAGTAAGCAGGTGAAGAAGCATCCTAAGGAATGGGACAAGCACCTCACTGAAACATTATGGGCATATCGCACATCCTACAAGGCATCCTTAGGATTCACTCCTTTTCATTTAGTGCACGGACAAGAAGACTTATTACCAATAGGAGTGAAAATCCCAAGTCTCTGTGTACTGCTAAAAGTAAATGTAGAAAGTGAAGAAGAGGTCATCCAAAAGACGCTTATAGACCTACAACACTTGAGTATGAAAAGGGAGCTTGTAGTGGAACATTACATCAATCAAGTAGAGAAAAGAAGGGAGGAATTTAACAAATGACTAAAGGATAAAGGGTTAATAGAAGGAACTCTTTTTTTAAGCTATGATAATCGTTTTGATAACAGACATGATACAAAGTTCCAACCAAGATGGGAAAGACCGTTTGTGATCAAGACAAATTCAAGACTGCAAGCTATCAACTCATGGATATGTCAAGGAAGCTACACAAGACGAAGGTCAATGGATGGAGGTTAAAGAAATACTCACATAGGATAGAAGAAAGCAACGAACAATAGGAACAATCAAAGGAGAAATACATATCAGTACTGCTACAAGAAGATGACCCACCTTAGAGCATAACAAAACTCTTTGAAGGCTAGAGACATGAATGCCTCTAGCTAAGGGGAGGGCTAAGTATGAGGGAGTATTTTTTGAAACCCCTCGTTAGTAATACCTTATGTATAGATATGTAACTCTATAGTATTTTTATTTTTCAAACCTTCATCAAAACCATAAATATATGTCTTTGAAGGAAATAAAAAGCCAAGAATAAGGTGGACCCCACCGTAGTAAAGTAGCTACCCTTACCTCCAGTGAACAATAGAATCAAATCCTAAGTTAAATATGGAGTGGGACAAGTAGTTTTATAAATTCAAATATTTAAGCTTGACCCACTCTCTCTTTTGAAAGAGTCCAAATAACTTTTCAAAGACTCAAGCCCCACCATAGACCTTTGAGTCCTACACAAAGATTCTTGACAAATGGGATACATGTGATTGACTTTTTGGGCCCAAAATCAAGCATAAAATATTTCAAATGCCCAAACTCGGATATGAGGCACATTCGCAAAAAATCTAGGTGCTATTTATAGTATTTTTATGATTTTTCATGTAAATATCAAAGATATGACTATATGGGATAAGGTGCATACCTTAGAATGGCCAAAAATCTTCTAGGATTTTGTCAAAGTTGTATTTTCTACCACACAAGTGTCGCATCTAGAAGATTCTCCCAAATAATATCATCTCCAAATATCTTCCCAAAAGGCCTATAAAAGGACCCCCTTGGGTGCCCTCAAAACAAGCAAGTGGTGTGCATGTACATGCTATCAACATTGCAGTGATCATAGTGCTACTCCTTTAGAGGTGGAGATCTTGGCTACAATAGAGGTGCTACACTCTCTCCCTTTATGTACTCCATATTCTTTGTATCCATATCTTGTAATATGAGCTTTATTTCCTTTGAATCCAACTATCACTTCTTTCCTCTTCTATCTTCCACTCTTTGTATTTCTTCTAATTCCTTCTCTACATTCCTCCTCAATTCCAAACCCTCATCATTTTCCTTCTACTTCTATCCATTGTGAAGTGAGGCTATCTTGCTCCTTGTGTTTATGTATGTGAATGGTTGTTGTGTGAATGCTAAGAGGGTAGTGTGGAACACCCGTGTCCTAAGAGGCTTTGGTATAACAGTGTTTGTGCATGTGTATGTGTTACCTCTATGAATGCTAAGCGGGCAGTGTGGAACACCCATGTCCTAAGAGCATTTTCATTTTTGTGTGGGTGCTAAGAGGGTAGTGTGGACCACCCGTACCCTAAGAATGTTGTTTGTGTTGTGTGCATATGTGTGAAGTGAATGTGTAAGGAGCTAAGAACCCTTCCTTTCCATTATATCCATCCTTGCTTATGAGCCTGAGTGCTAAAGGAGTGTTAGAGGCCATTTCTTTAGTGCCCCTCTCAACACATAAACATGTATATACACATGCATACACACATATACATGTTTTAGTTCTAGGTCTTAGAACTCTAGATCCTTTTAAGAAAACAAAGTTCGGCTAAGTTAAGAAAAATGTACAATGATATACACTTGCAATTTTCTACAAAACCATCATGATTAGAATCTTTCTAACTCACAATGGATGCATTTCCTCTATCAAAGGATAGAAACTTGTCCTTAGTGCCACCATGATGTCTTTACTTATATCATGAGTAACATGCATGCCAAGAATATGTTTAGTATCCCCCAAATCCTTCATATCAAATGTCTCACTCAACATCCTTTTGAGAAATGACAAATTAATAGAAGATATCCTAAGAATCAACGATACATAACCATAAAGTATGAAGCATGTAAAGGTGCTATTCGAGTATCTCTTCATGTAGAGACAATGCTCCTCATTGCTCTGAGAATAGCTTTAAGACTTTATAAAAACTTTGATACCAATGTTTAGGAGATAGTTTAAGTCGTTATAAGCTCTTCTTTAGCTCACAAAATATACTTTCTTTTCTAGCAACTACATAACCCTTTTTTCGCACATATAGCTCATATGTAAGATCTCCATGCCCGAAAGGAGTTTTTACATCCATTTGGAGTATTTGTAACTCCTACAAGCAACGTACACAGTGTAGTCATCTTGACTATGAGAGAGAATATTTCCTCGAAGTGAAGACCATGTTGTTGATTTAATCCTTTGCAAAAATTCATTCGTTATACTTTGGAGAAACACTATCTGATGTGAATTTTATTATCTATATCCATTTACATGGTAAATATTTCCTGCCCTTTGTAAAAGGTACTAAATTTGAAGTATGGTTCTTGTGAATAGAATCCAATTCACTCTTAATGGAATGGTCCCACTTGACATGATCCTTTGTTGCATAGCCTCTTTGATGCAAACAGTCTCACCATCATCTGTTATCATAAATGTTGATGTATGAAACACTACAAGAAATGAATTAATGTGACACTAGAACACCTCTATGGTCACCATTAACTCATTGCCACTCCAAACTTTGAGAAATGATAGCCTAAAGTGAGAACTTTGCTTCTACAGAAATTCCTAGTCACCAAAATGGCATACCTTTAGTATTTTACTAATTTCTCCTAGCTCACATATTATTTCTCCCTGAAACCTTATAGACTGAAACTAGAAGAGTAGAGCTTTCCAACAAGCTATCATATGCATCAAACGGATCTCTAGAACTCAAATTATGGCCCTCACAAGATGACCCTGTATGACCTTCCAAGACTGGAAATTTTTGCATGTTTTAGTAATCCAGAGTGTCTAAAAATAAAAATTCGATGCCTAGCATCGAATTTCAGTCAAGGTCGATGCCGGGCATCGACTTTGAGCTTTTTTAGGCTCTTTTTCTGCACCAGAAATACTCTCTTTTACACACACATGAAGAAGACCACTTGTATGCTAGAAGTCGATGCCGGGCATCAACTTTATGTTGAAACTCGATGCCAGGCATCGAGTTGCTCCACAAACTTCATGTTTTTAGAAGATTCAACAACAGGTAACACATAGAGAATGAAAACAATGACTTATCAGCCAAGATTCGATGTTAGGCATCGAATTGCTCAGAAAACTTGAACTTTTGAATTCATCACATAGTAGGCAAGCATGGAGATGATGGAGAGAGACTCATACATAGAACTTTACTCAGTTCTTTCTCATAGCTATGAAAACTCAGAAGTTTTATAGATGCTTTCTCACTCAGAGAAGCCCGACTATATTCAGTCGTATAAAATGAACTCCTTCTTCTACTTCTTCTCTCTCGCTCTCTCTCTCTCTCTCTCCGCGTCAGTTGATACAAGCTAACTTATATAGATTTTCTCATTCCCATGATTTTTAAAAAACTTCTAGAACTAAAGTGAACTAACTTTACAAATATGATACACTTGTGAATTTGTCCCTTCACATAGGCATTTGGTTTTCTTCTAAAGCTTTGACCTTCAAATATATGTCCAATTAGTGATTGTTTCTCCAACAGCTCCCCCTCAATCACTAATTGACATTCTCTGTTCCTTCATATCTTCTTCTTTTCCTTCACTCCTGCCATGCTTTTGAATCTGCTGGTCTTCACACCATCCAAGCTCTTTTTCATTATGTATGCTAACTGATCTTTAGTAGAAATGTACTCCACTTCAATCTCCTTCTCTTTTACCTTTTCTCTAAGAAAATGATATTGTATCTCTATGTACTTTGTCCTTGCATGAAAAACTGGATTTGCTGCAAGATAAAGTGGACTCATATTATCTCCATGTATTGTAGGTGTACCTTGATCAATGCCTAAGCTTTTGAACAATGTCTGCATCCATATGACTTCCTTGGCTACTTCCACAAGTCCTTTGTACTCAGCTTCAGTTGATGATAATGCTACTGTATGTTGTTTCTTTGAACACCAATTTACAAGCTTATCACCAATGTATATCATGTAACCATGAGTTGATCTTCTGTCATCTTGGTTACCTGCCCAGTCTGAGTCACTGTAGGCTCTCAACTTCAAATCTGATGTAAAAGGATAATATAATCCTTCCTTTATAGTTCCTTTAATATATCTTAGAACTCTTTGACCTGCAATCCAATGTGGGTCCTTTGGACAATGCATGAATTGTGACAAAACTCCCACTGCATAACTAAGATCAGGTCTTGTTAGTGTAGCATAAATCAAACTACCCACAAGAGATTGATACTTCCTCATATCTTTGTATTCTGCACCATCATATTTACTGAGCTTGTGATTAACTTCAAGTGGAGTTGAAGCTTCTCTACAATTTTCCATATCAAACTTCTTCAATAGATTCAGAAGATACCTTTCTTGTGATACATATATACCATGATCTGTATAAGTGACTTCCATTCCAAGAAAGTATGACAACTTTCCTAGATCACTGATCTTAAACTCTTTCTCAAGTAATCTCTTTACCTCCTTGATTCCTTCATCTGAAGTACCTGTGATTATAATGTCATCTACATAAATACAAATGTAGATTGTACCTTCCTCTGTTCTTTTGATAAGTAGACTTGAATCTGCTTTTGAACTTTGATATCCAAGATCATTGAGATACTTCACCGGTCTATAGTTCCAAGCTCTTGGAGCTTGCTTCAATCCATACAATGCTCTTCTCAACCTGTAAACAAAATTTGGATACCTGGAATCTATAAATCCTTGAGGTTGTTCCATGTATACCTCATCTGATATGTATCCATTCAAAAATGCATTCTTTATATCCAATTGACTTAGAGTCCATCCTTTTGAAGCTGCAATAGCAATGATTGTCCTTATAGTTGACATCTTGGCTACGGGACTGAATGTCTCATCATAATCTATGCCATAGGTCTGGGCATAGCCTTTCACCACCAATCTAGCTTTGTATCTGGCTATACTTCCATCTGCAAGCTTCTTCACTTTATAAACCCATTTATTTCCAATTACTTTCTTACCATTTGGTTTGGGAACAAGTTCCCATGTCTTGTTCTCCTCTAGTGCATTGAACTCTTCCTTCATTGCTTCTTCCCATTGTTTCTTACCTTTAGCTTCATCATAGTTCTGGGGTTCTTCATCATCTTTGACCATATATGCATAGTTCTTCTGAGTTATGTAAGAAGTATCATAAGAATACCTTTCTAGTTGTCTTCTAGTCCTGCTTGACCTTCTTGGTTCACATTCTTCATAAGTTTCTGGATACACCTCTTCATCAAATATAGGAGCTTCTTCATTCCTTCTTGTTAATCCACTTCTCGATGTACTTGCTTGCATATAGTCTTCATCTCTATTCACCTGCACAATTGATTCTCCTTTCTCACATCTTCTTACCTCTTCTTCAAATTCTTCAGCTGTATGACTTTGATCTGCATACCAACTTTTCTGTTCATCAAATGTAACATCTCTAGAAACAAGAAATTGTTTGGTTAAAGGATTCCACAACCTGTAACCCATCTGCTTTTCATCATAACCAATGAACACATATTTTTCTGCCTTTGGTTCAAGTTTATGCCTAAGTTGTGATGGCACATAAGCATATGCAATTGATCCAAACACTCTACAATGATCTAGTGTTGGTTTCTTACCCCACCAAGCTTCATATGAAGTCATTCCATTTAGAGCTGCACATGGTAATCTATTCACAAGATATGTGGCTGTATTTACAGCCTCAACCCAAAGATAATTTGGACAATTCTTCTCCTTCAGCATAGCTCTAGCAAACTCAACCAAAGTCCTGTTCCTTCTTTCTACTACACCATTTTGTTGTGGTGTATACCTGTAGGTTATTTCTCTCTTAATACCTGCATTCCAAAGATAATCATTGAACTCTTGGGAGAAGTATTCTCCCCCTCCATCAGACCTCAGTCTTTTAAGCTTTTGACCTGTGACTCTCTCTGCATATGCATGAAAATGCTTGAAAGCTCCAAACACTTCTGATCTTTCCTTCAAAACATATAATGTTATCCATCTTGTAGCATCATCAATGAAAAGAACATAATACCTTGAGCCACTCATAGATCCTTCTTTTGTTGGTCCCCATACATCTGTATGAATGAGCTCTAGTAATCCATCATGTTTGAATCCTTTCTTCTGAAATGGTAACCTGTGTGCTTTACCCATTTGACATGCTTCACATTTATAAACCATATGTTGACTTTGCACATTTGGTTATCCTAGTACAGACTGATTAGCAACCATAGCTTTAATTCCTCTTTCATTGAAATGACCTAATCTCTTATGCTAGAGATCAAGTTCTATAATCACTCCTTCACCATGTGTGAGCAAAGCTTGACCAATGTTCCCTTGTACTCTTAAAGTAAAGAGTCTACCTTCTTTCTTACCAGAGACAATCTGATTATATCCATTCTCTGGATCTTCCACAAATACTCCTTCATTTGTAAACCTGACTTGAAAACTTTTTTCAACTATCTGTCCCACACTAATCAAATTTTTAGGTATTGTAGGAACATACAAAACATTGGTTAGCAAATCTGCTCCACTCTTGCATTTCACTTTTCCAATTGAATGTACACTATGTCTTGTATTATCACTAGTTTGAACTGTATGACTAGAAATGCCTTTTTGCAATTCTGACATCAACTCTATGTTTCGTGACAAATGATTAGAACATCCAGAGTCAATGTAAAATACCTTTAGATCTTCTTTGTCTGATGTGCTGATTGAATTCATCATCAATGATGTATGACTTTCATTCTGTGTGTCATTTGCATAGTTGTAGTAGGTGGTGTTGTAGGATTGATTTTGTCCCCAACTTCTTTCTCCACCTCTACCATAGCCTCCTGTTTGACTCTGTCTACCTCTTTGGAAATTACTTTGATATCTTCCACCTCGACCTCTGCTATTGTTGTTTTGATTCTGGTTTGATCCTTGTTGGTTGTGCCAACAGTCATGAGCCAAATGATTACTCAATCCACAGATCCAGCAAGCCTTCTTGTTATTATTTTGATTACCTCTACCTCTTCCAAAACCTCTTGCTCTTCCTCGGCCTGTGCCTTTACCTCTTGCATAATAAGCTTGAGAACTAGACTCCTCTTCATCCTTTGCTTTACCTTTATCTCCTTTCTTCTTGTTCTTCATGTACATTGCAGAACTTTGTCCTTTATCTCCATCTCCCTTCAAGTCTTGCTCATATGTGAGCATCAAACCAAGCAACTGGTTCAAATCTGGAACATAATCATTCAAAGAAAGTTCTGTTGATAAGACAAAATGTTTCCACCTTTCATCCCCTCTCAAACCTGCAAGTAGTTGAGCAATCAATCTGTGACCTTCAACATCTTCATCCATGGATCCAAGACTATCTGCAAGATCCTTCATCTTAGTGACATAATCACTAATGGTTTGACTTGGCTTCTTCTTGAATGTTGTAAACTCTGACCATAGACTTGCTTTCCGTGCTTTAGTAGTGCTTTGGAAATGATACTCCAATGCATTCCATATATCTTCAGATGATTCCAATCCTCTGATGTGTGGTAGCAAATGATCAGAGATTGTATTGTAGATGTAGGCTTTTGCACTTGCATCCTTCTTCTGCTAATGCTTTAAAGCATCAAGTTCTTCTTTCTTTGGTCGGCTTTCATCTTCAAATACTGGCTTCTCTTCTTCACCTATAACATATATCATGAGATCCTTACTCATAAGTAAGGCTTCCATTCTCATTACCCATGCGGGGTAATTATCTCTGTCCAGCTTGTCAATGGAGATATGATCTGCCATACTCCTTTCCTTCTGCTGCAACCTGTGAGCTTAAAAGATAAAGGATAATACCTTTTGGAGTTCTTTGTATATGAAGATACTTTCGAAGTAACCTTTTGATGCCTTGTGTCTTCAAATGCTTCACCTTTGAAACTTTAATGGAAAACTTTCCAAAATTTCTCGTACCTTTGTCGCCTTCTGCTCTTTAGGACCTTTCTGCTCTGATACCACTTGTTGATGTATGAAACACCACAAGAAATGAATTAATGTGACACTAGAACACCTCTATGGTCACCATTAACTCATTGCCACTCCAAACTTTGAGAAATGATAGCCTAAAGTGAGAACTTTGCTTCTACAGAAATTCCTAGTCACCGAAATGACATACCTTAAATATTTTGCTAATTTCTCCTAGCTCACATAATATTTCTCCAAGAAACTTTACAGGATAAAACTAGAAGAGTAGAGCTTTTCAACAAGCTATTATATGCATCTAATGGATCTCTAGAACTCAAGTTATGGTCCTCACAAGATGACCCTGTATGACCTTCCAAAACTGGAAATTTTTGTCTGTTTTAGTAATCGAGAGTGTCTAAAAATAAAAATTCGATGCCTAGCATCGAATTTCAGTCAAGGTCGATGTTGGGCATCGACTTTGAGCTTTTTTAGGCTCTTTTTCTGCACCAGAAATACTCTCTTTTACACACACATGAAGAAGACCACTTGTATGCTAGAAGTCGATGTCGGACATCAACTTTATGTTGAAACTCGATGTCAGGCATCGAATTGCTCCACAAACTTCATGTTTTTAGAAGATTCAACAACACGTAACACACAGAGAATGAAAACAATGACTTATCAGCCAAGATTCGATGCCAGGCATTGAATTGCTCAGAAAACTTGAACTTTTGAATTCATCACACAGTAGGCAAGCATGGAGATGATGGAGAGAGACTCATACACAGAACTTTACTTAGTTCTTTCTCAAAGCTATGAAAACTCAGAAGTTTTACAGATGCTTCCTCACTCAGAGAAGCCCGACTATATTCAGTCGTATAAAATGAACTCCTTCTTCTACTTCTTCTCTCTCTCTCTCTCTGTCTCTCTCTCTCTCTCTCTCTCCGCGTCAGTTGATACAAGCTAACTTATATAGATTTTCGCATTCCCGTGATTTTTAGAAAACTTCTAGAACTAAAGTGAACTAACTTTACAAATATGATACACTTGTGAATTTGTCCCTTCACATAGGCATGTGGTTTTCTTCTAAAGCTTTGACCTTCAAATATATGTCCAATTAGTGATTGTTTCTCCAACAATAACATATAAAACATTGTAACATATCCATCACGTGAGTGCGAGAAACATATAGAACATCTTCATGGATGTTGAACAAGAATATTCGAAGACAAATAATGGGTTGTTTATGCATCTTAGACTCATTGAAAATGATATGAATACTTTTGATCACTAATCATGTTTCAGAATCCCATAAGCGATATCCAAATAAACCATCTAGAGCATATCCAAGAAAAATGCATTTATTTGACTTATGGTCAATGTTTTATCTACGATGTTTGGGTATATGAACATACATTTCACATTAAGAACTCAAAGATAATGATAACATGGCTACTTTCATGTCCATAACTCTTTTGCAACTTTCACACCTTTGTTAGTACTAGTTAAAAGATTAATCTCATGAATTGAAGTCAATGGTGCTTTTGCCCAAAAGCACTATGAAAGTTTTGCATGATGTAGCATAGAAAGTACTCTATCTTGTATAGTTATATTCATCCCTTTTAGCTTAAACCATTTTTTATAGGGCTCTAAGGAGTTTTAAACTCTCAACAAACTCTTTTCAAGTAAGAGAAAAGGTTGAATCCATGAGAGGTATACTCAACCCCATGATCAAAATGTAAAGCCTTCAGCTTAGTTCGTTTTTAAGTCCCAAATAAAGTGATTCATTTTATTAAAGTAGAGAATAGCTCGCCCTTTTATTTGACAGGATACACATAGAATTTTGAAAGTAGCATTATATTTGAAAGTGAAAAAGTAAACTAAACCATCTAATCACCTTGTAGGAATAGGAACACACACATCTGTATCAAAGAGATCTAAAGGCTGAACAAAACATTCAATGTGCATGTTATGCACATTTGCAATTTTCTCTCCATATTGAAAATGGTCAAAAAATGGTAATCAAATTAAGACAACACACATAAGTGGCCAAAAAAATAAGGATTTTCCATTCCACTACAAGATATGTGGCCCAAATTGCCATGCGAAATACAAGCCATAGGATGTCCAGTAATAGCTAACAAGTGTTCTTTGTATCACACAAATAAGGATAAAGTGAGCCAACTTTGCTTCCTTTCGCCATAACCATATTTCCCATTTGATATGCCAAAGGACTGAGCATAGAAAACCACCTTGTAGCCAGTGCCATGAAGCTAACATCAAACTATAGGATAATTGAGCAAAATGGCATACATTATGCATAGTGAATTTGGAACAATCAATGAACTACACAAGCACATTCTTCAACCTTGTCAATATGAAGTTAATGAAAATCGTCTTTCTTCATCACCATTCAATGCGTTATGACATGTTTCTTTGTCTTCTTGATTATTTGGTTTCTTGGTTTTGATTCTTGGAATTAGTTCCCATATGTTTCTCTCCTTTTGTTCATGCATGTGGCAAAGTGAAACTTTGGATGTTTCTCTCTTTGTTTCTCTATCTCTCTCATACATGGAGGCACTTATCTCCATGTTAACATTCCTTTTTGCTTGAACTACGTTTGGCTTCCATCTTCCTTTTTTGTTTTTGTTTTTCCCACTCTCGGGGTTATGATTTCTTCTATCTCCTCATCTTCCAACACATTTTCATCCACATAACTTTCTTCTTTGATTCCAACCTTTTATTTTTGTTTAACTTTGATTCCTTGAGATTTTTCTTGTCTTTCTCTCAGACTTCCATGGAATGGTAAATGTTTCTTTGTGCCATATGAGTTGCATAGACCACTCCAATGAATGAATTTTTAAGGCCATCATCATTCTTATCCTTTGACTATGCCAGTTGTTCAACCTTCAATGAACTTATAGATGAATACCAAGGCTTCACCTCATTAAAGCCAACATCCCTACTTACCTTCAACTCCATGATGATTGGATGTAATAGCTTTACCCTTTTTCTCTTTAAAATAACCCAGAAAGATACAACTTAACCCAATATAATTGTATATGCCACCTCTCCCTAATACAAATGTGGCATATGCATTTCATTAAGTATAGACGTTGAGGCCTCTGCTATGTGTCCATTGGGTCTCTTTGTTTTCGTAGTTTTGAGGGATATACCTATCTATAAATTCTCTTTTGATGCCAATGATCTATTGAAACTCATAGAATTCATTACAGAATTACTCTCCTTCTCCATCTGATCTCAAAGATTTAAAGAACTTGTCAACTCCTTTTCAACATTTCATGTTAGTGGAACACACCTAGTTTTTTTTTTATGTAGTGCAACCTAAAATTGCTTAAAATTTCATGACTGAAGATTACAAAATAGCTATTTCCAATAAGTAATACTTCTCTTATTGGACAACAAACATCCATATCAAAGATCTCTAAAACATTTACACTCACATAGGAACTCATGTTGAGGGTAAGATTGATCTTTTTCCTTGATGAACATGTACACAAATTTGACATAAAATTCTAGGTGTAAAATTGATTATTCCACCTACCAAAAGCCTCCTTTTCATGCTTTTCACCTTTTGAAGGTTGATGAGACCTGTTTCTTTATGCCATATGTCCAACTTGCCTATCCACATCTCTCCAAATCTAACACTTTGATGCATTGTAAGCATTCCCCCTTTCTTTCTTCTTTTTGCTATGATCTTCAAACCTTGCCTCATTAATATCATATTTTTACTAATAATAGGGATATTTAATATGTTTGATAAGAACATTTTCCTTTTGCTTCCTTCCTAAATGATATCTATTGCATTTGGAATGGTATTGTTTGAGTTCTCACATGGTTCCATATGTCTTTGATTTCCGGACATTCAAATTAGTAAAAGGATCCTTTATACATGACATGTGATTAATAAATTTACCATCTAATTACCATAGATATTTAGTAGCTTGAGTTACATCTTCAAAATATCATATGATAGGCAATTAATCATTCCCTAGGCTTTAATTGCAAAATGATTCAGTGTACTACATATAAAGCACCATTTTAAGTGTGTTGTCCTTCTCCACCAAATCTTCTACCTCTTCCTCTATTCATTGATCTTCCACTTCTTCGACCTAAATTTTATTGCTATGCTTGACCTCGTTTGTAGAGTTCCAATCTTCCTTTCCTTATTCTAGCACCTCTACCTTGTCTTGATGTTCCTCTACTTGCATACACCAACTATCCTTGGCTATCCTTGGCATGCTGCCACAAATTTTATCTCCTCTATCACCATTGGAGTGACTAATAGAACAAAATCATGAAGAGGGCTTCTTAAATACACAAACATTGTGAAGGCCATCCATGTTTTATCATGGCTAAGTCGATATATTATGGGTATGGGATATAAGGTCATCATCATCATCATCAAGGGAACAACCCATTGGCCCTAATGCATCCACTAAGTCATTAACAATAAATATGTAACCACTTATATTTTGAGAAGGTATTTTTTTCTTTGGAGATTATTAAGCTCATTCTTATATTATATTTTCTTAGCGTTTATAAAGCTACAATACAGTATATCCAAGCAATCCCACACCTTTTTTGGTGTATCCAAATCCAAAATATGTAATATCATCAAGTCCCCTATATGCATAGATAAAATCTTCAAACCAATCTCTTCCCACAAAACTTTCCCCACTAAGAAAATGCGTATTCTAAATCTCTATGGTTGATAGTTTCTCTTTTGAAGCTTCTCAATGGATAATAAAGTAATAGGTAGGAGATGGTTGAACCACACCCTTGATATGATAGAGATGGTTCAACTACACCATAAGATGGCAGATTAGCTCGTAATCTTCAACAATGGATTTTTGGCCAAGTCACTAGCCCATCATTTGCTATCTAAGAGATTGTGAGTTCAAGTCTCATATAGATATAACATTGGTATCAAAGCCTAACAAGTGGACCTAGTCAAGGTGGATGGATTCCACAAATGACATGGGCACCCAACTACCTCTAAAGAAGGCCCTTGGGCACTCTATCATGTGAAAGTGTACTAAGTGGGAAGATGGTGTTTTGATAATTCTTTTAAACAAAGGCTCGACCATATCTCCCAGTTCATAGATTGCATTAATTCATCTTAGGTATTGTTGGAAAGCGCTTATAGTGATCATGATTCCTTATAGATCTTTTAGACCTCTCCTTTGATTTAATGAAGTTGAAAAGATGGCTTTTACCTCAAAAGTATATCTACTCTTGATTTCATTTCTTCTTTTGATTCATGAATTGTATGCTCTGCGTTGTTCTTAACGTCCAATTTCTTTGCTTATTTTATTCCACTATAACAAATGAGGGGCTTATCACACCTTATATCGATACAAATACATGGGGGTAATTTAGCCCGGGCCTCCATATAAGCGCGTGTATACATGGTGGTACAATAATGCTTGTATGCATGTTGGTATATTTTTGTCAGCATAGGGGCCGGTATTTACTTGCAAACCAATGATATAAGTGATGGTATATGTAGTGGCAACACTATCGCCAGTATAAGCATTGGTATGTGCCTAGGAAAAATCATAGATACAAGCTTCATTATGTCCCTAGGCATATCGACGCTCATACTAGCATGTATATCGATAACCATATCTATAGATTTGTTTTTTGGGTAGAGTGTTTTGTGTTGCTCCGAAAACATGACAATGCTTTTGTGTAGCAAATGACAATAGACTCTACCCAAAAAAAAAATCAAGTACATGTGAAATGTACTCTAGTGGCTACTGATTTAGAGTTTAGATGGCTGGCAACCAAAACATGAACCATGAACCATGTAGAAAAGGGATATTCCATAAATGAATGATTTACAAAAGAGATATATATTCCATAAATGAACCATGTATAAAAGTGTGACAAATCACTACCATATATGAGTCAAATACAAAATGTGGAAAAACGCTCCCATATATGAACCAAATACAAATTTGTGGTGTATCACCACCGTATATGAGCCAAATACAACAATGAGCATTTCTTTCAAATCTAATTTACCTAAAACATTCAGAGAGACTAATGCTTGAACATCCATAAATGTATTGAATATTGAGCATCATGAGCGATGCATGTAGTACAGATATCTTTGCCCCAGTGTAGAGTGGTAAATGGGGTATTCATTGCATTTTTTGTGTTCTTCATTGGCTTCTAATTGTGGAAATTCCACCGTGTCCATGGAACCCACGGCATCTTCTCCAACATCACGATCTTCCTCCATGTCATAAAAATGCGTAGATCATTTCTTTCATGTGTTCATTTTGTGTAATGCTTCCAATACCTTGTCGTTCTACCTCCCTCTTTGTTCTCTTGTGTCAACAAGAGGTAGAAGATGCAATCTCATTTGGATGGAGTTACTCACAAGGGAAACCATGCGACTAGTAGTGTAGGTTTTGTGATCCATTTGCATCAACAAATCCATATTCTTGATCATGTGCACTACAAATATGTCATTTTTGAAAAATTTGATACTTGCACTGAGTGCAAGGACATGCCATTCTTTGCTCAAGATCTAAAGATGCCATCCGATATCATGTCAAGATGCTAGGATATTTTGTATGTGATACATTTCATTATATATATAAATTCTAATTCTAAAACCTTGATTTCTTTATTTCATCATAAATACTAATTCTCTTCCTAGAACACCAATTAAAAAAACCCTAATTTCTTATATATTTAATTAGACGTTGTAAATATGATTATATATTCTACTTTTATTCCTAAGTTTTATATATATTTGATTATCTAAATTAATAGTATATATTTGATTACCCTAATCTAGTATATATTTAATTATACATAGAAGATTTGATTTATATATTATCCTTCTTTTCTATTGTTTATATAATTAAATACATATATTTAATTTAATTAAAAAACCCTTATTTTGTATATATTTGATTATACATAGTATTTTGATTATATATTGTATTTTTTTTATTTTTGTATATTTAATTTTATATATATATACATATATATATATATATTTTAATTTATATATATATAACCTTCAAAACCCTAATTTCTAAAATATTCAATTATACATAGAATAGTTGATTATATAGTATATGTTTTTTTCCTATTTCTATATATTTAATTATACATATTTAATAGAACCCTAGTTTTTTACATATTTGATTATATATACTCGTTTTAATCTTAAAACCCTGATTTTCTTACATATTAATAAAACGTAGCACACTTGATTATATATATTATTATTAAACCTAATATCCTTTATAAATATATATATTGGATCATATGTATTAATATTAAACTCGAGATCCTATTGTTTATATATTTAATTATACATCTCTATTTTAATCCAAAAACCAAAAAATCTCATATATTTTATTATACATAGTACATTTGATTTTTTTTATATATATATATATTAGTATTAAGCCTAAAATCCTATTATATATATATATATATATATATATATATATATATATATATATATATATATATATATATATATATATATATATATATATATATATATATATTTAATTCAATATAGAAATAATTTCTTACATATTAAATTATACATGGTACATTTGATTATATATTCTAGTTTTTCATATTTTTTACATGTATTTGATTATATATATATTAATGTTAAACCTAAAATTCTATTTTCTATATTTTTAATTGAATTCCAAAACCCCCCTTTCTCATCTATTCAATTTTATTTATTTATTTTAATTCAAAAATCCAAATCCTAAAGACCTAGACCCAAAACATGTATATGTGTGTATGCATGTATGCATGTGTATATATATTTGTACATGTGTATATTTGTGTATCCATGCGTATGTATGTACAAACCATAAAGCACTTATCCTAAAGACCTAGACCTAAAACATGTATATGTGTGTATGTATGTATGTGTGTATGCATGTGTATGTGTATGTGTGTCTATGTGTATATGTGTGTATGCATATGTGTATGTATGTAAAAAGCCCTAAAGCCCTTATCCTAAAGACCTTCACCTAAAACATGTAATGATGATCAATACCAATATAACATACATATGAATAAATCTTATAATGAAGAATAATCCAAAAGGATCTTCTTATACCCCTTCAAGATCAACACATATGGATGGATGATGATAATAATAAAAAGCATATATATGAATCAATATTAAAGAAAGAATGGTACATAGTGAGCTTCTTAAGCACTTTAAAGATTATTACATATGCATGGGTGCTTGTGGATGGTATGTATGTATGTGGGTCATAAATTACGAATATTTAGAGAATTATTCTCAAAATCGCAATATACAATCCTCACTAGTTTGATGCAAAGTTGCAAAGCATTCTCACACATAGAAAGTTTTGAAAAGAGACATATAAAAACACTTAGGATGCAAAGGGATATGGAGACAAGCTGACCATAATTAAAAGATATTGTAATGCAATACATGTCCATAAGCATCATGGTATGACAAGATAGGCAATCTAATGGTCAAAGGTAGTCCGCATGACCATTCCACGATGATAGTTGAGCTGAATTCCACATGCGAGGAGATAAGAACCACATTAGTGACCGTATATCTCTGTAGGAACATAATGTCTATCTCAAGTATCTTAAGATCAATAAACCTAACTCTAATTTACTCACACGCTCAACAAATGGTGAGGAGAGAGAAAGAAACCAATGAGTTTATAAATTGCTCCTAGTTTGGAAGTCTAACTTAACTTTGAATCTAGGAACTATGCTCTTACGAGCCCTCATTAGATCCTCACATGCTCAAGTAAGGGTGATCCTCAAAAGGAAACCATGTGCTAGCAATGCTCTATGGAAGCCTCACAATGATCCTCCATGAGTTTGGAGGTGGGTTTTATAGTTTCTTCAATGAATCTACTCCAATAATGGCAAGGAAGTAGAGAGAAACCATTGAGTTTATAATATATCCCAGTTTGAAAGTCTAACTCAAATTTGAATGTAGGAACTATTGTCTTACGAGCCCTCTTTAGATACTCACAAGCTCAACTGATGGTGATCCTCACAAGGAAACCATATGCTAGCAAGGTCATATGGATGCTTAACAATGATCGTTCATGAGTTTGGAGGTGGGTTTTTATAGTTTTTCTAATGAATCTAAATGCTTAGATCATGGAGAAATCAACTCTAAACTGTAGTATCGACTACTTTTCATTATATTCACTTGACTTGTAAAATGGATGGCAAATATTGATTCGTCTTATGAAATCTAGGGAAAAGGAGGAGAAGAAGGGTGTCCTCATTCTCCACCCTTGAATCAGGGAACACTCCAACAGATCGATGGTATACCGAGGTTTTTAGCGAGGAAAATGAATGCGGCTTAATTTGCCGTGAGGCCGGTGTAAAGGTCGGTTTGCACGTCGGTACCAAAGAGTCGATATATGCGCCGGTATATGCATCGGTATATGCATCGGTATATGCGTCGATATATGCGTCGGTATATGCATCGGTATATGTGTCGGTATATGCATCGGTATATGCGCCCGTAATAACGATGTTCATACCGAGGCTTTTGTTAGAAGTACCGTCGCCTATACCGTCGCTTGCTTGGTGTACCGACGGTTATTCCGATGACACTACTGGGAGTACTGTCGCGTATACCAACGACCATACCTGCAAAATTTGTTTTGGGCAGAGTGTTTTGTCTTTTGCTACAGCAACTTTACCATGATGTTGCTTAACAAAAGACAATACACTCTGCCCAAAAAAACCGAGTACATGTGATGTGTACTCTAATGACAACCGAAATATGATTTCATGAAACAAATTATTATTGGACACAAAAGAGATAATCAGAAATAACTATGAACCATGTACAAAAGAAGTTATATATTTCAATAATGAAGCATGTAAAAGAGTGTGGCAAACCACTGTCATTTATGATGCTTTTACAAAATGTGGCAAAGCAATGTATTGCCATATGAAAATCAAATACAAAATATTGGTCTTCCACTGCCATACACATACAAAGAACGTTCCATATCAACAGTCCTGCAACAAAGAACATTAATGGAATGAGATAAATTCACATGAAAACTACAAACAACAAGTAAAAACCAAGTTTATAAATTAATTACCTAATCGCAAATGATCCCATGAAACTACCGCACCGCGTCCCTCCAAGACTCCTCCGTTCGTGTTGGAGGACAACCCATTGCCAGCTCCTGAAACAAATATAAGAAGATTAGAGAAAAATAGATGAGAAATTTAACACAAATAAATTCAATAAATGAAATGGTACTTACAAACTCATGACGCATCGTGTCATATCCGCCGCTGCCCAAATGTGATGGTCCAATCGTCTCTAAACGTGTGGGTGCGGCCTTTCGTTGCTGGTGATATCGATCAGGAGTCTGCTACTGCTCATCATGAATCATGTCCCACTCCTCAACATCTAACCATACAGGCTTTGGTAAGCCTTCTCTGAATGCATCACGTGCCTTAGATCGTCGATGGGACATGACCTCACGTGCGGTGTGCAAAATCCACTCTGAATTGACAATGGACTGTCCATCGGCTGGTCGAAACTCCTAGTAAATCATCTGTGTGATAATTCTTCCAATCTTTATCTTGTTCACTCCATTTTCAGCATGATGGAGTGTCCAAACTGGATGGAGCAAATCTTTCGTATGCGTGCACGCATTGCTTTGCCAGCCGCATCCATCACCGGAGCTCCATCTCGGATACTATACACCTTGGACTCATCATGGTCATGAGCACCCCAAGGTGTACGTGGTGTTCCACGTGGTGTACTGTGTGGCGTACCTACATCTGAGGTACTCGTCCTAGGAGTAGAAGCGGGCGAAACAACATCTGTCGCACTGCCTCCACAACAACCGCCTCCTCCACCTCCAGACCTACCTGTAGATCCACTCCTAGAACCTCCTGCTCCAAAGTGTGACCTCGATCTACGAGACGGGCCAGAACCTGTATCGCGCTGAGGTGTCCAACGCACATGTCTACTAGTAGACCCAGTAGGAGATGGCTGCAAAGATGGTCGTGGTGGAGTCACAAAGCTAGGAGACATACCTCCTACAGGAGTAGCACCACCCGTAGGAGTGACACCGGCAGGAGTGACACCAGCGGGAGTGAGGCCAACGGGAGTAAGGCCGACAGGAGTAAGGCCGCCAGGAGTGAGGCCGGGAGGAATGCTACCATGAGCGATCCAATATTGTCATGCAGCGGCCATATACGGAGGAGGAAACCTGAGAGATGAACTCCAAAAACTGCTCCTCTGTCATGGAATGTGGAATGACTGGGGGACTGTCTCCCATCATGCTCTGTAATAAAAGAACTCAAATAATTAGTGTGCGATAAGAAAAGTAATATAGAGAATAAACAAAAAAAAACAAAAATTAGTATGTACAAGTATTTTATTCAAAAGTCCTCTATTCTAGCATCCTCTTGAAGATCCGAGCCACCGAGAATATCTATCTCTATATGGACGGATTTTAAATCACTTGCTATGCTGGTTTCCTCTTGATCATCGTCTATTGCTTCGTCTTCTAGAACAATGACCTCTTCTTCTCGAACAATGATCTCTTCCTCCTCGACTATCGAATGAATCTCTGAGTCCACTAGAGATGGACTCTCTTCTACATCTATGTTTTCAAAAATTTATCTACTACGTGGAGTGACTTGTAAAACAAATAGCCACTCTGGGTCTTTTCAATCTGGTGTAAAAACAACTTGCTCACAGTGTTCGGGAAGTACAAATGTATCCCTTTCATCTCTCCATAATCTTGTGGAGTCGATTTGAAGCAAACCGCTCTTATCCCGTCTCACTGTTGCGTTTCTTCCACATGTGACTACTTTGAACCATTTCACATGAAAAACAAAGTAATCAAACTTTCTGAAAGATAGTTTCAAGATGTCTTGATTCACACCACAATAATCTAACTCGCCTTCTAGAGGATTATCATCTCTTGCACTCGCTCTACTTTTTTGTGAAAAATTCACCATCACTCCACTATCAAAAGTAGACCTATTTTGATCGATTCATGTGATTCAAAAGTGTCGCCCATGAGACCATAGTGCACCATATTTAATATACTCCCAATCACATCCTTTTGCGAGTTCTTCTTCTTCTTTAGAGATATCTTCACGTGCTGCCTTTGCTTGTGAAACCGCTATACCTAGCCATCTACTCGTTGGAAAAGGTGGGAGAGGTCGAAGATTTTCTGGAAGAGGCAAAAATCGAGTGGAACGATTTCTTCGAAACTGAGCTCTTTCGTTTGTGTTAATTTCCTTGGCAAGTTCATACCTTTCTAACTACTTTTGCATAGGCTCAGAGTTAACTATGCAAAACTTCATTGCCTTCTTTCTGAAAGCTGCATCCATTTTTCTTTGCAATCCTTTACCTTGTGGTTCATCGCCTACGAGACGAACATCTTCATCATCGCTCCATAAGCGAGGCATTTCGGGATTCGATATACGTAGAAACTCAGTTATGAATACAAGAGATTCTTGTACAAGCCATCTCTCTGCCATGCTACCCTCTAGACGTGCTCTTTGTCGAACAAACCCTTTTAATGTCTTCATAAAGCGCTCTAAGAAGAACATCCATCGACTATGGATAGTTCCTGCTATTGCAACTTCATCTACCACATGAACCAGTAAATGAAGTTCAATAGTGAGAATACTTGTGGGAAAGTATTTCTCTACCATACAAACAGCCTCGATAGCATTGAGTTTCGCACTCTCTATGCTATCTCTATTTATCTCTTTAGAAGATATCCACCATACTAGAAAACTAATTTTATAAATGGTTTTTCATACATCCTCTGAAAGACAATCTTTTAGGGCTACAGGGAGCACAAATTGTAAAAACGTGTGCCAATCATGAGACTTGAGTCCTACAAGATCGTCGGTTTGTGTGAAAGCAATCTTTAGACACCTCTTGCATCCAGTAGGTGTACGGAACTCTGAAATTGTTTTCTTCACTTGTTGCTCTTCCATCCTCCGAAACATCCACGGAGCTCTTGGTAACGATACTATTCCATTGGGCTTAGTAACTGCCCACAACTCTCGCACACGACCTCGCTCTTCTAAGTCCTCCCTTTGTGCTTTGCTTTCTTTCTTTCCGATCAAAGATTTCCAAAGCAACTCTCCCATATTCTTAAAAATATGCATCAGGTCTACCAAATGATTGATCACCAATTCACTCCAATAAAGGAGTTCATGAAAAATGGACAACTGTTTCATGCCAGCAACTGGATTTTCTGAATCCCACAGTTGTTTCCAATTGCTAGCTTTCATTTGGTTTTGTGCTTGTCGACCAATTTTTCCTTCACGTAAAACATGTCCATGAGGCAAATATCTATGATGTCCTTCATAGAGAGTTTTACGTAGTGCTTTGGAATAGCGTGCTTTGATTCATGGTCCGCATAAAGGACAAGCATGCTAACCGGAAATCGATAAACGTGAACATTCACCATAACCAGGCCAATCATGCATTGTCCACATAAGTATGCCTTGCACTCGCACGTCTCGTCTTCTTATAGGTTGAGACATGTCACGCACAGTAATCCCATCCTATAAAATGCGCAGTTCTTCCACAAGTGGTGCAAGATATACATCCATGTTTTTTACCTTATACTTACCTGGTACAATAAGAGCTCATAAGAAATGACCTTTCTTTGTGGCCAACCATGGTGGGATATATCATTGACCAAACATACAGGCTATGTGCTCCATGAAGAACTGCGTAATCCAAATGGATTCACTCCATCCATAGCTAGGCATAGACGTATGGACCAGGCCTCACTAGGAAACTCTGGCCACTTACTATCTATGTGCTTCCAAGCATCAGAGTCAGCTGGCACTAGCATAACATTATCTGTAGACCTACTCTTTGTATGCCATGACATTAACTCAGCTATAGATTTGCATCTAAACATGTTCTTAATTCGTGGAATGATAGGAAAGTGGTGAAGAACCTTTGCGGGGACTGCTTCGCCTACAACGTCTTCTCTAAATCTATTTGCTCCACACTTTGGACATACGTGGAGATGCTCATACTCATTCCGAAAGAGAATGCAATCATTCGGACAAGCATGAATTTTAGTATAATCCATTCCAATTGACTGTAAAAGTTTTTTCGCATCTCCACGTGTTGGAGGCATTTCATTGCCCTCTCACAAAAATTGATCTTTAAGGAGCGTGCAATAAGCAATTAAAATGATATTAGTAAATGAAGTTATTGTGATACAACAATGAAAGCCAATTTGTTCTCCACTTACCTGACCAATTCAGTGACACTACTATCTGACCATCCATAAATGGATTGCAGATTGAGCATCGCGAGTGAAGCACGTAGTACAGATATCTTTGCTCCATTGTAAAGCGGTAAACGAGGTAATCTTCGCATGTTTTCATATTCTTCATGAACTTCTGATCGTGGAATTTCTGTTGTGTCCATCTTGACACCTTCTTCACCATCATGATCTTTGTCCATCTCATAAAATGCTTCAAGCATCTATTCCATATGTTCATTCTGTGTAATATTATTAGTGCTTGCTTGTTCGTCTAAGTCCTTTTTTGCTCTCTTTTGTCGACGAGAGGTTACCGGTGCAATGTCGTTTGGGTCCATCTGCTCACCTGGGGGACCATGCGAATGATAACATAGTTTTTCCAGTCGACTCCTATCAAAGGATCCATGCTCTCTAACATGTGTAGTACAAATTCGTCATTTCTGATAAATTGGTACTTGCACTGTGTGCAAGGACATGACATTCTCTCTTCAGGATCCAAAGAAGCCATCTGCTACAATATGGACATTTTAGAACATTTATTTTTTTATTAAACCTAAAAATCTAACTCTTAAAGACTTAAATCCGAAATACTAAACCTAAATACTTAAATACCTAAAAAAACTTAAAACCCTAATTTTAAAACCCTAATTTTATCCTATTTTATCTATATATTCAGATTTTATTCCTCTTAATTGAGTTATATGTATGGCTAAACCCTAAAACCCTAATTTTAGAGATCTAGTCCTACATTATGTATATTTCCATACACATGTGTATATACATGTATATATGTATTATATGTGTATGTCTATGTGTGTATGTATGTTATGTAGGTGTTAAAACCCTAAAACCCTACTCCAAATATATATATATATATATATATATATATATATATATATATATATATATATATATATATATATATATATATATATATATATATATATATATATATATATATATATATATATATATATATGCATGTGTATATATATGTGTATATGTATATATATGTGCATATAGATAGGTTTATAAGTATGTGTTTTTGTGTATTGTATATATATTCACTCTATTTAAAATTATTAAATTTAAACCTATTTCTATATATTTAATCATATATATTTCATTTATTTATTTAAAATACTAGTTCTTATCATATTTTATTATCTCTATAATTATCATACCTTATATATAAATATTATTTATATATTTAGATTTTTTCCTTACTTAATCCTATTTTTATATATTTAATTAAATTTTTTTAAACACTAATTCTTTTTATATTTATTTATCTATATAATTATCCTATTTTATATATATATATATATATATATATATATTTATTTATTTATATATTCAGATTTTTTCATTATGTAATCCTATTATTATATATTTAATTATATATATTTAATTAAATTATTTAAACACTAGTTCTTTTTATATTTATTTATGTATATAATTATCTTATTATATATATTTATTTATTTATATATTCAGATTTTCTTCGTATGTAATCCTATTTTCATATATATAATTTTATATATTTAATTATATATATTTAATTAAAACCCTAATCTTAAAATTCTAGAACTAAAATATGTATATTTTGTATGCATGTGTATCTACATGTATATATCTATTATATGTGTGTGTATGTGTGTATATATATTATGTAGGTGTTAAAACCCTAAAACCCTAATTTTAAAGATTTAGACTTAAATCTGAAATACTAAAACCTAAATACTTAAAGACCAATAAAAATCTAAACCCCTAATCCTAAAACCATAATCATATTTTATATATATATTTATTTATAAATTCAGATTTTTTTTCTTATTTTTCTCTATATTTTTCCATCATATAAATATAATTGAGTGATATGTATGTCTAAACCCTAAAACCCTAATCTTAAAGATCTAGACCTAAAATATGTATATTTCTATATACATGTGTATATACATGTATATATGTATTATATGCGCATGTGTATGTGTGCATATATGTTATGTAGGTGTTAAAACCCTAAAACCCTAATCTTAAAGATTTAAATCTAAAATATGTATATTTTTGTATGCATCTGTATCTACATGTATGTATGTATTATATGTATATGTGTATGTGTGTATATATGTTATGTAGGTGTTAAAACCCTAAAACCCTAATTTTAAAGATTTAGACTTAAATCTGAAATACTAAAACCTAAATACTTAAACACCTATCAAAATCTAAACCCCTAATCCTAAAACCCTAATCAGATTTTATATATATATTTATTTATATATTCAAATGTTTTTTCTTATTTTTCTCTATATTTTTTCTTAATATAAATATAATTGAGTGATATGTATGTCTAAACCCTAAAACCCTAATCTTAAAGATCTA
>CM035427.1:54988830-55013830 GCA_020310875.1 Ceratopteris richardii | reverse complement strand
CCTGGGAGTGATGCGGTGAACAAGTAGCTGGCACTCATGTATAAGGAAGTGCCAAGCTATGTGGAAATCACTCCACAAAAGGAAGTAAGCCCAACACTTTGTGGAAAGCTTCAAACTTCTCCCTAGGCAGAGCCTTCATGAAAAGGTCTGCAATGTTCTCACTACAACATACCAAGGGTATATCGATGTTCGGCATACCGACCGTCCGTGTCGGCGTCGGTAAGACCCTTGAAAGATTTGGGAAAGCCGTTTAGCCTCCGAACAACTGCATCAGTATGAGCGTGAGTATGAGCATCCGTAAGTTATACCGACGCTCATACCGATGGTCTGTTTTTAACCGGGCACGAGAGCAAACATTCGACATTTCGAGCGTTTTGAACTTAGATCTTCGAGTGTTGACTTTGTGCACGCGAGCAACATATCTCTGTATGTCACTATTTCTTTTTCTCTCTCTCTCTCTCTCTTCCCTCTCTCTCACTCTCCTTCCCTCTCTCTCTCTCCCCCTCCCTCTCTCTATCCCCCTCCCTCTCTCTCTCTCTACATCTAAGCACACCTCTATCTTTCTAGATCTGAAGTTTGGCAAGTTTATCACACATACTGTAGCAATCTTTTTTCTTTCTTTATGTTTTTGCTTTTCTAATATCTTCTCTCTTTAATTTTGCAAGAGATTTTGGATCAAGTCTTTGAAAATTTGACGAAAGACAACTTCAAGTGGACTTTGACGACCACGATTCAAGCAATTACATCAATGTAAGTAATTGTTTTGTTTTCGATTGACATTGAGAGAGAGATACATATACATGCACACTCACATAGTTATAAACACACACATGCATATCCATACACACATACACACATGCATATGCATACACACATGTATATGCATACACACATGCATATGCATACACACAATGCATATGCGTGAGAAAACTTCCAAAAAAATACAATAAGTGAGCATAAGTAAAAGAACTCTCCAACGAATATTCGTTTGACGTAATCCAAACGATAGATTTTGATGTAGATCAATTTCACCTCAAGCATAGTGTAAGCTTGATGTTCCAATAGATCCCCCTCAAGCTAGAGTATGCTTGAGTCTTTATTCTCTAATAGATTGAATACCTGCATTAACTTTGAATCTACAAAGCCTTATTCCATCAAGTGCCTTCCTAATCATATCTGCTACTTGCTTTTCAATTGGAACAAAAGAAATTTCAATCTTCTTTGCGATGAGCTTCTCACTGATGAAGTGGTAATGAACCTCTATGTGTTTGGTTCTTGCATGGGAAATACGGTTTGCTGCTAGATGCATGGAACTTACATTATCTCCAAATATGTGATGTTTAGAACTCACAAGTCCCAAAACTGTATACAATGCTTTTAACCATATTTCCTCTTGCGTTGCTATGGTCAAACCTCTATACTCTGCTTAATTTGAGGATAAAGCAAATATTGGTTGCTTCTTGGAACTCTATGATACTATGAACCTGCAAATGCTAAGTAACTAGAGGTAGTTCTTCTATCATCCCTAGCTCCTACCCAATCTGCATCTGGATAGATTTTGATATCCAAATGTGAAGAGTAAGGATAGAATATACCCTCATTGATTGTACCTTTGAGGTACTTAAGTACTCTCTTAGCTATATCCATGTTTGGTCTTATAGGTGCATGCATGAATTGACTAAGCATGCACACACTATATGAGATGTCTACCCTTGTATGAGTAGCATATATCAAGCCACCTACGAAGCTTTGATATTCTTTAATGTCTTCAATTTTCTAACCTTCATTAACACTAAGTTTATGATTCATCTCCAAAGGTGTACCTATAGGTTTTGTGTTCTCCATTTTGAACTTAAGAAGTAGATCTTGAATGTATCTCCTCTAAGTCAAATACATTCCTTCATGTGTGTATATCACCTACATACCTAGGAAATATGTGAGCTCACCTAAGTCATTGATTTTGAACTCCTATTGCATGTGTCTCCTAATCCTTTGAATGCCATTCAAATCATCACCTCTCACAATAATATCATGTACATATAAACATAGATATATAACCTCATTGTGATCCTTTTTTATGAATGGAGAAGGATCTAAGTTGTTAGGTTTGAACTATTGATCTTTGGGGTAACTAACCAACCTATAACTCCAAGCTCTAGAAGATTTTTTCAATCCATACAATACTTTCATAAGTACACGAATCGAAAATGCATGATTAGGGTTTTCAAAACTTGGAGGTTGTGATGTGTATACCTCTTCACTTATCCAACCATTTAGAAAATTCATTTTTTACATGCAGTTGCAGGAGTCTCCAATTTCTTATTGGAGCTACACTTATCAATGTGCTGATTGTAGTCATCTTTGTGACTGGTGAGAATGTTTCCTCATAGTTCATACCATGCATTTGTGAGCATCCTTTGGCAAATAATATTGCATTGTACCTGCAAACTACTCCATGTGACTTTATTTTAACTTTATACACCCATGTGCAATTGATTACCTTTTGATTGTGTGGCATTGGAACCAAATCCCAAGTGTCCATCTCGTTCAATGCATTGATTTCTTCTTTCATGGACTTTTCCCAATTAGGATTTCCCTTTACCTCTTCATAGGTTGAGGGTTCTTCTGAAATTGAGTCTTTTGCCAAGTAGATTGAATGCTTTGTAAAAAATGTGGAATCATATCCATACCTTTTTGGTTGTTTCTTCTCTCTTCTTTATATTCTATGAGCTTGCTTAGAGCATTCTCCACACTCCTGCATCTTTGCTTTTCCTCTTGACTTCCATAGTTTGTAATCCTTTTCCCTTTCATCTTGGTCATCATTTGTATCACTTCTTGGATCCTAGACCTATGTATCATGCTTTCTTTCTAATTGATGAGAATCAAAATCCAGATCATATGGTAGAGTTACCTTTTGTTTGTCTTCATCATACCAAGATCCGTGTTCTTCAAACACAACATCTATACTTGTAGTGAATTGCTTGGTTGAAGGATTATAGAACGTGTAACCCATCTCATTTGATTCATACCCATTAAACATTGAGTCTGTTGCCCTTTCATCTAGCTTACCTCTTATTTGTGATGGTATATCAACGTAAGCCAAACAACCAAACACCTTAGAATGTCTAAGACTAGGTTTTCTTCCATGCCATGCTTCATTAGGAGTCATACCTTGAAAGTGATTTGGATGGTAGTCTATTGACAAGATACACAATAGTCAAAATAGCCTCTATCCATAGATAATGTGGAAACCTCTTCTCTTCAAGCATTGTTCTCATGTATCCAACCAATGTCTTGTTTCTCCTCTCTGCAATTTCATTTAGTCGAGGAGAGACCCTAGTAGTCACTTCCCTTTTGATACCTTTATCCTACAAGAACTCATCAAACTCTTTCGAGAGGTATTCTCTCCCTCCATCAGATCTAAGCTTCTTGAGTGATCTATCTAAATGATTCTTCACATGTGCTAGATACTTTTTGAAGCAATCAAGTAGTTCTTCTTACTCTTGATAAAGTATAGAATAGTCCATCTACTAGGGTCATCAATAAATGAGACATAATACCTTGATCCTACCAATGGAGATTCTTGACTTGGTCCCCATACATTTGTATGTGCTAAGTCCAATACGTTGTTGTGGATATAGCCTTTGTGGTTGAATGGTTGTCTTTGTGCCTTTCCAATCTGACATGCATCACACGTGTTGATTTGAGATGTTTGTTAGTACAAGAACACTTTGATCCTTGCATATATCCTTCAAGATTCTTTCATTCACATGAGCAAGTCTCTTATGCCACACTTCAAGCTCACTTAGGGTTTGTGACCCAAAAGTGAATAGAGCTATGTTCCTCATTTCTCTTGCTTCAAAAGTAAAGAGCCTATCATGTTTCTCACCTTTGGATATCCTCTTGAAACCTTGAAATGGATCTTCCACAAAAGCTCCATGCTGGGTGAACCTAACTTGCAAGCCTTTTTCAACTAATTAGCCAATAATTTTTAGGTTTTTAGTGATAGTGGGTACATAGAGAACCTTACTCAAAATATTTTTCCTACCATTGGAAGCTTTGAAATTAAAAATCTTCTCCACATTGTGCTTTGTGTCATCCCTCTTTAAACTTCATGTCTATTCTTTGGACTTTCCAAATCACATAGAAAAGCAATGTTGCATACAACATGATTTGAACATCTGGAATCTATGTAGAATAGATGATCATCTTCTTTACCTTCTTTGTGGCTTAGATTCATAAGAAACAATCAGTCCTCATGTGCTTGATCTTCAAAATAATTGTTGTAGTCCCTTCTATTATGGCCTCTATTGTTATTGTTGAAGTTGTGTCCAACAGAACCTCTAGTGTTGCCATATCCACCTCTTCCACTTCCTTTCTGGGTCTTCCCATTGAACTAGCAAATGTGAGTGGTATGGTTGGTCTTATCACATATGTCACAAGGTTGAACAATTTGAACTTTGGATTTTTCATACTTTGGCCCTTTCTTCTTCCCTTTCAACTTGCTCTTGCGTGCAAATTTGGCTTGGGAAGTCTCCTCCATCTTCTTCCTTCTTCTTGGCTTTGAGATTCTTGTCCTTATCTGGATATAGAGCACTAGTTGAATTACCATGATAGGATTTACCTTCCTTTATGCTATTGTTGGCCTCTTGATTGAAGTGTTGTCCAAGAAAGATGTTGAAGTCCAGAGTTTGCACATCCATGATGAGATCATAAGCCATGGTTAAGGATTGCCATTGATTATTACTTGGAATCCCATTGAGAATCTACCACATGATAGTGTCTTCTTCAATCAGCTCTCCAATGCATGCTAACTGATCTGCAACTGCCTTGACCTTGGTAAAAAACTCTATGATGGCTTGTTCAGGTGTCGTCTTCATTTGGTTGAACTCATTGCAAAGATGATTCTTTTTTGCTTTGGTACTAGCAGAAAAGAACGTCCCTAGGTCATCCCAAGTCTCTTGATAGCTCTTCTATCCTCTAACATGTGGTAATAGAAAGTCAGAGATAGATTTTAGTATGTATGACCTTGCATGGGCATCCCTTGCACACCAAAGTGTGAGTGAATCTATCCCTTCTTGTGTAGGTCCTCCTTTGGATCTTGGAATAGTCATAGCTTTGGGATGGATGAGCTCCTGAGAAGTACGTGGACACTCCATCTTCCTTGATCATTGAGATCCTCCCTCCTATGTAGTCAACGGTGCCAAGGGTGACTTAAGTGACTCAGATAACAAAGTATGCCAATGTCTATTCTTTGGTCAGTGCCACCTTTGAGAAAGCCTTGTGTGAGATTTTGTATTAGCGGCTTTGATACAAGTGAAATGATGTGATGGGAATGAACCATGGTGGTTTCTGCTTCTCGAAATCTCCAAGAGAATACTCTGTTAGTACAAAGGTGAACTTGGGTTGTCACACATAGTACTCGGCATAGGGCCTATATAATACACAAAAAACACACACTACATAGGGAGCACAAACACATATTTCTTAGGTGTTACAAATGTAGTTAAATGTTTTGTTCTATGGCTGATCAAGCCACTATATGTTTTATTAAATATCATATACAAAAGGTTACCAACAGATATTTGGCCTATCACATGGACACTAATGGTAAGAGCCATTGCATGTTTTAGAGTACATCCATTCTTGTGTGGTATCCATAGTTGGTAAGGAGGGTAATTTGCTTACTAAATGTATGTATGCTATTTTTATGGGAAAAGTTTATATAGGAAAAAAGTACGGCAAAATTGTTATAATAATAGTTAATGGTGCAATAAAGTTTCTTCTCTTCAACTTAATTCACACATCCTATCTAGCGATGTGTTTCTGGATGATTCAGGGTAAACAACTTAATTTCAATACAAGGGATTTTGAAAATGAATTTCAAAGGCTTGAATTGAACGATGGTGGTTGATCACTCTTGATATGATAAGGAAATCTATGCAAAATAAAGATGTATTTAAGAAAAGAAATCTAGAACAGGCTACATGTGTGATAGTCTTCATGTTTGGAATGAAGTGTCTCATCTTACAGTGTGTATCCATTAAAACAAAAATGATATTTTCTTCGCCATTCTCTCATATCTACATGAGCATTATGCACGCTTTATGATCCCTTCATTTTAGCTATTGAGCATTTTTTATACGTTTTCAAGTTAAGTTATGTTTTGTCTTGCGTTATAGATTTCTTTTGAGTTTTTGTGGTTGCCTCTCCTTGGGTTGGCATGTTTCTTAGGTTCATTTTCCCTTTGCTTTTTGTCTCCCTCTATTGCTTCATCTCTCTGTCTCTCTCTCTCCTAATTTATCTCTCAAATTCTCTCTATATCTTTATCTCTCCCTTACTTTTCCCTCACTTTCTCTCTCCTCTCTATTTCTCTCTCCATCTCTCTCTTTGTTTCTCTCTCTATCTTATCTCTCCCTCACTTTCTCTCTCCCTCTCTCTCTTTCTCTCTTAGTTTTCCTCTCTATTTTTATCTCTCCCTCACTTTGTCTCTCCCTCTCTATCTCTCTGGGCATCTCTCTCTCTCTCTCTCTATCTCTCTCTCTCTCTCTCTCTCTTTGTGGCCCTCTCTTTCCCTCTATCTCTTCCTCTCTTTTGGTTTCTTTCTCTATTTTTGCCTATTAGATGTTAACTCTGGCAGACCACATACTAACCTCCCTTTCCAACTAAAAACATATGCATGTCAAAACTTGAGGTCTAGTCACATAAAGAGTTGACTTATATCTTGGATAATTAATGTAATTTCATTTCAATCATGCTTTGTTGCATCCAACGCATGGAAAACATACTCCTTTGATTATGGGTGATGTGAAAAGTGGATTTTGGGGCATGTTGTCATGAAGGGTTTCAACTTCATGAATATCATTCTTATTCTGCGTTCTTCCAAAACCACATCACTTATTAATGGGATATTGTGGAGGGACATATGCTCATTCCCTGTTGAGATAGGGAGCTCAATTATTTTGATGGGACTAGATCAAAGCCTTTCTACACTGGTTAGTAAATTAGAGAAAGGATTTGGTAGCGCTAGATTAACGTATGGAGATTATTGTCATCATGCAAAACTGCTATTCCATTCGGAAATTTATTGAAGAAGATTTGTGCATGTTGAAATCAGAAGGGTGATCACTTACTAAAAAGGGAAGGAAGGTGTGCGCATCTCCGTGGGGGCAGGTTAGAAGGGATTCACAAGGGAGAGAAGGGCCTAGGCGAGAGGACCTCAGGAAGGAGACTAGCTATAGCAAGCACGCTTTTGGCATCCACATGGGACCTAGTTGATCATACTTAGGAAAATACGTGACAACTTGTGAGGGAGAATGGGGGGGTGGAAAACTCACTAGAAAGACTATAATGCTACTCCACAGAGACCTCCTCAAAGTTTCCTCAGAAGGATGGTTAAGGGCTTCAAGCTAGATAATTTTGTATTTTTCTCTATTCTCACATCATGCGCTCATTCTAGCTGGGTGGAAGAGGGAAAACGTGTTTTTATTTCTTTAAGTTGGGACCATGAAGTGTGCATATCCGGTGAACACTACCTGTGGTTGGCCTACCTTCTTGGCTGGGCAGGGTAGCTTGATGCCGCAGAAGAGGTCATTCATTATATGCCGACAGAAAAGAGAGGAGCAACATGGGTTTCACTGCTCAATTCTTGCAAGTTACATGAAGATATAGAATGTGCTTGAAAAGATGTAGCAATCTATAGAAAATTGATTCCTGAGAATGTAGCCCCTTTCGTACTTCTTTCAAACATGGTTGCAGCAGAGGAACTCTTTATTGATCTTGAATAACTCCTATGGCAAATAATTAAGGAAGCAGAGCATTATGACGATCTAGGCAATGGGGTATTTGTCTAGATCATTTTGTGGATGTCGTGGTTTCTTTAGGATCTTTGTACTACTGGTGCTGCCATCATGATGATTGCATTGGATATCATGATGATTATGTGCATGTCGATGACTGGATGATTCACGGAAGATAGTATGTCTAGTATGCCACTGCTTTCTCTAAAACTATCATTGATGTGAATAAGGACAGGTATGCCTCGTAAGAAAGCTAAGCATATGCAGAACCAAATATATAAAAAAAAATAGGCAAACTCAGAAACATTTTCTTCTAATACTATTTTAGTATGCACTCAAGCAATGGATTTGGTTTTCCAAGAGTGTTTGTCGTTGATGAATTGAAGGATACAATTCATTATGTGGCTGAAATTCATCTCTTGTGTGGTTTTAGTGGACTAGAAAATCTCGAAGACCTCCTGGATAAGCATGTTGTTAATGGAGAAGAGCTCTAGCGTGCTGTGAAGGATAATTGAAGACAGCAGAAGAACAAGTACCATAGGAGGATCCGGGAGACAGGGTGCAAAGAAATGGAGAACCAAGTAGCTGAAGCAAAGAATTTAGGAGCTCTAATTTTAGTCTTTTCAAAATCTCTTCATTCGTGAAAATTTGGGGATGAATGTATGAGCGGAAGGAAGGAGTTTAAATGACAAATAAAGATTGAATGAGGAGGCTTGTCTGCTAGCCAAGTCAAAGGTGTGCTCGTTTTGTGATCTTTCATATGATGAAGTTCTATGGTACTTTGAATGATTCCTGTAGTCCGCAGCTTTCTTCAATTTTAGTTTGAATATGAGTTGATTAATGTATACACAGTAATACATATTTGCTACACGGCGGATAAAGAAAAGAAAGTTTCACTGTCTTTTGAGTTTATTTTAGTATTATCCTTAGTTTTTCTCAGTTCGCAAAATTCTGAATTCTGTGTGGCTGGCTATCTAACATTATACATGCATTATGCCAAAAACTTTTATGTACCTACTTGGTCATGCTTGCATTTTAGTGATTGTTTCGTTCTCTGCTGCTTTGGTTCAGTTATGCCACGATAAAAGGTTCAGTGAAAAGTATGATCTAAGTTAGTAACTTGTATCTTAGTTTTAGGCTATTAATGAGCCAAATGATATTATTGCATGATGATTTGAGATACAATCCAAAGGAGTGCGTTAGAAATATTCCATATACAACTATTCCCTTTGCTACGATATATTTGGAAATATGCATCCCTACTTAAAAACCTCTTGGAACAACTTATAACATTGTAGTCTGCGCACGTACATCCATGAATCAAGGGACATTTGTACTTGAGAGAAATTATAAACTTTGTACATCTAAAGAATCGTGCTTCATGCCGTTTTTTTCCTTAGAAATCTTATTGTAAACAAGGCAAGGAATCAACTCCGAAATTAGAAAAGATTCACAACTTTTAGTAATCGTGGCATAAGGAGACCAATGGAATTAAGATCCTCAAGCGAAAAGTGACGGTGATCATATTTTATCCTCAAAGAGATCTAAGGACTTCTTGGGACTTAAAATACTATTGGTGTTTCGGGTAAAGAACTTCTACCTTTGAACGCATAAAAGTGATTCTCATATGTACTTAGAAGTTAGCATTGTAGATTTCCACCGTTAAAAAAGTGTTATAATATCTCTCATAAGAAGCTCTTGGCTTCCTCAAATCCCTATGACTGGTAACTTAAAATCCCAACAATCATGCTTTCATTATTAAATCTTTGAAATGAGTACTGCACTATTGATCCCAAACCATTGAACACCTAAGGCTGAAGAGAATGTATGTGCAAGTAAATACTTGAATTTCTTTTTTTCACCCTCCTTTCCAAGAACTCCTGCCACATACCTGGTGAACCGAACATGAAAGGAGGAGTTGAATAAAATATTAAGCTAGTGTACTGAAGATTTGAGTTAGCATCTAGAAATTGAGCGATCTAGAACTTCGGACATGGAAGATCTCCTAGCTGAGTTCATACGCTTTCAGGAAGAGGATATGCATAAAAAATCCATCCAATCAGAGCATGAGCCCCTAGTCAAGTGGTGCAGATTTTTCAAGGGTAAGAATGTGTCCAGGTTGTGCAAAGAATACGAACTTGAGGCAAAAAACTTTGGTGTGGGTTTGACTCCGATGACGGAAGTGGAGTTATGCGAAAACTTTGCCTATGTGTGTGAATAGAGTTTACACGATCTACTTATGCAAATAAATCGTATGACATGGTCGCAATACAAATCGATGCTCCTCAAACAACTCATGTTGGAGGACATAGACAAAGTGACTCGTAAGTCTTTCTTGAGGTGGGTTCATATTCCCAAAAGCTAGCTGATTCTAGAGATCAAAAGAGAGTTTGAGCGACCATATGATGATCTTTTTGAGCACGATAAGAGGTGCATAAGTCATGAAAAGATGTCATTGTTTCTTTGAGCAATAGGTGTTAAAGCCAGAGACGGACTAATTCCACTTCTGTAAGATATAGACTCCGACTCCGGGTTCGTAGAGGATTGGATGCTCATCCATGAAGGTGTGAGGAGATACCTGAAGAAACAACAAACAATAGAAAAAAATTTAAATGATTCGAAAGCTGATCTTCATGCAAATGAAGAATATGCACAAATCCCATGCATTTTAGAAACTAAGAATAATTTTCAAACTCATAGAATAATAGAAACACCAGTTGGGCATAAAGAAGATACGCATGGAATATGCATGCTTATGAAGAGGATCTTCATAAAGAACCGATAAGCATAAATGATGCAATCTCTAAGGATCCAACATACCAAGAGCTTGCAGATAATTTTACAATGATTACATCTTCAAATACTATATATACACAAACCCCAGGGGAGGAGCAAAGGAATATGGGGAAGATAAGGAAATAAAAATCAAACCAATATCAAACATAAAACAAAACAAATATAAACCAAACACACCAAGAAAGTTACAACATGAGCTGCTTCCCATAATCTGATAGACTCCTCACTTCTAAGGGAGTCAAGATGATTTCAAAATATGTACGGGGAGTCAAGATGATAAAAAAGAGATTGAAAATGAAATACCTCAAATTAATCCAATGAATTCATGTAAACATCAAGCACAAGATGGTTCTTTAAATGATGAAACCAAGCAATAGTTGAGGAACCATTTGATGCCTTCTCAGAGTGAAACATCTCTACAATTATATGATTCAAATATGAATTATGGCCAAATGAGTGATTTGTATGGAGAGAATGCAAATGAGCATGATGCTAATCAAGAGGACATGCAAATGATGAGTCCTCTAGAGAGTGGTATGTATGCCGATGGTGAAAAGCATGATGTTAAGCCTATAGATACTCTAGATCAAGATCAAGTTGTGAAATACTCTTGAGTGATGGCACATTAAATGAGTCTTTAGAGGTACAAGAGAGTGATCCTAATCATGGGAGTAAGAATGAGTTGTTGATTGGACATCAACATGATGAAATGTATGTGAATTCACTCTATATGCTGAAGAAATGGGACATGAGAAGGAGAATGCAACGTTCATTGAAATGCATGAAAAATATGGAATGGATACATTACCTAATAAAGATCAACAAGAGAAGATAAAACTAAAGGGTTGCATTGATGAAGCTCGAGTTAATTTGGATGTATATGCCGAGATTCTCATATATGATGAGACATTCAAGCAAGAATCAGTGGTTGAAGAAATGTTTGAAGAATGTGGTCTAAGTACATCCTCTGAAGAGAATGAGCCAGATTGGATGAAGATGGATGCAGAATTCTATGATGACATTTTGAATAAAGAAATTGAGTTGTCCTCAAACTATATGCATAGTCTTAGAAGGCCTCAAAGTTGTGATGAGTTTGACCTCAACAAGGAAGACTCTACTGACATTGAATTTCAAGACTTTAATGAATATGAAGACATGGATTCCCTTCATGTTGAAGGAGAGATGATTTGGGACCATAACAATGATGAAGAATTATTGGAAAGATTAGAAGAGGAAGTAGATACCATAATTGACGGCATTCAAGTAAGAAGAAATCATGAAAACAGAGTGATAAGTATGAGCATAAATTGCAATTAGGGAATGATAAACCTTACCATTCAGAGTATCGATCTTATGAATGTATTCAAAACCTTAATAGCAATGAAAAAAGAAAATTTGGAGAATCGTAATGGAAATGATGAAATTCTTCCAAATGATTTCAACCCTAAAATGTATCAAAACATATGCATGATGGATTTTTTTGATGATGGTCTAAATACTCCAAATTTCAAAAATCTATACACATGTGCTCATTTATCATGTGCATCTTCATATGATGCATTGGAGGGAATTGTGAATAAAGACAACTGTATTCAAATGGTTACATCATGGATTTTCAAATTTTCTAAGAGCTATGCATTCCAATCAAGCCATCAAGGGATGAACAAGCAGATGAAGTGGCTTGTTTGCAAGTCTAACATTTTCAAGGTTGTTCCTAAGATGAGTGCAATACAATGTTGGTTGCTCAATAAGCACTTCTTTGGTGAGCATGTATCAAGGAAGATAGGTTTGAAGGAAAAACCCAAATAAATAAGAATTGACAATGCAAAAAAGGAATTTGTAAGTAAAAATGTATATATATCTCATGCTCTTTGCATTAACTTTAAGATAGATACAAGGAACCAAATAAAAATCAAAAGGCAAGGAAATAAAGTGGGGACACCTATGGTAATGAATGCATGTTGCATGAGAGGTTTGAGTTCAATATAACTAAAATAGATGCTTCTAAAGTTCATATGAATGGTTTTTTCCAAAATGTGATTATTGAATGTGATGCTAATAATTTTTCTTATGAGGTTTTGAGAACAGGTGTTGCTATAGAGCTAATTGATGAATCTAGAGATGGATGGATTGCATAGAAGGCGATGCCTTTCAAGTTGCATGTTTATGTTTTAGAGCAAATGGTTTTTTGAAGTTCTTTCATGGATTGCATGTACATATTGTGCCATATGGTTTGATGCTTCTCATCTTTTGTTTAGTTTCTATGAGTGCAGGAAGTGACCAAGCAGAGACAATGGAGATGGGAAACAAGGAATGAAGTTGTGAAAAACATTTTATCTAGCTTTCCTCGTTTAACCCTGATCTTTCTTGCACCATTTTTGAGTTGCATTGCACATAAAGAATGCATATTTTAAGTTGAGAAGAACACATTTCTTTTTAATTCTTGTAGGTGCACAATCATGGCCATGCATAGATACATGGTTGATCACCCATGCACACAATTTTGTTCATGATAATCAATTCTCTATATGAATTGCAGAGAGCATGATACTTGATGGTAGTCTGTTCGAAGGGCACACAGAATTGGAGGGGGTGGATGCCATGAAGATTTTCAACTTTAAGATGATCATTCTTGTCCTGCATTTTTCCAAAACCACATCACTTATTAATGGGATATTGTGGAGGGACATATGTTCATTCCTTGTTGACATAGGGAACTCAATTATTTTCATGGGACTAGACCAAAGCCTTTCAACAATAGATAATAAATTAGAGAAAGGATTTGGTAGTGCTAGATTAACGTATGGAGATTATTGTCATCATTCAAAACTGCTATTCCATTTGGAAATTTATTGAAGAAGATTCGTGCATGTGGAAATTAGAAGGGTGATCACTTACTAAAAAGGAAAGGAAGGTGTGCACATCTCACTGGGGGCAGGTGAGAAGGGATTCACAAGGGAGAGAAGGGCCTGGGTGGCACCACCTGAGGAGAAGAAAAGAAGGTGGCTACGAGGGGGCCGTGGCAGAAAAGGAAGGACACTAGATTTAGCAAGCGTGCTTTCGGCATCCAGAGAGGACCTAGTTGATCATACTCGGGAAAATACATGATAACTTGTGAGGGAGAATGGGGGAGAAGAAATCACTTTAAAGACTAGAATGTTGCTCTGTAGCAACCTCCTCCAAGTGTCCTCAGAAGGATGGTTGAGGGCTTCAAGCCAGATAATATCGTATTTGTCTCTATTCTCGCATCATGCGCTCGTTCTAGCTTGGTGGAAGAGGGAAAACATGCTTTTATTTCTTTAAGTTGGAACGAGAAAGTGTGCATCTTTGCTGAACACTACCTATGCTTGGTCTACCTTCTTAGATGGGCAATGCAGCTTCGCACCGTAGAAGAGGTCATTCATTATATTCCAAAAGAAAACAGAGGAATAGCATGGCTTTCACTACTCAGTTCTTGCAAGTTACATGAAGATATAGAATGTGCTCGAAAAGCTACAACAATCTGTAGACAATTGATTCCTGAGAATGTAGCCCCTTACATACTTTTTTCAAACAGTGTTGCAGTAGATGAACTCTTTACTGATCTTGAATAACTCCTATGCCAAATAGTTAAGGAAGCAGAGCATTGTGATGATCTAGGCAGTGGGGCATTCGTCTAGATCATTTTGTAGATGTCGTGGTTTCTTTAAGATGCTTGTACTATTGGGGCTACCATCTTGATTATTGTATTAGATATCATGATGATTATGTGCATGTCGATGACTAGATGATTTGGTTCACAGAAGATAGTTGGTGTAGTATGCCACAGCTTTCTCTAAAACTATCATTGACGTGAATAAGGATAGGTATGACTCCTAAGAAAACTAAGCACATGTAGAACCAAATATCAAGAAAAATAGGGAAACTCAAAAACATTTTTTTCTAATAGTGTTTTAGTATGCATTCCAGCAATGGCTTCGGTGTTCCAAGAGTGTTTGGGGATGATGAATTGAAGGCTAGAATTCATTATGTGGCTGAAATTCATCTCTTTTTGGGTTTTGATGGACTCGAGAATCACTAAGACCTCCTGGATAAGCATGTTGTTAATGGAGAAGAGCTCTATCCTCCTGTGAAGGATAATTGAAGATCGGGGAAAGAAAGGTACCATAGGAGGATCCGGGAGACACGATGTTAGGGGAAATGGTGTCGAGGTTGTTGATATTCAAAAATGGAGAACCAAGTAGTTGAAGCAAAGAATTTAGGGGCTCAAACTTTAGTCTTTTCAAAATCTGGTCTTTGTTGAAAATTTGGGGATGAATGTATGAGCAGAAAGAAGGAGTTTAAAGGACAAATAAAGATTGAATGAGGAGCCTTTGTCTGTTAGCCAAGTCAAAGTTGTGCTCTTTCTGTGATCTTTCATATGATGAAGTTCTATGGTACTTTGAATTATTCCTGTAGTCCACAGCTTTCTTCAATTTAATTTGAATATGAATTGATTAATGTATACATAGTAATGAATATGTTTGGTTGATGGTGCATAAAGAAAAGAAAGTTTTGCTTTCTTTTGAGTTTGTTTTAGTTTTATCCTTAGTTATTCTCTCAATTAGCACATTCTGAAATCTATGTGACTGCTTATCTAACATTATACATGCACGATGCTTTCGAGCTTGTATGCCAAGAACTTTTATGCACCTACCTAATCATGCCTGCACTTCGGTGATTGTTTCATTCTCTGCTGCTTTGGTTCAATTATGCAAGAATAAAAGGTTCAATGAAAAGTATCTTCTAAGTTAGTAACTTGTATCTTATTTTTAAGCTATCTATGAGCCAAATGATATTATCGAATCATGATTAAAGATCCAATCCAAAGGAGTGTGTTTAAAATCTTCGATATACAACTATTCCCTTTGCTACAATATATTTAGAAATATGCATCCCTACTTAAAAACCTCTTGGAACAACTCATAACATTGAAGTCTACACACGTACATTCATGAATCAAGGGACATGTGTACTTGAGATAAATTAAAGACTTTGTACATCTTAAGAATCATGCTACATGCATTTTTTTTCTTTAGAAATCGCATTGTAAACAAGGCAAGGAATCAACTCCGAAATTAGAAAAGATTCATCACTTTAGCAATCGTAGCATAAGGAGACCAATGGAATTAAGATCCTTAAGCGGAAAGTGACGGTGATCATATTTTATCCTCAAAGATATCTAAGGACTTCTTGGGTCTTAAAGATACTATAGGTGTTTCGGGTAAAGAACTTCTACCTTTGAACGCATAAAAGTGATTCTCATATGTACTTAGAAGTTAGCATTGTAGATTTCCACCGGTAGAAAAGTGTTCTAATATCTCTCATAACAAGCTCCTCGCTTTCTCAAATCCTTATGTTTGGTAACTTAAAATCCCAACGATCATGCTTTCGTTATTAAATCTTTGAAATGAGTATTGTAGTATTGATCCCAAACCATTGAACATCTAAGGTTTGATGCTGAAGCCATCATGTAATCAATCATATAATCTAGTGATATTCTAGTTTTTAAGTAGGCTAAAATAGTGATAGTTCTCAAGCTATTTAAACCTTAGGGTTCTGATAACATGTAAGAAAGTAGTTACGCAAGAGAAGAAAATAGCTCTAGTAGAGAGAATAATAGATATAGTAGAAAGTCAAAAAACTCTACTAACACGAATTATAAAGGGGATGACACTCTACACATGGTCCATCAAGGTAGGCTTAAATGGTGATCAAGAGAACTCTAGATAGAGATTTACAAGGTAGGGTATGCTTGCTCAATTTGATATCTAGGGTAGTATAGAGGTCATTTGAATATAGGCTAATGGAGAGATGTGGCCTTCCGCAAATGGCTATAAATGGGTGATACAATGTGGGAAACCATCGCCCATGTACTCCCCACATGCTGCTTAGGCTAGTTCAATTCACCAAAGAAATACAAACGATTTTAGAATTTGATAGGAAGTACTCCATGGACCCTTGGGACTCATTTTTACTCCCTCTAAAAGTGCATATATGGAAGCACTTGCAATTACGAGTTCTTAGGAGAATCTTTCCATGAACTATTTGGTAAGGATATATGGAAAATTAAATCCTAAAACTTGGAACACTTTTGGGTAAAAACTCAAATTCAAACTTGAGTCTTTGCTCCAACAAAAAGGCTATAAAAGAGGACTATCTTGTCGCATGGAATACAACAAATTATAGCATAGATCTTAGAGGCATTTTTGTGGCATATTGACCTCACACTAGCTCTACCATTTCCCTCACATTGTGCAATCATTCATTGCCAATGGCACTGTAATTTATGTGCGTTAATACATATAGTTTTCTCATAACGCATCTCTTCTACTCTATCATATACTACTCAAAATAGTGAGCTTCTGTAATCCATTTCTCTGTCTGTACTTGATCATTTGTAGTAACTTAAATTGTTATAGATTCATTAGAGTGTCTATCTTATTTCTACAAAATTTCATTATTTTTTCCTCAACTGATCTCGAGTTATGTGCAAAACATTTTTCTCTTGTTTGCATACTATTAACTGCCTAAAATGTTGGGATGCACCTTAGTTTCGCTAAACATCATTCTCAGAGCATAGTGAATCATTTTAAGTGAAATAACTTGCAAATTTTAGGTATCCAAGTTAACTAGATATGCCCAAAAGGATTTTGTTCATTTGTTAGCAAAGGAAGAGAACTGTTCATTTCTCGGAGTAGGTGTAGTTACCTAAATAACAAATTTTTGGCTGATAGTGAAACTCCAAGTTATCTATTTTGATCCAATGATTTAAGAATCATCTTTCATAGTACTTCGGGTCATTATATGTGCTTCCCTAAAATCTTAAATGCCTAATTTGCACTCCTTGACTCAGTTTGCGGCTCAAAGAAGCAAAAATTTGTAGTACCATTTCATCTCTGGAAGGTGTCCACCATCTCCTCCAACTGTGGTATCAAAGCAACATGAAGGTAAAATGGAAGATGTATTTCCATCATTCACTAACAAATTGGAAAGGGACTATTGTCTACATTGATCCCTAAGGATGAAGGCTTGCCTCCAAGGAAGAAGCTTATATGTTTACATATCTCGAGATGAAGAAATGCCAACCTTTAGAAGCAAAAACCAACCTACAAGAGAAAAGCAAGAGATACTAGATGCATGGTGTGAAAAGGATGATCTAGCCAATTCTTACATACTCAATTCAATATTTGATTTCTTGTTACCTCACATTAGGAATTGTAAGAATTTCCAAGTTTCTTCATACTTCTCATCAAATACAAAGGTAAAAAAGAATCAAATTTGGATGGAGTTCACAACCTTGAAGAAGCAATCAAAGCAAAGTCTAGCTGACTATGTGACCAAGATGAAGAATGTAGCTGATCAACTTGGGACTAGTGAAGAAGAAATAGAAGAGGAGTAGATAGTAATGTAGATCATAAATGGCATCAAGGTTGATGACAAATGGGAGTCCTTTACCATAACAATGGACCTATATATGGACATGCAGATACCTCACCTCAATACATTGATGGGACAACCCTTCGCACATGAGACAAAGCTTTACAAGAATGGTGATACTTCTAGAGGTAATCAATCTTATACCCTTTACATAGATAAAAATAAGAGTAAAGATAAAGGAAAAGGTAGGAATAATGAAGAAGATGCAAGAACCTCCCAAGTGAACTTCACACGTAGAGGAAGAGCTACTAGAGGAAAGGGTAGAGGAGCAAAAAAGGTATGGGGAGACCATACAACTCTTTGTCTTGAAACATTTTTGGATTGACCAATCATACCAGAGATGAATACTTCAAGAACACAAATAATCAAAGAGGAAGACGCTTCGACGGAGGAGGCTATGGACAATCAAGGGCACATTCAATAATGGAGGAAACAACTACCATCACAATTACAACCAAGGCTACAACACGAAATATCAAGGAGGCTTCAGAGGAAGGAGAGACTACAATAATGATACAGATGATCAAGAGGATTCCCTATTACTCATGAATATGATAGCCAAGCAAGGTGAAGATGATGAGTACCTATTCTATATTGATTCTTGTTGTTCCAATCATGTAGCACGTAATGTAGCATTGTTGTTTGACCTTCAAGAACCCAAAGGAAAGCATGAAGTTGAGACAGCTGATGATAGTAGGCACTCAATAAAGAAGATTCGAAATGTTAAAGCATCTGATGGTAACATGAATCTTCTAACTAGTGTATTGTATGTGCCAATAATAACCAAGAATCTAATAAGTGTTGGACAAATTTTTGAGAACGGTCTATAGGTTAGATTCATAAGGCATGGAGCATATGTGGAGGATCCTCAACAAGGCTTCAAAAGGATTGCAAAAGGTGAGAAATATGGTAGACTTTTTAGCTTTGAAGTTTAAGATTCAAGAAATATTGCTCTCTTGAATTAGAATGACCAAACCCTATCTGAATTCGAGATATCGCATAAGAGATTAGGACACATAGGTGAAGACATTCAAGCAGATATGTAGGGATCGGAGTGTGCTTGGCATCCTAAATGTGTCCAAGCAACACATGATTTAGAAATGTGGAGCATGCCAATTTGGCAAGTCACATAAGCAACCATTCAGCAAAAGAGGATACATGTATGAAGACTACTTGTAGCTTGTACACACACATGTGTGTGGTCCTAGTAGAGGGCCATCAATTTCACGGTTAAGGTATTATGCTTCATTGATAGATGACTATAGTAGCTGGATAATATTTTATTTTATGAAGCATAAAGATGACATCTTCAGTTGTTTCAAGAAGTATTTGGCATTGCTTGAGAATAAAAAAAAGGGAAGTTGGAAGAGGCTGAGATCTGATGAAGCTGGTGAGCATTTCTCACATGAGTTTGACTCCCCCTTATAGAACAAAGGCATAAAGAGAGAGATTACAACAAGGAACACTCCTGAACAGAATAGAGTGGTAGAGAGAGGAAATAGATTAATAGTAGAGGCTACAAGATCAATGTTCAATGAGAAAAAACTCCCTAATTATCTTTGGGTAGAGGCTCTTTCCATAGCCACTTACCTAGTCAATAGGCTTCCATCCAAATATATGGCTGCAATGAAACCTATGAGGCATGGAATGGTAGAAGACCTTCTTTAGATCATTGTAAGATCTTTGCGTGCATTGCTTATGCACACATACCCTCACAGAATAGAGGAAAGCTTGATCCAAAAGGTGAAAGATGCATATTCATTGGCTACGAGCAGAATAAAAAAGAATATAGGTTATATAATCCCACTACGAAAGGATTTAGAGTTAGTAGGGATGTGGTATTTGATGAAAATAACTCTTGGTTTAAGGATGGTTGTAGGAAAATAAAGCTGCTCTTTGATTTGGAGAATGATTTTCCTAATCTGCCTAAGGAAGAACCACATACATTAGAGGATGTCAACTCAGAAGATGCAGAACAAATCGAGTTTGAAACTTGGAAGTCCAAGGGAAATGTAAAGACCAAAACCTTGGAAGACATTCCAGAGTCATTCGATCAAGCTAAGAAGATCCCAAAGGGAAACCAAGAAACCTATAAGGTATGGCTATGACACATCACTAGTTACCAAGCATTTTATATACATGGCTAAAGATTCTATGTAAGAGGGACCTCCATTTTAGGAAGCCAACAAGAAAGAAGAATGGAAAGAAGCTACACAAGAGGAAATTAAAGCACTTGAATAGAATAGCACTTGGGATTCCATTCCCAAAAAACCATTCATGAAGTTCATAAGATCCACGTGGATTTACAAAGTGAAAAACAACTCAGATGGCAAAATTAATAGGTATAAAGCAAGACTAGTAGCAAAGCGGTTTGCTCAAACTCATGGAGTGCATTATGAGGAGACCTCTCACCTATGGCCAAAATGCCAAATATCTGAGGTTTAGTAAGTATCGGTGCTTTAAAGAATTGGAACTTGTACCAATTAGATGTTAAAATTGCATTCCTTAATGGGCGGATCTCTCAAGAGGTTTACATGATAAAACTTCGAAGATATGAAGACAAAGATAAACCTGATTATGTATGTAAATTAAGGAAGCCTTTGTATGGTTTAACGCAAGCTCCTAGAGCTTAGAGCCATAGGCTGATCACATACTTACACAACCAAAGTTTTGTTGCAAGCAAGGCAGATTCTTGATTGTTTATTAAGAAGACTAATTCAAAGGTTATTTATCTATTTTTTTATGTGGATGATATCATCATTATAGGAACTGATGCCAATGGCATCAAGAAGATCAAAGCCTAGATGAAGAAGGAGGTCAAGATCAATGATCTCGGATTACTTACATACTTTCTTGGCTTAGAGATTTTTTATACAAATTTTGGTGTTTTCATTACTCAAAAAAAGTACATCCATGATATACTACTCAAGTTCAAAATGGAAAATGCAGAAATTGGAGGTACACCCATAGAATTGAGCCACAATCTTAGTATTCATGAAGGAGAGCTACTCAAAGACATTATAGGTTATCAAAGTCTCGTTGTGAATCTCAATTATGCAACCCTTACTAGAGTAGAAATATTCTATGGGGTGAGTACATTGAGTCAATTCATGCATACATGAAGAAAACCTCACATGGAAGTTGCCATAAGGATGTTAAGGTACTTGAAGCCATAAATGAAGGGCTATATTATCCATTTACATCTAACTTGGATATGAAGCTATACTCTAATGTAGATTGGGCTGGCTCCAAAGATGATAGGAGAAGCACCTCCGATTAATTATCTTTTGTAGGATCTCAATTGATTTCATTGTCATCAAAGAAACAACCAATTGTAACATTCTCATCAACTGAAGCTCAATATAGCGGCCTAGCAAATGCAACACAAGGGGCAATGTGGTTAAAACTACTCTGTTCAGACTTGGGGCTACATACTAATCACATTGAAGTGCATTATCATTATGTGAGAGAGAAGCTACTTAGTGAGGACATACAATTTTCCTATGTATTAACAAACTTGCAATGTGCGGATATGCTAACTAAATCTTTGGATGGAAGTAAATTGGTCAAGTTCAAGATGATGATCAGATTGGAAGACTTTAAAGAGAATTGAAGCCAGGCATGTTCGGCTTGAGGGGGAGTTGTCAGTCACTTATCCTAAAGTTCATATGTTCATTCACTACTAGAAATAGGGGGGCATAGCGATGCCCCCTAATGAAAAAAGCAGGTTTCCTTGCTTATGGAACATGGCATCACATAAGCGATGAAACTTTTTTTTATTTAAAAAAAACATGTCCCATTGCAGAAGCGATGCAAAGCATCACTTATGCAAGGCTCAGAATGCCCATCGCAAAGAGCATTGTTATCTAGCGACACGTCTACCAATCTTGGCAAACTGCTTGAAACATTGGAGCGTTGCATAAACGATGTATTGATATTTTAGAGCATCGCTTATATGTTGAAAAAAAAGTTTGAGTTCTCCCGGCACATTTGTGCCCCGATTGAGACGAGAGAGAGAGAGAGAGAGAGAGAGAGAGAGAGAGAGAGAGAGAGAGAGAGAGAGAGAGAGAGAGAGAGAGAGAGAGAGAGAGAGAGAGTGAGAGAGAGAGAGAGATATAGAGAGAGAGAGAGAAGAGAAAGAGAGGGAGAGAGGGAGAGAGAGAGAGAGAGAGAGAGAGCTAGCTACATGTGCACACAACCTCAAGGAAGCACAAAGGTATGCTCACACACACACATACACACACATATTTAAACACACATGTACACATGCATGCACACACATATACATACATATACACACAAGCTTATACACATAGACAAACACACATACACACACATACACACACATACACACATACTTACACACACACAAGCACACATCCACACACATTTCCACATACATTTGCACAAACACATATACATGCATACATACATATATAGAGAGATACACATGTATATGGACACATAGACACACACATACACATAGAGATACACACACATACCCACATAGACACATACAGACACTGGATTTACACACACACACATATACACACAAATTTACACACACACATACACATGCATACACACACATATACATAGACACAACACACATACACACACATAGACATCTACACATTTACACACACACATCCACACACATTTACACACAGACATACACATGCATACAAACATATTTATATATACATACATACATATATATATATATATATATATATATATATATATATATATATATATATATATATATATATATATATATATATATATATATATATATATATATATACACACACACCTATATACACACATAGACACACACATACACACAAGGACACACACATACATACACACATAGACACACACACACATACACACACATACACACACACATAGACACATACACACACATATATGCATACACATAGACGTACAAAGACATACACACACACATACACATACATGCATACATATGCTTACATAATGCATATGCATATGCATACATACATACTTGCATGCATACACACAAATACACACACATACACACAAATACATACATATGCATACATAATGCACATGCATATGAATACATACATGCTTTCATGCATACACACACATACACATACACACATACACACATACACATACACACATACACACACACACACATAGACAGACACACAAACATACACACACATACACACACATACACACACGTACACACACATACACACATACACACATACACGCATACACACATATATGCATAGACACACACGTAGAGAGACATACATACACCTACACATACATGCATACATAATGCATATGCATATGCATACATACATACTTAAATGCATACCCACACCTGCATACGTATGCATACATGATGCACATGCATATGCATACATACATGCTTACATGTATACACATACACACATAGACACATACACACACATAGAAACATACACACACATAGACACATACACACACATAGACACATAGACAGACATACACACACATACACACACATATATACATAGATTTACACACACACATACACATGCATACACACACATACACACATAGACACACACACATACACGCACACATACACACATAGACACATACACACACATAGACACACACATACACATAGATTTACACACACACACATACACATCAATACACACACACATATATCGACACATAGACACACACATACACACATAGACACACACACATACATACATACATAGACATGCACACACACACACATACATACACATACACACATATACACACATAGACACATAGACACGTACACACACACATTCACAGATTTACACACACATGCATAGGCACACATATATACACACATAGACACACACATGCACACAAACACACATAGACACACACACATGTACAGACATAGACACATACACACACAAACACACATTCACACAGATTTGCACACACACATAGACATGCATACACACATATATATACACATACACACGTATTTCCACACATAGACACATACATACACACAGATATACACACACATACATGCATAGACACATACACGCACATACACATAGATACACATAGATTTACACACACACATATACACACGAATTTACACACACACATACACATGCATACACGCACATATATACACACATAGACACACACATACACACATAGACATACACACATAGACACACACACACATACACACACACATACACACATACACACTTACGGATCCACACACATTTACACACACACATGCATATAGACAGATATATATATAGATACACACGTGTATACACACATAGACACACACATACACACATAGATACACACACACATAGACACATTCATATACACACAAAAACACACACATAGACACATACACACATATATGCATACTCACACACACATGTAGAGAGACATACACACACACATACACATACATGCATACATAATTCATAAGCATATGCATACATACATACTTACATGCATACACACACATGCATACATATCCATACATAATGCACATGCATATGCATACATACATGCTTACATGCATATAGACACATACTCACACATACACACATAGACACACACACACACATACACACACATATATGCATACACACACACACGTAGAGAGATATACACACACATACAAATACCTGCATAAATAAGCATACATAATGCATATGCATATGCATACATACATACTTACATGCATACACATACATACACACACATGCATACATATGCATACATAATACACATGCATATGCATACATACATGCATACATGCATATACATACAAACATAGACACATACACACACATAGACACATACATGCACATAGACACATATCGACACATAGACACATGCACACGACACACATACAC
>CM035427.1:54816330-54983830 GCA_020310875.1 Ceratopteris richardii | reverse complement strand
CTCGTATCTTTTAGTCTAAGAATATTCTACCATAATGAATAACCAATATTTTTGAACATATGCATAGGATCAAGAAGATGACATACATTTAATGCTTTCCAATACTCCCAAGAATACCATTTTGACATATTCTCTATAAGTGCTTCACCTCTCTTGAGAGTCTCATTATCTTCATCATCATTGAAGATTTCTGATTCTAGATCTATCAGAGATCCATGTGTCCATTTTTTCATCCAATCCATCAGTGTCATAGGTTTTGAACACTGACTTGTTTCAAGCTTTCCATTAAAATGTATCGCTTCTCTTTTAGATCTTAATGAATGATCATGAGGCAAGAATCATTGATGTGGAAGATAAATATTTTTGTTGAGATTCTTACTATAGATTGATCTCAACTAATCACCACAATATGGACAAGCTTTATAACCCTTAGTAGATATTCTTGCATTATGAAACTGATAAAAATATAATTAGATTAACTCACATCTATTTGTATGCATATTGAATATAAAAATTACATCAATATGTAAACAAACACCATATCCTCGAAAATCATGAATAGTCCAAGCCACAGTACCACAAATCATAATATATCTTTCATTGATGCTTTTCGATACATCAATGATATTAATACCTCTCCATAACTCTTGGAGGTCATGAATGAGAGGTGCAAGATATATATTCATATCTTTAACTTATCTTTTTCCTAGGATTAAAAGTGAAAGCATTAAATGCTCCTTTTTAATGCTAAGATATGGTGGAAGATTGTAGGTTATGACTACCACTAGCCATGTTGACCATTTACTAGATTTCATGGAGAATGGATTAACCCCATCTATATTCAATGGGTTTTGTGCAAAATTAGGCCATGTAGAATCAATATGATGAAAGGCAACACTATCATGAGGAATTCTAATTAGTCCATCAGTACTTTTATGATCATGTCCCCATGTCAAAAGCTTTGATAATTTGGGGCTTTGAAACATATGTCTAATCCGTGGAGCCAATGCAAAATGTCTCAATACCTTGTTTGGAATTTTACCTTCTTCATTTGGCATGGATGTTGAAAGGCATTATTCCAATGGAACTGTTGGAAGGCGTGATATTGAAATCGAGCAAGTACTGGGTGGAGAAGTGGTCTATTTCCAACTTGTTTCTCCCACTTCATGTGCAATCAAAATAGACACGCACAACTTTCAATGTATTGCTCCAGATCTCAAATGCCCCCTTTGTTTTGGATGAAGAATTCTCTCTCCCACATGGAGCAACATAGAGGATGCTCCCCAAAGCTATTGCTTGGAAATTCAGAGTAGGAATCTCAATATCCTTGTCTAGATAGTCATACCATGTTCCCCATGGGAGACTTTCATTTTGAATGTAGAGACTACCTTCCCGAGTATAGGATAGTTATAATAAAACCCACAACCCATATGCGTATGATTGTGATGGAGAAAAACACACATATGCACATGAGAATATAAGCACATGGATCCAATAGATCAATGTACATATGAGCATTGGTATGGGTGATGGTAGGAGCGTCGATATATGGAGCCATGTACCGATGCCTATACAAATGTTTTTGCCTAGGAACTTATTGACATCTATATCGACACCTACAGTGATACCTATATTGATGCTTTTGCCCAAGAACTTATCAATATCTATATTGATACCTATACGTGCACCTATGCTAATGCTTTCTAGAAGTTACCAATGCTTATATGGGTGCCTTTTCCTATGCTTATACCAACGCTTTGGTAGAGGCATGGATATTGATCGCTATACCGGCAATGGGGCAAAAATACTCCTGTGTATTTGTGTCGGTATGGGGGCCGGTATACCCCTCATATGTTCTCGTGAAATAGAACCTCATAGGCTCTTTCTTTTCTAATTTTCTTTGAGTATATGGATAGACTCAATGTTAAATTATTTTTGCTAATAATCTTATTATGTAGCTTTAAAGTAAAACTAGAGTCCCATGATTTTGACACTAGCTGTGGTCTCAAAATACTTTCTCAAACAACCACTTAACCACCTCACATATTATTGATTAACTATGGATAGATACTTATAGTTATTTCTATCAATTTAGATGGGTTTTTAAAATTCGACTATGTAAGATTTTAAAAAAGATTGAGATTTCTATAAATGGGTTGCCTATGAAAGAGAAAAAACAACTAAAATAAAAGGTTTTCTTTCCAAATGACTAGGAGTGAAATTTCTACATATTATGTAGAGAGTAGCTAGGAGGGTCTATTGTTATTGAAGGGGTGAAGGAGGTTGTATGTGATCTTCAAAGATCACATACTTTCCTCCTTCACCAATCAAAAATATATACAGTTCAAAAATTAAGGTCCAATTGCATCATGACATGACCTATTTCTTCTCTAGCTATTTTATTTCCATTTCTACCATTCTTTTGTGCCTACATGTCTTGAAAATCATCTTGCATCAAGATTTGTGGTTATAGTAGAAGAATCCAATGAATCCCAAACCAAAAACACCCAAAAACATGGTTTCTCCTCATGGAACTCGTTCCTCAAGAGGGAGATGATTTCATTGATATAAAATAAAACATCTTAGGTTCCAAATTTCATCTGCCTTTCCATGTCTCCTCACTAGTGAAGAATATGAGAAATTTAACATCTATAATAGAGTAGTTATGCAAGAGATCATGGGAGCACTAATAGAGAAGGCTTGTAAGAGCATAGTTCTTAGACTCAAATTTAAGTTAGACTTCCAAACTAATATAGAATTATGAAGTCATTGATTTTCCTCTTTTCTCACTCTGAATTAAGCATATGAGTGAGTTAGACTTGGGATTATTGGTCTTAGAATTCTCGAGATGGATGTTGCATTCAAAGACAGATATAGGGTCATTGATGTGGTTTCTGTCCTATCACATGTGGCATTTAGTTGAAGTGTCATGGTTGAATGGTAATGTGGAATGCCTTTGACCATTTGAGTGCCTAGCTTGTCATAGCATGATGCTCAAGGACATATAAAGCATTACAATCCCTTTTAGTTATGGTCACCTCTTTTACATCTCTCCATTCGCCTATACATACATGATCTTTGCACTACCCCAGATATTGAATTGAGAAAATATACCCCTACCTTGTAACTCTCTATCTAAAGTTGTCTAGATCACCATTTAAGCTCTACCTAGAGACTTGAGGTGTTGGCCAAGTCATTGTAAATTGTTTTCATAGAAATTCAAAGCACATGCGTAGTTCTAATGACTAGGATGTTCCATTATTGCACTAAACACACTGAGGTGCACTATTATTACTTCAAGAAGAGATTCTCTAATGTGCACATAACTTTGGCATATATACCCACTAAGGAGAGAGATGCAAACCATTATAAAAAGGCATTGTGTGAATACGAGTTTAAAGGTTTCACAAAGCTCTTGGCATACTGCCTTTTATAGATTGATCCTAGTGCACTCATATGGTATTCGTAGTTTTGATGTCCCCAATGTTCCATGCTTGCACTAAACATGTTCATATGCACTATTATTTTGTCAACAAGATACTCTCTCATGTGCAAATGAATGTGGCATATATGCCCAAAGAGGATAATGATACAAACCATTCTACAAAGGCATTGCCTCACTAGGAGTTCAAACGTTTTGGAAAGGTTTAGGGTTATCCAAATTTATGCATTGAGAAGATCATAAGTATTAAATATATGTCCAATGCTACACTTCTCTTGTTTGATCATTGGACGTGGAGATGATGCAAGTCAGTAGAAGGACAGCTCTCTGATCTAGCTTAATCAACGATGGTGCAAGTCACCACTTGAAGAAAGATGTGAAAGGCGTTGCTGGTCATGAACTTGAGATTGAAGAGCACTCGATATGGCATGGATACAGAGGAGTTGGACGTTGTATTGCTATCAAAACTTACAAAGAAAAAGGAAGGAAATCTCTCTCTCTCTCTCTCTCTCTCTCTCTCTCTCTGTCTCTCTCTCTCTCTCTCTCTCTCTCTCCCCTCCCCCCACCCACACTACCCCCCAACTCCACCCATCCTCCAGTCTGCCCACCCTCTGCCTCCACTGCACCCACCCTCTGCCTCCCAACTCCCCCCACCCACACCACCCCCCATCTCCACCCACCCTCCACTCCACCCACCCTCCACCTCCTTTCCACCCACCCTCCTCCACTCCAACCTCCCTCTGCCTCCCTCCTCCCCCCACCCACACCACCCCCCAACTCCACCCACCCTCCACTCCACCCATCCTCCGCCTCCCTCCTTCCCCCACCCACACCACCCTCAACTCCACCCAACCTCCACTCCACCAATGCTCCACCTCCACTCCACCCACCCTCTGCCTCCCTCCTTCCCCCACCCACACCACCCCTTATCTCCACTCATCCTCCACTGCACCCATCCTGCGTCTCCACTCCACCCACCTTTCGCCTCCCTCCTCCTCTCGCACACACCACCCCCCAACTCCACCCATCCTCCACTCCACCCACCCTCCGCCTCCACTCCGCACCCTCTGCCTCCCTGCTCCCCCCACCCACACCAATCCCAAGTCCACCCACCCTCCACTCCACCCACCCTCTGCCTTCACTCCACCCACCCTCCGCCTCCCTCTTCCCCCATCCACACCACCCCCCAACTCCAGCCACTCTCCACTCCACCCACCCTTCGCCTCCACTCCACCCACCCTTCGCCTCCCTCCTCCCACCACGCACACGACCCCCCAATTCCACCCACCCTCTGCCTCCCTTCTTCCCCCACCCACACCACCCCCCAACTCCACCCACCCTCCACTCCACTCACCCTCACCCTCACCCTCCGCCTCCACTCCACCCACCCTCTGCTTCCCTCCTTCGCCCACCCACACCACCCCCCAAGTCCACCCACCCTCCACTCCACCCACCCTCCCAACTCCACTCCACCCACACTCTACCTCCCTCCTTCCCCCACCCACACCACCCCCCAGCTCCACCCATGCTCCACTCCACCCACCCTCCGCCTCCACTCCACCCACCCTCCACCTCCCTCTTCCCCCCACCCACACCCCCCAACTCCTCCCACCCTCTGCCTCCCTCCTTCCCCCACCCACACCATCCCCCAACTCCACCCACCCTCCACTCCACCCACCCTCCGCCTCCACTCCAACCACGTTTTTCCTCCCTCCTACCCCCACCCACACTACCTCCCAAGTCCTCCCACCCTCCACTCCACCCACCCTCTGCCTCCACTCCACCCACTCTCCACCTCCCTCCTTCTCCCACCCACACCACCGCCAAATCCACCCACCCTCCACTCCACCCACCCTCGGTGTCCACTACACCCACCCTCTGCGTCCACTCTACCCACCCTCTGCCTCCCTCCTTCCCCGCCCCACACCACCGGCAATCTCCACTCATCCTCCACTCCACCCACCCTCCTCCTCCCTCCTACCCCCACCCACTCTCCTCCTCTGCCCAAAACCACTCCTCCCACCCTCCTCCACCCTATGTCCCCCTCCACTCCACAAAGATTGGCAGAATAAGAGAACGACTTCAAGGGACAACAACCTCCTCTTCGTTTCATTTACTCTATCAATAGATTATAGCTTAGGTTGCTTCTGTTGTGGCATCCAAAGTCAACACTCAGAATAAAGCAAAGGAGGGAGTTTGGTAAAAAAGAGGATCGTTGGTGTATCTTCAACAGTTCTAAGTTTACTTGATGGGTGGAGAAACAACATTTCTAAAGTGTGCTAGAAGTAAAGAGTTTGTAAGGGGAGTTGGTTCACATCATACATTCAAGCTCATTTCATCCGAAACAATTGTTTGTCAAAAGCTACTACAAGAATTATGTGAAGGATAAGCTTCTAAGATCCAATACATTAGCATGGGTTGCATATAATGAGGATCCCACGATCTTTGCTTGGGAGCTCATAAATGAACCTAGATGTCCAGTCCAAGTGATTTTTCTGGATAATTCTGTTAAGAAAAAGACCTAAGCTTGTATTCAAAAGTGACAGTAAAAGTGTAAAAAGATAAATGAGTCTTGCCGCCAAAGATTTGTGATGAAAAAGCCCTGAGTGCCTATTTTTGAGGGTTTAATTTAAAGCTGGTGGCCAGTACCATATTTGACCTACCCCTCCAATTTTGGGGCAATCAATCGGCGCATATTCAGTGAACGTGGGAAATCGGGAAGACCCTCTTGGCCTATGGAAGCCTATAAAAGCAATGGAATTGCAAACATTGGATATACATGTCTTATCTCCGGCATCTCTTTGGTCCTCTCTTTGCACTCTATGGCTACAAGCCTATTGTAGGAAGTCACTCTGTGGTGAGCATACAAAGCATGGGCTTTTGAGTGGAGGGCTAATAGCACTATAGTGTGAAGAAGTGGCTTGTTTTTGTCATTTAGTCTGAGTTAGTGGTATTTCCGTGATCTTTCCCTTAGAGCAAGTCTTCATACCTTTTTACTGATCAGTGCAAGTCTTCATCTAGTTGTGTTCATTGTTTGTATTGGATGGATCTCTTGCAATGATTTTGTTTAGTTTTGGAATGGCACATTAGCCTAGAGCATCAACTTTTAGAGCATTTCTTTTTCCTATATTATGATCATCTGTTCGAACTAAGTAGTGGTTTAGTCTTTCATTATTGTAATTTGTCATTAATTTTCTCTTTGAGTATTTACAATACTGTGATACTATTGTGATCTGCCTGCTCAAAGAAATGTTAAAGGGTATACTTCCCTAAGGAGAACCTCCCTTGAGTAGGCAAAGTACTGGAAGTGCATATTTCTTGCTCCTGTTAAAAGTAGGTACCCCAGTACCTCCTCAACAATTAGGATGACTTCCAAGTGCATATACATATATAATTGTTAATGAAAAATTGCATTTATTAAGGAGCAACGGTTGGTGATGATGACGATAAGGAGGAGCATGATGATTGGCATTCACGGAGTTACTCGTTTGGCATACATGCCCAAAGGCAATATTCCAATGGGACAGCTGGAACGCATGATATGGAATTCAAGAAAGTACTGGGTGGAGAGTTGGTCTATTTCTAGCTTGTTTCTTCCACTCCACGGGCAATCAAAACAGACATGCACAACTTTCAATGTACTGCTCCAGATTTCAAATGCACCCTCCATTTCGCATCACAAATTCTCTCTGCCACATGCAGCAACATAGAGGATGCTCCCCAAAGCTACTGCTTGGCAATTTGGAGTACGAATCGCATTATCCTTGTCTAGATATTCATACCACTTTCCCCATGGGAGACTTTCATTTCGAATGTAGAGACTACCTTCCCCAGTATAGAATGGTTAAAATGCAACCCACAACCTGTATGCATATGGTTTTGATGGAGAAAAACACACATATGCACATGAGCATACAAGCACATGGACCCAATAGATCAATGCCCATATGAGCATTGGTATGGGCATCAGCATAGGTGATGGTATGAGCATCGATATATCTAGCAACATACCAATGCCTATACTGATGCTTTTGCATAGGAACTTATTGACCTCTATATCAATGCCTATAGTGACACGTATATTGATGCTTTTGCCCAGGAACTTATCGATGTCTATATTGATAACTATAACAGCACCTATGTCAATGCTTTGTAGAAGTTACCAATGCTTTTATGGGTACCTATATCAATGGTTATATCAGTGCTTTGGTACAGGCATGCATACCGATCCCTATACCAACACCAGGGAAAAATTAGTCCTGTGTATTTGTGTCGGTATCGAGACTAGTATACCCCTCATATATTCTAGTGAAATAGAACCTCATATGATGATAATGTTTTTAGATTGAGCCTCTTTCGTTTCCAATTTTCTTTGAGTATATGGATACATTCAACCTTAAATTCTTTTTTCTAATAATTCTCTTATGTAGCTTTAAAGTAAAAGTAAAGTCCCATGATTTTGATACTAGATGTGACCTCAAAATACTTTCTCAAACAAACTACTTAACCACCTCACATAGTATTGATTAACTATGGATAGAAACTTATAGTTATTTCTATCCATTTAAGTGGGTTTTGAAAATTTTACTTTGAAAGATTTTAAACAAGATTGAGATTGCTATAAATGGGTTGCCTATGAAAGAGAAAAAACAACTAAAATAAAAGGTTTTCTTTCCAAATGATCTATATAGATTGAGTAAATGAGTATAATTTCTACATATTATGTAGAGAATAGCTATGAGGGTCTATTGTTATTGAAGGGGTGAAGGAGGTTGTATGTGATCATAAAAATATCACATACTTTCCTTCTTCACCAATAAAAAATATGTACGATTCAAAAACTAAGGTCCAATTGCAGCATGACATGACTATTTCTTCTCTAGCTATTTTATTTCCATTTCGACCATTCTTTGGTGCCTATATGTCTTGAAAATCATCGTGGATGAAGAGTTTTTGGGTTATAGAAGAAGTGTCCAATGAATTCCAAACCAAAAAGACCCAAAAACATGGTGTTTCCTCATGGAACTTGTTCCTCAAGGGGGAGATGATTTCATTGATACAAAAGAAACCATCTTACATTCTGAATTTCATGTGCCTTTCCATGTCTCATGGCTAGTAAAGAATATGAGAACTATAACATCTATAATAAAGTAGTTATGCAAGAGAGAATGGGAGCACTAGTAGAGAAGTCTTATAAGAGCATAGTTCCTAGATTCAAAGTTAAGTTAGACTTCCAAACTAGGATATATTATGAACTCAATAATTTTTCTCTCTTTTCTTACCCTCAATGGAGAGTATGAGTGAGTTAGAGTTGGGTTTATTGGTCTTAGAATTCTTGAGATAGATGTTGCATTCGTAGACAGATATATGGTCACTAATGTTATTTATGTCCTACCACATGTGGCATTTAGTTCAAGTGTCATGGTGGAATGGTCATGTGGAATGCTTTTGACCATTTGATTGCCTAGCTTGTCGTAGCATGAAGCTCATGGACATGTAAAGCATTACAATCTCTCTTAGTTATGGTCACCTCTTCTCCATGTCCCTTATTTCCTAAGTTTCTACATGTCTCCTTTCAAATCTTTCTATGTGTGAGAAGGCTCTAAAAATTTGCATCAAAATAGTGAAGATCTTATATTACGATTGTGAGGATAATTCTCTTAATATTCATACTTTATGACCCACACACATACATACCATCCACAATCATCCATGCATAGTATTAATCTTGAAAGTGCTTGAGAAGCTCACTATGTACCATTCTTCCTTTTAACATTGATTCATGTGTATGTTTCTTATTGTTATCATCATCCATTCGCTTAAATCATTACATTAGTCCTCTCCATACCCAACTTCACCTTGACTTTGATATTCATGACACATAAACATTTCAACACTCATTAGCTTTGTACACCCATGTGTGTTCGAGGATCGAATGGGATTGCGATCACCTCCACAACATTCTATCACCCATGTATCCACTGAAGGCCACATCTCTCCATTAGCCTATAAATACATGATATATACACTACCCCAGATATCAAATTGAGCAAGCATACATCTACCTTGTAACCCTCTATCTAGAGTTGTCTAGATCACCATTTAAGCTCTACCTAGAGACTTGGGGTGCAAATCAATTTGGTATATATGCCCACAGAGAAAAATGATGTAAACCATTCTAAAAAGGCATTGCATAAATAGGAGGCTAAAGATTTCATAAAGCTCTCGGCATACTGCCATTTATGGATTGATCCTAGTGCACTTATATGGTACTAGTAGTTGTGATGACCCAAATGTTCCATGCTTGCACTAAACACATTCATATGCACTATTATTTTATCAATGCGCACTAAACACATTCAGATGCACTATTATTTTATCAATGAGAGAATCTCTAATGTGCAAATGAATGTGGCATATATGCCCAAAGAGAATAATGATCCAAACCATTCTACAAAGGCATTGCCTCACTAGGAGTTTAAAGATTTCTACAAAGGTTTGGGCTTATTCACATTTAAGGATTGACCTAAGTGACACTTATGTGTAGATGAGTGTTATTACATTTCGATAGTGAACACGTTGATGGTGCAGTTGTATAGAAGACCCAAGAACAACTTTAAGAAGCTCATTAGTTTTAAATATTTCTTTGAACTTACCTATGTGAAGACAGATCAAGACCTTACCGAGAAATAAAAACATTATACTATACATGAAATGCTCTAGCTTTATTTGGGATGGAGATTAATCATACCTGCAAGTGAATGGTTGAGAACCATTCTGGCCTTGCAGCCATGGCCTTATTGGGGTGAATGAGTTAAGTACGTGCAGAAATAGACAGTATTGAAGCACTAGACACGCAGTGAGGGACTAACTGATGTGAAGAGAGGAGATGTTATTGAACCGATTCTCATACTAAACGCATGTATGCTTAATTATATTCTGAGCTTGTAAGATGATCGATGCAGTTCAATTGCACATGTTTTCATCAACATATTAACTAGAAAGCAAATTTCTACATTGACGATAGAGCTGCACCGAACGTGAGAGGTAATAAAGCTGCAATGCAAAGGGAATGCAGGTGGCTGTGGGTGGTACGAAGATAGATGATGGATTAGGACGCCTTCCAAGTGCATGTACATATATTATTGTTAAAGAAAAACTGCATTTATTTAGGAGCAGCAGTGGCATTCATGGTGTTATTCATTTGGCGTAGATGTCGAAAGGGATTATTCCGATGGGACCGCTGGAGGGCGCGGTGCTGAAATCAAGCAACTTTCGACGTACTGCTCCAGATTTCAAAATAGACATGAGCAACTTTCGACGTACTGCTCCAGATTTCAAATGTGCCCTCCGTTCCGGACGGGGAATTCTCTTGGCCACACGCGGCAACATAGACGATGCTCCCCGGAGCTACTGCTTGGCCATTCGGAGCAGCAACCTCACGATCCTTGTCTGGATAGTCATACCACTTTCCCCATGGGAGACTTGCGTTTCGAATGTACAGACTTCCTTCCCCGGTATAGGACAGTTTAAATGCAACCCACTGCCCGTATGCATACGGCTCTGATGGACAAAAACACACATATGCGCACGAGCATATAAGCACAGCTGATTGTCCACAAGCAGTCTGAAATTGTACACTAAACAGCTGGTTGGCATCGCCAGTCAGCCACTTACCAACGTCGCTAAGTGCCTGTTTGAGTATGGTCCATTCTTCCGTTTCAAGGCCTGCAACCGTAATTTAGTTGACGAGAAAAATCACATTGATGGACCATGGAAAAACGAAGATGCGCAGAGAGGCTTGTTGGTGTTGATCACGGACTGTCACCGCCGAGAACAAACGCCGAGAACAAACGCCGCAACCAATACCATGAGGAGCGAAGCTGTTACGCTTCACAGTAGGCATAAATTGACAAGACAATATTTAGTCTGTTACACCTCACAGTAGGCATAACGTATGTCACATGCACTACACGAAAGTAGTTACACTTCCGAACTCTTACACGCAAAGGTTGGTGTAATAGGTATGTAGTGTATGTAGGAAATCTCGTAAAGGTGTTATAGGTATGTAGTCTACGTAGGAAATCTCGGACGTGTTTCTATGTGAACACATCCATACAAATTCATATACAGATAGACACCTACATACATTACACACACATATACATACATAGTCATATATATATATATATATATATATATATATATATATATATATAGAGAGAGAGAGAGAGAGAGAGAGCGAGAGAAAGAGAGAGAGACTCATATATCTATACATATGTTAGTATCCTTGCTTATCACTATTATGTTTGGATAACTTACCTAAAAATAAAACAGTGAATGGCACCGTGAGATGTTAGTGCATGAAATAGGATATGGGAAAAAAGATATGGAAAAAACAAAATAAAACCAAAGGACACTCATAGAGAATAACATAAGAAAAAAAGATCACACTCATCAAGATAGAAAAATAGAATAAGAGAAGAGCTAGAAATAAAACTTAGCTAAAGTAGGATACAGATGAAATAAAATGTTCTTATCTCTAATTGCTCATTTACTTTGAGTTAGTCTCTCATAGAATTAGGCACTCTCACTTAACTTGATTTAGAGGTTATATAGAGAGCATCTTTTAGGATGCAAGATGTTTGGCCAAGAAGGAGAGTTGCTCAAAAAGTAACTATTTGGCATACTAAAGCTAGTATTGGGATCCCATGAAATAAGGAACATGAATGCAACCACCATATTGAGTAAAGCATTCCAAAGATGATACTTGTTTAAGAGAAGTAAAAGTACTTTAAGATAGGAGTTCCAAGTTTGTAATCTAAAATAATCACCAATGGTACTTTAATGAGGGGAACGCGAAACTTGTATTCACCTCTCCTTAATGGGATTCCTGAGAAGAAAATGTGACCCTACTGATGGTTTACTTACGATTCTGTTGATGAAGAAATTCATTACATTCATTATCATTCCTTTTATCCTCTTCCCCCAAGATCTTCATGTATCATATTTTTCTTTATACATCTCTTTCATGCAAGTCTCATATTTTGTATTTCTTCTACAAAAATTTAGACGATGGAATCTTTAGTCTATGAGCTTATTGAAAGAACTTATCTTTTAAGTCCCTTTAGTTATGAAAATGATTTTCCTAATCACTACACTATAAATGTTGTTTGTACATGAAGACTATTTTTGAATTATTTTTGTTGCTTTTCACGTGTATACTGCTCAAGATTTGTTTTGTCTCACACTTCTATTGATTTAGTATGAGTGCAATAACATCATCATGTCCCTTCTAATAATGCGCTTTAACTTGGATTGATGAACTAGATCACCAAGAATTCAATCTTCATATAACGTTAACTTCAAACAGAGATGAAAATAAACTCAAGCATTGCAAACACCTTCATCAAAGCCAAAAGCATAGATCTAAAACAAAGCAACATTAAACAAACCAAAAAAAACTCTTAACTATACTTAACGTCTCAAAACTCATCATATTAGTTTTATTTTATTTTATGATTGCACCTTTGTTGTTATTGACTTGAGGATGGCACAAAAAGACTCGTTTCTTGATGGAGTTCTCTGCACACATAAATAATCAGTCTATTTTCGTGTTATTGCATCATCCAGATCTAAACAGACTTCAAATATCCAACGCGATTCTCATGTCACAAAACTTGATGAGACTTTCTAGAAGTTCTTGAAAGTGTAAGAAATAAAGTGACTTCAGCACGATGAAGTGCGCAAAAATCGTCACAAAGTCATTATTGACCTAAGAAACTAGCTGAAAGCAAGATTATAGATGTATATGAATAATCATACCAATGCAGGATATTTCAAGTGCGCCTTTGAATCAAACTTCGCTTGTTGACTTCAATCCATTACCAAGTACAAAGTATTCTTGCAAAAATAATACAAGGCTCAATTTTTACCTCTTGTACTCACTGCAGAGAGTACGAAGGATTTGAGAATTATCTATAGATACAGAACACATCAACATCAGCAATTCACTGTTAGATAATCTGCACTCATCTTAAATATGATATAAAGAAAATAAGAGAAAGAATATATAGTCAACAGCCTGATTTGATCTATGCCTGATCATAAACAACTGGGGTAATTCGAACGAATTTTGATGTTCATCAACAGTCTCAGTTTTGAGGTTGAATATATATGGACCAGCGCATATTTTCCTTGCCCATAAAGTAAGTAGTAATTTAAACTCTGTCAAACTAGACATTTTCAATAGAGTTAAATCAGATTGCGAACAAAAAGGAATGTAAGTGCAACATGCTTGATGGTCAGAGAATCATGAATTCTTATGAGTATTTAGCTCTCAATAGTTTTCAATACATCAAGATGAGCTAAGCGCACAGTTAAACGCGATTGATCGTAGGAGCATCAGAATCGAGTGAAGTATATATTTCGTGATGTATGATGCAGCAGACCTAACTGCAATATATCATATCCGATTTATGATGTAGAGAATTCAGAGTTCTAACATGCAATCATTTGGCCATATATAGTCGTTGTAATAGTTTTTTGTCAGAGAATAAGTCCTTCGTCAATTAAGCGCAAACCAAAAGCATAACAAAGCAGAGTACCATACATCCAGAAAAAATCAATGAAGGATAATCGTCATGCGCACCCTTCGAACTCGTGCAAGGAGTTTCGTCCTTCATATCGAGCCGCCACGAGGTTCCAACCTCCAGATCGATGTCGCATGTAGGCTGTCCTCCGCAACTTGGATATCATAGTACAATCGAGATTTCTCCAATTTTGTGCACCCTCCCTTATCAGCCTTCTTCTGACTAACATGAGGTTTATGCAATCGCTTCCTCGGAGCAAGAAGAGGACCGCACCTCCCTGGCCGTACTGTCGAAGATAGCCTTCCCCTTTCTCTCTCGCGGCTATTCCCCCCTTCCTCAGATCATGTCTGCCAGAGAAGAAAACGTGAAATGGCCTCCCTATCGTCCTTTGTCGTCCTCCTTCTATGTTATTTTCAGATGATTCTGATCGCCAGAACTTGCCACATCAATATCAGATGTTGGCCTCCTTTCCTCCGTCGAATCCTTTTTCGATGCTTCTTAGAGATTTTTAGCGCCAAATACAACGTTAAGTTGGGCCCCCTTCATGCATCGCAGCAGCCCGCTTATATCGTGGATCATGCTTTTTCCTCAGATGCCTTTTTCCAGCGACCTCTCTCCTCTGCATGTTTGCCACCCCAAGACTCCAGAAGCAACGTTGTGTTCTCCATGCGGCTCATTACAAAAGAAACTTCCTAAATCCATCATGTATATCAACTTCTAGTCAACTTCTAGTCCTGATGACTCGTATGTACACGTATGCATAATCATCCTCACACTTTATTTTAGTAATTTGTGACCAATTTAATATATTCTTAGTAATTTTATTATTATTATTATTTAAGTCTTCACACGCATAATTTCATAGGTTCTCATGCGCAAAAGTAAGAGAACACATATATATATGAAAAACATACCTACACACATAAACACACACACATATTGTTCACAAAATACCAAACTCACACTTATGCACACAAATCAAGAGGGTCATATGAGCAAAGGTTCACATGTAATGAAATTTTTCATTCACAATACTCACTCATTTTAATTTTTAACTATATTGTTTTAATTTTGCAGGTACTTTCTCAATTCACAATCTCAAAAACCTTAACGTTACCAAGTAAAACCTAGCGTTTTCACAAGGAAATTTATCAACTTTATAATTTTTTGAAATAAACATAGAACATGTAATGGAGAGGATTTCTCTCCGACATTCACCCCCACCAAACCTGGACATGGCCCTCGATGGGCCAACCTGCAGTTCAATAGGAAGCAATATAAAATTCTTTAGAAAACTATTCATGAACCAAATGCTATTAGTCTATAAAAAGTGCTTCTATCATTAGTACATCTTCTAATAGCAAAGAAAACTTATAAAATTATGTAATCTTGAATTTCAACCTTTTTGTTCAATGCATGAGTTGGAAAATAGGTTTTAGAAAGAAACTATAGAAATCATTCAAATAGTGTTCGTACTAACTCTTCTATTAACTTTGTTAATAAGTAAAGCATATGTTATATAAGCCTTCTATCCTCATCTCCTAGCCACTTGCCATTAAGATACAAAAAACTAATTCCCCTCTAGCATAAATCCGCCTTATATAGCCCGCTTTTCAATTCAGAAGAGATTTCAAGACCACAACTCATTCATTGAAATCATTTGATTTTTCTTTCATCTCTTTTTTCATCATAATTTTTCTTTTTGTCATTTTTTTTCTCTTTTCATATGCAGCTATCATTAATGTACTGCTTTCAATTTTTTCTTCGCAACTTTTTTGATGAAGGGGAAAGGCTTAACCCCTAATCGGAGCAAAGGATGTAGAGGTAAGCTAAAGCGGGAACTAGGATCTCTTTATTAAAATGGGTCAGATTTAAGGAAGCTTACCTATATAAAACAAGCCTACTTCTACTAGGAGTTGCAAGTTAAGGGTTCCTTCAACTATTCATATGACAGCCATAGGTCTCTAATCCCTATTTTCCCTTCAAGCATGTTCCTACTTCAGTGTAAATTCTACTTTTCATAATTTTAAGAAGTTTCTTAACCTATCTGAAGAATGTACATCTTTTATCATGAAATGCAAAGAAAAACAAAACATAAAACATTAATTAGGTTTAGAACTATTTCACCTGATCGACATAGAATTCTTCTTCAACTGCTCTTCAAATTCTTCATAGTATTGTCAAACCATCAATTTCATAATGCATCGTCAATTCCATTTCCATTGCCTTCCTTTGATCTTCTCCTGCATTCAAACACTAAACACGTGATAAGAAATATCGAATCAAAATATTCATATATTCACATATAATTCATGAAAGGACTTTATAGTATGTATAGACGATTCAAAAACTATTGCTCTTCTATCTAAAGCTTTGGTTAGTACCTGTTATCAAAACCCTCATAAAGATCATTAGTATAAAATAATCATCAAACTAAGCATTGCTTAAAAAACTCATTAATTCAACCTTTTTCCTTTAATTAAAACTTACCTTTTGATGAGAGAGATGGTAAAGTCCCGTTCAGAATTACCTTTTGATGAGGGAGAGATAAAACTCCCATGCTCGTGCTCGTAATTATGTTTTGTTTAGGGAGAGATAAAACTCCTCGTGCTCGTGCTCGTAATTATCTTTTGTTTAGGGAGAGATAAAACTCCTTGTGCATGTGTGTTTTTAATTTTGAGGGAGAACACTACAAAACTCCCGTTCATAATTACCTTTTGATGAGGGAGAGGTAAAACTCCCGTTCTCAAAATTTATATTTTTGTTTTTGAGATTGCCTGAGATTGCCGGGCCGTGGTGCTTCACGTCAGGTTCACCAATTCATCGGCGTGAAAGCGACCGCCAAAAATACGACGCACGCGGGGTGCTTGGAGCAATCTCAGGTCATTGGATTTGAAGATAAAAACGCTCATCCCATGATTTAAGTGAATCAAGTAAATGCAAAAAGTATGGATTATAGCTCTTTCACAGAAATTAATGATTCCATAATATCCTATTCTATTATGTCTCTCAAATTCATCTTAGACATATGACCTAAATCATTATCTTCTTTCCAAATCTTCATAAACAAAATCTTGCTAGTCTACCATTATTGGGATTTCAAAGTTGTTAATAGATGTAGGAGTTTATGATATTTGATTGAAGTTATATTCTTTACAACCAATAATCCACTTCGTTTAGAATGTTTATATATATAGAGTAGTTAAACTATGAACTCACAATGTAAACTATGAACTCATAATGTTTTTTGTAGTAAGAAATTAATATACTTCAGAGAAGAAAATGTGAGCCTACTGATGGTTTACTTACGATTCTGTTGTTGAAGAAATTCATTACATTCATTATCGTTCCTTTTATCCTCTTCCCCCTAGATCTTCATGTATCAAATTTTTCTTTATGCATCTCTTTCATGAAAGTCTCATATTTTGTATTTCTACAAAAATTTAGACGATGGAATCTTTAGTCTATGAGCTTATTGAAAGAACTTATCTTTTAAGTCCCTTTAGTTCTGAAAATGATTTTCCTAATCACTACACTATAAATGTTGTTTGTACATAAAGACTATTTTTGAATTATTTTTGTTGCTTTTCACATGTATACTGCTCAAGATTTGTTTTTTCTCACACTCCTATTGATTTAGTATGAGTGCAATAACATCATCATGTCCCTTCTAATAATGCGCTTTAACTTGGATTGATGAACCAGATCACCAAGAATTCAATCTTCATATAATGTTAACTTCAAACAGAGACGAAAATAAACTCGAGCACTGCAAACACCTTCATCAAAGCTAAAAGCATAGATCTAAAACAAAGCAACATTAAACAAACTAAAAAAAACTCTAACTGTACTTAACGTTTCAAAACTCATCATATTAGTTTTATTTTATTTTATGATTGCACCTTTGTTATTATTGACTTGAGGATGGCACAAAAAGCCTCGTTTCTTAATGGAGTTCTCTGCACAAATAAATAATCAGTCTATTTTCGTGTTATTGCATCATCCAGATCTCAGCAGACTTCAAATATCCAACGCGATTCTCATGTCACAAAACTTGATGAGACTTTCTAGAAGTTCTTGAAAGTGTAAGAAATAAAGTGACTTCAGCACGATGAAGTGCACAAAAATCATCACAAAGTCGTTATTGACCTAAGAAACTAGCTGAAAGCAAGATTATTGTATATGAATAATCATACCAATGCAGGATATTTCAAGTGCGCCTTCGAATCAAACTTCGCTTGTTGACTTCAATCCATTACCAAGTACAAAGTATTCTCGCAAAAATAAGACAAGGCTCAATTTTTACCTCTTGTACTCATTGCATAGAGTACGAAGGATTTGAGAATTATCTATAGATACATAACAAATCAACATCAGCAATTCACTGTTAACCATAATGAACGATCAAAACCCAACAAAAGTAAAAGGCGTAGTTTAGATAATCTGCAGTCATCTTAAACATGATATAAAGAAAATAAGAGAAAGAATATATAGTCAACAACCTGATTTGATCTACGCCTGATCATAAACAACTGGGGTGATTGGAACAAATTTTGATGTTCATCAACAGTCTCAGTTTTGAGGTTGAATATATATGGACCAGCGCATATTTTCTGTAACCCATAAAGTAAGTAGTAATTTAAACTTTGTCAAACTAGACATTTTCAATAGAGTTAAATCAGATTGCGAACAAAAAGGAATGTAAGTGCAACATGCTTGATGGTCAGAGAATCATGAATTCTTATGAGTATTTAGCTCTTAGAAGTTTGCAATACATCAAGATGAGCTAAGCGTACAGTTAAACGCGATTGATCGTAGGAGCATCAGAATCGAGTGAAGTATATATTTCGTGATGTATGATGTAGCAGACCTAACTGCAATATATCATATCCGATTTATGACGTAGAGAATTCAGAGTTCTAACATGCAATCATTTGGCCATATATAGTTGTTGTAACAAGTTTTTCTAACATGCAATCATTTGGCCATATATAGTTGTTGTAATAGTTTTTGTCAGAGAATAATTCCTTCGTCAATTAAGCGCAAACCAAAAGCATAGCAAAGCAGAGTACCATACATCCAGAAAGAATAAATGAAGGATAATCGTCATGCGCACCCTTTGAACTCGTGCAAGGAGTTTCGTCCTTCATATCGAGCGGCCACGAGGTTCCAACCTCCAGATCCATGTCGCATGTAGGCTCTCCTCCGCAAGTTGGATATCATAGTACAGTCGAGATTTCTCCAATTTTGTGCACCCTCCCTTATCAGCCTTCTTCTGACTAACACGAGGTTTATGCGATCGCTTCCTCAGAGCAAGAAGAGGACCGCACCTCCTTGGCCGTACTGTCGAAGATAGCCTTCCCCTTTCTCTCTGGCGGCTATTTCCCCCTTCCTCAGATCATGTCTGCTAGAGAAGAAAACGTGAAATGGCCTCCCTATCGTCCTTCGTCGTCCTCCTTCTGTGTTATTTTTAGATGATTCTGATCGCCAAAACTTGCCACATCAATATCAGATGTTGGCCTCCTTTCCTCTGTCGAATCCTTTTCCGATGCTTCTTAGAGATTTTCAGCGACAAATACAACGTTAAGTTGGGCCCCCTTCATGCATCGCAGCAGCCCGCTTATATCGTGGATCATGCTTTTTCCTTAGACGCCTTCTTCCAGCGACCTCTCTCCTCTGCATGTTCGCCACCCCAAGACTCGAGAAGCCACGTTGTGTTCTCCATGCGGCTCATTACAAAAGAAACTTCCTAAATCCATCATGTATATCAACTTCCAGTCAACTTCTAATCCTGATGACTCGAATGTACACGTATGCATAATCATCCACACAGTTTATTTTAGTAATTTGTGACCAATTTTATATATTGTTAATAATTTTATTATTATTATTATTATTTTTATTATTAAAGGCTTCACACACATAATTTCATAGGTTCTCATGCGCAAAAGTAAGAGAACACACACACATATATATATATATATATATATATATATATATATATATATATATATATATATATATATATATATATATATATATATATATATATATATATATATATATATATATATATATAACATACCTACACACATAAACACACACACATATTGTTCACAAAATACCAAGCTCACACTTATGCACACAAATCAAGAGGTTCATATGAGCAAAGGTTCACATGTAATGAAATTTTTCATTCACAACACTCACTCATTTTAATTTTTACCTATTTTGTTTTAATTTTGCTGGTACTTTCTCAATTCATAATCTCAAAAACCTTAACGTTACCAAGTAAAACCTAGTGTTTTCACAAGGAAATTTATCAACTTTATAATTTTTCGAAATAAACATAGAACATGTAATGGAGAGGATTTCTCTCCGACAACGGTGATGAGGCATCCAACGTCGGGTTTATTGGAACCTTGCTTTGTAGCCAAGCATTATCATGGTTTGCCCCAATCTTGGAGAAGAACATGTCAGTACTTCAAGACTATGAGGGGTTTCTTTGAGAACTCACTGCCACATTTGGAGATGCAGACACAAGTCGAGTGGCAGAAAAAAAAACTTTGGAAGTTACGTAAAGTTAATCGCCTTGCCTCTACTTATGCATTAGAATTTAGGTAGTTGATATGTGATCTCACTTGGCATGAAAATTATTTCATGAGCCAATTTACATGGGGTCTAAGAGATGATGTGAAGGACCTTCTACTCATGATGCCAGAGGTTAACACATTAAATGGATACATCATGCAAGCTATTCAATGCAATAATCGACTTTTTGAAAGGAAACAAGAAAAACAAGTAGAAGGAAGACCTCGCAATGGAAATCCTTCTTGTCCACTCCTAAAGATGATTCTATGCCTAAAACTATGCAAATAGATGTTACTAGGTTCCAACCTCTAACACAAGGAGAGATAACAAGTCCTGCCTCTATTGTGGAAACCTTGGGAATATTGGAGTTAATTGTCCCAACAAGAGAACAAACTCCAGAGTTGTAGCCACACTTGTAGAGCACGGAAATGAGGAAGTCCAATTGTAAAAGGGACCATACAGTGGGACCATGATATAAGAAAGGCTCTCATAATTCCAGTTACACCCATAGAAGCATGTCTTGCACCAGTCAAGTTAATCATGCCCACAAAGACCCTTTCCCTTATAGCACTAGTATATTGAGGAGCTTCCTCATGTTCTATCGATGAAGGATTGGTCAAGAAATGTGGAATTCTTGTACTTTGGAGGAACAAACCAATAGTAGCTGAAGTAGTAGATGGACCCTAAGAAGATCAAGACAATTCTTGATTGGCAACCACCTTCCTTTGTTTGAGATGTACAATGTGCCCAAGGGTTTGCTAATTTTTACAAGATATTCATCAAAGATTACTCCAAGATAGTGACACCTCTTACCAAGATTATTGGGAAACTCCAAATTCTCAGGATCCAAGAAGCAGAAAAAGCCTTTCAGGCCTTGAAATTAGCATTCACCAGTGCTCCAATTCTAGCCGATCTTGATTCTAGCAAGCCCTTCTTCCTAGAGCCAAATGCATTAGACTTCACATTAGGGGCAATTCTATCAGAATATAGAGATGATGGACACCTACATCCAATTGCTATCATTCAAAGAAATTTTCCTCCTTAGAGATTAATTATGAAACCCATGATAAAGAACTTCTTGCCATAGTAGCCGCGTTTGATACCTCACATCACCATCTAGAAGGAGTAGTTCACAAAGTTACTCTGTATACAGATCACAATAACTTAGAGTATTTTATGAACACCCGCATCCTTAATAGAAGGCAATACACATGGAGTAACTTTCTATCCAAGTTCCACATCTTCATCACTTACTATCCAGGACATCAGCAATGTCAGCCAAATGCCTTGTCTAGAAGATCTTACCTTGCACCAAAGAAGGGTGAAGAGGCCTTTGATCAACAAGAGAGTGTATTACTTAAGCCTGAGCATCTCTAGTTAGTAGCTATCTCTTCAAGCCATCATGAAGATTCAGCCTTGAACCATTTGATCCATGAGAATCTACCATAGGATGAATTGTTTTGTAATGTTAAGCACAAAAGTCAAGAAGGAAAAGTCCAAGAAGTAAAGGAATTTCTCGTGAATCATTTATGTCTTTTTCATCATCTTGCTTTCTCTTTTCTTAAACATTTGCAATATGAGAATATATAGAGAATTGATCAACGAGTGAATTCAAAGTAGTCTTTTCCATGATATCATCTCTAGCATTAATTAGAGCTTCAATAGAGTAATTTCTTGTTTCTCTAGATTGATCAGTTTTAGAATCACTATCTAGACACTCTAATTTTATTGCAAAAGACCCTTTATCTGATTCAGATTCTTGTATAGTTTCGGCATTCCTCCTTTTCCCCAATTAATAGCTAAAGGAAGATGTATCCTATAATCACACAATTTTCTGTCAATGTCAATGACAAGTCATTGTTCCTTAGCTTCCTTTAAAGCCTCACAAGTATAGATAAGAGGATCAGTGAAGTCACACCAAATACATCTCTTAACGTTGGAAGTTTAATGCTCATTAAAGCTCCTTTTGTTGGTCATTTGAGGAATAGGTTGAGCTACTATTGGAGAATTAGGAGTTGAAATAGGTTGAGGAAATATAGTAGGTTGATTTTGTGCAAAGGATTTACCTTGAGAATTTAGTGCATATACTACATTTTGTAAAGCAGATACGTCTTTCGACATGTTTTCATGCATTTGCATCATATTATCCAACTTATTAAACAAAATTTTGAATTGTAGATCAGTTGGAACTTCAGATGTAGATGTAGTTTGCTCAGCCTTTGAAGCTATATTAGTCTCTCTAGGTCCATGAGTAGATGGGAAACTAGGAGATGGATAAGGCATTGAATCATAAAGAAGAGATTGATGGTTCTTCATATGTGCAACTTCCTTAACCACTATCTTCACAATAGCCCAATCATGAGTAATTCCATATCACATACTCGGCTGCTCAAGTCTTCGTTCAACCTCAATTCTTACATCTAGAGTCAAAATCTTAACGAAATGTAATACTATGTCCTGATTAAGGGCTACTCTATCATTTTTTGGTAATCGAAAAAACCGTTTCATAAACTCACCATGAAGTTGAGTAATAGAAACTTGAGATTTTGGGGAACTAACCCACTTCATGAAACCTTCTCTACTATGCTGGCTAAAATCATGTAGATAGAATTCTTTATGTACCTCTTTCGTGAATTCCTCCCATTCAATTTTATTATCCAATTCAATAATAGCCATAATTATTCCTATGGCAAGTCTACATATGTACATTATCCAATTAGACTCTGGTAAGCCATGAATTTTAGCTGATTCTTCAAATGTATCCAAGACATTTGTTACATTTACTCTTATGAACTTACCTTTGTCCCTTAATAAAGATTCAATAACTTTTTTACCTTGATTTTTCATGCATCATGTTTTTAAATAATATGTCCATTTTTATATCTTGATTTGATTTAATTTGAGAAAATTTAACAATGTCTTGAAATTGTTTTTTAACCCTTGCTTTATGTTCAACTACCAATTCTACAATCCAATTGATGTCCAGTTTTGATGTTTTAAAATGTACCAAAGATTTGCAGTTAAACCAAGGTTTGAAAGTAAAAAGAATCCGTACCAATCAAGGCTTAAAGAATAGGTTCTATCAACGTGCACTTGTGAATTTTGATACATTATTTGTCAATTGATCAAATCCTAAATACAAATTTTGCTAAGCATATGATGTGTGTGCAATCGTTTGGTTCTTTCATTGTCAATGAGAAGGTGGCGTGATAAGGATAACACACTTGTAAATCTTTGTGGAGGTGCTCACACCAAGCTGATCAGCCCTTGACACCCAAGATATTACAAGGTTTAAGAAATAGCTACCGCTCCCATGGATATAGAAGCAAGCACAACAATTATTGATTTGCAGAATGTTTGGTTGGTGGATCAATTCAACTACCTTGTTCAACGGCTTAAACAGGGTGTTTTTAGAGAACTCAATTGACAAAGAAAAATAAATGCATCATATCATCATATCATCTAAAAATCTTATGTTCAATATTTATGTTTGGTGATCATGTTTAGCATGAACCTTGTTTCAATTGTATATGATCGAAACAAGTCATCGTTTCAAAAGACAATCAAGTATATATCATAACTTTGTTCATTTACAAATATTTCTTTATTGCAAATGACATTAAGAGTGTTTTAGATCAATAAACTCATGGGGTTTTGTTTTATCATTGATTAAATAGTGATACACGTCCTGTAATGCATTCTGTGTTATAGAAAAGATGATCCTCGCTTAACTCAAGAGAATAGTTTATGAATTCAATATTTATTATCAATTTTTCACATATTAAGGTAAACTCAAAACGTTTTCAAGTAAGAAAAAATGTTTTTTCTATTGTTTAACAAAATATTATCAAAGTCATTAACACAAAAAATCTTGTTTAGGACGGCAAGCATAAGAGAATTGTACCACAAATCCACACTGCCTACATATCCTCTTATTTATGAAATTTGGTTACAATAGACATTACATTAAGCACAAATGTTTACAGGTAAATGAACATTTATTTCCAATCTATTAATCCTTCAGCACGCATAGGTTTATATCATCATTTCTTGAAAATAATTTTATATAAAAATGAACACAAAAAATGCTTATCTGCTCAGCTTTGCTTACAAAATGCACACAAAAATGCTTATCTACTCAGTGATTGCTTACACAATGCATTCAAAGGTCATAAAATTGAAATACTTTTGCACCGTTGTCAATGCTTGTCTTACTTGATCATTAGGGTTCTTACTAATCTATCAGACTTTGGTAGAGGAATATGCACACATATTTGAGCCAACTCTTCAAGTGTTATAACAACACTAACTATAGCCAATCGATCTTGTAGCTCTTTTATCTGTTTGATAAAATATTCTACCTCTTGAGCATTAGAATGTTCTCTATATCCTACTATGCTTCTTGATCCCATACTAATGAACCAATATTCTCCAAGCCTCATACACTTTAGTAGTGTTTTGAACTAAAATAAGAATAAAATCATATTCTCCAAGCCGCATGCACTCTAGTAGTGTTTTGAACTAAACTAAGCATAAAAGCCACATGCACATGGTGACAATTGCACATAATGCATTATCACTGTTCCTCTTCCAAGCTCATAGAAGATCTAGATCTTGATGAATCCTCACTCTTCAATTTTTTGAATCTTCACTTGGTATTATAGGAGTCTAAAATTGCAAAGATTTTGAGCTTCTAGAGCATATAGCTGGTTCCATCCAGCTTTCCTTCAATGAATGCGGGTAAACAAATTTGAATAGGTGTAGCATTACCATTGTTGGAGTTTGAACACCAGTGTTTGATGCTGAAGCCATCATGTAGTAGGCTAAAATAGAGATACTTCTCAAGCTATTTAAACCTTAGAGTTTTGATAACATGCAATAAAGTAGTTATGCAAGAGAAGAAAATAGCTCTAGTAGAGAGAATAATAGATATAGTAGAAATTCAAAAAACTCTACTAACATGAAATATAAAGAGGATGACATTCTACACATGGTCCATCAAGGTAGAGCTTAAATGGTGATCAAGTGAACTCTAGATAGAGATTTACAAAGTAGGGTATGCTTGCTCAATTTGATATCTAGGGTAGTATAGAGGTCATGTAAATATAGGCTAATGGAGAGATGTGGCATTCCGCAAACGGCTATAAATGGGTGATACAATTTGGGCAACCATCACCCATGTACTCCCCACATGCAGTGTAGGCTAGTTCAATTCACCTAAGAAATACAAATGATTTTAGTATTTCATAGGAAGTACTCCATGGCCCCTTGGGACTCCTCAGCTAGGGTGCATGTTGCCTCCGTTTGACTCCCTTGTCGGGCCTACTCACCACTACCATGGATCCCACAATTCGGGATCCTAGTAGATTGCTCTCCTTACAATACCTTGCATGGTCCAATTTGACCTTCATCAAACATGCAAGTTGGGATTCCCATCAATTGGGTAATGCATACTTAGATTCTCCTCAGAATGGGGGCCTAACAAAATGTTCATTAGTACATAAAATCATGAGGGATAGGCATTGATCATGTACTAAAAACATCATCCTCACACCTTGAACATGTGAAAACGAAAAGAATGATTCTCTGTTTTCCTAACTTCAACATCCAAAGACCCTATTTGTGTTTGATGGAATCTTTGATGAATTAATTAATTCCTAACCACCTTAACTCCACCACCCTTGTTCACTTGTATAATGAGTGTTGATGATAAATTCAAGCCTAAATGCTTGGTCACTTATTCTAAAGTTCATATGTTCATTCATGTATTAGCACATGAATGATCTGTTGTAAAAAATTTATTTTTACTCCTAAAAGTGCATATATGGAAGCACTTGAAATTAGTTCTTAGGAGAATCGTCCATGAATTATTTGGTGAGGATTTATGAAAAATTAAATCCTAAAACCTTGGAACACTTTAAGGTAAAAACTCAAATTCAAACTTGAATCTTTGCTCCAACAAAAGGTTGTAAAAGAGGACTATCTAGTCACGTGGAATCATAGATGTTAGAGGCATTTGTGTGGGATATCGAGCTCACACTATAGCTCTACTATTTCCGTCAAATTGTGCAACAACACTACCAATGTCAATGTAATTTATGGGCATTAATACATATATTTTTCTCATTACTCATCTCTTCTACTTTGTCATATACTACTCAGAATAGTGAGATTCTCTAATCCATTTCTTAGTGTGTACTTCATCATTTGTAGTAACTTAAATTGGTCTAGAATCATAAGACTATCTTTCGTATTGCTACAAAGTTTCATAAATATTTCCTCAACCAATCTCGAGCTATGTGCAAAACATTTCTCTCTTGTTTGCATATTGTTAACTGCCTAAAATGTCGGGATGCACCTTAGTTTCACTAAGCATCATTCTTAGAGCATAGTTAATCATTTTAAGTGAAATAACTTGCAAATGTTAGCTAGACAAGTTAATTAGATATGCCCAAAAGGATTTTGTTCAGTTGTTAGCAACGGAAGAGAACTGATCATTTCTCTAGGTAGGTGTAGGTACGAAAATAGCAAGTTTTTGGCTCACAGTGAAACTCCAACTTATCTGTTTTGATCCAATGCTTTTAGAATCATCTTCCAAAGTACTTGAGTCATTATTTGTGCTTCCTATAAATCTTAAAATTTCTAATTTGAACTCCTTGACTCAGCTTGCAGCTGTGTGAAGCAAGAATTTGTAGTGTTTCATGTCTAGAAGGTGTCCACCATCTCCTCCAACAATGGTATCAAAGCTACATGAAGGTAAAAATGAAAGATGGATTTCCATCATTCAATAACAAATTCTAAACGGACTATTATCTAGCTTGGTCCCTAAGGATGAAGGCTTTCCTCCAAGGAAGAAGCTTATATGTTTACATATCTCGAGATGAAGAAATGTCAACCTTTAGAAGCAAAAAAACCAACCTACAAGAGAAAAGCAAGAGAGACTAGATGCATGGTATGAAAAGGATGATCTAGCCAGTTCTTACATACTCAATTCAATATTTGATTTCGTGTTACCTCACATTAGGAATTATAAGAATTTCCAAGAGATTTGGGAAGTTCTATCTTCATACTTCTTATCAAATGCAAGGGCATAAAAGAATCAAATTTGGATGGAGTTCACGACCTTGAAGAAGCAATCAAAGCAAAGTGTAGCTGACTATGTGACCAAGATGAAGGATGTAATTGATCAACTTGGGAGTATTGAAGAAGAAATAGAAGAGGATCAGATAGTAATGTAGATCATAAATGGCATGAAGGTTGATGAAAAATGGGAGTCATTTACCACAACAATGAACCTATATATGGAAATGCAGATACCTGACCTCAATACATTGATGGGACAACTCTTCGCACATGAGACAAAGCTCAACAAGAATGGTGATACTTCTAGTGGTAATCAATCTTCTACCCTTTACATAGATAAAAATAAGATTAAAGATAAAAGAAAAGGTAAGAAAAATGAAGAAGATGCAAGTACCTCCCAAGTGAGCTTCACATGTAGAGGAAGAGCTACTAGAGGAAAGGGTAGAGGAGAAAAAAAGGTAGGGGGAGAGCATACAACTCTTCATCTTGCAACATGTTTTGCTTGAACAATCATACCAGAGATGAATGCTTCAAGAACACAAAGAATCAAAGAGGAGGAGGCTTCGATGGAGGAGGCTATGGACAATCAAGGGCACATTCAATAACAGAGGAAACAAGTACCATAACAATTACAACCAAGGCTACAACAAGAACTAGAAGGAGAGTCTACAACAACAATACAGATGATCAAGAGGATTCCCTATTACTCATGAATATGATAGCCAAGCAAGGTGAAGATGATGATTACCTATTCTAAGTAGCCAACAATAACCAAGAATCTAATAAGTGTTGGATAGATTGTTGAGAAGGGTCTATAGGTTAGATCCATAAGGCATGGAGCATATGTGGAGGATCCTCAACAAGGCTCCAAAAGGATTGCAAAAGGTGAAAAATCTGGTGGACTTCTTAGCTTTGAAGTTGAAGATACAAGAAATATTGCTCTCTTCAATTAGAAAGACCAAACCCTATCCGAATTGGAGATATGGCATAAGAGATTAGGACATATAGGTGAAAGGACATTCAAGCAGATATGTACAGACCAGAGTGTGCTTGGCATCCCAAATGTGTCCAAGCAACACATGATTTAGAAATGTGGAGCATACCAATTTGGCAAGTCACATAAGCAACCATTCAACAAAAAGAGGATACATGTATGAAGACTACTTGTAGCTTGTACACACAGATGTTTGTGGTCCCAGCAGAGAGCCATCAATTTTAGGGTTAAGGTATTATGTGTCATTGATAGATGACTATAGTAGCTAGACAATATTTTATTTTATGAAGCATAAAGATGACGTCTTCACTTGTTTCAAGAAGTATTTGGCATTGGTTGAGAATAAAACAAGTAGAAGTTTGAAGAGGCTCAGATCTGATGAAGCTGGTGAGCATTTCTCACGTGGATTTGACTCCCTCTTAAAGGAAAAAGGCATAAAGAGAGAGAGATTACAACAAGGAACACTCCAAAACTGAATAAAGTGGTAGAGAGAGGAAACAGATTATGAGTAGATGCTACAAGATCAATGTTGAATGAGAAAAAAAACCCTAATTATCTTTGGCCAGAGGGTCTTTCCACAGCCACTTACCTACTCAATAGGCTTCCATCCAAATCTGTGGCTGCAATGGCACCTTATGAGGCATGGAATGGTAGGAGACCTTCTTTAGATCATTGTAAGATCTTTGGGTGCATTGCTTATGCACACATACCCTCACATAATAGAGGAAAGCTTGATCCAAAAGGTGAAAGATGCATATTCATTGGCTATGATCAGAATCAGAAAGAATGTAGGTTATATAATCCCACTATGAAAGGAATTAGAGTTAATAAGGATGTGGTATTTGATGAAAATAACTCTCGGTTTGCGGATTGTTGTAGGAAAATAAAGCTACTCTTTGATTTGGCGATTGATTTTGCAAATCTGACTAAGGAAGAACCACATACATCAGAGGATGTCAGCTCGAAAGATGAAGAACAACTTGCGTTTGAAGCTTGGAAGTCCAAGGGAAACGTAAAGTCCAAAAAATTGGAAGACATTCTTGAGCCATTTGATAAAGCATTAGAAGATCTCAAAGGAAAATCAAGAAACCTTTAAGGTATGGCTATGACACATCACTAGTCACCAAGCATTTTATATACATGGCTAAAGATTCTATCTAAGAGGGGCCTCCAGTTGAGGAAGCCAACAAGAAAGAAGGACGGAAAGAAGCTATGCACGAGGAAATTGAAGTACTTCAATAGAATAGCACTTGGGATTCAATTCCCAAAAAACCATTGATGAAGGTCATAAGATCCAGGTGGATTTACAAAGTAAAAAAGAACTCAGATGGCAAAATTAATGTGTATAAAGCAAGGCTAGTAGAAAAGGGGTTTGCTCAAACCCATGGAGTGCATTACGAGGAGACCTCTCACCTATGGCCAAAATGCCAACTATCAGAGGTTTAGTAAGTATTTGTGCTTCAAAGAATTGGAACTTGTACCAATGAGATGTTAAAATTGCATTCCTTAATGGGTGGATCTCTGAAGAGGTTTACATGGTGAAACCACCAGGATATGAAGACAAAGATAAACCTGATTATGTATGTAAATTAAGAAAGGCTTTGTATGATTTAAAGCAAGCTCCTAGTGCTTGGATCCATAGGCCAGTCACATACTTGCAGGACCAAAGATTTATTGCAAGCAAGGGAAATTATTGATTGTTTATTAAGAAGACTAATTCAAAGGTTATTTATCTATTTTTTAATGTGGGTGATATCATCATTATAAGAATGATGCCAATGGCATCAAGAAGATCAAAGCTTAGATGAAGCAGGAGGTCAACATTAATGATCTTGGATTACTTACATATTTTCTTGGCTTAGATATTTTTTATATAGATTTTGGTGTTTTCATTACTCAAAGAAAGCACATCCATGATATACTACTTAAGTTCAAAATGGAAAATGCAGAAATTGGAGGTACACCCATGGAATTGAACCACAAACTCGGTACTCATGAAGGAGAGCTACTGAAAGACATTATAGGTTATCCAAGTCTTGTTGTGACTCTCAATTATGCAACCCTAACTAGAGTAGAAATATTCTATGGGGGAGTACATTGAGTCAATTCAGGCATAGACCAAGAAAACCTCACATGGAAATTGCCAAAAGGATCTCTAGGTGCTTGAATCCAGAAATGAAGGGCTATTTTATCCATTCACATCTGACTTGGATATCAAGCTATACTCTAATGCAGATTGGGCTGGCTCAAAAGATGATAGGAGAATCATCTACGATTACTTATCTCTTGTAGGATCTAAATTGATTTTAGTGTCATCAAAGAAACAACTAATTGTGGCATTGTCATCAACTAAAGCTGAATATAGTGGCCTATCAAATGCAACACAAGAGACAATGTGGTTAAAACTACTCTGATCAGACTTGGGGCTACATACTAATCACATTGAAGTGCATTATCATTATGTGAGAGAGAAGCTACTTAGTGAGGACATAAAATTTTCCTATGTATTAACATATTTGCAATGTGAAGATATGCTAACTAAATCTTTGGATGGAAGTAAATTGGACAAGCTTGAGATGATGATCAGATTGCAAGACTTTAAAGAGAATTGAAGCCCAAGCATGTTCGGCTTGAGGAGGAGCTATTGGTCACTTATCCTAAAGTCCATATGTTCATTCCCTACTAGAAATAGGGGGTCATAGAAACACCCCCAATGAAAAAAAGCGAGTTTCATCGCTTATGCAACGTGGCATAACATAAGCAATGATACATTTTTTTATTTAAGAAAAAACATGACCCGTCGCATAAGTGATGCAAAGCATAGCTTATGCAAGGCTTAGAATGCTCGTCGCAAAGAGCGTCGCTATCTAGCGACACTCCTACCCACCTTCGCAAACAACCTCAAACACTTGAGCATCACATAAACAATGTGTTGATATTTCAGAGTGTCGCATAAGCGATGATTTGGAATGTTAAATCAAAATTTCAATTTCTCCCTACACATTTGTGCCATGATTGAGAGGAGAGAGAGATAGAGAGAGAGAGATAGAGAGAGAGAGACGAAAAGAGAGAGGAAGAGAGAGGGGGAGAGACACATAGAGAGAGAGAGAGATCAAGCTAGCTACATGTGCACACAACCTCAAGGAAGCACAAAGGTATGCTCACACACACACACATACACACACATATTTACACACACATGTACACATACATGCACACACATATACATACATATACACACAAACATATAGTCATCGACAAACACACATACACAAACACATACACACATAGACACACACACATACACACACACTTACACACATACACAAACACACATCCACACACATTTCCACACACTTTTCCACACACACATATACATGCATACACACATATATAAAACAGATACACATGTATATGGACACATAGGCACACACATAGATACACACACATACACACATGGATACACACACATACACACATACACATACATACACACACTGGATTTACACACACACACATACACATAAATTTACACACACACATACACATGCATACACACACATATATACACACAGACACATGCATACACACATAGAAACACACATATACACATAGACACACACACACACACATATATACACACACATAGAGACATACACAGTTACACACACACACATCCACACACATGTACACACACACATACACATGCATACAAACTCTGTCTCCTCTCTCTTGTGCCTTGCCTCAGATCTATTGGTTTTTGCACATTCGAAACGCAAGTCTCCCATGGGGAAAGTGGTATGACTATCCAGACAAGGATCGTGAGGTTGCTGCTCCGAATGGCCAAGCAATAGCTCTGGGGAGCAATCCTCTACGTTGCCGCGTGCGGGAGAGAGAAAGAAATCTGGAGCAGTACGTCGAAAGTTGCGCATGTCTATTTCGATTGCCCATGGAGTGGAAGCAACAAGCTGGAAATAAACCGCTTCTCCACCCAGTACTTGCTTGATTTCAACACGGCGCCTTCCAGCGGTCCCATCGGAATAATCCCTTTCGCCATCTTCCAAAAATGAATAACACCATGAATATATACCCTTTGTGGCATATATGCCAAATTCATTTGCACATCAGAGAATCTTTTCTTGAAGAATCTCTTCTTGCAAGCATGGAACATTGGGGTCGTCAAACCATGAATGTGCTCTGAATTTCTATGAAAACACTAGTTACAAAGATTTGCCCAACATCCCAACTCCTCCATAAGGCATTTGTGGCAATAAGACTTGAAATTAGCTAATGAGGCAACCATACATTCAGCCTTAGAACTAGAAATGGCCATAATAGGCCACTTCATGCTCGACCAAGGTGTGCATGAGCTACCAAGCATGAAACGAAAAGCACTTCTGGACACATGAATCGAAAACATTACATAAGTTTCACTTTGATTTTGAAGTAAAATTATTTAAGATAAATATAATTCACCTTTAATGAAACATGTTTTAAGAAAAACTAGATGAAAGATCTCGGGAGAGATTATACCCAATATCTTGTAACTGTTTTATCTTTATATCTACTGTGAAAAATTATCTCTCAGTACTATATTTCTCTTTGCATGCACATGAATGTCTCTATTTCATCTCTCTATCTCCATACATACACACCCACATGTGACCATGATCATGCAATATAAAATCTTTGTATATCCAAGAGGTCTAACCGAAACTGCACACCTTCAACTTCATTTATAATAAAAAAATTATTTTCAATATTGAAGATCCAAAGAAAGATAGAAAATCTACTTTCTTGTTTTCCAAATTACCTTAGGTCTATGGTTATTTCCATGGGTCCATATACTTTTCTGGATGTTAGAGGCTCCAATTTTTCGAAGATATCAACTTACTATTTTCTTTGCAAGTTACAAATTTTAGTCTAATTTCTAAAGTATTGGAACACTTAACAAGTATTTTTTCTCCAAAAGATCTAGAATCTAGAACTCATCTCCAGGTTTTACCTTCATCTTATTAGGAAATTGTCGTACTTCTATTCGAGGGTCAAATCCACCAAGTCATGCCACATTAAAAACTCATCATAGAAACTAACTTTATTTATTATGATAAAATCGTTCTTGTGTGATGGTCCTCTTATCCTTATTTCTATGAACTCTTTCCACATTTCAAAAAAATGAGACCCATTGAATACAAAAGTTCTCAAGATAATTCATTTTGTTTTCAAACTTATTTGTCACTTCATGCATGTATTGTGTTTAGTAAACATAGTCAAGAAATAATTCTACACATAAGAGGAGTGTGTCCTCAACATTTTACTCAAAAGTAATGATCAGGTATCCAAGATCTTGAGAGCCTTACTATCAGCGAATTTTTGAATTTTATGTCCACACTTAGCCCATATGTTTGTGTAGAGGATTTTATTATATATTAATCTTAGCATATATTCATCTTTCAAAATTGATTGCTAAATACAAATATGTAAAATCAGTTCCAATAGCTTACACTTACATTGTCATATTAGCTATTTATGAACCTATCATTTATGTTTAAATATCCTTTAACATGAATACTCTTTATAATTATCACTTGTTGCCCTCGTGTTAGTATGTAGCTTCTATGTATTGAACCATCTTCTTACGTATTTATAATACCTCTCCTTAACTCTTTTCATGTTAAAATAGATGTAAAGAATATATTATTACTAGATCTACCATTTCTATCAAGGAAGCACTAATTGTGTCCTTTATGTGGTTTTGAAAAAGTATACTCTTAAATACATGTCAACCACACAAGGGAGAAAATACAAGAATATACAATTATTAGAAGAAGTTTGATAACCCAAGATTGAAAGGTATGGATAATTGGACTCAACAAGATAGAAAAGGCCCCATAACCTATAACCATTCGATTCATAGAATGGATGGTAAGGATTGGATCCTCTTATGAAATCTAGGGAAAAGGAGGAGAAGAAAGGTGCCCTCATTATCCACCCTTGCATCTAGGAAGACTTAGACCACACAATCAATGTTGAGATGGATTTGCATAGGATTAGCTCCTATTTTTGGAAGAAATCAACATATTTTCTCTTGGCCATTCACTTAGGATCTATCAAATGCAAAAAAGGACTTGTCGATCCTCTTTTTTTTAAGCTTTGGTGCATCACGACTCTTAAATGTGAGCTCATCGTGATCGTAGAACATGGAACAATCATATTTTTCCATGTCGCAGCCCTTCAAGACTTCAATTTCCTTAATCTAGAAAATTGTGATGATCCTAAAAGCTAGATTTTTTGTTACTTGACCATCTGAAAATGCACTGATTAAGACGAAACTTTATAGGGCTTTTTTGAAACCTCTTCTTAAGGATTATATAGACTTATTACTCAACTTAGATGAAATTAGACTAAGTTAATCTAAAACACATTTTTGAGAGTCCAGACAAGTGAATCAATCCCTTGCGTTGACGATGTATACTCAATTGGTGACATTTTTTATCATTGATTCCTTCCGAACCACCTTAATGCCACCATCCTTGAACACCAATATAATGAGGGATTGACCAATCTCAAGGGCTGTCGGACTCACATTCTTTAATTCATTAGTTTCTAAGTTGCAACACATGTTCTTATCTACCTCCTCGTTTGGATATAGTCTAGAGTATTTTTCGGACATCTAGTCATGTCCTCTTGTAGCTCGTACTAAACTATCCTCTCCTTATATTTATTGTATCTCGTTCATGTCCTTCAAGAGAATTCTTCAATTTTAAATATCATCTTTCATACAATTAGAACTGTACGGTATAGAGTTGATTTCTCCATGATCCAAGGGCCGAGGTTCACTCAAAAAACTATAAAAACCCACCTCTAACTCATGGAGGATCATTCTTAAGCATCCATATGGCCTTGATAGCACGTGCTTTCCTTGTGAGGATTACCCTTAGTTGATTGTGTGAGGATCTAAAGATGGCTCCTAAGAGCATAGTTCCTAGACTCAAATTTGAGTTAGACTTCCAAACCAGGATAGACTTGCAAACTCAATGCTTTCTCGCTGTTTCTTCACCCTTAGTGGAGTCTGTGAGTGAGTTAGAGTTGGGCTTATTGGTCTTAAAATTCTTGAGATAGAAATTATGTTTCTAGATAGACATAGGGTCACTGATTTGGTTCCTATCTTCTCGCATGTGGCATTCAAATGAACTTTCATGGTGGAATCATCATGCAGACTACCTTTGACCACTAGATTGCCTAGCTTTTCATACAATGATGCTCATGGACACGTATTGCATTACAATCCCTTTTAGTTATGGTCAGTTTGTCTCCATATCTCTTTGTCTCCTGAGTTCTTTTACATGCCTTCTTTCAAGTCTTCCTATGTGTGAGAAGGCTTTGCAACTTTGCATAAAAGTAGTGAGAATTGTATATTGTGATTGTGAGGCTAATTCTCCACATACGTACATACCATCCACAAGCACCCATGCATATGTCTAGTGCCTCCGATAAGGAGGTTTCCCAATGGAATTTTCGCATGCTTGGTTAATGTATACTTCTACACGTACTTAACTCGTGCACCTCAGTTTCAATGTGTTTAGTGCAAGCATGGAATACTAGTCACAAAGATTTGGCCAACACCCCAAGTCATCCAGAAGGCATTTGTGCCCTTAAGACTTGAAATCAGCTAAGGAGGCAACCGTACATTAAGCCTCGGAACTAGAAATGGCCATCCTAGGCCACTTCTTTCTCAACTAAGGTATGCATGAGCTACCAAGCATGAAGCAAAAAGAAATTCAAGACACATACATGTCCTGATACTTAATAAGTGGAAAAAATTGCATGATTCTCAATTTCATTTTAACGTAAAGTTAATTAAGATAAATATAATTAAACTTTATTTAAAAATGTTTTAAGAAAAAGCATATGAAACAACTCGAGAGAGATTATACGGAATATTTTGTTAATAGTTTATCTATTTTGGGGGACTATTTCTCACTACTATGGTGTTCTTTCCATGCACATGAATGTCTCCATTTCATCTCTGTAGCTCTATACACACATACCCACATGTGACCATGATCATGCTCCTCCTCCTCATCATCATCATTAGCTGTTGTTCCTGAATAAATGTAGTTTTTATTTAACAATAGTATATGTACGTGCATTTGGAAGGTGTCCTAATCCATCATCTCTCTCTGTAGCACCCATAGCCACCTACATTCCTCTTGCATTACAACTTTATTACCTCTCACATTTGGATCAACTTTATCATCAATGTAGAACTTTGATTTCTAGTTAATATGTTGATGAAAACATGTGCAATTGAACTGCAACGATAATCTTACAAGCTTTGAATATAATTAAGCATACATGCGTTTTAGTATGAGAATCCGTTCAATAACATCTCGTCTAGTGCTTCAATTCTGTCTATTTCTGCACGGACTTAACTCATTCAGCCCAATAAGGCCATGGCCGCAAGGCCATAATGGTTCTAAACCATTTACTTGCAGGCATGATTAATCTTCATCCCAAATAAAGCTAAAGAACTTCATGTATATTATATTATTTTTCTTTCTCGGTAAGGTCTTCATCTGTCTTCACGGAGGTAAGTTCAAATAAATATTTAAAATCTTCTCAACTTTTTTTCTTGGTTCTTCTATACAACTTCAGCATCAAATGTTATCATTATCAAAATGTAATAAGACTCATGTAGAAATAAGTGTCAATAAGGTCAATCCATAAATGTGGATAAGCCAAAACCTTTCAGAAATCTTTAAACTCGTAGTGAGGCAATGCCACTATAGATGGTTTGGATCATTATCCTCTTTGGTCATATATGCCACATCCATTTACACATTAGAGAGTCTTTGATTGACAAAATAATAACGCAATGTCTTTTTAGAATGGTTTGCGTCATTGTCCTTTGTGGGCATGAATTTTTCACATCAAAGAATCTCTTCTTGAAGTAATAATCTTGCACCTTAGTGTGTTTAGTGCAACCATGGAACATTGGGGCTGTTAGAGCTATGAATGCGCTCTAAATTTATATGAAAAACACTACTTAGAGATATTTGGCCAACACCCCAAGTGATCCATAAGGCATCTGTGCCAATACGACTTGAAATTAGCGACACAAACAACCATACATTCAGCGTTGGAACTAGAAATGTCCATAGTAGGGCACTTCATTCTCATTCAAGGTATGCATGAGCTACCAAGCAAGAAACAAAAAGCACTTCTCTCAAAGAATTCTAACCACATCATCAGGCAATCCATAAAGCTTAAAGATGTATCTCATAAAAAGTCTAGTAGTGGGTGCACTTGTGATTGCATTTGTAGTTGGAATGAAGTGTGCCATCTTTGTAAATCTATCCACAATAACAAGAATGGCATCATACATATCTGACTTTGGTAGATCTATGATGAAATCCATAGACAATGAACCCCATGACCTTTCTCGAATAGGTAAAAGTTGCAAGATGCCATGAGGTTTATGTCACGATACCTTAGATCTATTGCAACTTTCATAGGTTCGGATATATTGTTTGACTTCGTTCCAAATTTGAGGCCACCAAAAATCCCTTGATATGAGTTCTATTGTTTTTTTACTCCACAATGTCCTGGTGCAAGGTTGTCATGACGTTGTGGAAGTACTTGGATCTTGGGCTTTCCTAGAGGAACATACACTAGGTTCTTAAAGAATAGTAAACCATCGTTTTCTTGAATTTCGTTTACTTCTTGGACTTTTCCTTCTTGAGTTTTCTACTGAACATTACAAACCAATTGATCTTTTCATAGATTCTCACACATCAAATGATTCAAGACTGAACGTTCATCATGGCTTAAGGAGAGAGCTGCTAACTGGAGATGCGAGTTATTGAAAGGAAACAAGAAAAACAAGTAGAAGGAAGACCTTGCCAATGGAAACCCTTCTAACCCTCCTCAAACGATGAGTCTATGCCCACAACTATGCAAATAAATGTAACTAGGTTCCAATCTAAAACAGCTCAACAAAAACAGAGAAGGAGGGATAACAAGTTATGCCTGTATTAGGCAAATCTTGGGCATATTGCAGTTCATTATCCTAATACGAGAACAAACTCTAGAGTCGTAGCTACCCTTGAAGAGCAGGGAAAGTAGGAAGTCCAGTTGTAAAAGAGACCGTATAGCCGGACTATGATATAAGAAACGGTCTCATAATTCGAGCTACACCCACATGTCTTGCACCCATCACGTTAATCATGGCCAAGGCAACCCTTTCCCTTACATCCCTAGTAGATTCAAGGGCCTCCTCATGTTTCATCGATGAAAGATTCGTTAAGAAACATGGAATTCTTGTACTTCGAAAGAACAAACCAATAGTACACGAAGTAGTAGATGGAGGACCTCTAACGTCTGCAAATATAACCATGGAAACCACACCATTCAGAGTACACCTTGGTGACCATGAATCCCACATATGTTTCAATGTAATATAGAGCCTAGTACATCTAGTTATCATTGGAATGACCTGGTTAAAGAGGCATAATCTAGGAAATAATTTGGGAAAAGAATAAAATAACCTGTCAATATATCCAGAAGAACCCAACATATGTTGGAGCCAAGGCCTTCATAAAGGAACCGACATATATGATCTATGCCATGCCAGCTCAAGAATCCAAGAGAAATCATCCAGTGCAGCTACCAAATCAGTACAAAGGCTTTGAAGATGTTTTGGAGAAGAAGAATGTAGATATCCTCCTAGAGCATAGACCTTATGCATGTCCCATAGAACTTCAAGAGGGAGCACAACCACCCTTTTGGACCAATCTACAGACTATCAGGAGAGGAACTTACAAAACTACACAAGAACATTGATGAGAATCTAGCAAAGGGGTTTATCAAACACTCAAAGTCTCTACCACTCATATGAGAGCTCTTGAAATACCTTGGAAAAGCAAAGCTCTTCATGGAGATTGACCTTCGAGGAGCTTACAACCTTATCACGATCAGAGAAGGATAGGAATGGAAGACAACATTTCGAACAACATATGGGAACTTTCAATATGTAGTTATGTCATTTGGTCTCACAAATCCTCTAGTTGTCTTTGAGCATATGATGAATGATATCTTTCAAGGGTATTTCAATGACTTTGTGGTAATATATCTCGATGATATCCTCATATTCTCCAAATATCTAGATGATCATGAATATCACATAAAGATAGTCCTACAGAAACTAAGAGAAAAAGGGTTATATGAAAAATTGGAGAAGTGCTCTTTCCATCACGCAAAAGTGGAGTTTGTAGCATACATTGTACGAGAGAAAGGAATATTTATGGACCCTAAGAAGATCAAGACAATCATTGATTGGAAACCACCTTCTTGTGTTCAAGATGTAGAATGTTTTCTAGGGATTGCCAATTTTTTCAAGATATTCATCAGAGATTACTCAAAGATAGTGACACCTCTTATCAAGCTTATAGGAAAATCGAAATTCTCATGAACGGAAGAAGTAGAGAAAGCCTTTGAGACCTTGAAGTTAGCATTCACCACCACTCCAATTCTAGTCCATCGTGATTCTAGCATGCCAATGATAAAGAACTTCTTGCCATAGTAGACACATTTGATACCTAGCGTAACCATCTGGAAGTAGCTTGCATGTTGTATTCATTCAATGTCTTAACCTTTGGCATCATGAGAAGAAGGTCCTTTACATCATCTCTTAAACCCCATCTAAATTGGCTTATGAAATAATCTTCATGCCAAATGAGATCACATATTAACTCCCTAAATTTTGATGCATAGGTAGAGGGAGGGCGGTTACCTTGACGTAACTTCCAAAGGTTTGTTTCCACCACTAGACTTGTGTCTGCATCTCCAAATGTGGTGGTAATTTCTCAAAGAAACCCCTTATAGTTCGTGAAGTACTGCCATGTTCTTCTCTAATATTGGGGCAAGCCATGATAATGCTTGGCCACAAAGCAAGGTTCCAATACACCCAACCTTAGATGCCTCATCAGGGTATCTATCACATTGCATATAGATGTACAATTTAACTTGCTGGAGAAATCCACAAAACTTTGTGCGATCCCCATGGAACCTTTTTGGCATGCCGATCTTGGGTTCCTTCATGAAGGACGAACTAGGTCATTGACTCAGTTGAATACTCCCTTGATGTACTTGAAGACTCCAAATTTTTTCTTGTAATCCTTAGAGGATTGCACCTACATGCACTAGATATCCCATCTTAACTTGTGTCTATCGATGAGTTAGGTCCTCAACTTATTGTTGGAGACTCTCAACTGTTACTACAATTTGTTCATAAGCATTCTCCCATGATTTCTGGTCTTGCATAGAAGCTAGTCTTTCCAAAATTTAGGGGAGCACTAGATTGTGCTCTCTGACTAAAGTAGACAAGATTTTGGAAATACACTCCTGATTTCAAGAACACCCACGTAGGGAAAATGATACAAGAATACGTAACTAATACAAGAAGTCGCACTACCTGGGATTGATAGGTATAAATAACTTGACTAGAGATGATATTAGAGATCCAAGGACCCATAAACATAAGTATGAAACAGGATATCTAGACTACAAGAACTCCCTCCTCAGAGATGAACTAGATACAAGAAAGAAATTGACACGATCTCATACTATGAGATTACAAGAGGACAACACAAGATGCACAAGAACTAGACTAGACAAGCCTAGAACAACGAACAAGACAAGAACTGGAACTCAAACTTGGAGAATACTTACTTGGTGGTCACGAATCCATGAGATCCCAAGATTGTTATTGGCAAGATTTATTATGAATGATGATGACTTCTCCTTATATAGGTTTTCAAAGGCGGTTCATGAAAGGTAGCTAGGAATTGATAATGTCATCAATGATGTCATCAATTTGAAAAATGAACTCTAGATATCGGAATAAGACAAGTACATAGTCAATCTTAGGGTTTTGCACGCTCCGAACATAATTGAAGCATTGGTTTTCCCAAATGGTGAGCCAATCATGAGATATGAAAGTCACATGGAATCTTAGTTCAGGATGGTTTCCTTGTCCATGACACTAGGAAGTATGCTCTTACAAGCCTTCTCTGCTAGTGCTCCCCTGCTCTCTTGCATAACTACTTTATTATAGATGTTAGATTTCTCATATTCTTTACTAGTTACGAGACATGCAAAGGCACATGAGATTCAAAATGTAAGATGGTTTCTTTTATATCAATAAAATCATCTCCCTCTAAAGGATCGAGTTCCATGATTGGTGCTAGCTAAGGATTTCCTAAGAGTTCTCAAGTATGATAACTAATGTTCAATCCTTTCCAATGAGAAAGGTATTCCAAACATCTTTGGGATATTCCTAAATCTATAGCATGCATGACCTCATATTCTTTATGCCCTTTATTCTTGGTAGATGCCCCAACAGCCCCCCCTTTCTCTCTCTCTCTCTCTCTCTCTCTCTCTCTCTCTCTCTCTCTCTCTCTCTCTCTCTCTCTCTCTCTCTCTCTCTCTCTCTCTCTCTCTCTCTCTCTCTCTCTCTCTCTCTCTCTCTCTCTCTCTCTCTCTCTCTCTCTCTCTCTCTCTCTCTCTCTCTCTCTGTGCCCCCTGTGCCCCCCGCACAACTACACCACCCCCGCCCTTCACCACACCACTCCCCCGCCTCCACAGCCCCCCGCAACCCCCTCCACACCACCCCCGCCTCCACAGCCCCTCGCGACCCCCTCTCTCCTCCGTAGCCCCACAACCCCCCCTTCTCTCTCTCTCTCTCTCTCTCTCTCTCTCTCTCTCTCTCTCTCTCTCTCTCTCTCTCTCTCTCTCTCTCTCTCTCTCTCTCTCTCTCTCTCTCTCCCTCCCTCTCTCTCTCTCTCCCCCCCCTGTGCCCCCCGCACAACTACACCACCCCCGCCCCTCACCACACCACTCCGCCACCTCCACAGCCCCGCACAACCCCCTCCACTCCACCCCCGCCTCCATAGCCCCTCGCAACCCCCTCCCTCCTCCGCAGCCCCACAACCCCCCTTCTCTCTCTCTCTCTCTCTCTCTCTCTCTCTCTCTCTCTCTCTCTCTCTCTCTCTCTCTCTCTCTCTCTCTCTCTCTCTCTCTCTCTCTCTCTCTCTCTCCCCTTCGCTTCGTGCACAACTACACCAACCCCGCCCCTCACCACACCACTCCCCCGCCCCCAGAGCCCCCTGCAACCCCCTCCACACCACTCCCCCACCTCCACAACCCCCGGCAACCCCCTCCACACCACCCCCGCCTCCACAGCCCCCCGTGACCACCTCCCTCCTCTATAGCCCCACATCCCTCTCTCTCTCTCTCTCTCTCTCTCTCTCTCTCTCTCTCTCTCTCTCTCTCTCTCTCTCTCTCTCTCTCTCTCTCTCTCTCTCTCTCTCGCACAACTACACCACCCCCGCCCCTCACCACACCACTCGCCCGCCTCCACAGCCCCCCTAGCCCCCTCCACACCACCCCTGCCTCCACAGCCCCCTGTGACCCCCTACCTCCTCTACAGCCCCGCAGCCCCCTCTCTCTCTCTCTCTCTCTCTCTCTCTCTCTCCCCTCCACCCCCCGCACAATTACACCACCCCCGCCCCTCACCACACCACTCCCCCACCTCCACAGCCCCCCGCAACCCCCTCCACACCACTCTCCCGCCTCCACAGCCCCCCACAACCCCCTCCACACCACCCCCGCCTCCACAGCCCCCCACGACCCCCTCCCTCCTCCGTAGCCCCACAGCCCCCCCTTCTCTCTCTCTCTCTCTGTCTCTGTCTCTCTCTCTCTCTGTCTCTCTCTCTCTCTCTCTCTCTCTCTCTCTCTCTCTCTCTCTCTCTCTCTCTCTCTCTCTCTCTCTCTCTCTCTCTCTCTCTCTCTCTCTCTCTCTCTCTCTCTCTCTCTCTCTCTCTCTCTCTCTCTCTCTCTCTCTCTCTCTCTCTCTCTCTCTCTCTCTCTCTCTCTCCCTCTCCCCCTCTCTCTCTCTCTCTCTCCTCTCTCTCTCTCTCTCTCTCTCTCTCTCTCTCTCTCTCTCTCTCTCTCTCTCTCTCTCTCTCTCTCTCTCTCTCTCTCTCTCTCTCTCTCTCTCTCTCTCTCTCTCTCTCTCTCTCTCTCTCTCTCTCTCTCTCTCTCTCTCTCTCGCACAACTACACCACCCCCACCTCTCGTTACACCACTCCCCCGCCTCCAGAGCCCCCTGCGGCCCCCTCCCTCCTTGGGAGCCCAGAGCCGCCCCATCTCTCTCTCTCTCCCTCTCTCTCTCTCTCTCTCTCTCTCTCTCTCTCTCTGTCTTTGCCTACCTCCGCGCATTAGGATATGGATCACTTAACACAAGCCCACTAGGATCTTTTGATGCCCAAATAAAAAATCGTGGGTTGGAATAATTCCTTATGGTTATGGGGATGTAATTCAAAGTTTTGGTCGGAACACTAGCCATGGTTTTCTTAACTCTGGTAGTATATAGAGTGGAAATGGAGGTAGTTATGGCAGCACTCCTCCAGGTGGTGCATATGGAAAAATTACACCTGGTAGAAACCTTTGAAGTACTGGGCCGATTGGATATGGCAGGCTAACATGAAGGAAACCTTTGGAATAGGCTATAGGCTTGGTGGGAGCTCTAACATGGTTAGCTGTGGTCACAGATAGTGGAAGATAGGCACCGGGATACAACTTCTACCGAGTGGAGGAACATTCAGAAGTGTCAGTAAAAGTGTAAATGGTAAATGGGAAAATGGAGAAATGATTGTTGCCACCAACCATTCATGATGACTGCCTATTTTTTAGGATCCAATTCAAGACTTGTGGCAAATTTGATTTACCCCTCCAATTTTGGGCAATCAACTGGTGCATGATCACTGGACGTGAGAAATCGGCAAGTCCCTCTTGGACTATTGGAGCCTATAAAAGCAATGGACTTGTGTTCAATTGGGATACATTCACATACACACATATACATACGTACGTACAAGGGTCCTCTCTTGGCACTCTATGGCTACAAGCCTACTGTAGGAAGTCACTCTGTGGTGAGGATACAGAGCGTGGGCTTCCCAATGAGGGCTAATAGCACTATAGTGAGAAGAGAGTGGCTTGTTTTTTTTGTCATTCAGTGTGAGTCATTGGTATTTCGTGCTCTTTCCCTTAAAGCAAGTCTTCATACTTTGTATTGATCAATGCTAGTCTGCATCTACTTTTATCCATTGTTTGGATTGGAAGAATCCCTTGTATTGATGTTGTTTAGTTATGGAGTGGCATGCTAGCCCAGAGCATGAACTTTTGAGCATCTTTTTTGCCTATGTTGTAATCATCTGATTCGAACTAAGGAGTGGATGGTCTTCCATTATTTTCATTTTGTCATTAATATTTTTTTGTTGAGTATTCACAACTCTATGTAATCATTGATATCTGCCTGCTCACAGAAGTGTTAAAGGGTATATCTCCCTAAGTAGAACCTCCCTTGAGGAGGTGAAGTACTGGAATGCTTGCTGCATGCTCCTGTTAAAAGTAGATACCCTAGTACCTCCTCTACTGTTTGGCGCGCCCGGTGGGAGCCTTGCATTTCTGTGAGAGGCCTTGAGGATAGTAAATAATCCTCTTTTTCAGTATTTTTTGCCCTATTACATTTTCAAGTAGGTATATGACCCATACGCGAGCAGATAAGGAGCCTCTTCATGTATGAAGGAGCCTTAACAAGTCAGCTATATCTTCGACTAGTGAACCTACCTCCCCTCTACCCTCCTTGAATTTATCTATTGATTTGGGTGCGACACCACTGTCAAAGGAGAAGCATAGGAGAACCTTAGATTTCTCCTCATATACGTCAGAGGAAACACAAGTGCAAATGGAGGATCTCTCATATTTACTCTCCAGACTCAATATTTAGTTCCCTACCTTCAAGGGACAAGCTGACCTAGTGACTCCTCGGAAAGAGCTCTAGACCAGCTCGAGAATCTAAGGCTAAGATCAGGTGAATCCTTTCATGAACTTCACACTAGAACAAAAGCACTTGTTGCAAGTCTGCCACATGCTCCAGGTGACTTCTTGGTTAAGAAATGGATAGAAAAAGCTCTGCTCAGGTCATCTTGGCAGAAGCTACATGAGTCTCTTAGATTGGATGCAACCCTCAATGATTTTGTTGCAGCAACATCACGCATTGAAGAAGCTAGGCAACATTTTGAAGGGGATACACAACCGAATTATGTTGCAGAACTAGACCCTATTGGACAACTAAGGAAGGAACTGGAGGCATTGGGAATGCGACAAAATCAACAAGAAGAGAAGGTCTTACCACCCATGTGTCGCACTGATGATGAAGTAGCCCAACTTCACGGTGAGTTAGAAGATTTGCTGACCACTGAGGATATAAGAAGACATATTTGGTGTACAATATGTAACAACAATGGACATTCCAATGCTAATTGCCCAAACAAGGTAAGCTCTCAATTTTGTGGAAAGGATGTTCATGAAGCTAGAGACTATTACTACCTCAAGGGTACACAGCAACGAGGTAACCCTCAATATGGTTGTCATCTTTGCAACAGGACTATAAGTTTCATCATAGTCCACACCATATGTCTGTGCATATCCCTTCACAACAAGCCTGGCTTTGTACCTAGATATACTTCCATCTGCAAATCTTTTTGTTTTGTAAACTCACTTAAATCCAATGATCTTCTGACTAGTTGGCTTAGGAACTAAATCCCAAGTCTCATTTTCCATCAATGCATCATATTCCTCTTGCATAGCTTTTTCCCAATTCTTCTTCCCTTTGGCTTCATCATATGTAGATGGATCTTCATCTGCTTTCAACATGTAAGCATAATCTTTAGTGGTCAAGAATGAATTATCATAGCTATACCTTGTAGGTATCCATTTGTGCCTAGATGACCTTCTGAGTTCTCCACTTCTTGAAGTTTCTGGTTCATCACACTCTGGGTCAAATCTTGGCACTTCTTCAACTTCAACTTGTACTTCATTGTTCTCCTCTTCATCAAATATCTGAACCTTTGACTTACCTTTCTTTTGATTCACAACTTCTTCAACATCTGCATGCACATTAAGTGTACCTGCATACCAAGTACCTTGCTCATCAAATGTAACATCCTTGGACACAAGGAATTGCTTTGTGGATGGATTCCACAACCTATAACCCATCTTCTTGTCATCATAACCAATGAATACATACTTCTCTGCTTTAGGTTCTAATTTATGCCTCAATTGAGATGGCACATATGCATATGTCAAGCATCAAATATTTTACAATGATCCAAGGTAGGTCTCTTACCCCACCAAGATTCATATGGTGTCATACCCTGCAAGGCTTTACATGGTAACCTATTGACCAAATATGTGGCTGTGTTTGCAGCCTCAGCCCACAAATAATTTGGACAATTTTTCTCCTTCATCATGGATCTTGCAAACTCAACAAGAGTTCTATTTCTTCTCTCTGCTACCCCATTCTGTTGAGGAGAGTACCTGCAAGTAACCTCTCTCTTTATACCTGCATTCCACTAATAATTATTGAACTCATTAGAGTTATACTCTCCTCCTCCATCTGATCTTAGTCTCTTCAACTTTAACTGTAATTCTTTCTGCATATGCATGATAGTGTTTAAATGTATTAAACACTTCTGACTTATCTTTGATCACATAGATTGTGATCCACTTGGTAGCATCATCAACATATATGACATAATATCTTGAACCATTTATACTGAAATCTTTTGAAACACCACACACATCTGTATGTACCAATTCAAGTCTTTCTGAATACATAAAACCATGCTTATTGTAGAGGTCGGAAACGCTGAGCAGTCGTTGCTGTCGTCTTTTCTTGGCTTCCTCCGTTGTTTGATACCTATCGCTCTTTATCCTTTTTCTCTCTTTCTTCCCCTATGTTTCTCTCTCTTTTCCCGCGGTTGAACCCCTCTCTCTCTCCCTCTCTTGGTCTCTCTCCCTCCCTCTCTATTTCTTCCCTCTCTCTTTCTTCTCGTTCTCTCTCTATTTCCCATCTCTCTCTCTTCCCCGTCCCTTCTTTCTCTCCTCTCCACCCAATCCTCCTCCACCCGCCCAAGCCTCCTCCACCCGCCCAAGCCTCCTCCACCCGCCCTTATCTCTCTCCTCTCCATCCAATCCTCCTCCACCCGCCCAAGCCTCCTCCGCCCGCCCAAGCCTCCTCCGCCCGCCCAAGCCTCCTCCACCCGCCCAAGCCTCCTCCACCCGCCCCTTCTCTCTCTCCTCTCCACCTAATCCTCCTCCACCCGCCCAAGCCTCCTCCACCCGCCCAAGCCTCCTCCACCCGCCCAATCCTCCTCCACCCGCCCAATCCTCCTCCACCCGCCCAATCCTCCTCCACCCGCCCAAGCCTCCTCCACCCGCCCAAGCCTCCTCCACCCGCCCTTCTCTCTCTCCTCTCCACCCAATCCTCCTCCACCCGCCCAATCCTCCTCCACCCGCCCAATCCTCCTCCACCCGCCCAAGCCTCCTCCACCCGCCCAAGCCTCCTCCACCCGCCCTTCTCTCTCTCCTCTCCACCCAATCCTCCTCCACCCGCCCGAGCCTCCTCCGCCCGCCCAAGCCTCCTCCACCCGCCCAAGCCTCCTCCACCCGCCCAAGCCTCCTCCACCCGCCCTTCTTTCTCTCCTCTCCACCCAATCCTCCTCCACCCGCCCAATCCTCCTCCACCCGCCCTTCTCTCTCTCCCCTCCATCCAATCCTCCTCCACCCGCCCAAGCCTCCTCCGCCCGCCCAAGCCTCCTCCGCCCGCCCAAGCCTCCTCCACCCGCCCAAGCCTCCTCCACCCGCCCCTTCTCTCTCTCCTCTCCACCTAATCCTCCTCCACCCGCCCAAGCCTCCTCCACCCGCCCAAGCCTCCTCCACCCGCCCAATCCTCCTCCACCCGCCCAATCCTCCTCCACCCGCCCAATCCTCCTCCACCCGCCCAAGCCTCCTCCACCCGCCCAAGCCTCCTCCACCCGCCCTTCTCTCTCTCCTCTCAACCCAGTCCTCCTCCACCCGCCCAATCCTCCTCCACCCGCCCAATCCTCCTCCACCCGCCCAAGCCTCCTCCACCCGCCCAAGCCTCCTCCACCCGCCCTTCTCTCTCTCCTCTCCACCCAATCCTCCTCCACCCGCCCGAGCCTCCTCCGCCCGCCCAAGCCTCCTCCACCCGCCCAAGCCTCCTCCACCCGCCCAAGCCTCCTCCACCCGCCCTTCTCTCTCTCCTCTCCGCCCAATCCTCCTCCACCCGCCCAATCCTCCTCCACCCGCCCTTCTCTCTCTCCTCTCCATCCAATCCTCCTCCACCCGCCCAAGCCTCCTCCGCCCGCCCAAGCCTCCTCCGCCCGCCCAAGCCTCCTCCACCCGCCCAAGCCTCCTCCACCCGCCCCTTCTCTCTCTCCTCTCCACCTAATCCTCCTCCACCCGCCCAAGCCTCCTCCACCCGCCCAAGCCTCCTCCACCCGCCCTTCTCTCTCTCCTCCCCACCCAATCCTCCTCCACCCGCCCAATCCTCCTCTACCCGCCCAATCCTCCTCCACCCGCCCGAGCCTCCTCCGCCCGCCCAAGCCTCCTCCACCCGCCCAAGCCTCCTCCACCCGCCCTTCTCTCTCTCCTCTCCACCCAATCCTCCTCCACCCGCCCAATCCTCCTCCACCCGCCCAATCCTCCTCCACCCGCCCAAGCCTCCTCCACCCGCCCAAGCCTCCTCCACCCGCCCTTCTCTCTCTCCTCTCTACCCAATCCTCCTCCACCCGCCCGAGCCTCCTCCGCCCGCCCAAGCCTCCTCCACCCGCCCAAGCCTCCTCCACCCGCCCTTCTCTCTCTCCTCTCCACCCAATCCTCCTCCACCCGCCCAATCCTCCTCCACCCGCCCAAGCCTCCTCCGCCCGCCCAATCCTCCTCCACTCCGCCACCCGCGAGCCTTCCCCCCCCTTTTTTTTCTCTATCCGCTCATTGACCCACCCACACAAACACACGCACACACCCACACATGCATATACACACAATTTCACACCCACACATGCATACACACACAATTTCACACCCACACATGCATACACACACAATTTCACACTCACACACATACATTCACGCACGCACTCACATGCATAATTACACATGCACATATACACACAATTACACGTATGCACACACACCTACCCTCTTTCACACACGTGCACCCACACACACCCACGCACTGTCACTCACAATCGGAGTGAGCGGAACAATGCAAATCTAAGGTCAAGGGTGGGCAATGCCGTGATGAAGATATGGAATGAGGAATAGTTGCACGTCATGTAACAGTGATGTTATATAATTTCAATGCACTAGGTCAAGGGATAAGGAGTTAGACCAATCAGCTTCAGTCAAATGCAGTGATTAAATCAGTAAAAGTGAGAATCTCAGATGGCAAGTGAAAAGATAAAAATTGTATTGTCAAGAGTAAAAGTGGCCGCCAACCATTCACGGCGACTACCTATCTTTGGGGATCCAATTCAAATCAAGGGAATATTTGACCTACTCCTCTAATTTTGGGCATTCCACCGGCGCGTGATCAATGGACGTGAAGGTTCGGCAAGGCTCTCTTGGCATATTGGGGCCTATAAAATCAAGGGATTTGTGCTCATTTGGGTTACCTCATCGGGTGTTACTTCATTGGGTGTTGCGCACACTGGGAGTACACTATACACACACTTTTGGGTACATTTTTTTAGAGTTACATTGACGCGGGGACTCGGGCAGAAGTCTTGTTCTTGCTCTTGGTGGTTTCAAGTCTACTGTGGGAGTCACTCTGTGGAGTGAATACAGAGTTTGGGCTTCCCAGTGGAGGGCTATGAGCACCATAGAGTAAGAGAGTGCCTTGGATTTTTTTCAATCGGGATAGCAACATGGTAATTCTGATCTTCTAGAGAAATTCTCATTCCTTTGTATTGAGCTGTGTCTTTCTGCATGAAGTGCTAGGAAGCTCTGAGCATTAGTTTTGAGTCTTCCTTTGACGGATTTTATTTGTAACCATTTGAGTCGAATCAAGAAGTGTATGGTTCTCCTTGGTCACTTGTGGTATACATACCTTTCCAGAAGTATTCACATTGCTGTGCAACAATTGTTATTTACCTGCTCACAGAAGCGTTAAAGGGTATACTTCCCTAAAGAGAACCCCTCTTGAGTAGGTGACGTACTGGACGTGTTTAATCTTCATTCTCTACCTTTGTTAAAAGCGGATACCCTAGTACCTCCTCTACAGTTTGGCACGCACGGTGGGACCTTTGCATTTCTGTGAGAGGTGTTTTTCCCTATTGCAATTGCAAATAGGTACATGACCCATACACGAGCAGATAAGGAATCTCTTCGTGATCGAAGGAGCCTTAACAAGTTAGCAATAACCACGGCTAGTGAGTCTACCTCCCCTCTATCCTCCCTAAATTTGTCTATTGATTTGGGTGCGACACCATTGTCAAAAGAAGGGTATAGGAGAACTCTAGACTTCTCCTCAGATACGTCAGAAGAGACACCAGTCCAAATGGAGGATCTTTCTCATCTACTCTCCAGGATCAACATCAAGTTCCCTACCTTTAAGGGACATGCATATGAAGATGCTGATGATCATGTGAGGAGATTTATCTCTTTATGCCGTGGACGTGGTCTGCAGAATAGAGAAGATGCAATGTTAGCACTTTTTCCATCCACATTGGAGGGCCTTGCAGATAAATGGTATAGTCAATATGCAGATGGCCATTTCACTACATGGGAGGCTCTGAAGGCGGCATTCTCACAAACATTCCGACCAAGTGATTCCTCGGAAAGAGCTCTAGATCAGCTAGAGAATTTGAAGCTAAGACCAGGTGAATCTTTTCATGAACTTCACACTAGAACAAAAGCACTTGTTGCACGTCTTCCACATGCTCCAGGTGACTTTTTGGTTAAAAAGTGGATAGAAAAGGCTCAGCCCAGGTCATCTCAGCAGAAGCTTCGTGAGTCTCTTAGATTGGATGCCACCCTCAATGACTTTGTTGCAGCAGCATCACGCATTGAAGAAGCAAGGCAACATTTTGAAGGGGATACACAACCAAAGTATGCTGCAGATCTGGATCCTATTGAGCAACTGAGGAGGGAATTGGAAGCATTGAAGATGCAACAAAATCAACAAGAAGAGAAGGTCTTGCCACCACTGCGTCGCACCGATGATGAAGTAGCTCAACTTCGTCGAGAGTTAGAAGATTTAAAGACCACTCAGGATATAAGGAGACAAATTTGGTGTACGATCTGTAACAACAATGGACATTCCAATGCTAAATGCCCTATTAAGGTAAGCTGTCAATTTTGTGGAAAAGATGGTCATGAAGCCAGAGATTGCTACTACCTCAAGGGTACACAGCAGAGAGGTAACCCTCAAAATTTGGATTCATATTATGCTAGTACATCAAATACACCTAATAGGGAGGGGAATCGGCCCGCAAAGCCTAGATACAATAGACCTTTGATGTGCTATCGTTGTGGTGAGTATGGCCACATGCAAAATCGGTGTTCCCTCCCAGAAGATGCACCTCCTTGTCAACATTGTCCAGAGGCCAAGGATCATTATACCAAAGACTGCCCAAGAGGTCGTCCTGCTCCAATTCACATGATTGCAGTCTCCCCACCAGTAGAAGATATGACTACTCAATCCTATGCTGTTTCATCCTCTACTATGCCCATGATGACCAGAGCTAGGCAAGCAGCAGCAAACCTTAGGGGGGAACAACAAGGAATGCAAGATAGAGAGGAAGAAAAGAAGTCTGGATGGAGGGATCAAGTAGAAATTGAAGGAGCTTATGAAGAAATGACTACTTCTCTAAGGGGCCAACCAACACGTCTACAAGAAAATACTCAGGAGGTGAACATCGAACAGATCTTGAAAGGTATTCATCACAAGGTTAGTCTCTATGAACTTATAAGGATGGATTCAAAAATAAGAAGTGATTTATTAAAAATTATACACTCTGCTCACTTGGTCCAATCACCTAGTATAGATGGTTTCATGGTTGATTTTCCTCCTGCACCCTTAGCAGACTACCAAAGTTCGAGATTATCAGTTTGTATAAAGGATGAAGCTCTCACAGGTGTGATCATAGATGGAGGCTCTGGTATCAATTTAATGCCAGATTTTACAATGAAGAAGCTGAAATTGAACCCCACCAAGTTGGCCCCATTCACGGTTACATTGGCAGATCAACATCGGGTTGCGCCACTGGGCATTATTGAGAAGGTATTGATGGTAGTACAGGGTTGCCACTTTGTGTTGGATTTTGTTGTTATTGCACTTCCAAAGGAGACTTCTTACCCTTTACTCCTGGGGAGACCCTGGCTGAGACAAGCAAAAGCTTTGCAAGATTGGGGGAAAAATAAACTATGGATTTCAACAAATACCAATAGTCAACTACAACTACACTTGGAAGAAGGATTTGATTCAGGAAAAACCACTGGATATACTGTGGATACTCAGGTAATGCCCTCTCTACCCCAAGAAAATGATACATTGTTAAAATGGATGATGGGAAGTGCAGAGTGTTGCACAGTGGAGATTAATGAAATTGAGGAAGAGGTTGCAGATAAGGAAATTACAGGAAAGGGCAATGAAGACCACAAGGTGTTGGAGAATGAGCAATTGCAAGAAAGCACAAGCCTTGAGGAAGCAACCCAGATAAAAGTATTAGAGGTAGAAGATTTTGAACCTAAGGGCAGAGAAGATCTTCCTTTCTCAGATATACCTCAAGGATGGATGGAAGAACATGTTGCAGAATACAAATTAAACTCCACTCCTGCATATAGTGGAGATGATTTATCAAACAGGGCCAGTCCTGGAACATTGGTTCAAGAAGTAAATTTAGGGGATGAAGAGAACCCTCAAATGGTCCATTTGGCATCCTGGTTGTGGCATTATCCTCCCTTGCTACAGAAGGTAACTTCTTTGCTTTTCACTTATAAAAGTGTCTTCGCATGGTCCTACAAAGATCTAACAGGGATACCAGAAGAGCTTGGGTTACATCGGATACCCTTAGTTGAGGGAGCCGCGCCTGTAAGAAGTAGGCCATATCGACTCAATCCGAAGTATGCAGAGGCGGTAAAAGCGGAGATTACAAAACTAGAGGAAGCAGGTATAATTGTGCCAGTAGAACATTCCAGGTGGCTTTCGTCTATGGTTATTGTGCCCAAGAAAAATAGTGGAAAAATAAGAGTATGTGTTGATTTCCGTGCTTTGAATAAAGTGACTATTCAAGATGGATTTCCTCAGCCCTTCACAGAGCAAGTACTTGAAGAGGTAGCTGGTCACACTTTGTATAGTTTCTTGGATGGTTTTAGTGGCTACAATCAAATAGTGATCCATCCTGACGATAGGGACAAAACAGCCTTTGTCACTCCTTGGGGCACTTATGTCTATACTCGCATGGCTTTTGGTTTGAAGAATGCGCCAGCTTCATTTAATAGAACAATGTATTTGATATTGGGCAAATGGTTAACAACCTTTCTACGCATTTTCATGGATGACTTTTCAGTATTTTCAGGTACAGATAGGAGGGCAGCAGTTCAAGATTTCCATGACCATCTGGAAAATCTAAAAGAAATCTTTGAGCAATGTCTCAAAACTGGTTTAAAATTGAATCGTGATAAATGTCACTTTTTGGTCACTAAGGGCACTGTAATAAAGTAAGTTGGTGATCTAGGGATCCGATTGGTTCAGACAGATCTGAAATCAGATTCCGTTTGGTCATTCGTTTGTGTAGCCAAAGATCTCGAGTCTAGACTTACTGGTAGGTCATTTACTCTTGTAACCAAGTAATCCACTTAGCCTAATGGTTAAGACTCAAGGGTGTGAAGGATGAGGTCTTGGGTTCAATCCCCATGGGGTACATGGGAAGAGTATTTTGCTCAAAGATCTCTAGAACCTTCTAGAAGCATCCACTGAGACACTTGGCGCACATGTAGTTACATGGCTGACACTTGGATGATTAGCATTCACTTGCCCAAGAAGGTAGTCCCTTGGAGAGAGCTATATATAGAGGCATTTGGTTGGGAGGAGAGTCATTCATTCATAAGCAATTACCGTCGCTACGCTGTTGCATTGGTATCAGAGCTCCACTCTCCATAGCTCTCTCATTCATCATCTTGCGCATATGAGTCCTTGCGTGTGCATAAGCTCTTGTACGACGTAGACGGCTGCCGACGTAGAAGTTTGCCGAGTCCCTCGCGTTGGATAAAGCTTAGGAGAAGCATAGCACAAAAGAATTGAGGTCATATCTACTGTGAGGAACAGGGGATTCGAACCCCCGTCCCCCCAATTAAGGCGCGCTCGCTTATCCAAAGAGCCCACGGGCGTTCACGCTCAAAACTCTGCAGCAATTTATCTTCTTTTCAAGTCTGCGCTGAAGAAGATCACAATCGGGGGCCAAAAAAGGTTGATCCTTTCTACTGTGTGCCCACGGGTGATCGAACACAGGACCTTTGGCTTGAAGCGGAGTCGCCTATCCACGAAGTACACAGGCGATCGTGACCTTGGATCCGCGTGAAGATATAGCAGAGTTATTAAGTGTAGTCCTTAAGAAGATCACAAACGGACGCTGGCAAAAGGTGAAGCAGAGGGTGATCGAACCCCCGTCCCCTGGATTGGAGCACGCTCACCTGTCCACAAGCCCAAAGGCGCTCGCTGAAGAACATCTCCCAATCAGCAGATCAAAAACTTGGCGCTGAAGCAGACGCTGTCCAAAAGTTTAATTCTCATCAGGTGGGCGCCGAGAATCGAGCTCGCGACCTTGCAGAGAGAACGCAGAGGTTTATCCACTGAAGTAAAGGTTCTTTGTGATTTTGTTCTCTGCATAACATATACAGTTCAATTAAATCTCTGCTCTGCTAATCCCGAGCCGAGATCATCTCATTAACCTTTGGAGTTTGCTTATTTCCCCATCCAAACCCGAGTACATTTCTGCGGTGGTCCAAGCTGTAGAAAGCTAAAAGTTCTAGCAAAGTTTGAAGAAAGCGGAAGCCGTGGAGTGAAGATCTGGAGGCCTATCTTCGTCATAATTCTAGCACTCTCGGCTAGAATCAAGTCGACTTCAACGGACCAAATCATCAGGGACGATTTCTTGTGATATTCTTGCATAGCTCTTTTGATTTTGTTGCACACACTTCTTGCGTTAGGAATACTTAGTAAGTTTAATAACGCTTTGTGTGCGATGGAGGGGACTTCTAGCCACGTCTCGCTTACAAGTACTACTAGTGCGTCCATGTATGTTTCCATTCCTATGTTAGTAACATCCTCATTCATGACTAGACCACCAATAGTTGCACGTGCATTGCATTCATCTGCACCTATGGTTTCAAATACTAGTCATGCGTCTGATGCATCTAAAATAGAATCAGCGACTATAGCATTAGACGTTGAGGATTCTGCGAAAAAAGGGGAAACAAACACTACTTTAAACGAGAGGAAAGATATGGAAAGTAGGATGTTGCTAGTTGAGCAAAAGCTTGGACAGTTGTCCAGTATTCCGGATGAGGTTGCAGTACTCCGTCAATCTGTTGATGAAATCCAGGATCACCTTAAGGCCATTTTGAACTTACTTCAGACGCCTAAGGATATCAGTAAGACTATTTTAGGTAGCCATACAGATACGATCCCAACTTCACCCATGTCTGTTAGGATGGAAAAGGATAAGGGATTATCCTCTCCCCATACAGATATGTTTCCTTTAGCGGGAAGTATGAGCCGTCTTAGTCTAGCGCCTTCTACTCCCTTGTGTGTTGCTTCGGTAGGGATGTTAGAAACTCATAACCGCCCTGTAGATCTCTCTTTGGGAAAGGAGATCCGTCCTCCTTATTTCTCTGGAGAGGATAAGGATAGGAATAAGGACGCGGTTTTGACTTTCTTAGAGAAATGGAAAGATGTCCATGAACTCAAACATACCCCCGATCATGTGAGGGTAGTAGAAGCAAGTTTGTCGCTAGGACCGAAAGCTTATACATGGTGGATGAGTCTCTCTGAGACTCACAAGAAACCTACCACTTGGAATGAATTTTCCCAACTTTTCAAAAAAGAGTTTCTCCCCGAGAATGAGGAGGAACGCAATTGGGAAGCATGGGATAAAATTCAGCAGAAGGGTAGACCGCTATTGGTTTATATTTCAGAATACAGAGATGTAATTCTGAAGTTAAAAAATTTAGATGACTTCCATCGACTTCGCGGTTTTGTCAGAGGACTTAACCAGCGAATTCGTAATGAAGTTAAGAGGCATGCGCCTAAATCCCTTGAAGAGGCGATTAAGGTTGCACAAATTTATGAGGACAATTCACGTTTGGATGTCCCGCAGGAAAGCAGTTATTCCCAGAAGAATAACTTTAAGCGTAAGGGCAAAGGGACTAGATCTAATGAAAGAGTGTCTAAGAAACCTCGTGTTTTTAGACACATCCTTTCTCCAGAAGATCATGATAAAGTGCAAAAAGAAAACTTGTGCTTTAAATGTCTCAAGCCTGGACATCGAAGCCGTGCCTGTCCAGTCGGAAGAGAAAGTAAGGGAAAGGGTAAGCAGCAAATCCATCAGATTCAAACTTTGAACTTGGATGCAAATTCAAGTGCAAAGAAGGTTCAGATTATGCACTGCGATAGTACCCATTCATGTCAAATCTCCAAAAACATGTGGCAACCTCAAGAGTTTGGTCCACATGATTTGGTCAAGTTGCATGGATCAGTAAAAGGTCACACCATCCGGATAATGGTGGATGACTCTGCTACGCATAATTTTATCAATTATGCGTTAGTAAAAAAACTGGCTCTTCCTCAGGAACCATCGCCTCATAAATACATTGTCTCCATGATGCACGGTCAAGACACCCGTGTTTGGGACACAATGATTTGTAATTTGGAACTAGAAATCCAAGGATTTAAAGATACCTTGGACTTCCAAATAATGAATATGGATCGGGTAGATCTCGTTTTAGGGAGAGAGTGGCTATGGAGTCTAGGTCCTTCATTGACCAGGTGTTATTTTACAAATACTTTGGAATTCCAGCGCGACGGAGTTGTGTATAAGATCAAGGGTGAGCATGATGTTCCAAGTATCCCTTTGATATCATACACTGAACTTCAGAAACTTGTCAATAAAGAAGCCAGGACTCAAGCTTTTCTTGTCCTTGGCACCGATGTAATCGATTCTGATAATATAAATCAAGTTTCTTATGTCTCGTCCTTTATTCCTCGAGAATTTTATGTTAAATTTAACAATCTAATGAAGGAATTTAAAGATGTGTTCCCTAAGGAACTCCCCTACGGCTTGCCACCCTCTCGTGGAAACATCGATCACAGTATAGATCTGTTTCCGGGTACCAAGCCAAAATCTCAAAACCCATACCGCCTCCCCTATGTCCAGAATCAGGAGGTGGAAAATCAAATCCAAGAGTATTTGGATAAAGGATTTATCCGCCCAAGCCAGTCTCCATGGGCAGCACCCATCCTTCTAGTGAAAAAGAAAGATGGAACTATGAGGCTGTGTGTAGATTATAGGGCGTTAAACAATCTTACGATAAAGAACAAGTATCCCATGCCACTAGTCGAAGATCTTTTCGATAGTTTAAAGGGGGCTACAGTCTTTTCTAAGATTGATTTACGCCAAGGTTATCATCAGATCAGAATCAAAGATGATGATATTCCTAAAACAGCCTTTCGAACAAAGTTTGGTCACTACGAGTTTTTAGTGATGCCGTTCGGGTTGACAAACGCACCCGCAACATTTATGACTTTGATGAATCAAGTGCTTAAGCCGTATTTGGGAAAATTTGTTGTAGATTTTCTCGATGATATTCTGATCTACAGTAAAGATCATGAAAATCACTTAGAGCACTTGAAAAAAGTTTTTCAACTTCTTCGCGATAATAAACTTTACGGTAAAGAGTCAAAATGTGAATTCTTTACCCCAGAAGTAAAGTATTTAGGTCATATTATTTCCGCGGAAGGAATCAAAGTTGACCCGAAAAAGGTCCAAGCGATTCTTGAATGGCCTGAGCCCAAGACGATTCGAGAACTACAAAGTTTTCTCGGATTGGCAGGATATTATCGGAAGTTTGTGGCTAGATATGCCAAGATTGCAGTACCTTTGACGGATCAACTCAAAGGGAAGCATCAAAAGTTAAATTGGAAAGAAGAGCAAGCAAAGAGTTTTCAAGAACTTAAACTTGCTTTAGCATCGGCCCCGGTTCTACAGATCATAGATCCGAACAAGCCTTTCCAATTAGAGACAGATGCAAGTTCATCTGCAGTAGGAGCAGTACTAAGCCAAGATGGTCGACCAATAGCTTTCGAGAGTAGAAAGCTAAGTCCTGCTCAGCAAAACTATTCTACCTATGAGCGAGAGATGTTCGCTATTATAAATGCTCTAAAGAAATGGCGCCATTATCTATATGGATCAAAGTTGACCATAGTTTTTGATCAAGAGAGCATAAAGTGGTTTGCAAATCAACCTGATCTTAGAGGTAGAAAAGCAAGATGGGCCGAACAGTTACAAGAGTTCGATTATGAGCTCAGGTACAGAAAAGGAAAGTTCAATGCAGTGGCAGACGCCTTAAGTCGGATGCCTATGTTGAACAATCCAAGTTTTGTACAAATTCAAAGTGAATTTATTTCAACTTTGAAAGGAAGCTGCAAAGAGGATCCAAGCTTCAGTCAAGCATGGAAAGCAGCTGAACAAGATAAACAAACTGAAGCAAGTACTTCTGAGAGAAAGTTTAAACACTATTCTCTCCAAGATGAATATTTGCTTTATAAAGGTAAGGTTTGTGTCCCAAGTATAGTGGACATACGAAATCAAGTACTTTTCGAATGCCATGATGCTCCAAGTGCAGGACATCCTGGTATTAACCGAACCTATGAGTTAGTGAAAAGACATTTTTATTGGCCTAGTTTGCATCGAGATGTGCAAAACTATGTGTCAAAGTGCCATAAATGTCAACTAAATAAGTTTGAACGACTTAAAGTTGGAGGATTGCTGCATCCTTTGGAAATTCCCAAAGGAAAGTGGGAAAGCATTTCCATGGATTTCATTTCTGGATTACCCCGCACTCAGAAGGGCTTTGATTCAGTCTGGGTTGTAGTTGATCGATTGACTAAACTTGCTCAGTTTATACCAGTCAAGACTACATATAAGACCCCAGAACTTGCAAAAATATTTGTAAATCAACTTTATAGACTCTATGGTCTTCCAGTAGACATCGTTTCTGATAGAGATGCTCGATTTACAAGTTATTTTTGGCGAGCAGTCTTTAGTAGACTTGAAACTAAACTAAGTTTAAATACAGCTGAACATCCCCAGACGGATGGACAGACAGAGAAAGTCAATCAGATTTTGGAAGACATACTTAGAGCTTATGTTACTTCCAAACAGACTGATTGGGAAGATTATCTTCCGTTAGCTGAATTTGCCTATAATAGTGCCAAGAATTCATCAACTGAATTTAGTCCATTCATGTTGATGTATGGTTTCCAGCCTAGGTCTCCTTATGCAGTGGGACTTCATAATGAACGAGTTCAAGCAGCTCAAGAGTTCCTTCAAGACATGAACTTTAAGCTTAAATTAGCTAAAGAAAATATAAAGAAAGCTCAAGATCGTGCAAAGGCTTATGCCGATCCAAAGCGAAGAGATGTTACTTTTCAGGTTGGCGATCAAGTTTATCTTCGTATTCCTGAAAGATCAGAAAAGTTCAAGACTGGTCAATGCGCCAAGTTGTCGCCTAGATATTGCGGTCCTTTTCCAATCACCAAGAAAGTTGGTTTGTGGGCTTATGAATTACAACTTCCAGATGATAGTTGGATTCATCCAGTGTTCCATGTTAGTCGACTTAGGAAGAGTCTAACAGATTCAGAAAATCTAATTGGACAACAAGTCATACTTCCTATTCCAGTAAATGAAACAGTTCCTCATGAACCTGAAAGGATACTTCGCACCCGAGATAAACGTACAAGAAGCCACTTGTATGAAGAGTGCTTAGTAAAATGGAAGGATGGAACTGAAGAAAATTCAACATGGGAAAAAGTTTCCACAATCCAACGACGTTTTCCAGCTTTCAAGTTTTAAGTTGATCCCAAATAAAGAAGGTTTTCTACTTTCAAGTTTTAAGTAGATAAACCAATCATGTTCTTCAAGATCTAGAATATGATAAGGTTTTTTACTTTCAAGTCCTAAGTAAATAACCTGTTTGAATGAATGCATGTTCTTCAAGTTTTAGAACATGAGGCTCGGGGGTTGCCTACAGTACATATAGATCTAATTTTCGAGGACTAAAATATTTTCCAAGGGGGAAAGAATGTAATAAAGTAAGTTGGTGATCTAGGGATCGGATTGGTTCAGACAGATCTGAAATCAGATTCCGTTTGGTCATTCGTTTGTGTAGCCAAAGATCTCGAGTCTAGACTTACTGGTAGGTCATTTACTCTTGTAACCAAGTAATCCACTTAGCCTAATGGTTAAGACTCAAGGGTGTGAAGGATGAGGTCTTGGGTTCAATCCCCATGGGGTACATGGGAAGAGTATTTTGCTCAAAGATCTCTAGAACCTTCTAGAAGCATCCACTCAGACACTTGGCGCACATGTAGTTACATGGCTGACACTTGGATGATTAGCATTCACTTGCCCAAGAAGGTAGTCCCTTGGAGAGAGCTATATATAGAGGCATTTGGTTGGGAGGAGAGTCATTCATTCATAAGCAATTACCGTCGCTACGCTGTTGCAGGCACTCTTCTTGGTCACATAGTATCTGCTGAAGGCATAACTGTTGACCCTGCAAAGGTTACAGCTATTCTTTCCATGCCAATACCACAAAGTCCAAAGGAAGTGCAAAGTTTCTTGGGCCATGCAAGGTATCACAGAAGATTCATTAGGATGTATTCGAAAATTGCTAAGCCCTTGTCAAGGCTTACTAGCAAAAAGATCCCTTTCTCATGGAGTGCTGAAGCTGACAAAGCATTTTGTGAACTAAAGATGAGGTTATGTACTGCTCCACTTTTAAGTGTTCCTAATTGGTCATTGGAATTTCATGTGCATACAGATGCTAGTCTTCATGCTGTTGGTGCAGTTTTAGCTCAACCATCATCTCACAAAGTGGATAGACCTATCTCTTATGCAAGCAGACTGCTCAACCAAGCTGAAAGAAATTACAGTACAACGGAAAGAGAAGGTTTGGCTATCGTATTTGCTCTTCAGAAGTTCCGACATTATCTCCTTGGTGTACATTTCATTGTTATTTCTGATCATCAGCCCTTGAAGTATTTGATAAACAAGCCTAGGGTAGCTGGAAGAATTTGGAGATGGTTACTCCTATTTCAGGAATTTAATTTTGATATTCATATTAAGCCAGGGAAAGAGCACTACATGGCAGATCAAGTGTCCAGGACGGCAATGAGTGAAAAGGCAACAGGTATTAATGATGAATTGGTGGATAGCAATCTTTTTCTAGTAGCAATACGGACTGGTTGGTATGATGAAATTCTCCATGTGCTTATTACTGGAAAGATCCCAGAACACTTGACACCTGTAGAAAAGAGAAGATTGCTCCTAAAAACTAAAGCATATTCTCTTATAAATGGAATTTTATATAAATACTGTCAGGATGATATCTTGAGAAGGTGTGTCTATCCAGAGGAGATAAATCTTTTACTAGAGGCAGCACACAGTGAAGGACACCTAAAGGGGGAAGAATTGGCTCATAGGATCATCCACAAAGGTTTATGGTGGCCTCATATTTTCAAGGATGCAATCAAGTTTGCAAAAGAATGCCACATCTGTCAGAGATGTGCTCCCACGCCAACCAGATTGAACTTCCAACCATTAGTTATATCTACTGGATGGCTTCCATTTGAACGATGGGGTCTTGATTTCATAGGGCCAATTAGCCCTACTGGGCAACCAGGAGGTAAAAAGTATATTTTGATGGCCACATGCTATGCCACTAAATGGATAGAGGCTAAAGCAACTGTGGACTGCACGGCTTTAACAGTAGCTAAATTTATGTATAAACGTATTTTCTCAAGATTTGGTTGCCCACTGGAAATTACTAGTGACAGGGGCACACATTTTGTAAATCAATTGCTCCAGTTTATATGTGACAGGTACAAAATCTTCCATAAAAAATCTTGTGCCTACTACCCCAGGGCAAATGGCCAAGCAGAAAGTTCCAATAAGATTTTGATTGGACTGCTTCGCAAATTAGCTTTTGATCATCAAAGCTCCTGGCCGCTAGCACTGATCGGTGCAATTTGGGCTTTCAGAACCACAAAGAGGGGAACCACAGGCGAAACTCCATTTCGCTTAGTTTATGGAAAAGAGGCATTGGCACCATTTGAGTTTATCATCAGAAAGGAAATAGAAATCAAAACCATTGGAACTGAACCCCCCATTCAGAGATTGGTGGCATTAGAAGAATACAGAGAAGGAGCAATGCAAAAACTTCAAGTAACACAAGAAGAGCGCAAAAGACTGCATGACAGGTATCTGAGATCGAATGAAGTTCAAGAAGGGTCCATGGTTTTAGTGCATCAAATTCCACCAATTCCAACTAAATTGGCACCCAAATGGGCAGGACCTTATAAGGTTATCAAGGTATTATCACATGGTGCAGTGCATCTGGAAGATCTGCAAGGTAAAAGGATGCCCCTCGTCAACATCTCCAGGGTGAAAAGTTATTTGAATTGATGGAAGCAAGATGAGATTCACTCCTTGTACATACCATAGGTCTGCTATTTTCTGCAATTCGTTTTGAAGGAATAAGCAAATAAAGAAATTGCACCAGGGACGGTGCAAAAGCTTGATGTGGGGGTTTGTAGAGGTCGGAAACGCTGAGCAGTCGTTGCTGTCGTCTTTTCTTGGCTTCCTCCGTTGTTTGATACCTATCGCTCTTTATCCTTTTTCTCTCTTTCTTCCCCTATGTTTCTCTCTCTTTTCCCGCGGTTGAACCCCTCTCTCTCTCCCTCTCTTGGTCTCTCTCCCTCCCTCTCTATTTCTTCCCTCTCTCTTTCTTCTCGTTCTCTCTCTATTTCCCATCTCTCTCTCTTCCCCGTCCCTTCTTTCTCTCCTCTCCACCCAATCCTCCTCCACCCGCCCAAGCCTCCTCCACCCGCCCTTCTCTCTCTCCTCTCCATCCAATCCTCCTCCACCCGCCCAAGCCTCCTCCGCCCGCCCAAGCCTCCTCCGCCCGCCCAAGCCTCCTCCACCCTCCCAAGCCTCCTCCACCTGCCCCTTCTCTCTCTCCTCTCCACCTAATCCTCCTCCACCCGCCCAAGCCTCCTCCACCCGCCCAAGCCTCCTCCACCCGCCCAATCCTCCTCCACCCGCCCAATCCTCCTCCACCCGCCCAATCCTCCTCCACCCGCCCAAGCCTCCTCCACCCGCCCAAGCCTCCTCCACCCGCCCTTCTCTCTCTCCTCTCCACCCAATCCTCCTCCACCCGCCCAATCCTCCTCCACCCGCCCAATCCTCCTCCACCCGCCCAAGCCTCCTCCACCCGCCCTTCTCTCTCTCCTCTCCACCCAATCCTCCTCCACCCGCCCGAGCCTCCTCCGCCCGCCCAAGCCTCCTCCACCCGCCCAAGCCTCCTCCACCCGCCCAAGCCTCCTCCACCCGCCCTTCTCTCTCTCTCCTCTCCACCCAATCCTCCTCCACCCGCCCAATCCTCCTCCACCCGCCCTTCTCTCTCTCCTCTCCATCCAATCCTCCTCCACCCGCCCAAGCCTCCTCCGCCCGCCCAAGCCTCCTCCGCCCGCCCAAGCCTCCTCCACCCGCCCAAGCCTCCTCCACCCGCCCCTTCTCTCTCTCCTCTCCACCTAATCCTCCTCCACCCGCCCAAGCCTCCTCCACCCGCCCCTTCTCTCTCTCCTCTCCACCTAATCCTCCTCCACCCGCCCAAGCCTCCTCCACCCGCCCAAGCCTCCTCCACCCGCCCAATCCTCCTCCACCCGCCCAATCCTCCTCCACCCGCCCAATCCTCCTCCACCCGCCCAAGCCTCCTCCACCCGCCCTTCTCTCTCTCCTCTCCACCCAATCCTCCTCCACCCGCCCAATCCTCCTCCACCCGCCCAATCCTCCTCCACCCGCCCAAGCCTCCTCCACCCACCCAAGCCTCCTCCACCCGCCCTTCTCTCTCTCCTCTCCACCCAATCCTCCTCCACCCGCCCGAGCCTCCTCCGCCCGCCCAAGCCTCCTCAACCCGCCCAAGCCTCCTCCACCCGCCCAAGCCTCCTCCACCCGCCCTTCTCTCTCTCCTCTCCACCCAATCCTCCTCCACCCGCCCTTCTCTCTCTCCTCTCCATCCAATCCTCCTCCACCCGCCCAAGCCTCCTCCGCCCGCCCAAGCCTCCTCCGCCCGCCCAAGCCTCCTGCACCCGCCCAAGCCTCCTCCACCCGCCCCTTCTCTCTCTCCTCTCCACCTAATCCTCCTCCACCCGCCCATGCCTCCTCCACCCGCCCAAGCCTCCTCCACCCGCCCTTCTCTCTCTCCTCTCCACCCAATCCTCCTCCACCCGCCCAATCCTCCTCCACCCGCCCAATCCTCCTCCACCCGCCCGAGCCTCCTCCGCCCGCCCAAGCCTCCTCCACCCGCCCAAGCCTCCTCCACCCGCCCTTCTCTCTCTCCTCTCCACCCAATCCTCCTCCACCCGCCCAATCCTCCTCCACCCGCCCAATCCTCCTCCACCCGCCCAAGCCTCCTCCACCCGCCCAAGCCTCCTCCACCCGCCCTTCTCTCTCTCCTCTCCACCCAATCCTCCTCCACCCGCCCGAGCCTCCTCGGCCCGCCCAAGCCTCCTCCACCCGCCCAAGCCTCCTCCACCCGCCCAAGCCTCCTCCACCCGCCCTTCTTTCTCTCCTCTCCACCCAATCCTCCTCCACCCGCCCAATCCTCCTCCAGCCGCCCAAGCCTCCTCCGCCCGCCCAATCCTCCTCCACTCCGCCACCCGCGAGCCTTCCCCCCCCTTTTTTTTCTCTATCCGCTCATTGACCCATCCACACAAACACACGCACACACCCACACATGCATATACACACAATTTCACACCCACACATGCATACACACACAATTTCACACCCACACATGCATACACACACAATTTCACACTCACACACATACATTCACGCACGCACTCACATGCATAATTACACATGCACATATACACACAATTACACGTATAGTTTTGAGTCTTCCTTTGACGGATTTTATTTGTAACCATTTGAGTCGAATCAAGAAGTGTATGGTTCTCCTTGGTCACTTGTGGTATACATACCTTTCCAGAAGTATTCACATTGCTGTGCAACAATTTTTATTTACCTGCTCACAGAAGTGTTAAAGGGTATACTTCCCTAAAGAGAACCCCCCTTGAGTAGGTGACGTACTGGATGTGTTTAATCTTCATTCTCTACCTTTGTTAAAAGCGGATACCCCAGTACCTCCTCTACACTTATTATATGACTGCTTATGGGCCTTACCTAACTGACATGCTTCACATCTGTATGTCATGTGTTGACCTGCAACATTAGGCAATCCAAGCACTGAACCATTATTTATCATTTCTTTGATACCTCTTTCATTAAAATGTCCAAGTCTTTTATGCCAAAGATCCAATTCAGACACCTTTTGCTCTCCATGTGTAAACATAGCATGCCCAACATTACCTTGTATCTTTAGTGTGAAGAGCCTTCCTTCCTTCTTTCCTGTAACAATCTGTTTATACCCTTGACTAGGGTCTTCAACATAAACTCCATCATTAGTGAACCTTACCTCATATCCTTTTTCCACAATTTTTCCTACACTGATCAAATTCTTTGGAATTGTAGGAACATATAGAACCTTACTCAAGAGAGTGCTTCCATCTTTGGCTTTGACTGAACCAATTGACTTTACTTTGTGCTTTGTATTATCACCTATTTGAAGTGTATGATTGATTGCATTATGATCTAACTCAGTCATCAAAGCAATGTTTCCACTGAGATGGTTGCTACATCCTGAGTCAATATAAAATACTCTCATGTCTTCATGTGAGGCTTCACATATTGCATTCATAATAAGAGTCGAATCTTCTTTCGGATCTGATGCATAATTGTAGTAGGTGTTATTATAGGATTGATTTTGGAAGTTTCTTCCTCCACATCTTCCAAAAGAATTCCTACCACCTCTACCTCTAAAGTTTCCTCTTTGATATCTGCCACCTCTTCCTCTTTGATTAAAATTCTGATTAAAATTACCATTGCTTTGATTATTATGCCAATAATCATGAGATAGATGATTGGTCTTACCACATATCCAACAAGCTCTGACATTATCTTTGTTATTTGTGCCTCTTCCTCTACTTCTGCCACTTCCTCTTCCTCTTAGGATGTTTGCTTGACTTGGAGTACCTTCATCTTCAACTGATTGTTGCTTTCCTTTGCTAGCTTTCTTCTTGTCTTTAGAATACATTGCATGACCTGCACTCTTATCAACATCTCCTTTGATATCATTCTCAAAAGTTAGCATATGTTCTAACAATTGATTCAAATCAGGAGTGAAATGATCTAATGAAAGTTCTGTAGACAAAATAAAAGGCTTCCACTTCTCATCTCGTCTAAGTCCTGTGAGAATTTGTCTTACCAACTTATCTTCTTCAATATCTTCATCAACTGCACCTAAAGAATCAGCAATGTCTTTCATCTTTGTCACATAATCAGATATTGATTGTGAAGCCTTCTTCTTGAAGGTAGTAAACTCTGCCCATAATGAAGCTTTCCTTCATTTAGTTGTATTTTGAGAATGCTCTTCCAAAGCATTCCAAATGTCACTTGCACTTTCAAGTCCTCTGATATGAGGAAGAAAATCTTTATATCTGCAAGCTCCTCCCTAATTGGAACACTAGGATCTTTAAACACTGGCTTTTCTTCCTCTCCTATTATGTATCCCATCAGATCTTTGCTCATAAGATGAGCATCCATTCTCATAGACCAAGCTGGGTAGTTTTCTCTATCCAACTTTTCAATTTGAAGACTATGTCCCATCCTTGCTTCACCTGTAGTCTCAAATCTTTAGTCCTTATAAGGAATGAATGTACCTTGGCTTTGAATGTTGCTCCTTTTGATCCTTTTAATAACCTTTATGTGTCTTCCTTTAGTCTTCCTATCACACTTTATTCTTTTGAACCTTCAAGATGTGAAATTTGTATGTCCGCAGCAGTCGGAGTCCTCCTTTCCTTAATTTTGATACTTCCTGCTCAGATACCACTGATGGAGAGTGTTAATCTCCAAACGAACAAGCTATCCTTGATGTTAGACCATCTCTATATCAAGAATAACTTTAAACTCCAACCAATTTTGGAAGACAAGCACCAAACTATCAAGAAATTAGCTAACTATGAAGAAAATCATTTCGCAGAAAAGTCTGCTGCACATTAATCACTCATTGATTAATCATTTGTGTAAAGTTTTCTATAAAACTTTGTAAAATGTGTCGCCTATAGGTTGCGCACCTTCTCCAAGTTAAAACACTTAAAAAGCTTGAGTAGATTGTGAGAAATGATTCAAACAATCTACCTATGTCTAAAACTGTCTCCCTGTAGAGTCGACTTTGACACCTGCAACTTCTAACACATAGTTCTCCCAATCTAAAACCCGTTTAAGCAAATTCTTTTAGCCATAGATGGCTTACCTTCCAACTTAAATTTTGACTCCTCATTTGTGTAAAACTTTACACTATGCACTGATCACTGTCCATTTCTTTGTTCATCGAATCTGCGCCTGTTTCAGAAGACACTCAACACTTTCTCACATATAGATGTTCCTATCCAAAATTCTCTCAGCCTGTTTGTGATTGAACTCTCAAACTTTAGCCATAGATAGATTAACTATGGACTTAGATGTGTAATAAAGAATTTCTCATAAGATTAATTAGAGAAAGAGAACTAGAGAAAAGATCGATGCGCAATTCTCTGAAAACTTTTTCTTATCTTAATTCTTCATACATCTGATGGATGATACATACATTGTTCATCGTCTACTCATCTATATTTCATCTTACACTCCTTCTCCGAATATGAGCACGTACCTATATATATATATATATATATATATATATATATATATATATATATATATATATATATATATATATATATATATATATATATATATATATATATATATATATATATATATATATATATATATATATATATATATATATATGAGTACTGATTCGTCATTACTTCAAGTATATTGAAGTATATACAAAACTAATGTACATATAATTTAAAGAACTTTGCTATCTTAATCTTCTCTTTACTTCATAAAGTTGATCTTCAATCTTTCCTTCATCTCTTCACTTCTAGGCTTTATATAATCACCAATTGTTGATTGTACTGCTCCAACACACTAGCCTTAGTATGCCATGAAGTTACTTTTTGAGCAACTCCTTCTTTGCCAAACATCTTGAATCCTAAAAGATGTTCTTCTATCTATATATATAACCTCTAAATACACTTAAGTGAAAGTATCTAAATAAACTTAAGTGAGAGCGCCTAATTCTTTGAGAGATTAACTGAAGGTAAATGAGCTATTAGAGATCATAACATTTTATTACATTTGTATCCCACTTTAGCTATGTTTTATTTCTAGCTCTTCCCGTACTCTATTTTTCTATCTTGGTCAATTTTAATTTGTTTCTTCTCTCTTATGTTATTCTTTGTCAGTGTCCTTTAAGTTTATGTTGTTTTCCCCTATCTTTTTCCCCATACCCTATTTGATGCAATAATATCTCATGACGCCATTCACCAGATTATTTTTAGGTGAGTTATCCAAACACAATAGTAGTTGCACCAACCGTTGCGTGTAAGAGTTGGGAAGTGTAGCTTCTTTCGTGTAGTGCATGTGACATACGTTATGCCTACTGTGAGGTCAATACTTTATGCCTACTAAACATGTCCGTGTTCTATGTGTACTCTGAGGTGTAACAGACTAAATGTCTTGTCAATTAAGAAACCAAAGCGCTTAATCCTCATGATTTTTTTTCTGTGGTTATTTGTTTTGGTTATTTGTTATTGTTGTTTCAAATCCATCTTATTGTTAGTAACGTGAATGTGTAGGACACTAACATGCTGAGAAATACGGGACTTTGCATGCTGAGAAATACCGTGCCCGTCTTTGACGCACTGACGGCACGAGTGTAATCATGTTCGTCTTTGAGCTCGTAAAAACGTAGCCCTACCGCTATATAAACACCCCGCGAGTCAGCCCGTGATCAACACCAACAAGCCTCCACACTAGGCGAGTATACTTTCCTACGCATGTTCTCGTCAACTAAATTACGGTTGCAGGCCGAGAAACGGAAGGATGGACCGTCCTCAAACAGGCAGTTGGCGATGTCGTCAACGACCAAGATGACGTTGGTATGTAGCTGACTGGCAATGTCAACCAGCTGTTTAGTGTACAATTGCAGACTGCTTGTGGACAATTATATCGTCATTTATCACCTGTGCATTGATCTATTGGGGGTCCGTGTGCTTATATGCTCCTGCGCATATGTGTGTTTTTCTCCATCAGAACCAGAACCATATGCATACGGGCAGTGGGTTGCTGCTCCGAATGGTCAAGCAATAGCTCCGGGGAGCATCCTCTACGTTGCCGCGTGCGGGAGAGAGAATTCCCCATCCGGAACGGAGGGCACATTTGAAATCTGGAGCAGTACGTCGAAAGTTGCGCATGTCTATTTCGATTGCCCATGGAGTGGAAGCAACAAGCTGGAAATAAACCGCTTCTCCACCCAGTACTTGCTTGATTTCAACACCGCGCCATCCAGCGGTCCCATCGGAATAATCCCTTTCGCCATCTACCAAAAATGAATGACACCATGAATGCCCATCATCATGCTCCTCCTTATCATCATCCGCCGATGCTCCTAAATAAACGCAGCTTTTCTTTAAACAATAATATATGTGCATGCACTTGTAAGGCTACCTAATCCATCATCTATCTTCGTACCACCCACAGCCACCTGCATTCCCTTTGCATTGCAGCTTTTTTATTACCTCTCACATTCGGAGCAGCTTTATCGTCAATGTAGAAATTTTGCTTTCTAGTTAATATGTTGATGAAAACATGTGCAGTTGAACTGCAACGATCATCTTACAACACCTCGGAATATGATTCAGCATATACGCGTTTTAGTATGGGAATCGGTCCCTCACTGCGGAATGGTTACACGAAGACTGAATATGTTTATGTTTCTCGTCCACAACGTCACCATGAAATCTAATTAATATCAAAATGTGGTAACAAATCCCTCTAGGAGTAATGGGCCGAGGAAGAGCTCACACTCATGTACACAAAAGTGTCGAAAATGTACGCTAGAATTATTCCATAAATGGCAGTATGCCCAGAGGCTTTTGAAATCTTTGAACTCCTATTCAGGCAATGCGTTTTTAGAATGCTTTGCATCATTCCCCTTTGTGGGCATATATGCCAAATTCATTTGCACGTCAGAGAAACTCTTCTTCAAGAACTTATACTGCACCTCGTGTGTGCTTAATGCAAGCATGGAACATTGGGGTCGTCAAAACCATGAATGTGCTCTGAATTTCTATGAAAACACTAGTTACAAAGATTTGGCCAACATCCCAACCCCTCCATAAGGCATTTGTGGCAATAAGACTTGAAATTAGCTAAGGAGGCAACCATACATTCAGCCTTAGAACTAGCAATGGCCATAATAGGCCATTTCATTCTCGACCAAGGTGTGCATGAGCTACCAAGCATGAAACGAAAAGCACTTCTGGACACATGAATGTCCCTATGCTTAACCACATGAAAACATTACATAAGTTTCACTTTGATTTTGAAGTAAAATTATTTAAGATAATATAATTCACCTATAATGAAACATGTTTTAAGAAAAATTAGACGAAAGATCTTGGGAGAGATTATACCCAATATCTTGTAACTGTTTTATCTCTATGTCTACTGTGAAAAATTATTTCTCAGTACTATATTTCTCTTTGCATGCACATAAATGTCTCTATTTCATCTCTCTATCTTCATACATACACACCCACATGTGACCATGATAATGCAATATAAAATCTTTGTATATCCAAGAGGTCTAACCAAAATTGCACACCTTCAACTTCATTTATGATAAAAAATTATTTTGAATATTAAAGATCCAAAGAAAGATAGAAAATCTACTTTCTTGTTTTCCAATTACCTTAGGTCTATGGTTATTTCCATGGGTCCATATACTTGTTTGGATGTTAGAGGTTCCAATTTTTTGAAGATATCATCTTACTATTTTCTTTGCAAGTTTCGAATTTTGTCTAATTTCTAAAGTATTGAAACACTTAACAAATATTTTTTCTCCAAAAGATCTAGAATTGAGAACTCATCTTGAGGTTTTACCTTCATCTTATTAGGAAATTTTCGCACTTTCATTCGAGGGTCAAATCCACCAAGTCATGCCACATTAACAACTCATCAAAGAAACTAACTTTATTTATTATGATAAAATCTTTCTTGTGCGATGCTCCTCTTATCCTTATTTCTATGAAATCTTTCCACATTTAAATAAATATGAGACCCATTGAATACAAAAGTTCTCAAGATAATTCAATTTATTTTCAAACTTATTTGTCACTTCATGCATGTATTGTGTTTATTAAACATAGTCAAGAAAGAATTCTACACATAAGAGGAGTGTGTCCTCAACATTTTACTCAAAAGTAATGAGGTATCCAAGATCTTGAGAGCCTTACTATTAGCAAATATTTTAAATTTTATGTCCAACCTTAGCCCATATGTTTGTGTCGAGGATTCTATTATATATTAATCTTAGCATATATTCATTTTTCAAAATCCATTGCTAGATACAAATATGTAAAATCAGCTCCAATAGATTACACTTACATTGTCATATTAGCTATTTATGAACCTATCATTTATGTTTAAATATCCTTTAACATGAATAATCTTTATATTTATAACTTGTTGCCTTCGTGTTAGTATGTAGCTTCTATGTATTGAAACATCTTCTTACGTATCTATAATATCTCTCCTTGATTGTTTTCATGCTAACATAGATATAAAGAATATATTATAAGAATATATTATAAAAATATAGTATTACTAGATATAACATTTATATCAAGGGAGCACTAAATTGTGTCCTTTATGTGGTTTTGAGAAAGTGCACACCTGATTAAAATGTGAACCACATAAGGGAAATAATACAAGAATATACAATTATTAGAAGAAGTTTGACAACCCAAGATTGATAGGTATGGATAATTGGACTCAACAAGATACAAAAGACCCCATAACACCAATTCTATTTGTATGAAAGATGATATCTAAAATTGAAGAATTCTCTTGAAGGACATAAACGAGATACAAGAAATATTAGGAGAGGATCGTTTAGTACGAGCTACAAGAGGACATGACTAGATGTCCGAAAACTAATCTAGAGAATATCAAAACGAGCAGGTAGATAAGAACATGTGTTGCAACTTAGAAAGTAATGAATCAAAGACTATGACTCCTTTAGCCCTTGAGATTGGCTATAGATGTTCAAGGGTGGTGGAATTAAGGTGGTTAGGAATGAATTAATTCATCAAAGATGTTACCAATTTAGAGTACATCTTCAACTCAAGGGATTGATTCACTTTTTTATACTCTCAAAAATGTGATTTAGATTAGCTTAGTCTAATTTCATCTAATTTGATTAATAAGTCCACATAATCCTAAAGAAAAAGTTTCAAAACATAGCCCAACAAAGTTTCGTGTTAATCAGTGGATTTTCAGATGGTCAAGTAACAAAAAAAGTAGTTTCTAGGATCACCACAATTTTCTAGATTAAGAAAATTGAAGTCTTTAAGGGATGCAACATGGAAGAAGATGATTGATCCATGTTTTATGGTCACCATGAGCTCACATTTAAGGGTGGAGATGCACCAAAGCTTAAACAAAAGAGGATCGACAAATTTATATTTTTATATCTAATAGATTCTAAGTGAATGGCCAAGAGAAAATATCTAGACTTCTTCCAAAATTAGGAGCTAATCCTATGCAAATCCATATCAACATTGATCAGGTGGTCCAAGTCTTCCTAGATTCAAGGATGGATAATGAGGGCACCTTTCTTCTCCTCCTTTTCCTTAGATTTCATAAGAGGAATCAATCCCATCCATAATATGAATCAAATGGTTATAATCAAAAGTACTTCATACTATGGTTTGGAGTTGATTTCTCCATGATCCAAAGGCCTGGATTCACTCAAAAAACTAAAAAAACCCACCTCTAACTCATGCAGGATCATTGTTAAGAATCCATATGGCCTTGACAGCACATGCTTTCCTTATGAGGATCACCTTGAATTCAGTGTGTGAGGATCTAAATAGGGCTCCTAAGAGCATAGTTCCTAGAATCAAATTTGAGTTAGAATTTCAAACTAGGATAGACTTGCAAACTCCATGGTTTCTCGCTCTTTCCTCACCCTTAGTGGAGCCTGCAACTACGTTAAAGTTGGTTTCATTGGTCTTAAATTGTTTAGATAGACATTATGTTGCTAGATAGATATAGGGTCACTAATGTGGTTCCTATCTTCTCCATGTGGCATTTAGTTGATCTGTCATGGTGGAATCCTCATGCGGACTACCTTTGACCATTAGATTGCCGAGCTTGTCATGCAATGATGCTCATGGACATGTATTGCATTACAATATCTTTTAATTATGGTCAGCTTGTCTCCATATGCCTTTGTCTTCTAGGTTCTTTTACATGCCTCCTTTCAAATCTTTCTATGTGTGAAAAGGCTTTGCAACTTTGCATAAAAGTAGTGAGAATTTTATATTGTGATTGTGAGCATAGTTCTCTAAATATTCATAATTTATGACCCACATACGTACGTACTATTCACAAGCACCCATGCATATGTCTAGTGCGTCCGATAAGGAGGTTTCCCAATGGAATTTTTACATGCTTGGTTAATGTATATTTCTACATGTTCCTAACTCGTGCACCTCAATTTCAATGTGTTTAGTGCAAGCATGGAACATTGGGGTCTTTCAAACTATGAATGTGCTTTGAGTTTCTATAAAAATACTAGTTACAAAGATTTGGCCAACACCCCAAGTCATCCATAAGGCATTTGTGCACGTAAGACTTGAAATTATCTAAGGAGGCAACCATATATTAAGCCTCAAAATTAGAATTGGCCATAGTAGGCCATATCTTTCTCAATTAATGTATGCATGAGCTACCAAGCATGAAACAAAAAGTACTTCAAGACACATGAATGTCTAGATACTTAACAAGTGGAAAAATTTACATGATTCTGAATCTCATTTTAATGTAAATAAATATAATTAAACTTTATTTATAAATGTTTTAAGAGAAAGGGTATGAAAGATCTCGAGAGAGATTATACGGAATATTTTGTTAATAGTTTATCTCTCTATCTATTTTGAAATACTATTTGTCACTACTATGTTTTTCTTTCCATGCACATGAATGTCTCCATTTCATCTCTGTATCTCTATACACACACACACACCCACACGTGACCATGATCAAGCTCCTCCTCATCATCATCATCATTAGCCGTTGCTCCCAAATACAAGCAATTTTTCTTTAATAATAATATATGTACGTGCATTTGGAAGGTGTCCTAATCCATCATCTATCTCCGTAGCACCCATAACCACCTACATTCCTTTTGCATTACATCTTTATTACCTCTCACATTTGGATCCGCTTTATCATCAATGTAGAAATTTTCTTTCTAGTTAATATGTTGATGAAAACATGTGTACTTGAACTTCAACAACCCTCTTACAAGATCTGAATATAACTAATCATATACGTGTTTTAGTATGGGAATCCGTTCAATAACATCTCATCTCTTCACATCTGGTAGTCCCTCACTGCATGTCTAATGCTTCAATACTATCTATTTCTACAAGTACTTAATGTGTTGACCCCAATAAGGCCATGAATCCAAGGTTAGAATGGTTCTGAACCATTCACTTGCAGGCATGATTAATCTCCTTCCCAAATAAATCTAGATAGTTTCATGTATATTATATAATTTTTATTTCTCTGTAAGGTCTTGATTTGTCTTCGCGGAGGTAAGTTCAAAGCAATATTTAAAATCTTCTCAAATTTATTTTTGTTTCTTCTATATAATTTTAGCATCAAATCTAATAACACTCATGTATACATAAATGTAACTAAGGTCATGGTTGATTGTGGATTGTATGTATGTATGTCGGTCATAAATTATGAATATTAAGAGACTTATCCTCCCGATAGCAATATAAAATCCTCAGCAGTTCAATGCAAAGTTTTAGAGCCTTCTCACACATAGAAAAATTTGAAAGAAGACATGTAAAAACTTAGGAGATAAGAGACATGGAGAAGAGTTGACCATTATGAAAAGAGATTGTAATGCAATACATGTCCATGATCATCATGTCTAAGAACAATAAATCCAACTCTTGTTCACTCACATGCTCCATTGAGGGTGAGAAAAGATAGACAAACCATTAAGCTTATACGTCTATCCTAGTTTGGAAGTCTAACTTAAATTTGAATCTAGGAACTATGCTCTTACAAGCCTTCTCTGCTAGTGCTCCCATGCTCTCTTGCATGACTACTTTCTTATAGATGTTAGATTTCTCATATTCTTTACTAGCCAAGAGACATGCAGAGGAACATGAATTTAAAATGTAAGATGGTTTCTTTTGTATCAATGAAATTATCTCCCTCCTTAGGAACGAGTTCCATGAGGAGAAACCATGTTTTTGGGTTTTTTTGGTTTGGGATTCATTGGATTCTTCTTCTATAACTCACAAATCTTGATTAGTGCTATCTAAGGATTCTCTAAGAGTGTCCAAGTATGTTAAATAATGTTAAATCCTTTTCAATGAGAAAGTTATCCCAAATAGCATTGGAATATTCCTAGATCTATAACATGCATGACCTCATATTCTTTATGCTTCTAGTGGAATGATATTAGCCTGTGCAGAGGAGACGTATCTTGCCAAGAATTTGTAGGTTCTGAATAGTGGTAAAACTATAAAAACTATGAATCCAAATGGTGATTCAAGAATTTTGTACCATTTTTTTGATTGCCTTACTAATATGAGGTGATCACAATCTTCAAGATTTTCTTTCTCTCTTTCTCTCCCTCTCTCTCTCTCTCTTTCTCTTTCTCTCTCTCTCTGTCTTACTCTATATCTCTAACTCTCTCTCTCTCTCTCTCTCTCTCTCTCTCTCTCTCTCTCTCTCTCTCTCTCTCTCTCTCTCTCTCTTAGCATAGCTCTTCTCTATGTGCATGATACTTCATATATTTTTCTCTCTCTCAGTTAATCCTCCTTTGTGCACCTCTTCAATATCGAACAACTCTTTGTGTGCTTAACACCCCAACAACTCTCTCTCTCTCATGACTCGGCCTCAATTTTCACTACTTCACTGACTTGAAATCTTGCACGTGTTCTCTCTCTATATTATCAGCTCTAATTATCTCTCTCTCTCATACTCTCGTGGACCTACTCATCCGATCTCTGTGTATCTGTCCATTTCCCATAGTACTTCTCTCTCTCTCTCTCTCTCTCTCTCTCTCTCTCTCTCTCTCTCTCTCTCTCTCTCTCTCTCTCTCTCTCTCTCTCTCTCTCTCTCTCTCTCTCTCTCTCTCTCTCTCCCATAACGTCATGCTTTCATTTCTGCACCGTTATCGTTTTGTACATCATCCCTCCCTCTCTCTCTCTCTCTCTCTCTCTCTCTCTCTCTTTCCATTTTGACACTCCTCTAGAGGTTTTCCATCATCATCACTTTTGTCTTCTCTCTCTCTCTCTCTCTCTCTCTCTCTCTCTCTCTCTCTCTCTCTCTCTCTCTCTCTCTCTCTCTCTCTCTCTCTCTCTCTCTCTCTCTCTCTCTCTCTCTCTCTCTCTTCTAGAGGTTTTCAACACTGCGCCTTCCAGCGGTCCCATCCAAATAATCCCTTTCGCCATCTACCAAAAATGAATAACACCATGAATGCCCATCATCATCATGCTCCTCCTCCTCCTCCTCAGCCGATGCTCCTAAATAAACGCAGCTTTTCTTTAAACAATAATATATGTACATGCGCTTGTAAGGCTTCCTAATCCATCATCTATCTTCGTACCACCCACAGCCACCTGCATTCCCTTTGCATTGCAGCTTTATTACCTCTCACATTCGGAGCAACTTTATCGTCAATGTAGAAATTTTCTTTCTAGTTAATATGTTGATGAAAACATGTGCAGTTCAACTGCAACGATCATCTTACAACACCTCTTAATACGCATTTGAGTATGGGAATCAGTCCCTCACTGCGGAATGGTTACACGAAGACTGCATATGTTTATATTTCTCGTCTACAACATCACCATGAAATCTAATTAATATCAAAATGTAGTAAATAATCCCTGTAGGAGTAATGGGGCAAGGAAGAGCTCACACTAATGTACACAGAAAGTGTCTAAAATGTACGCTAGAATCACTCCATACATGGCAGTATGCCCAGAGCTTTTTGAAATCTTTGAACTCCTATTCAGGCAATGCCTTTTTAGAATGCTTTGCATCATTCCCCTTTGTGGGCATATATGCCAAATTCATTTGCACATCAGAGAATCTCTTCTTGAAGAACTAATGCTGCACCTCAGTGTGTTTAATGCAAGCATGGAACATTGGGGTCGTCAGAACGATGAATGTGTTCTGAATTACTATGAAAACACTAGTTACAAAGATTTGGCCAACATCCCAACTCCTCCATAAGGCATTTGTGGCAATAAGACTTGAAATTAGCTAAGGAGGCAACCATACATTCAGCCTTAGAACTAGAAATGGCCATAATAGGCCACTTCATTCTCGACCAAGGTGTGCATGAGCTACCAAGCATGAAACGAAAAGCACTTCTGGACACATGAAACCAAAACATTACGTAAGTGTCACTTTGATTTTGCAGTAAAATTATTTAAGATAAATATAATTCACCTTTAATGAAACATGTTTTAAGAAAAAATAGACGAAAGATCTCGGGAGAGATTATACCCAATATCTTGTAACTGTTTTATCTCTATATCTAATGTGAAGAATTATTCCTCAGTACTATATTTCTCTTTGCATGCACATGAATGTCTCTATTTCATCTCTCTATCTTCATACATACACACCCACATGTGGCCATGATCATGCAATATAAAATCTTTGTATATCCAAGAGGTCTAACCAAAATTGCACACCTTCAACTTCATTTATGATAAAAAAGATTATTTTGAATATTGAAGATCCAAAGAAAGATAGAAAATCTACTTTCTTGTTTTCCAAATTACCTTAGGTCCATGGTTATTTCCATGGGTCCATATACTTGTTTGGATGTTAGAGGCCCCAATTTTTTGAAGATATCAACTTATTATTTTCTTTGCAAGTTACAAATTTTGTCTAATTTCTAAAGTATTGGAACACTTAACAAGTATTTTTTCTCCAAAAGATCTAGAATCTAGAACTCATCTCCAGGTTTTACCTTCATCTTATTAGGAAATTTTCGTACTTCCATTCAAGGGTCAAATCCACCAAGTCATGCCACATTAAAAACTCATCATAGAAACTAAGCTTATTTATTATGATAAAATCGTTCTTGTGTGATGGTCCTCTTATCCTTATTTCTATGAACTCTTTCCACATTTCAAAAAATATGAGACCCATTGAATACAAAAGTTCTCAAGATAATTCATTTTGTTTTCAAACTTATTTGTCACTTCATGCATGTATTGTGTTTACTAAACATAGTCAAGAAATAAATCTACACATAAGAGGAGTGTGTCCTCAACATTTTACTCAAAAGTAATGAGGTATCCAAGATCTTGAGAGCCTTGCTATTAGCGAATATTTTCAATTTTATGTCCACACTTAGCCCATATGTTTGTGTAGAGGATTTTATTATATATTAATCTTAGCATATATTCATGTTTCAAAATCCATTGCTTAATACAAATATGTAAAATCAGTTCCAATATCTTACACTTACATTGTCATATTAGCTATTTATGAACCTATCATTTATGTTTAAATATCCTTTAACATGAATACTCTTTATATTTATCACTTGTTGCCCTCGTGTTAGTATGTAGCTTTTATGTATTGAACCATCTTCTTACGTATTTATAATATCTCTCCTTAACTCTTTTCATGTTAAAATAGATGTAAAGAATATATTATTACTATATATAACATGTCTATCAAGGAAGCACTAATTGTGTCCTTTAGGTGGTTTTGAAAAAGGATACTCTTGATTACAATGTCAACCGCACAAGGGAAAAAATACAAGAATATACAATTATTAGAAGAAGTTTGATAACCCAAGATTGATAGGTATGGATAATTGGACTCAAAAAGATAGAAAAGGCCCCATAACCTATAACCATTCCATTCATAGAATGGATGGTAAGGATTGATTCCTGTTATGAAATCTAGGGAAAAGGAGGAGAAGAAAGATGCCCTCATTATCCACCCTTGAATCTAGGAAGACTTAGACCACAAGATCAATGATGAGATGGATTTGCATAGGATTAGCTCCTATTTTTGGAAGAAATCAACATATTTTCTCTTGGCCATTAACTTAGGATCTATCAGATGTAAAAAAGGACTTGTGGATCCTCTTTTTTTTAAGCTTTGGTGCATCTCGACCCTTAAATGTAAGCTCATCGTGACCGTAGAACATGGATGAATCATCCTAAAAACTAGATTTTTTGTTACTTGACCATCTAAAAATGCATTGATTAGGATGAAAGTTTATAGGGCTATTTTTTGAAACCTCTTCTTTCGGATTATGTAGACTTATTACTCAACTTGGATGAAATTAGACTAAGTTAATCTAAAACACATTTTCGAGAGTATAGAGAGGTGAATCAATCCCTTGTGTTGATGATGTATACTAAATTGGTGACATTTTTTATGAATTGATTCATTCCGAACCACCTTAATTCCACCATCCTTGAACACCAAGATAATGGGGGATTGACCAATCTCAAGGGCTGGCGGAGTCACGTTCTTTAAATCATTACTTTCTAAGTTGCAACACATGTTCTTATCTACCTCCTCGTTTGGATATACTCTAAAGTAGTTTTCGGACATCTAGTCATGTCCTCTTGTAGCTCGTACTAAACTATCCTCTCCTTATATTTATTGTATCTCGTTCATGTCCTTCAAGAGAATTCTTCAATTTTAAATATCATCTTTCATACAAATGAATTGTATGGTTTAGAGTTGATTTCTCCATGATCCAAGGGCCGAGATTCACTCAAAAAACTATAAAAACCCACCTCTAACTCATGGAGGATCATTCTTAAGCATCCATATGGCCTTGATAGCACATGCTTTCCTTGTGAGGATTACCCTTAGTTCATTGTGTGAGGATCGAAAGAGGGCTCCTAAGAGCATAGTTCCTAGACTCAAATTTGAGTTAGACTTCCAAACTAGGATAGACTTGCAAACTCAATGGTTTCTCGCTCTTTCTTCACCCTTAGTGGAGTCTTTGAGTGAGTTACAGTTGGGCTTATTGGTCTTAAAATTCTTCAGATAGAAATTATGTTTCTAGATAGATATAGGGTCACTGATGTGGTAACTATCTTCTTGCATTTGGCATTCAGTTGAACTTTCATGGTGGAATCGTCATGCTGACTACCTTTGACCACTAGATTGCCTAGCTTATCATACCATGATGCTCATGCACAGTTATTGCATTACAATCCCTTTTAGTTATGGTCAGTTTGTCTCCATATCCCTTTGTCTCCTGAGTTCTTTTACATGCCTTCTTTCAAATCTTCCTATGTGTGAGAAGGCTTTGCAACCTTGCATAAAAGTAGTGAGAATTGTATATTGTGATTGTGAGGCTAGTTCTCCAAATATTCATAATTTATGATCCACATACGTACATACCATCCACAAGCACCCATCCATATGTCTAGTGCCTCCAATAAGGAGGTTTCCCAACGGAATTTTTGCATGCTTGGTTAATGTATACTTCTACACGTACTTAACTCTTGCACCTCAGTTTCAATGTGTTTAGTACAAGCATGGAACATTTGGTTCTTTAAAACTATGAATGTGCTTTGAATTTCTATGAAAATACTAGTCACAAAGATTTGGCCAACACCCCAAGTCATCCATAAGGCATTTGTGCCCATGAGACTTGAAATTAGCTAAGGAGGCAACCGTACATTAAGCCTCGGAACTAGAAATGGCCATAGTAGGCCACTTCTTTCTCAACTAAGGTATACATGAGCTACCAAGCATGAAACAAAAAGAAATTCAAGACACATACATGTCCTGATACTTAACAAGTGGAAAAAAATACATGATTCTCAATTTCATTTTAACGTAAAATTATTTAAGATAAATATAATTAAACTTTATTTAGAAATATTTTAAGAAAAATCATATGAAACATCTCGAGAGAGATTATACGGAATATTTTGTTAATAGTTTATCTATTTTGGAGGACTATTTCTCACTACTATGATGTTTTTTCCCATGCACATGAATGTCTCCATTTTATCTCTATATCTCTATACACACATACCCACATGTGACCATGATCATGCTCCTCCTCATGATCATCATCATTAGCCACTGTTCCTAAATAAATGTAAATTTTCTTTAACAATAATATATGTATGTGCATTTGGAAGGTGTCCTAATCCATCATCTCTCTCCGTAGCACCCATAGCCACCTACATTCCTTTTGCATTACAACTTTATTACCTCTCGCATTTGGATCAACTTTATCGTCAATGTAGAACTTTGCTTTCTAGTTAATATGTTGATGAAATCATGTGCAATTGAACTCCAGAAATCATCTTACAAGCTTTGAATATAATTAAGCATACATGCATTTTAGTATGAGAATCTGTTCAATAACATCTTGTCTAGTGCCTCAATTCTGTCTATTTCTGCACGGACTTAACTCATTCACCCCAATAAGGCCATGGCCGCAAGGCCATAATGGTTCTAAACCATTTACTTGCAGGCATGATTTATCTCCATCCCAAATAAAGCTAAAGAACTTCATGTATATTATATTATATTTCTTTCTCGATAAGGTCTTCATTTGTCTTCACGGAGGTAAGTTCAAATAAATATTTAAAATCTTCTCAAATTTGTTTTCTTGGTTCTTCTATACAACTTCAGCATCAAATGTTATCATTATCAAAATCCAATAAGACTCATGTACAAATAAGTGTCAATAAGGTCAATCCATAAATGTGGATAATCCAAAACCTTTCAGAAATCTTTAAACTCCTAGTGAGGCAATGCCAGTATAGAATGGTTTGGATCATTGTCCTCTTTGGTCATATATGCCACATCCATTTACACATTAGAGAGTCTCTCATTGACAAAATAATAGCGCAATGTCTTTTTAGAATGGTTTGTGTCATTGTCCTTTGTGGGCATGAATTTCTCACATCAAAGAATCTCTTCTTGAAGTAATAATCTTGCACCTCAGTGTGTTTAGTGCAACCATGGAACATTGGGGTTGTCATAACTATGAATGCGCTCTAAATTTCTATGAAAAACACTACTTATAAATATTTGGCCAACACCCCAAGTGATCCATAAGGCATCTGTGCCAATACGGCTTGAAATTAGCGACACAAGCAACCATACATTCAGCCTTGGAACTAGAAATGTCCATAGTAGGGCACTTCATTCTCAATCAAGGTATGCATGAGCTACAAAGCAATAAATAAAAAGCACTTCTCTCAAAGAATTCTAACCACATCATTAGGCAATCCATAAAGCTTAAAGATGTATCTCATAAAAAGTCTAGTAGTGGGTGCACTTGTGATTGCCTTTGTAGTTCAAATGAAGTGTGCCATCTTTGTAAATCTATCCACAATAACAAGAATGGCATCATACATATCTGACTTTGGTAGATCTATGATGAAATCCATAGACAATGAAGCCCATGACCTTTCTCAAATAGGTAAAAGTTGCAAGACGCCATGAGGTTTATGTCACCATACCTTAGATCTATTGCAACTTTCATAGGTTCGGATATATTGTTTGACTTCCTTCCAAATTTGAGGCCACCAAAAAACCCTTGATATGAGTTCTATTGTTTTTTTACTCCAAAATGTTCTGGTGCAAGGTTGTCATGACGTTGTGGAAGTACTTGGATCTTGGGCTTTCCTAGAGGAACATACATTAGGTTCTTAAACAATAGTAATCCATCGTTTTCCTCAAATTCGTTTACTTCTTGGACTTTTCCTTCTTGAGTTTTCTACTTAACATTACAAACCAATTGATCTTTTCATAGATTCTCACACATCAAATGATTCAAGACTGAATCTTCATCATGGCTTAAGGAGAGAGCTGCTAATTGGAGATGCTCAGGCTTGAGTAATTTACTCTCTTTTTTGCCAAAGGCCTCTTCAACCTTCTTTGGTGAAAGGTAAGATCTTATGGACAAGGCATCAGACTTACATTGTTGACGTCCTAGAGGGTACGTGATGATAAAGTTGAACCTGGATAGAAAGTTAGTCCATCGAAATTGCCTTCTATTGAGGATGTGGGTGGTTATAAAATATTCTAAGTTCTTGTGATCTTTATACACACTAACTTTGTGAGCTACTCCTTCTAGATAGTTACGTCAGGTATCATATGTGTCTATTATGGCAAGAAGTTCTTGATCACTGGCATGCTAGAATCACGATGGACTAGAATTGGAGTAGTGGTGAATGCTAACTTCAAGGTCTGAAAGGCTTTCTCTACTTCTTCGGTTCATGAGAATTTCGATTTTCCTATAAGCTTGGTAAGAGGTGTCACTATCTTTGAGTAATCTCTGATGAATATCTTGAAAAAATTGGCAACCCTAGAAAACATTCTACATCTCGAACACAAGAAGGTGGTTTCCAATCAATGATTGTCTTGATCTTCTTAGGGTCCATAAAGATTCCTTTCTCTCGTACAATGTATCCTACAAAGTCCACTTTTGCGTGATGGAAAGAGCACTTCTCCAATTTTTCATATAACCCTTTTTCTCTTAGTTTCTGTAGGACTATCTTTATGTGATATTCATGATCATCTAGATTTTTGGAGAATATGAGGATGTCATCGAGATATATTACCACAATGTCATTGAAATACTCTTGAAAGATATCATTCATCATATGCACAAAGACAACTAGAGGATTTGTGAGACCAAACGACATAACTACATATTGAAAGTGCCCATACCTTGTTCGAAATGTTGTCTTCCATTCCTATCCTTCTCTGATCGTGATAAGGTTGTAAGCTCCTCGAAGGTCAATCTCCATGAAGAGCTTTGCTTTTCCAAGGTATTCCAAGAGCTCTGATATGAGTGGTAGAGACTATCTAGTCTTTATACTAACTTTATTCAATCCACGATAGTCTACACACATCTAGAGAGTCCCATCATTCTTCTTTCAAAATAAAATAGGAGCTCTTGTTGGAGACTTCGAGTGTTTGATAAACCCCTTTGCTATATTCTCATCAATTTTCTTGTGTAGTTTTGTAAGTTCCTCTCGTGATAGTCTGTAGATTGGTCCAAAAGGGTGGTTGTGCTCCCTCTTGAAGATCTATAGGGCATGCATAAGGTCTATGCTCTAGGAGGATATCTACATTCTTCTTCTCCAAAACATCTTCAAAGCCTTTGTACTGATTTGGTAGCTGCACTGGATCATCTTTCTTGCATTCTTGAGCTGGCATGGCATAGATCATATATGTCGGTTCCTTTATGAAGGCCTTGGCTCCAACATATGTTGGGTTTTTTTGGATATATCGACGGGTGATTTTATTCTTTTCCCAAATTAATTTCTAGAATATGCCTCTTTAACTAGGGCATTCCAATGATAACTAGATGTACTAGGCTCTATATTACATTGAAACATATGTGGGATTCATGGTCACCAAGGTGTACTCTAAATGGTGTGGTTTCCATGGTTATATTTGCAGATGCTAGAGGTCCTCCATCTACTACTTCATGTACTATTGGTTTGTTCTTTCGAAGTAAAGGAATTCCATGTTTCTTAATGAATCTTTCATCGATGAAACATGAGGAGGCCCTTGAATCTACTAGGGATGTAAGGGAAAGGGTTGTCTTGGGCATGATTAACTTGATAGGTGCAAGACATGTGGGTGTAGCTGGAATTATGAGACCCTTTCTTATATCATAGTCCAGCTATACAGTCTCTTTTACAACTAGACTTCCTACTTTCCCTGCTCTAGAAGAATAGCTAGGACTCTAGATTTTGTTCTCGTATTAGGATAATGAACTGCAATATGCCTAGGATTTTCATAATACAGGCATAACTTGTTATCCCTCCTTCTCTGTTTTTGTTGAGCTGTTAGAGATTGGAACCTAGTTACATCTATTTGCATAGTTTTGGGCATAGACTCATTGTTTGAGGAGGGTTGGAAGGGTTTCCATTGGCAAGGTCTTCCTTCTACTTGTTTTTCTTGTTTCCTTTCAAAAATTTGGTTATGGCATTGAATAGCTTGCATGTTGTATTCATTCAATGTCTTAACCTTTGGCATCATGAGCAGAAGGTCCTTTACATCATCTCTTAAACCCCATCTAAATTGGCTTATGAAATAATCTTCATGCCAAATGAGATCACATATCAACTACCTAAATTTTGATGCATAGGTAGAGGCAGGGCGGTTACCTTGACGTAACTTCCAAAGGTTTGTTTCCACCACTAGAATTGTGTCTGCATCTCCAAATGTGGTGGTGATTTCTCGAAGAAACCCGTCATAGTTTGTGAGGTACTGCCATGTTCTTCTCCAATAATGGGGAAAACCATGATAATGCTTGGCCACAAAGCAAGGTTCCAATACACTCAACCTTAGATGCCTCATCAGGGTATCTATCACATTGCATATAGATGTACAATTTAACTTGCTGGAGAAATCCACAAAACTTTGTGCGATCCCCATCGAACCTTTTTGGCATGCACATCTTGGGTTCCTTCATGAAGGACGAACTAGGTCGTTGACTCACTTGAATACTCCCTTGATGTATTTGAAGACTCCAAATTTTTTCTTGTAATTGTTAGAGGATTGCACCTACATGCAGTGGATATCCCATCTCAACTTGTGTCTATCGATGAGTTCGGTTCTCAACTTATTGTTGGAGACTCTCAAGTGTTGCTACAATCTGTTCATAAGCATTCTCCCATGATTTTTGGTCTTGCATAGAAGCTAGTCTTTCCAAAATTTAGGGGAGCACTAGATTGTGCTCTCTGACTAAAGTAGACAAGATTTTTGAAATACACTTCTGATCTCAAGAACACCCACGTAGGGAAAATGATACAAGAATACGTAACTAATACAAGAAGTCGCACTACCTGGGATTGATAGGTATAAATAACTTGACTAGAGATGATAATAGAGATCCCAGAACCCATAAACATAAGTATGAAACAAGACATCTAGACTACAAGAACTCCCTCCTCGGAGATGAACTAGATACAAGAAAGAAATTGACACGATCTCATACTATGAGATTACAAGAGGACAACACAAGATGCACAAGAACTAGACTAGACAAGCCTAGAACAACGAACAAGACAAGAAATGGAACTCAAACTTGGAGAATACTTACTTGGTGGTCATGACTCCATGAGATCCCAAGATTGGTATTGGCAAGATTGATTATGAATGATGATGACCCCTCCATATATAGGTTTTCAAAGGCGATTCATGAAAGGTAGTTCGGAATTGATTATGTCATCAATGATGTCATCAGTTTGAAAGATGAACTCTATATATCGAAATAAGGCAAGTACATAGTCAATCTTAGGGTTTTGAATGCTCCGAACATAATTGAAGCATTGGTTTTCCCAAATGCTGAGCCAATCATGAGATATGAAAGTCACATGGAATCTTAGTTCAGGATGGTTTCCTTGTCCATGACACTAGGAATGATGCTCTTACAAGCCTTCTCTGCTAGTGCTCCCATGCTCTCTTGCATAACTACTTTATTATAGATGTTAGATTTCTCATATTCTTCACTAGTTACGAGACATGCAAAGGCACATGAGATTCAAAATGTAAGATGGTTTCTTTTATATCAATAAAATGATCTCCCTCTTCTCAAAATAGTCCTGTTTCTTTTGATGAGTAGATGAAGATTATTGTAGAATATACCTTAGATAGTACCAATACCAAATGGGGAAAAGACTTTCATTTTTTGCTGGTTATGTTAGTCATGGAAGGTAATGTTTATGTAGCTTATGGTGTAATAATACTACGCTGACACATATGCATATACTAGCTTAATTTATCGTGTCACAGATGGGATATGTCTTTGGTGGAGCAACGCCAAGAAGTAGGATGCTTTATTTAATTTTGAGTAAATTACATCATGAAACCTCGTGCCTTATAGAATTCATTTCAATTATTGGTACAGACTATATTTCTAATTATCATGGATTGAGAGAGGTCCTTACACATGCCCAAGGTGTAGTGCCTATCTACGTGCTTTCTGTTCCATCCTCGGCTCAAGATTTCCACTTTTTACGTGTTGTCAGCCATTGCTTACGATTCTAGGTGACCAGTAATCTGAGTATATGAGTGTAGAGTAGCTTCAAGCCCCACCTCTGCTTGGTCTATTAATCACATGGATTCTTTAACCAACAAGCTTTGCATTTTGTCAAATATCGCCTCATTGAGGAATCTTTTTTCAAGGCAAAAGGTTTTTTCCATTCGGACTTTCCAGGAAGAAAACTATTGGAGGTGATGAGTGTGATGCATGGTTTTTATACTCTTGCCAAGCAAAGCATTATATCTTCTAACCCTAAGTATATTTCTTATTTGGTAGAAAGAAAACTTTCCTTTCAAAACGGCGATGATGGTGGCATAGTGGGGTGGAAGTCTTTTTCAAGAGGCAACCCTCGGTTGTTGACAACAGGTGAAAGGAGAGTAAAGAGTTTGACATTATCAAAGGCATTGACAATCCCTAAAAGAACACTAGTGCTAGACGCTTGTCGGCATATGGAAACATGCAAAGTTGATGCTTCCCTTTTGACAGATTCAAGTGCTCTTTTGTATGGAATTATAAAAGATAAGGATGTGGAAAATAGAAATATAGCTAAAGGGCTGAAGCCTAAGGAGAGGATAGTGTCCAAAGTCATGAAAAAGAAGCCCCATTTTATCATGAGTGAAATGATGGTTGCCGATGCCCTTTAGAAGATGGTTCAAGGGAACTTTTGGCATCTTCTTGTTGTTGAGAATGGAGAAGTCATTGCACTTCTAGACATCAGAAAATGCCTATATGATTCCATTGCTAGAAGGGACATGGCAGGAGAAAAGGTTATGCTATTGCACCTGTAGTCCAAGTTGTGGAGGAACAATGGCTTTCAGTGTCTACAATAGTCAGAAAATATGCAAGAACTTTAGACAAGCTTAGTGATTGTTACAAGGAACAACAAGCCATTGGGGGAAACATGTTGCAATGGCCACAAAAGGCGATGCTGAAGGGATTGTCAATATGAAAAGTAAATGCTTTAGAAATTTTGGGATTGTTCTTTTGTGCTTGAAGCTTCTAAAGATGATGATGATACTCGTAGTGATATATCATTAACAAAGTCATTGATAGAGAGTATTGCAGATCACATGAGATAACCCACACTAGGTCTAGGAAGTTCATTTGCATTATAATTATATGACTCAAAGGAGAGAGTTCATCGGTTCAATAGTAGGGTAGAGATTTTGACTAAGCTCATTTTCGCTAAAGCACAATGAGTTGGTCATGATGTGGATGTTAGTAAATTATCCTAGTTCATGTATGAAGATGATAAGGATGATCTAGGTCAAGGAGCTACAAATATGAGATCTTTGGTGAGGGAGAGCTCTTTGGAGCTTCATGCCTTCACTTGGAAGCACTAGTTGATACATATGTAAACATCTAACGTCATTCAACTAAGAATTGTATGAGTTGGTGTTCTATGCTAGCAGATATATATATATATATATATATATATATATATATATATATATATATATATATATATATATATATATATATATATATATATATATATATATATATATATATATATATATATATATATATATATATATATATATATATATATATAGTGCTTGGATTTGAAGTTCTTAAGATTGAATTTTAATTCTCATGGAGTGCGAGTTCATTACACATAGATAAAAGTGGCCTCTAGTCTACATCCCATGGACTTTAAATTGGCGAGTTTCTAGATGTCAGGGACTTGGCCCCTACTTGGTTTTTGTAGAGTTCTTTTTTTATCCCTCTAAGCCCTGTCCTCCATTCCTTTCTAACACTTTTAGCCCTTCTCTCTTTCTCCCTCTCTTCTTGTACTCTCCCCATGTGCATTTGGGGCATCGATTACCACTCTACCACCTCAATGTGAAGATTAAACTAGAAGTCTTTAAAACAGAAGAACATGTCACTCATGGAGATGGCGACGTGTATGGTCAAGAGTCAGGCTTTACCACATAGTTTTTAGCTTGAGGTTGTTATGTGTGTAGCATATGTACTTAACAGGTGTCCCACTAAACTGCTACAGTCTATAACTTTGTATAAGGCTTGGTATGGTCGCAAGCCATCTGTTGCTCATTTGCGTGTTTTTGGTTGTGTAGCATATGCATTAGTGCTTGAATGACATCGCATAAAATTGGATGATAAAGCAGTAAAATGTATTTTTGTTGGGTACAATTCTAAAAGAAAAGGCTATCGTCTGTATCATCGATAGACTAAATACATTTTGGTTAGCCGTGATGTTTGTTTTGTGCAAGATGCTATTCAGCCATTGCTTTCATGTACTAGGGAGACATATGTTAGCTCCAAAGACATGCATGATACTTTGCTGCCTCTTTCTATAGGTGGAATGTCTAGTGCTGGTCCTAATGAGGCAACTTCTCAGCCTTTGCAGGTCTCATGTGATGATGCAGATCATCCCATTTCTAATGTAGATTTACATGATGCACTTGTTGATGAAAGAGGTGATATTCAAGAGGCAAAAACTATGCCAAAAAGGCTGTGCAAACTTTGCATGATAGCAGTTTAGATGCACCTTTGTCATGTCATACTCGATCAAGCTCTCATAGTGCCTCTTTTGCATCAGATTGCTATGCTATGGCTACATCTAGTCTTTTTGTTGAGAATGAGTTTGTTTCGTTTGATGAAGCATAAAATTCAGAAAATTGGATGGCTGCTATGCAATCTCAATATGATGCTATAATGAAGAACGGCACTTGTTCTTTATTTGGCTTGCCTCCTAGAAAGAAGGCCATTGGCACTAAGTGGATATACAAGCTAAAGTGTAAGCCTGATGGAAGAGTTGATAGGTATAACGTTAGGCTTGTTGCAAAGCATTATGCATAGGAAAGAGGCATTGATTTTGATGAGACCTTTGCACCTACTTGTCAAATGACTACTGTTCATAGCATTTGTGCACTTGCAGCTCATCATGCTTGGAATGTAAATTTGTTGGACATTAAAGAAACATTTCTAAATGGTAACTTGCATGAAGAAGTGTATGTTTTTCAACCCCGTGGATTTGTGTAGAAAGGGTATGAAAACCACATGTGTAGGTTAAAGAAGGCATTATATGGTTTAAAGAAAACACCGTGTGCTTGGTATGAAAAGATACATGCCTATCTGATTTCACATGGTCTTGAGAACAGTACAACGGATAGCACCTTATATGTTAAGCATGCTAACAATGTGCTTCTTATCATTGTTGTGTATATTGATGATCGTGTGCTTCTGCAGACGTCAGACTCGAACACGTGCATGTGCCAATGTAAGAATTGAATCCAACAAATATTAGATGTGTCTCTGAATTTGTAGTTTGGGTTTAGATGTGTAAGGTACCATTGCAAAGGTCTTAGAGCAAGTTTTCTAATAGAAGCACTAAATTGGGGATAGAATATGCTTAGAATGTGCGAGAACCAAGTTCAAGCTACTAAGGTTGAGAACAAGGGCTCAAGACACCAAGGTTGCAAACAAGGCAAGTCCATAGGCAAGTGGCCAAGAGGGGAAGGTGATTTTCAAAACATCAAGCTTGAGAGAAACAAACCAAGGTTGTGAACAAGAAGGTTAAAGAGTCTATTCATGGGTGAGGACATCAATACAAGGGTAGGTCAAGGATTGATCATTGAGGAAAATGATCTCTTAAAGGGCAAAAGCCTGTTAGACTCAAGATATTGTAGCTAGCATATTGTTGAGCCACATCCTAAGTGGAGGATTAGGAAGTAATCCTCAGATATCGGTTTTGGGGCAAGTGGTTAGCCCATCATACTCCTAGCTGTTAGGTCATGAGTACAATTCCCAGCATGTATGATGAGAGTTTGATAGTCTATTTTGTATAAGTGAAGAAGAACTTTGGTACTTTGTGAAAATAATCTTCTTGTCATGTGTTTGCCTTTAGCTCATGTACTTAGTAGGTTTGGGTTATCCAAGCTACTTTGTTTTGTTTGTTTGTCAAGAGATAATGTTAAATGCACCTCCTCTAACTAACAAAGAAAGGAATCACAATGCTTTATATGATCTCTAAAAACGTTTTCTATATCTATTCTTATTGAGTTCCCATATCTCTCTTTCTCTTGAAATCTTTTAATTGGGCCCTCATCAATAACGGTCTTGGTCATGTGTGGGATAAAATCTTGCAACACCTTATGCATGCCATCCATCATATGTGCAATTGACTTTGTGGATCTTTGTGTCAATGTATACATGCACATGTCCTGGGGGATGTTTCTCAAAAAGATTCTATGTAAGAATCATCAACTCAACCAATTAGCATATTCCAAATGGTTGCCTTATGAAGTACTTGTAGATGTCGAATAAATACCAAGGACCCTTTTTTCTTCTGAACTCTAAACCATCGATAAGAAAAGAGATCATTCCATGGTTTGATGATTCTCATTCTAATCTTCTCATATAAGATATGAATCGATTTTGAGATATGAGCCTTTGGCATATGAGTTGTTCAAAGATTCCATGGCATATGTGGTGTAGTTGATATTATCACAAGAGCTACCACATATAGATATACACATCCATATTCAAGATAATCAAAAGAAAATGATATTCCATGCCTTAAAACCATTTGGGACACCAAATTCTTCTTTCTTTTTGTTGAGAAGAGTAGTTGTTGCTTGTTGAGTTTGTTTAAGAGCTTCTTCAATAAATTGATGACCTACTTTTTTAATCTGTCAATGATTACTGTTTCTTTGCTCCTTCCATGGGCTACTTACTCTCATGAGGAAATAGAATCACTATTGGTTTAACCGTTTTGTCAACCCTTTTATATTATGTCTATATAGAGACTTCTATCCTCTCATCCATCTATCCAAAAAATGTTATGTCCTTATACATAGAAATAGAGTCAACATGGATAATACAATCATTTTTCTTTTCATTCATCGACTCTTTTAAATCAAACATTGTTTGAGCATAATAGCTCGCATGGAAAATTCCATAGATCTATTTATCATAAGAAAGAACTTTAGATACACCACATATTCCTTTTTCCATTTCTTTAGCTCTAAGAAAATGCAAAATTAAAATGAATTAGATGAAGAAAGTGCTATGAAACTAGATATGATTGTATTAACATGTCGGAACTTTTTAGCATTTAAGCTTGCATAGTCCTGACTTATGAAAAATTTCCTTTAAAAAAATGTGATCATCAAGATCATAAAGAATATGTCTTATTCTAAGAGAAATTCCATTCTTCACATGTTCGACACAAACCTCCAAAAAACTGAACATCTTTCTTACCGTCTTTAGTGGGAATCATGGAAATAGGCTGAGCCATCTTCCACCACTCTTGTATTCATCCTAAGTGCAATAATATATGGTTGTCATCATATCAATGAGTATGTAGAATTTTCTTGAAGAAAAATCGTAATAATCAGCCATGTTGAATCGTAACTTGCACTTGATCGCATGCACCATAAAGGTCTCGTAGCATTGTATTAACACCTCAAATTCCCCACCATGATTGCATACTAGTCATCCACTTACCTTTCATATAAAGCTCTTTAGACATAAAATTAATTTTAGAACCCATGGTCAATAAACATAGCGTTTTAGTTTGTAGCATGTGAAGGGAGATGGGTGATACAATCCAAACATGTGCATGGTGCTGCAAAAAGTGCTCTACACCTACCAAAATAACTTAAGAGATGATAAGTAGACACCTTGTGCTTACTAAGGATGTATATAATCCATGCTAGTGCTTTGGAGTATTAATCTCCAATTGATTCATCAAAACAGACTACTTGATACAAAAGGATGAACCAAAAAATTAAAAACACATGAAGCAAAAACTTGTGATTTTAGGATGGATTACATTCTAGAAATTAACTTAGATCTCATGGCCTATTGGAAATTGAAGATAGATCTTTTGCACACATTCAGTTAGATAGATAATGAATCTAAAGCAACAAATTTGATGATTTTCGATGAAGCATACTAAGAGAAATCAATCTAGCAACATAGGAGTGTCATCTAAACATTTTCGGAGTTAAATAAGAGTATACCTATCTTCAAATGATTGTAGCTCATAGATTAATAATAAAATGATGATGAAAATTGGTATGATGAAATTAGACTTATAAATTTACATATACCAATTTAAATCCCAATAAAAGATCAAGTATACACAAAGAATGCACTTACTGAAGTTGACATATTGTACATATTGTACATGATATGAATGGACTTGAAGCTTGCAAAGACGGAGCACAATGTGTGCTTCACTTATGGCTTGATGCTTGATCATAATATTTTCAGAATGTACCTCTAAGTACTACTCTCTAAGATATGACTATGCATAGGTGTTTCTATAGTGATATTTGAATTAAGATCTTGGAGGGATTGTACCTAAAAGTTCCCCTACAATTGAGGAATCATCTAGCTAATCAATCACTTTTAATTGAGCTCATAATTCCTGCCTTTGAGTGATGTACATACCAGAATCGATATAGAAAAGTTGAAGTCCAAGAAAATAAGTGAGAGATCCAAGATAATTGATCTTGAATTGATCCTTCATTTCATCCTTTACTTGTTTAATCCCATTGACATCATTCTCTAGAATTATAATTTCATCCACATATACACAAAGATATATAACTTTTGACCCATTCTTCTTGATAACTAAGAATGTGTTTGTTGTAGCACAGAGAACCATCCCTTCTCTCTCTCTCTCACTCTCTCTCTCTCTCTCTCTCTCTCTCTCTCTCTCTCTCTCTCTCTCTCTCTCTCTCTCTCTCTCTCTCTCTCTCTCTCTCTCTCTCTCTCTCTCTCTCTCTCTCTCTCCCTCTCTCCCGCAATCTCCCTCCCACCCGTGCACTCCCCCCTCCCACCCGTGTAGTCCTCTCTCTCTCTCTCTATCTCTCTCTCTCTCTATCTCTCTCTCTCTCTCTCTCTCTCTCTCTCTCTCTCTCTCTCTCTCTCTCTCTCTCTCTCTCTCTCTCTCTCTCTCTCTCTCTCTCTCTCTCTCTCTCTCTCTCCCCCGGCAATCTCCCTCCCACCCGTGCAGTCCCCCCTCCTGCCCGCCCAGTCCTCTCTCTCTCTCTCTCTCCAACCCTACAGCCCACACCCCGCCCACCCGTGTAGTCCCTCTCCCTCCCTCTCTCTCTCTCTCTCTCTCTCTCTCTCTCTCTCTCTCTCTCTCTCTCTCTCTCTCTCTCTCTCTCTCTCTCTCTCTCTCTCTCTCTCTCTCTCTCTCCCTCGTAATCTCCCTCCCACCCGTGCAGTTCCCTCTGCTACCTACGCAGTCCCCGCTCTCTCTTTCTCTCTCTCTCTCTCTCGCTCTCTCTCTCTCTTTGTGTCTATGTCTCTCTCTCTCTCTCTCTCTCTCTCTCTCTCTCTCTCTCTCTCTCTCCCCCTCTAATCTCGCTCCCACCCGTGTAGTCCCCCCTCGCACCAGTGCAGTCCTCTCTCTCTCTCTCTCTCTCTCTCTCTCTCTCTCTCTCTCTCTCTCTCTCTCTCTCTCTCTCTCTCTCTCTCTCTCTCTCTCTCTCTCTCTCTCTCTCTCTCTCTCTCTCCCTCTCTCCCTAGTCCCCTACAGCCCACTCCCTCACTTCTCCACTCGCAGCCCCCTCTCACCACCTCCCGTAGCCCCCTCCCACCACCTCCCACAACCCACCCCCCACGCTTCCCTCTCTCTCCCACCCACAACCCCCAACTACTCCCCTGCGCCTCCTCCACTCCCTCACTTCCCCACATGGGGCCTCTGCCACCACCTCCCGTAGCCCCCTCCCACCACCTCTCGTAGCCAACCCCCCATGCCTCCTTCACTCCCCCACCTACATCCATTCCTCCCACATGCTTGATGACGCATATGAAATAGGGGCTGCAGTACTTACATAGTATGCACTACAATGTGAGACATTGAAGGAAGGTTGAACAAATCATGGAGGAAACTGATTCTTTGAGAGTGGGCCTTGACAAGTATTTTAGCAGACAATATCGAAGACAAGAAAAGGCAAAGGAAAGAGTAGAGCTTTTCAAGACAACGAGAGGGGATAGCAGTGAGGGAGCTCACATCCTCCAAATCCATGATGATGAGATGTAGGCAATGCAGTCAACAAAGAATTCTTCTCGCGTGCCTCCTCCTTCAACTCCCACACCTCTTCCTTCCCCACCCGGAGTCTTTGCAGTCCTGCAATCCTCACACCACCCTCCACCTCCCACCACTCCACCCACACCACCCACCACCTCCCCCAACTCCACCCACCCTACACTCCACCCACCCTACACTCCACCCACCCTACACTCCACCCAACCTCCACTCCACCCACCCCCAAGTCCGCTCCACCCACCCTGAACACCATCCACCCTCTCCCAACTCCACACACCCTCTACTCCACCCACCCTCCACTCCACCCAACCTCTGCTCCACCCAGCCTCCACTCCACTCCACCCATGACACCTCCAAATCCACCCACCCTCCACTCCATCCACCCTCAACTCCACCCATCCTCAACTCCACCACCCTCCACTCCACCCTCCCCCAACTCCACCCAACCTCCACTCCACCCAACCTGCACTCCACCCACACTCCACTCCACCCTCCCCCAACTCCACCCACCCTCAACTCAACCCTCCACTCCACAGACCCCCAAATCCACTCACCCTCAACTCAACCCACTCTCCATTCCACCCTCTCCCAACTCCACCCACCCTTAACTCAACTTCACCCACCGACGGCAATCTCAACTCCACCCACACCACCCACACCTCCCACCACTCCCACACCTCCCACCACTCCCCACCCCACCCACACTACTCACCACCTTCCACCACTCAATATGTAAGAGGCAAAAGATGATGCTGGAACTTCCGGGACATCAGAAGATGATTTCTTTTGTGTTCAAATGGTCAAAAGCTACTACGATACTTATATGAATTATGTGAAGGATGTGCATTTTAAGGGGCATTACAATATCACGGGCAGCACATAATGAGGATCCTACAATCTTTACTTCGGAGCTCATAAATGAACCGAGATGTCCAATCCAATTGATTCGTTTGGTTAAGAGAGAAACCTCACCTTGTATTTAAAACTAACAGTAAAAGTATAAGTGTTAAAAGTGTAAGACGATAAATGATTGTTGCCACTAACCATTTGTGATGACTTCGTATTTTTTAGGATCCAATTCAAAGCTAGTGGCATATTTGATCTACCCCTCCAATTTAGGGGCAATCAGTCGGCGCATATTCAGTGAACATGGGAAATCGACAAGGCCCTCTTGGCCTATTGGAGCCTATAAAAGCAATGGACTACTACTCATTGGGGACACACGTACACGACGTATTTCCGGCATCTCTTTGGGTCCTCTCTTTGCACTTTGTGGCTACAAGACTACTGTAGGAAGTTACTCTGTGGTGAGGATACAGAATGTGGGCTTCCCAGTGGAGGGCTAATAGCACTATAGTGTGAAGAACTGCCTTGGTATTATTTTTTCGTTCGGTGAATCAATGGTATTTTTATGCTCTTCCCCATAGAGCAAGTCTTCATATCATTGTACTGATTAGAGCAAGTCTTCGTCTACTTGTGTTCATTGGGTTGCACGAATCTCTTGTGTTGATTTTGATTAGTTCTAGATTGACATGTTAGCATAGAGCATTAACTATTGAAGCATTTCTTTTGCCTACATTGTAATCATCTATTCATAATAAGGAGTGGTTTCATCCTTCACTATTGTCATTTGTCAGTTATCTTCTTTCTGAGTATTTACAATATTGTGCAATTATTACTATGTGCCTGCTCACAGACATGTTAAAGGGTGTATTTCGCTAAGGAGAACCTACCTTGAGTAGGCAAAGTACTGGAAGTGCATGTTGCATGCTCTTGCTAAAAGTAGATACCCCAGTACCTCCTCTATAGTTTGGCACACACGGTGGGACACTTGCATTTCTGTGAGAGGCTCTGAGCATAGAAATAATCTGTTTTCCATTATTTTTGCCATATTGCATCTTGCAAGTAGGTACATGAACCATACTGGAGCAGATAAGGAGCCTCTTCATCTATAGAGGAGCCTTAGAAAATCAGCTTTACCTTCCAATAGTGAAACTAGATCTCCTCTACCCCCTTTGTATTTAACTATTGATTTGGGCGCGACATCACTGTCAAAGGAAAATTCACATGATTGCAGTCAACCCAAAAGTAGAAGATATGACCACTCAGTCTTATGTTGTTTCATCTTCTTCAATGCCCATGATGACTAGAGTCAGAAAAGCGGGAGCAACCCATAGAGAGAAACAACAAGGACTCCAGGATAGAGAGGAGGAAAAGAAGGCTGGGTGGAAGGGCCAAGCAGATATTGAAGGAGCTTATGAAAGGATGGCTACTTCACTAAGGGACCACCAAGAGTATACACTCTGCTCACTTAAGCCGACCACCTAGCATAGATGGTTTCATGGTTGATTTTCCCCCTGTACCCCTGGCGCACTACCAAAGCTCAAGGTTATCTGTTTTTATAAAGGATGAAGCTCTCACAGGTGTGATCATAGATGCAGGCTCTAGCATCAATTTGATGCTAGATTTCACAATGAGGAAACTAAATTTGAATCCCACCAAGATGGCCCCATTCACAGTTACACTAGCAAATCAACATGGGCTTGCACCACTTGGTATTATTGAAAAGGTACTAATAATAGTATAGGGTTGTCACTTTGTTCTAGATTTTGTTGTTATTGCACTTCCACAGGAGAGCTCTTATCCTTTACTCCAAGGCAAGCAAAAGCTTTGCAAGATTGGGGGAAAAACAAACTGTGGATTTTAACAAACACCAATAGCCAACTACAACTACATTTGGAAGAAGGATTCGACTCAGGGAAAACTACTGGGTATACTCTGGACACTCAGGTAATGCCAAATTTACCCCAAGAAGAAGATACATTATTGAATTGGATGATGGAAAGTACATAGTGTTGCATGGTGGAAATGAATGAAATAGAGGAAGAAGTTGCAGATGAAGGAGTTGCAGGAAAAGGCCATGAAGTTCACAAGGAGTTGGAGAATGAGAGTTTGCAAGAGAATACAAACTTTGAAGGGGCAACAAATATAGATGTATCAGGGAAGGAAAGTTATGAGCCTGAATGCAGAGAAGATCTTCCCTTTTTAGATATACCTCAAGGGTGGATTAGAGAACATATTGCAGAGTATAAGCTAAATTCCACTCCTGCATACAGTGGGGATGATTTCTCAAGTAGGACCAGTCCTGAAACACTAGCTCAAGAAGTAAATCTAGGAGACGAAGAGAACCCTCAAGTAGTCCACTTGGCCTCTTGGCTATGGCATTATCCCCCTTTACTGCAAAAGGTAACTTCTTTACTTTTTGCTTACAAAAATGTCTTCGCATCGTCCTACAAAGATCTAATAGGGATACTAGAGGAGCTTGGATTACACCGAATACCGTTAGTGGAGGGAGCTGTGCCTACAAGAAGTAGGCTGTATCGACTCAATTCAAAGTATGCAAAAGCGGAAAAGATGGAAATTACAAAACTAGAAGAAGCAGGTATAATTGTTCTAGTAGAACATTCCAGGTGGCTTTCTTCTATGGTTATTGTACCCAAGAAAAATAGTGGAAAAATAAGAGTCTATGTTGATTTTTGCGCCTTGAATAAGGTAACTGTTCAAGATGGATTTCCTCAACCCTTCACAGAGCAAGTACTTGAGGAAGTAGCTAGACACACTTTGTATAGCTTCTTGGATGGTTTTAGTGGCTACAATCAGATAGTGATGCATCGTGATGATAGGGTCAAAACAGCCTTCGTTACTCCATGGGGCACTTATGTCTATACCCACATGGCTTTTGACTTGAAAAATGCACCAGCTTCATTTAATAGAACAATGTATCTAATATTGGGCAAGTGGCTAACAACCTGTTTGCGCATTTTCATGGATGACTTTTTAGTGTTTTCAAGCACAGATAGAAGAGCAGCAGTTCAAGATTTCCATGATCATTTGGAAAATCTAAAGCAAATCTTTGAGCAATGTCTCAGAACGGGTTTGAAGTTAAATCCTGCTAAATGTCAATTTTTGGTCACTAAGGGCACTCTTCTTGGTCACATAGTATATGCTCAAGGGATAATGGTGGACCCTACAAAGGTTACTGCTATCCTTTCCATGCCTATTCCACAAACCCCAAAGTAAGTGCAAAGTCTTTTGGGCCATGCAGGATACCATAGAAGATTTATACAAATGTATTCACAAATAGCTAAGCCCTTGTCAAGGCTTACCAGTAAAAAGGTCCCCTTCTCATGGAGTCGTGAAGTTGAGAAAGCATTTTGTGAACCAAAATTGAGGTTATGTACTGCTCCACTTTTAAGTGTTCATAATTGGTCAATGGATTTTCATGTCCATACAGATGCGAGACTTCATGTTGTTGGTGCAGTTTTGGCTCAACCATCATCATAAAAGATTGATAGACCTATCTCCTATGCTAGTAGGCTACTTACCAAGGCACAAAGGAACTACAGTACGACCAAAGGGAAGGTTTTTCTATTGTATTTGCTCTTCAAATTTTTTGGCATTACCTTCTCGGTGTACATTTTATAGTCATATTTGACCATCAACCCTTGAAGTACTTGATAAACAAGCTTAGAGTGGCTGGAAGGGTCTGGCGATGGTTACTCCTATTTCAAGAATTCAACTTTGATATTCATATTAAGCCGGGAAGAGAACACTACATGGCTGATCAAGTATCCAAGACTGCAATGAGCGAGAAGGCAACATGTATTAATGATGAATTGGTGGATAGTAATCTCTTCCTAGTAGGAACTCAGGCTAAATGGTATGATGGAATTCTCTATTGTCTCACTACTAGAAAACTCCCGGAACACCTAAGACCCATAGAAAAGAGAAGATTACTCCTTAAAAGCAAAGCGTACTCACTTATAAATGGAAATTTATATAGATATTGTCAGGATGGTATCTTGAGGAAGTGTGTTTATCCAGAGGAGGTAATTAATCTTTTGCTAGAGGTAGTACACAGTGAAGGGAATCTAAAGGGAGAAGATTTGGCTCGCAGAATCATCCACAAAGGACTATGGTGGCCTCATATCTACAGGGATGCGATCAAGTTTCCCAAAGAATGCCACATTTACAAGAGATGTGCTCCTATGCCAACAAGATTGAATTTCCAACCATTAGTCATATCTACAAGATGGCTATCATTGGAACGATGGGGTCTCGATTTCATAGGACTAATTAGTCCAACTGGTCAACCTCGGGGTAAGAAGTATAATTTGATGGCCACATGTTATGCAACTAAATAGATAGAGGTTAAAGCTATTGTGGACTGCACAACTTTAACAGTAGCTAAGTTTTTGTATAAACATATTTTCTCAAGATTTGGTTGCCCACTGGAAATCTCTAGTGATATGGGCACACATTTTGTAAATCAATTGCTCCAATTTATATTTGACAAGTACAAGGTCTTTCATAAAAAGTCTTATGCCTACTATCCAAGGGTGAATGGCCAAGCAGAGAGCTGCAATAATATTTTGATCGAGTTGCTTCGCAAATTATCTTTTGATCATCGAAGCTTCTGGCCACAAGCATTGATCGGTGCAATTTGAGCTTTCAGAATTACAAAGAGGGGAACCACTGGCGAGAGTCCATTTCGCTTAGTATATGGAAAGGAGGCATTGGCACCATTCGAATTTATTATCAAAAGAGAAATTGGAGCCAGAACCAATGGAGTGGAACCTCCCACTAGGAGGCAGGTGGCATTAGAAGAATACAGAGAAGGAGCAATGCAAAAACTTTAGGTAACACAAGAAGAGCACAAAAGACTACACCATAGGTATCTTAGGTCCAATGAAGTACAGGAAGGATCCTTGGTTTTGGTGCATCAGATCCTAGCAATTTCAACCAGATTGGCACCCAAATGGATAGGACTCTACAGGGTGGTAAAGGTATTACCACGGGGAGTAATACATCTAGAGTATTTGCACGGTAAGAGGATGCCCCTTGTTAATATCTCCAAGGTGAAGAATTACCTAAATTAAGTCAAGATGGCAGAACTTCATTGACTGTACATACCACATTTCATTGAATGTTTGTAGTTTATTTTGGTCTATTCAAAAAGTGAAAGAAGGAAAAGTTGCATCGCGACGGTGCAAAGGCTTGATGTGGGGGTCTATGGTGCATAGAACCTGCTTGACTTTTTTTTTTCTCTCTCTCACTCTCTCTCTCTCCCTCTTCCTCTCTCTCTCTCTCTTTGTCTCTCTCTCTCTCTCTCTCTCTCTCTCTCTCTCTCTCTCTCTCTCTCTCTCTCTCTCTCTCTCTCTCTCTCTCTCCTCCCCTCGTAATCTCCCTCCCACCCGCGTAGTCCCCCCTCCCACCCGTGCAATCCTCTCTCCCCTCTCTCTCTCTCTCCCCCTCTCTCTCTCTCTCTCTCTCTCTCTCTCTCTCTCCCTACAATCTCCCTCCCACCGATGCAGTCCCCCCTCCCAGCTGCGCAGTCCCCCTTTCTCTCTCTCTCTCTCTCTCTCTCTCTCTCTCTCTCTCTCTCTCTCTCTCTCTCTCTCTCTCTCTCTCTCTCTCTCTCTCTCTCTCTCTCTCTCTATCTCTTTCTCTCTCTCTCTCTCTCTCTCTCTCTCTCTCTCTCTCTCTCTCTCTCTCTCTCTCTCTCTCTCTCTCTCTCTCTCTCTCTCTCTCTCTCTCTCTCTCTCTCTCTCTCTCTCTCTCTCTCTCTCTCTCTCTCTCTCTCTCTCTCTCTCTCTCTCCCCCCAACCCCGCAACCCAAACCCCGCCCACCTCTGCAATCCCTCTCCCTCTCTCTCTCTCTCTCTCTCTCTCTCTCTCTCTCTCTCTCTCTCTCTCTCTCTCTCTCTCTCTCTCTCTCTCTCTCTTTCTCTCTCTCCCCTAATCTTCCTCCCACCCGTGCAGTCCCCCCTCCCACCCGCGTAGTTCTCTCTCTCTCTCTCTCTCTCTCTCTCTCTCTCTCTCTCTCTCTCTCTCTCTCTCTCTCTCTCTCTCTCTCTCTCTCTCTCTCTCTCTCTCTCTCTCTCTCTCTCTCTGTCTCTCTCTCTTCCCTCTCTCTCTCTCTCTATCTATCTCTCTCTCTCTCTCTCTCTCTCTCTCTCTCTCTCTCTCTCTCTCTCTCTCTCTCTCTCTCTCTCTCTCTCTCTCTCTCTCTCTCTCTCTCCCCCCCCAACCCCGCCCACCCGTGTAGTTCCTCTCTCTCTCTCTCTCTCTTTGTCTCTCTCTCTCTCTCTCTCTCTCTCTCTCTCTCTCTCTCTCTCTCTCTCTCTCTCTCTCTCTCTCTCTCTCTCTCTCTCTCTCTCTCTCTCTCTCTCTCTCTCTCTCTCTCTCTCTCTCTCTCCTCGCAATCTCCCTCCAGCCTGCGCAGTCCCCCCTCCCACCCGTGCAGTCCCTCTCTCTCTCTCTCTCTCTCTCTCTCTCTCTCTCTCTCTCTCTCTCTCTCTCTCTCTCTCTCTCTCTCTCTCTCTCTCTCTCTCTCTCTCTCTCTCTCTCTCTCTCTCTCTCTCTCTCTCTCTCTCTCTCTCTCTCTCTCTCTCTCTCTCTCTCTCTCTCTCTCTCTCTCTCTCTCTCTCTCTCTCTCTCTCTCTCTCTCCCCCAAGCCCGTAGCCCACACCCCCCAACCATGAACTCCTCTCTCTCTCTCTTTGTCTCTCTCTCTCTCTCTCTCTCTCTCTCTCTCTTTGTCTCCCCAACCTTGAAAGATCCCAATTAGCTACCTGCCACTCTCCTCCCAACCTTAAATAGCCCTTGCCCTTGGCACCTATAGAATCTTTTCTAAGGTCCAAACACTCCTCATATGGCCACTCTGAGGAGATGGAATAACCTTTAAGATCCGTGCTAGAGACTTGGCTCCCCCAAGCTCTGGTCCTTGACCCGGCTAGGGTCCTCGACCAAATGCAGGTAGACGAATGGTAGAACATGGAGGTCTAAATAAATCTAACACTCTCTCCCCCTTCTAGAGATCACTGTCCTCAGTGATCAAGGAAGGAAAGTGTTTGTGAATCAGAGCTTCTGATTCCCAAGTAGCATTTGTGAGTGGACGGCTAGTCCATGCTACTAAATACTTTGCTATGGAGCGATTTCTCAACTTCCGCTCCCTCTTATCAAGAACCTGAAATAGAACATCTGGCTGAGATACTCTATTTTCTAAAGCAACTAAACCATCTACACAATTCTCATCTCGAGAAATGTATGGTCTTAACTTGCTAACATGGAAAACTGGATGAACTTTGCAATTATCTGGCAATTGCAATTTATATGCGACATCACTAATCTTCTTGATTATTGTCCAAGGTCCACAAAATCTAGGGGATAACTTGGGTTTCTTACCCACAGTCAATGATGAACCAAGTGGAACTTGTAAAAAAACACGATCTCCCTCTTGAAACGTTCGTGGTGTTCGATGTCGATCTATAGATGCTTTCATCCTTTCAGCAGCTTGCTGGAGATTGAACTGAGCTATTTTTAAGTTAGCTTGCATATTTGTCAAAAACTGTGAAGCACTCGGAGATTTCCTAGGTAATCTAATGGTAGTTGGACTATGTGGAATAAATCCATAGATCACCTCAAAAGGTGCAAACCTAGTAGTCTTGTGCTTCCAACTATTATAAGCAAATTCAACTAAGGGGAGAAAACTATCGCAATCTGTTTGCAATATATGCCCGTAGCATATCTTCCAGTATCTGATTAACTCTTTCGGTCTGACTGTCTATTTGTGGATGCTCTCCACTACTCATCTTGAGTTGAACTTGAAGCTTATTGAACACGTGTTTCCAAAAATTTCTCATAAACCCGGGATCCCTGTCTGAAACTATAGATTTAGGTAGACCATGCAGTCTAAAAATATTATAAATAAATAGTTCCACGACTTGCTGAGCCTCCACTGATTCCTTTGTAGGAATAAAGTGTGCCATTTTGCTCAGACGATCAACCACTACAAGAATAGCATTCTTCTATCGTGGTGTTCTAGGTAAACCCATTATGAAGTCCATGGAAATACTATCTCAACAATACTGTGGTATCTCCAATGGCTGCAACACACTTGGAGAACTAATTCTCTCTACTTTATTCACCTGACATTTAAAACACTGACTTACATAATTGTTTACATCTCTGACCATCTTTGGCCACCAAAAGGTATGTTTGATCAACTGCAAAGTTTTCTTAATACCAAGATGTCCTGCACAAGGTACATTATGGTTCTCGAAAATAACCTCTTTTCTAAAATTCCCTTCTTGGGAAATAGGCACACAAATCTTTCCCTTTCTTTTGAGCAAACCTTGCTCCACTTGAAAATTTGAGAATGCTTGATCTTTATCATTTTGTGATAACTTGTTGATTATAGACTGACAATAATCATCTTCAATTTGTGAATCTTTGATTTCTTGGATCAAATCACTATCAAGAACTATGAAGCTAATCTGATGCAAAATACGAGTAATGCATCTGCAACTGTATTCATTTTTCCTTTTCTATATAGAATTTTCATATGAAATTCTTGCATCAACTCAGCCCATCTAGCCTGTCTCCCTTGAAGATCAGGCTGGGAACAAAAGGCTATTCAAACCCACACTTCCTTGAACCTTCAATATAGCTTTAATCATTTTACATAGTATTAAAATGTTCCTATCACATGGCACATGTGAAGGTCCCAATCGCCACTATTCTCTGAGTAGTAATACACGCCAATACAATGAAAGTTACATGGAAGCCATTTATAGGTTGGACATAATTTCAACATTAATAGTACTTCAATCCCTAAGTCTCCACATAACTCATACCCGAGAACTCATTTCCATCAAACTTAGATAAGTTACATTCATCATGGCGTTTATAGCAAGACCAATGCATACAAAAGATAAATTCCAAGCTAAAATAGTACCCATGTGATGTATATCATGTTGGAAATATAACACTACTCTAAGAACAATAGGCGAAAGAGATGATCCATCTCCATACTACACCTTTCGATGGGGTCGAACAAAAAGAGAACTCATGCCCTCCAAATAGAAAACACTACCTCCTGAAACAATCGAGACTAGAATTAGATGAAGGGATCTTCATATAGTGTCCCATACCACCATACTATATATCCAATAATGATGTGTGGATTATATTCAATATAACTATACAATACCTTTACTCAAACTCTTTTTGTCATAATTTTAATTCAAGAACTTGCCTCAATTTCTTCTCTTCTACTAAGGTTTCTAGGGCTTCCAACTTAGGGTGACCCTATGATCTAATATTATCCCATAAGTATCTTGGAAACTTCAAACCTTGTCATTGAATGAATATCTATTCCTCGTTTCTAAGGTTTTGAGTGTAATATCAAATAACATGAGTCATGTTCAAGACGTAGTTACTTCATATTCGACTAACTTTTAGTGACAATCACTTATTCTTGACTTTTAGACACCTTTCTAAGAAATATTTTAAATCGTCACCCTAGGGCATTTTTAGGAATCTCTCCACTCCTTAAATCTAAGCTTATGAAAATGCTTTTGGCATTCCCTCAAAAATCCCTTTAAGGATAGGTGAACACAAGTTCCACCTTCCACTCATTTAAGTACCATTAGTGATTATTCTAGATTACATACTTGGAAATCAAACTCCTAACTTACAATTCTACTTCTCTAGAAGAAGTATCACCTTTGGAATGCTTTACTCAATGTCGTAGTTTCAATCATATTTCGTATTTCATGGGATCCAATATTAGCTTTATTATGCCATGAAGTTACTTTTTAAGCAAATCCTTCTTTGCCAAATAGCTTGTATCGTAAATAGATGATCTTTTATCTCTTACCTCTAAATCAGCTTAAGTGAGAGTGCCAAATGCTATGAGAGACTAACTCAAAGTTAATAAGCAATTAGAGATAAGAACTTTTTATCACATTTTTATGCTACTTTAGCTAAGTTTTATGTCTAGTTCTTTTCTTAACTCTATTTTTCGTTCTTGGTCAATTTGATTTTTTCACTCTTATATTATTCTCTATTGGTCTCCTTTGACTTTATTTTCTTTTTCCATATCTCTTTTCCCATATCCTATTTCATGCATTAATATCTCATGATGCCATTCACTATATTATTCTCAAAACATTATATGTGATTATTATAGGGATAAGCAAAGATACTAACATATGTATAGATATATGAGTCTCTCTCTCTCTCTCTCTCTCTCTCTCTCTCTCTATATATATATATATATATATATATATATATATATATATATATATATATATATATATATATATATATATATATATATATATATATATATATATATATATACATATATATATATATGTATATGTATGTATGTATGTGTGTGTGTGTGCATGTGTGTGTGTATGAGTATGTATGAATGTATATATGTGTGTAATGTATGCATGTATGTATCTATCTGTATATGAATTTTGTATGGATGTGTGCACATAGAAACATGTCTGAGATTTCCTACATACACTATATACCTATACCACCTTTATAAGTGTAAACACCAACCGTTGCATGTAAGAGTTCGAAAGTGCAACAGTTACTACTTTCGTGTGGTGCATGTGACATATGTTATGCCTACTTTCTTGTCAATTAATGCCTACTATGAGGTGTAACGTATTTTATGTGTACTCTGAAGTGTCACAAACTAAATATTGGGAACACATTTCAAATCCATGTTATAAGTTCTGAAACCAAAGCCATTAATGTCAAACCATGACGGTGTTTGACTTTAATCTCAAAGCATGATGCTTCAATTATCTTCAAATAATCTTTTGTGATCTCCTTATGCTAGATTGCCAATCTATCATACATCTTCAACTCAAGGGATTGACTCACTTGCTTGTACTCTTAACATGGTGATTTAGATTAACTACGGTTTAGAGTTGATTTCTCCATGATCGAAGGGCCTAGATTCACTCAAAAAACTATAAAAACCCACTTCTAACTCATGGAGGATCATTCTTAAGCATCCATAAGGCCTTGATAGCACATACTTTCCTTGTGAGGATCACCCTTAGTTCACTATGTGAGGATCTAAAGAGGGCTCCTAAGATCATAGTTTACACTCAAATTTGAGTTAGACCTCCAAACTAGGATAGACTTGCAAACTCAATGGTTTCTCGCTCCTTCCTCACCCTTAGTGGAGCCTGTGAGTGAGTTAGATTTGGGCTTATTACTCTTAAAATTCTTGAGATAGAAATTATGTTGCTAGATAGATATAGGGTCACTGATGTGGTTCCTATCTTCTCGCATGTGGCATTCAGTTGAACTTTCATGGTGGAATTGTCATGCGGACTACCTTTGACAACTAGATTGCCTAGCTTGTCATGCCATGATGCTCATGGACGCATATTACATTACAATCTCTTTTAGTTATGGTCAGTTTTTCTCCATATCCCTTTGTCTCCTAAGTTCTTTTACGTGCCTCCTTTCAAATCTTCCTATGTGTGAGAAGGCTTTGCAACTTTGCATAAAAGTAGTAAGAATTGTATTTTTTGATTGTGAGGTTAATTCTCTAAATATTCATAATTTATGACCCACATACGTACATACCATCCATAAGGACCCATGCATATGTCTAGTGCCTCTGATAAGGGGGTTTGCCAACGAAATTTTTGCATGCTTGGTCAATGTATACTTCTACATGTACTTTACTCGTGCACCTCAGTTTCAATGTGTTTAGTGCAAGCATGGAACATTTGGTTCTTTAAACTATGAATGTGCTTTGAATTTCTATGAAAATACTAGTCACAAAGATTTGGCCAACACCCCAAGTCATCCATAAGGCATTTGTGCCCATAAGACTTGAAATTAGGTAAGGAGGCAACCGTGCATTAAGTCTTGGAACTAGAAATGGCACTTCTTTCTCAACTAAGGTATGCATGAGCTACCAAGCATGAAACAAAAAGAACTTCAAGACAAATACATGTACTGATGCTTAACAAGTGGAAAAATTTACATGATTCTCAATGTCATTTTAATGTGAAATTATTTAAGATAAATATAATTAAACTTTATTTAGAAATGTTTTAAGAAAACGCATATGAAACATCTCGAGAGAGATTATACGGAATATTTTGTTAATAGTTTATCTCTTTATCTATTTTGGAGAACCATTTCTCACATGAATGTCTCCATTTCATCTCTGTATCTCTATACACACACACCCACATGAATGTATCATTATCATCATCATCATCATCATTAGCCGTTGTTCCCAAATAAATGTAGTTTTTCTTTAACAATAATATATGTATGTGCATTTGGAAGGTGTCCTAATCCATCATCTCTCTCCATAGCACCCATAGCCACCTACATTCCTTTTGCATTATAGCTCATCTCTTCATGTCCGGTAGTCCCAATTCTATCTATTTCTGCAAGGCCATAATGGCTCTTAACCATTTACTTACAGGCATGATTAATCTCCATCCCAAATAAAGCTAGAGAATTTCATGTATATTATATTATTTTTATTTCTCGGTAAGGTCTTCATTTGTCTTCACAGAGGTAAGTTCAAATAAATATTTAAAATCTTCTCAAAGTTTTCTTTCTTGGTTCTTCTATACAACTTCACCATCAAATGTTATCATTATCAAAATGTAATAAGACTCATGTACAACTAAGTGTGAATAAGGTCAATCCATAAATGTGGATAAGCCCAAACCCTTCTGAAATATTTAAACTCCTAGTGAGGCAATGCCACTATAGAATGGTTTGGATCATTATCCTCTTTGGCCATATATGCCACATCCATTTGCACATTAGAGAGTCTCTCATTGACAAAATAATAGTGCAATGCCTTTTTGTAATGGTTTGCATCATTGTCCTTTATGGGCATGAATTTTGCACATCAAAGAATCTCTTCTTAAAGTAATAATATAGCACCTCAGTGTGTTTAGTGCAAGCATGGAACATTGGGGTTGTCAAAACTATGAATGTGCTCTGAATGTCTATGAAAACACTACTTACAAATATTTGGCCAAAACCCCAAGTCATCCATAAGGCATATGTGCCAATACAACTTGAAATTAGCGACGCATGCACCCATACATTTAGCTTTGGAACTAGAAATGTCCATAGTAGGGCACTTCATTCTCAATCAAGGTATGCATGAGCTACCAAGCATGAAACAAAAAGAACTTCTCGACAAATGAATATCTTGATATTTAACCATTGGAAAACATTACACGAGTTTCACTTTAATTTTAAGGTAAAATTATTCAAATAAATATAACTCACCTTTAATGAAATTTGTTTTCAAAAAAATAGATGAAAGATCTTGGGAGAGACTATACCAAATATCTTGTTAATGTTTAATCTCTATATCTATTCTGAAAAATTATTTCTCACTACTATGTTTTCCTTTGCATGCACATGAATGTCTGTATCTCATCTCTCTATCTCTATACATACACACCCACATGTGACCATGATCCTACAATATAAAATCCTTGTATATCAAAGAATTCTAACCACATGGAACATTGGGTTCCTCACAACTACCAGTACCTTATGAGTGCACTAGGATCAATCCATAAATGGTAGTATGGCGAGAGCTTTATGAAGTCATTAAACTTCTATTCACGCAATGCCCTTTTTAGAATGGTTTGGAGCATGGAACATTGGGGTTTTCAAAACTACAAATAAGCTTTGAATTTCTATGAAAAAATTATCTAAAACGATTTGGCCAACACCCAAGTCACTATGTAGAGCTTAAATGGTGATCTAGAAAACTCTAGATAGAGAGTTACAAGGTAGAGGTATGCTTGCTCAATTTCATATCTAGGGTAGTGCAGACATCATGTATGTATAGGCTAATGGAGAGATGGGAATATAGGAATGCAACACAAATCTATGGATATGAGTGATGATAATACTAGTATACCATATGCATGAATCAATCTTACAAGAAATAATAGTCTAAAGGAACCTTCTTATACCCCTTCAAGATCAACACATGTGAATGGATGATGATAACAATAGAAGAAATACACATGAATGAATGTTAAAAGGAAGAATGGTACATAGTAAGCTTCTTAAGCACTTTCAAGATTAATACATTCGCATGGATGATTGTGGATGGTATGTATGTATGTGGGTCATAAATTATCAATATTAAGAGAATTATCCTCACAATCGCAATATCAAATCCTCACTAGTTTGATGAAAAGATTTAGGGCCTTCTAACACATAGAAAGATTTGAAAGGAGACATGTAAAAAATTAGGAGATAAGGCACATGCACAAGAGGTGACCATAATTAAAAGGTATTTTAATGCAATACATGTCCATGAGCATCATGGTATGACCAGATAGGCAATCTAATGCTCAAAGACATTCTCCATGATTGTTCCACCATTATTGTTCAACTGAAAGCCACATGTGATAGGATAGAAACCACATTAGTCACCCTATAACTATCTAGGGATGCAATATCTATCTCAAGAATTGTAAGACCAATAAACCCAACTCCAACTACACACTCCATTGAGGGTGAGAAAAGAGAGATAAACCATTGAGTTCATAAGTCTATTCTAGTTTGGAAATCTAACTTCTATTTGAATCTAGGAACTATTCTCGTGCAAGCCTTCTTTGCTAGTATTCCTATGCTCTCTTGCATAACTACTTTCTTATGAATGTTAGATTTCTCATATTGTTCACTAGCTAGGAGACATGCAAAGGTGCATGAAATTTGGAATGTCTGATAGTTGCTTTTGTGTCAATGAAATAATTTCCCTCTTGACGAACGAGTTTCATGAGGAGAAATCATGTTTCTAGGTTTTTAGGTTGGGAATTCATTGGATTCTTCTTCTATAACTCATAAGTCTTGATTGGTGCAAGTGCTTCAATATTCTCTATTTCTACACGTACTTAACTCATTGACCCCAATAAGGCCATGGCTGCAAGGCCAAAATGGTTCTCAACCATTCACTTGCAGGCATGATTAATCTCCATTCCAAAAAAATATATAGTTTCATGTATATTATATTATTTTTATTTCTTAGTAAGGTCTTGATTTCTCTTAAGGGAGGTAAGCTCAAAGAGATATTTAAAACTTTTGATCTTCGCAAAGTTGTTTTTGGTTCTTCTATAAAACTTCACCCTCAAATGTTATCACTATCGAAATGCAATAACACTCATGTACATGTAAGTGTCACTAAGGTCACTCCATAAATGTGGATAAGCCAAAACCTTTCAGAAATCTGTAAACTCCTAGTGAGGCAATGCCTTTGTAGTATGGTTTGGATCATTATCCTCTTGGGGCGTATATGCCACATTCATTTGCACATTAGAGAGTCTATCATTGATAAAATAATAGTGCATTTGAATGTGTTTGGTTCAACCATGGAACATTGTGGTCGTCACAACTACGAGTACCATATGAGTGGAGTAGGATCAATCCACAAATGGTAGTATGCTAAGAGCTTTCTGAAATCTTTAAATTGCCATTCATGTAATGCATTTTTAGAATGGTTTGCATCATTTTCCTCAGTGGGCATATATGCCAAATTCATTTCCACCTTAGAGAATCTCTTCTTGAAGTAATAAGAGCACCTGAGTGTGGCTAGTATAAGCAGAGAACATTGGGGTTTTGAGAACTATGAATGTACTTTGAATTTTATGAAAAAACTAATTACAAAGATTTGGCCAATACCTCAAGTCTCTAGGTAGAGCTTAAATTGTGATCTAGACAACTCTAGATAGAGAATTACAAGGTAGAGGTATGCTTTCTCAATCCATATCTAGGGTAGTGCAAAGATCATGTATGTATAGGCTAATGGAGAGATTTGGCCTTCAGTCCATGGATATACATGCGTGATACAATGTTATGATGGCGATTGCAATTTCAGAGGATCTCATTCCATCAAAGAACACACAAGGTGTATAAAGCTAATGGGTGTCAAAATGTTTATGTGTCATGAATATGAAAGTGAAAGTGAACTTGGGTATGGAGAGGAAAAATGCAAAAAATCAAGTGTGGGAATGGGAATATATTAATGGAAGATAAATCCCTGAGTATGAATGGTGATAATACCAATATACCATATGCAGGAATCAATGTTATAAGAACAAATAGTCCAAAAGGAGCTTCTTATATCCCTAAAGATCAACACATCTCAATGGATGACGATAACAATAAAAAACATACACATGCATCAATGCTAACAGGAAGAATGGTACATAGTGAGCTTCTTAAGCACTTTCAAGATTAATCCATATTCATGGATGATTGTGGATGGTATGTATGTATCTGGGTCATAAACTATGAATATTAAGAGAATTATGCTCACAATCACAATATAAAATCCTCACTAGTTTGATGTAAAGTTTTAGAGCCTTCTCACACATAGTAAGATTTGAAAGAAGTGTTACTCGTTAAACTTCTGACTTCAGACTCAAAAAACTTTCAAAAGTCGGACGTTCCGAACCCTTCAACATTTACTCTTCCCTGTTTAGGTAAATCAATTGGCAATACCAAGATAACTAATATTAAGCTATCTTTTAGCCACGTGGGTTCTTGGGAGTGGTAGGGGTCTGTTAGACAAAGGACTTGTACTATTTTCCCAACTTCTCACACAATCATAAATGCTTTACCGCGTCTTAGCTCAGTACTTGACTCGGAACACTCATAACTGTTTGGCGTACTGGGACTTAGAATTTCCGGATTGGATCTGCTATAGCAACAAAGCAGTAGTCCGGTTCTGACTTATATCTAATAGAATGCTCAATTTCCTTAACCGAATGCCACTCAATATGCACTGCTTCGTGACAGATAGGTATACCGAACAATAACACGACAGACAACTATATTCGAAGGTATGCAAACTTGCCGTATGCCGAACCCAAACCACAAGTTCCTACCAACAGTCGATTCGTCACAAACTTATCATTGTTTCCACTCGCATTCAGACCATTACCGATACGAGTCCTTCCTGTGATCGGAATCAACAGTGAACGCAGACTACTGTATCGAACTCGGTCACTTAACAACAAAAAAATTTTAACACGCAAATAGTCCGCTTCGGCCTTACACGTTCCCTTGTTCAGCAGAAAACTGATCAACAATATTTATTCCGCGATAATATCCAGAATCGCATACAACTATTACTGAACAGATTTATAACACAATACTACCGAATCGTCACTCTGCACTACACGGAGAATAGACACATAGACAGATCCGAACAGAACAAAAGAGAGCTCAATCTTCTCATCGACATAGCGCACACAGATTCAAACAGTATGCTCACAAATTCCCAAAAAACGGTGGTCTCTACCACTCTTTTCTCATTGCCTTATATAGAAGATTTATTACAAGGGTGCACGAATCTTTAGTTACACGCGTATTTCGAAAAGGTTCTTTTACATTTAAGACGTCTGTCAGAGTACATTTGTCCTTTTTCGGCGGCCCTCTAACACTGGCACGCACGGTGGACCCGAACCCGCAGGTTCTTATGGTTCTGCTACGAGACCTTCTAAATACATGCTTCGGGCAACCCTAAATGTTCGGGTAATTTTCTTTTTAATGGTTTCCATCATCTGAACTAAAGTAGTTGGTTCTAATAACTGCGCGTCTGTTCTAACGGAGCTAAGAGCTATGGCTTGGGTTAACAGAATTTCGGCCTGGGTCTGTAAGAAGGCCTCTTGTAAATAAAACTCATTGGATAATGCAGCGTCCCACGATGTCTTCATGTCAGTGACTTTCTTCTGCATATCAGTGACTCGATCCTTCTGATTTTGCAATTGGTTATCTAGTCGCTCGAGTTGCTGATTCTGAAATTCGATAGTTTTGGAGTATGCATCTTGTTCTCTGCGAGCATTTGCGAGATCTTTTTGGTATTTAGCTTCCCTGGTTAATTGGTGTCTCAGCATCTTGTTCACCTCGTCCAAGCATTCTTGGGCTCTTCGTAGCTCGTCTTCAACTTGTTTTGCTTCTCGTTGCTGTTCCTGATTCTTCTGGATTATCTCCTGCAATTGTGCTTTCATTTCTTCTACCAATTCTTTGAGTGATGTGCTGATATCTTCCTTTTCCTGTAGCGCGATCTTCAGTTCCCTGATTTCTTCTTGGGATGCGTTCAATAGTTGGTCTTTGGCGGCAAGTTTCTCCAATGCGTCATTCCGTTGCTGTATCAGTGCTTGTTGTGCCGAAACTTGGCCTTGGAGATCTGCTACTTGCGTCTGTAATTGATGATTCTGTGCTTTTACGGCATCTATTTCTTCTTGGAGAGGGATGATGTCGGCTTCCAGTAGGTCGACCTTGTGTTCTAGGTCTTGACGAATCGTATTGGTGACCTCGCTAAGCTGCATTGGAAGTTGCTGAGAAAGGGAAATAAGCATTTGTCCCATGGCAGCAAGCTCGGAAAAGACCGGAACGGAGGGAAGGAGAAGTGGGTGTTGTGGTTGCGTAGAGGTTTGGGTGTGGATTTGGGGGGATGTCAGGGGTGAATAATTGGGGGAGGATGAAGAGGATTCCGAAATTGGCGGGGGAAGAGGGTTGACTGGTGGTGATCTAGGAACAGTAGATTCAGTATTGTTTATGTGATTGATGGGTGGGTATTCACCTGCAGTGTGGTCGATGGTGGATTCGACGGCCTTCAGCAGGGTGTTGAGTGCTTCGTCAGCAACTTGCTGCTCGTCGTTCTGTCGCTCTGATGCTTCTTCGATTGAGACTGTTTCTGTTGTCGTTTGATTCTACTGGTCGTGTTGGTCGGCCGATGATTCGTTGTGTATGGAAGTGGCTGTGTCGTGAAAGGTCTCTTCTTGTTCCTTGTTGTCTTTATCGGTGTTCTGATCCTTTCCGGCGGACCCTTGTGCTCCGCTTTCTGATGAGCTGATTCTGATTCTTTTGCTGCGGAATAACTGGTTGATTTCTTCGTCTTCTTCTTCATCGTCGTCAAGTGGTTGTACTGATTCTTCGTGCCTTAGAACCGGTCCTTGAGGTGGTGGTTGTGCGGCCAGGATGGCTGGGAAGAGGAATGATATGATATGGGGAAGGCGAGAGCACGGGGTGGTTCCCTTTTGGAGTTGCTTCACTATAGCTACACACTCTTTATGAATTCTATGGAAAACGTACGAGGCGAAGTTCACGGGTTCTCAGGCAGCTAAATCTAAGGCGGAATAGAAGGGGCAGGAGATGTCGTAGGTGCGCTTCTCAAGGTTGAGTATGGCGACTAGGAATTGTAGAGCAGATCGTTCGGGTTCAGGGCGGCAGAGAATGGCGTATTTGTTGGACGAAGATCGGGGAAACAATTCAGTCATGCGGGAGAGGGGGATACTAGGGCCATTGTCTCAACCTTGCGGGGAGAAGTGGGCTTCCACTGAGTGCCAAGGCAACTCAGCGAAGTTGGCCAACCCTCTGCAACGCAGGTATTCTCCTACCTTGATAGGGATACCATCGCGAAAGGCAGCATAATTGGCTATCGCTTCCATGGCGTTTGCTGATACAGACGATGAACAAAAATACAGAATGCAAGAGGTCGCACAGAACACTAACACACAACACAGTAGCAATTTTTGGCGTTGCCGAAAGGGTTAAGTAGGAACAACATGGTGGGGAGGGCAAGGGGTGGGTATCATTGTGCGCTGCGGGAATGATACGGTTTGCATGCTGGCATGCGTGCTTGAGTGACTGGTAAGGGGGCGGCTGGTAACATAAAGATTTTACAAAACACGGCTATTTATATAAAGGAAAGAAAAAAAGAAAAATATTACACAAAACGCGGCCTACCGCCGAATAATTTAATGCGGACTAGTAGCGTGATGATACGGCCGCTGTTTCGACCCATTGATTACTTTTGGAAGTGGATTTCCGATCAATGTAATCAACCGAAAAGTTGCCGGACCGATTTGTTCTGAGATCTTGAAAGGGCCGAACCATCGTAGTTTGAACTTTCCTGCTGCTCTATCCGACTTTGCGTTATAGAAGAGTACAAGCTGATCTACCGAAAAGATTGGAGTCTTCAAATATCAATCGTGTGTCTTGGCTTGCCTTAGTTGTACTTCACGCATGGTTAAAAAGCTGAGCCATCGGTGCTCATCAAGTTCTCTGAGTGCGTCCATTCGTGCTGTTAGCGAATCTTCCGGTAGCATCTTCTGAGTGATTGCTACACGCAGACTTGAGATGACTACTTCCATGGGTGCTATTGCTTCTAAGCCATAAGCTAGTTTGAAAGGTGTCAAGCCTGTTGTTACCTTATAGGTAGTGCGGTATGCCCATAATACTGCAGGTAGTAGTTGATCCCATCTTTCCGGTGCTTCCATGATCAGTTTCCGGAGGATATTCAACAAAGATTTATGTGTGACCTAGAATGAATGTGTAAGTGCCTTCATTAAATTGTTTACAAAATGAGTGCCTTGATCTGAGACAATTTCCAGTGGTAAGCCAAAACGTGGAAAGACATCATTCAACAAACATTTTGCTACTGCAACTGCTGTAGCAGACCGTAAAGACCAAGCTTCTACCCATCTCGTTGCATAGTCTATATAGGTTAGTATGTATCTGTTGTTACTGAAGACTGCTGGAGGTGTGATCGGACCGATAAAATCTAGTCCCCATTTCTGAAATGGTTCTAATGGCATGACTCGCTGCAAGGGAAAGAAGTGTCGTTGCAGTGGTTGTCCCGACCTTTGACAGTTATCGTAGTGTTTGACAAATTGGGCCACATCTCTGTATATCGTTGGCCACTAGAGACCTCCTTGCAGAATTTTCCGGTGAGTCAAATCTGTGGCAAAGTGACCACGAGTAGGGGTCGAGTGAGCCATCGTGATGACTGAGTTAATTTCATGCGGAGGAACACATCGAAGTAAGATTCCGGTGTGATCTACATAATATAGTTCTCCAGCAACTAACCGGAATCGACGGCTAAAGACTGCAATTTTCCTTCGGACTGCCTTGGCTATCTCGGATGGAAAGCATCCTTCGGTGAGAAAAGTTAGAATCTGATCATAATATGTAGGTGGTGCTTGTGATTCGGAAGTCTCATCAGGCAGTGGCTCAGAACTATAGATCGCTGGAGTCGTGTCATCTATGCCTATCAGAGCTTCACCGGAATCTAGGCGAGATAAGAAATCTGCTAAGGCATGTGCATTTTTGGGTCGGTGGATGACTTCGTAGTCGAATTTCTGCAAGAGTAGCACCCATCGTGCTAATCGTCCGCCTAAATGCTGCTGTCTTACTAGATAGACGAGGGCAGCATGATCCACATGGAAGGTGAATTTCCGGCCTAGTAGATAATGTCTGAACTTTTTGATGGAGTAAATTAATCCTAGACATTCTCTTTCGATGGTAGAATAGTTCTTCTCTGCAGGTGCAAGCCTTCTGCTGGCATAATAGACGGGGCGAAACCACTTATGTGTTTGCTGCATCAGAATACTGCCAATCACAATATCTGAAGCGTCGACAAAAACATGGAACGGATTGTCCCAGTCCGGTGGTTGTAAGATTGCGGCTTGCGTCTATAAATACTTGAGTCGATCAAACGTAGTTTGGCATTCTTGAGTCCATTCGAACTATCGGGGAGTTTTTGTGATTAGTCTGTTCAATGGTACAGCCAGATGAGCAAGCCACCGTAAATGTCTGCCATGCCACCAAACTTGACCCATGAAGCGCATAACTTCTTTCGGTGTAGTAGGCACCGGAGCTTCTAATACTGCCGAAATTTTATCTGGATCTACTTGGATACCTTGTGCAGATACAATGTGGCCAAGTAACTTGCCACATGAGACGGCAAACACTGATTTGTCTGGGTTCAAGCAGAGTCTATATTCTCTACATTTCTGAAAGCACCACCGTAAATGGAACAGGTGTGCTATCATCTTACCAAAAATTGAAAAATCATCGAGATATACTTGCATAAATGAAGTAAGATAAGGAGAAAATATCTCCTGCATGCATCTTTGAAATGTGCTTGGTGCGTTTCTTAATCCAAACCACATTACCGTACAAGCAAAGACACCCCAGTTGGTAATGAATGCAGTTTTTGGTATATCCTCTTCGGCCATTCTAACCTGATTGTAATCGCTGTATCCGTCTAAGAATGAATACATTTCGTGACCTGCTACCCTATCAAGCATGGTATCCAGAAAGGGGATTGGGAAAGGATCCGGTACTGTTGCTGCGTTCAATTTTCGGTAGTCTACACAGATTCGTAGTTGCTTATTTTTCTTTGGCACAATCACAATTGGTGAAATCCATTCAGCATGTTCTACTGGTACGATGAATCCAACTTTTAATAATCTATCAAGTTCGGCTTTTACCTGTGATGCATAATTGGGGTTCATCCGGTAGCTGGGCTGTTTGTTAGGTTTAGCTTCACGCTTCAACATGACTCTATGCTGATAGATGCGCGGATCTAATCCTTTCATATCTTTGTAATCCCATGCAAAGACGTTTGAGAATTCGCGAATTAGTTGAATCAAATCAGCTTTAAATGTTTCCCGTAAGTTTTTCCTTATCTTTACAGGTCGCGGATGCTCTTCATCTCCTAGATTGTACGTGGTCAACTGGTCTTCGGGGTCATAAAACTGTTGAGGTTTCTCTGTATCGTCTGTTGTCTTGAACAGTGGTTGTAATTCATCGTCATGTGTTGAGACAGTATCTTCCTGCTTAGTTTTTTCGGTGATGGGTACAATTGTACAAACTGAAGTGTTCCAGTTATCTATCACGGACTGTAGGTCAACAGTCCCTAAGGACATTAAATCAGCGTTATTCTTCAGAAATTCCTCTTCTTCATCATCTGATAGTCCATCTAACATGTGGACTAGTTCAGCAAAATATGGTCTGGCGTGAAGTTCACAAGGTTGTATAGCATCTAATTTTACCACATATCTACGATTTGCATCCTTGAACGTAAGCTCTTGTGCAGACCAGTCCTGTATTACCTTCGCATGCTTCAGCCAAGGTCGGCCGAAAAGAAGGTTGTAATCCAAAGTGGATTCCGGCAGATCTAGTATAACAAAGGTCATTTTGAAGGTCGTTCCTTGTAAAGTAATGGGTACATTCCGCACAAGTCCTACGGGATGGACTCTAGATTGATCTGCCATTCTGACAAAAAATTGAACTGGTTCGATTTCGGTCCATCCTAACCTTTTGCATAAGGCTGTAGTCGCAATGTTAACACTAGAGCCTCCATCAATCAATACCTGTGTAATCTTATGATTCTTATACCATACTATAATCAAAGGAACTGAATGATCAACCGTAGAATCAGGTTCCGGTTGAACTGCTGCTGTTGTCGGAATACAAGAAGGTACCGGACTGAACTGTTGCTGGAACTATTGTCGAATCCCAGGTACTAATGCCAGCAGTTGGCCTAGAGGCACGGTGATAGATGCCTTGGATAAAATTTCCCAGGCCTGTTGAGATTGGTTGTCCAGCTCCTTTGAACTTGAGGTCTCTGCCAATGCAGAAGTATCTGCTGTCACGTCTACTGCTGATGATGGCTCTGCTGCTGCTTCCTTTTGTTGTGTTCCTTCCTTTGTCAACGAAGCCTGGGTCACCGGAATAGGTTCTGGAAACACTAGTGGTTCTGTTGCAGTCCAGTGATTAGCCTTGTTATACATCCTATATTGTTCTCGTATCCCGAGTTCGAACATTTCTGCTGCCGACTGCAGTTGTTTACCGGATCGGGTCTGGACTGTAGCAGTCTGTGTTTCTACTAGTGTGATTTGTACCATGTTGGCAATTGGGTTTTGTCGTTCCTTCTTCCTTTGATCATACTCAGCTGCGTCTTTACAAAATCTTCTAATGTGTCCGAATTCACCACAAAAATGACAGCGTGGTGGTGGTAAATTGGGATTTTCTAGTGGTGGTTCGTTCTGCCAGCGGTTTGCATTATAATTGTTGTTCCTCTGTCCTCGGTAGTTTCGATATCCTTGTGGTTGATTGTTTCTCAGTTGCGGAGGTACATAGTGATTCGCTGGCTATCCATGTTCTTGAATAACTGCTTTGACCGTTGTTGTTCCCTGTACTCTGGAGTTGTAGACACAGTTTTCGGTGGTGTGTCCGGTAGTGTTGCAGATAGCGCATAACGTTTGATTTAGTGCACAATTGGCACTAGTATGACCTGAATTTTTACATGTGATGCAGTATACTTGTCTGGTTATATCTTCAACCATATTTCTGTTTGTTTTAAACCACTCCAGGTCTTCTGTAAATCCACCGACTTTGGATTCTAGTTGCAGGGCCATTGCAATGATTGCATCCAGCGTCATAGCTCCGACACATCTTATGATCATGATCTGCTTCAGTTGTGGAATTAAGCCATTGATGAACCACTGAGTGATGACATCATCAGGTAAGTTAGCGTGGGCCTGTGGTATCTGCTGCAAGTGTGTTCTAAAAAGTGTAGCATACTCCTGGACAGTCTGATTCGCCTTCTGACGGTTGTTTTGTAAATAATCAAAGATTTCGGCGGGATTCTTCTTTAGCCTGAATCATTGCAAAAAAGCATCTCGTACTGCGTCATAGGTACCGAAATGATTAATATCGTATTCCGTAAGCTATCTAGCTGCTTCATTAACCAATGTGGATTGAAAAACAATGGCCTTATACGCCTGATCCGGTGGATGGTTAAGAACTGCATAACCTATCTTGAAAGTGCGTACGTGAGCATCCGGATCATCTCCTGGGAATCCACCGAATTTCATGTATGTTACTCCTGTTGGAGGCGGCCTTGGTTGACATAACTGTTGTTGTTGTTGTTGTCCGTTCATTGTGAGTGTATTAGGCCTTCCTTCTGTATCTTGAGGTGGATTGTTTTAACTATCGGAACTTGTATTGCCGGATGGCGTGCCTTCGAGTGTGCTGTTTTTGCTTAGGATGCTTCGGATCTCTGCTTAGAACAGCTTTCCTTCCTTCTGGATGTCCAATATCCGAGATCTTTCTTCCAAGCACGATGGTTGGGCTGAGGATTCCGCAAAAAATACTAAGCCTTCGCCGACAGTTGGTGATTCTATCACCGGAATATCACCGGGGTGAACCGAAATTGTGCCAGAATGTAGTGTTTTTCCGCTTTTACCGATTTCTTTTCATGGCGTATTTTTTATCATGGATAACTCTGAATCTTTATCCAAGATTGTTAAACTCGTTTCCAACGGCGTCTTGGTAGATTCTGGAATTACTATATCTTCGATAGGCTGGGTCGAAGTAGCACCAGAATGTACCAAAGGTGTTGATCGTTCCACCGGAATATGACCGGAATTAATTCTAACGTCCTTAACTTGCTTGACCACTAGGTCAGACCGCGTTATACCTTCTTCTCCTAGGGTTGTCTTTAGCACTTTATGTCCTCCAGCCTTATGGTTCTTAGGATACGTTCCGCCAGACCGAGTAACTGGCATGTATCATTGCGCAGTAACACTATCTCAGCAGTTTGCAACAATCTGGCTCTGTTGTTACTGTCAGTTAATCGAACGATAAACAAGAGGTTTGATTTTGACAAACAGCTGGCACTCTAATGCCACTTTCCCACAATTAATTGTCAATCTGATGCCACTTTCCCACAGACAACTCGCAATCTGATGCCACTTTCCCAGAGATGGCGCCAAATGTTACTCGTTAAACTTCTGACTTCAGACTCAAAACACTTTCAAAAGTCGGACGTTTCCGAACCCTTCAACCTTTACTCTTCCCTGTTTAGGTAAATCAATTGGCAATACCAAGATAACTAATATTAAGCTACCTTTTACCGCGTCTTAGCTCAGTACTTGACTCGGAACACTGATAACTGTTCGGTGTACTGGGACTTAGAACTTCTGGACTGGACCTGCTATAGCAACAGAGCAGTAGTCCGGTTCTAACTTATATCTAATAGAGTGCTCAATTTCCTTAACCGAATGCCACTCAATATGCATTGCTTCGTGACAGATAGGTATATCGAACAATAACACGACAGACAGCTATATTCGAAGGTATGCAAACTTGTCGTATGCCGAACCCAAACCACAAGTTCCTACCAACAGTCGATTCGTCACAAACTTATCATTGTTTCCACTCGCGTTCAGACCATTACCGATACGAGTCCTTCTTGTGATCGGAATCAACAGTGAACGCAGACTATTGTATCGAACTCGGTCACTTAACAACAAAAAAATGTTAACACGCAAATAGTCCACTTCGGCCTTACTTGTTCAGCAGAAAACTGATCAACAATACTTATTCCGTGACAATATCCAGAATCGCATATAACTATTACCGAACAGATTTATAACACAATACTACCGAATCGTCACTCTGCACTACACGGAGAATAGACGCATAGACAGATCCGAACAGAACAGAAGAGAGCTCAATCTTCTCATCGACACAGCGCACACAGATTCAAACACTATGCTCATAAATTCCCAAAAAACGGTGGTCTCTACCACTCTTTTCTCATTGCCTTATATAGAAGATTTGTTACAAGGGTGCGCGAATCTTTAGTTACACGCGTATTTCGAAAAGGTTCTTTTACATTTAAGACGTCTGTCAGAGTACATTTGTCCTTTTTCGGCGGCCGTGTAATAGAAGACATGTAAAAAGTTAAAAGATAAGGGACATGGAGAAGAGGTTACCATAATTAAAAGACATTGTAATGCAACACATGTCCATGAGCAGCATTAGCAATCTAATGGTCAAACACATTCTACATGACTATTCCACCTTGAAAGTTCAACCAAATGCCAGATGTGATAGGATAGAAACCACATCAGAGACTCTATATGTTTCTAGGAATGTAACATCTATGTAAAGAATTCTAAGACCAATAAACCCAACCCTAGCTTACTCACATGCTCCATTGAAGGTGAGAGTAAAAACCATTGAGTTTATTATTCTATCCTAGATTGGAAGTCTAACTTAAATTTGAATCTACGTGTCACGGGAGCACTAGATTGTGCTCTCTCACTACAATAGATAGGATTTTGGAACTACACTTCTGATTATGAGAACAAGCACGCATGGAAAATGATACAAGAATACATAACTGATACAAGACATCCCACAACTCGGGACTAATAGGTATGAGTAACTCAACTAGAGATGACACAGGAGATCCCACAACCCGAGATTGTAAGTATAAAACAAGATATCTAGATTACAAGAACTCCCTCTTAGGAGATGAACTAGTTAGAAGAAAGAATGTGACAAGATCTTGTACTACAAGATTACAAGATGACAAGATAGCATGCCCAAGAACTAGACTAGAGAAGACTAGAACAAGGAACAAGACAAGAACTAGAACTGGAACTTGGAGAATAGTTACTTGGCGGTCATGACTGCTTGCGCTCCACAGAGTGCTATTGGCAAAACTAAGTATGAATGTTGCCAACTGCTCCTTATATAGGTTTTCAAGGGCGGTTCATGAAAAGCGGTTAGGAATTGCTGATGTCATTTATGATATCATCAATTTCAAACATGAACTCTCGATATTCAAATAAAGCAAGTATATAGTTGATTTTAGGGTTTTGCATGCTCCTGACACAATGGAAGCAGTGGTTTCCCCAAATTTTGAGTGCAAGCATGAGATATAGAAGTCACATGGAATCTTAGGTTCAAGATGGATTCCTTGTCCATGACATCACCTCCCCCTCAAGCGAGGAGATCCACGAGAAGCAGTCATATCTTTGGTTTCGGCTTCATTGGATTCTCTTAAGAAATTCTCAAACCTTGCTTGGTGTTGTATGAAAGTTCTCTACAGGTTCCCAAGTGTGATCATGGATGTCATACCCTTTCCAATGAATAAGATACTCCAATCTTCCTTGGGATATTATTTAATCTAGGACATGCTCAACCTCAAATTCTTCATGATCATCAATCTTGATAGGTGATGAAGAACTAGGTCTCACCCCCCTCAATGGTGAAATTAGTTATGGTTCCAACATGGACACATGGAAAACCGGATGTGTTCTCATGGTACGTGGTAGCTCGAGCTTAAAGGTGACTTGATTAATCTTGGCCAAGATGGTGAAGGGACCAAATCTTTGATGATTAACTTTTCAGAAGGCCTTCAATTTTGCAAATTGTTTCTGAGTAACCATAATTTATCCCCAATTTGGTATAATGGATTTTGGACACGTTGTTGATCTGCATAGTACTTATAATGTTGTTGAGCTCTATGGATCTCTTCCTAGAGTTCTTTGTGAATTTCCATGAGGTACTAGGCATTATCTCTGGCAGATGGGTTCTTGACATGATTTGAGAGTTGTACATCCATACTTGGATGTTGTCCATAATTTGCAAAGCATAGATTTTGCTTAGTAGATACATGAACATTATTGTTATAGGAAAACTCTACAAAGGGTAACAACTCAAACCAATCATTTTGGTGATAGTCGCTGGTGCAACGGAGATATTGCTCTAGGACTTGATTCACCATTCTATTTGTCCATCACTTTTTCAATGATTTGTTGTAGATAGTTTAACTTGAACACCAAGGAGCTTACAAAGATTGTTCCAAAAGCTAGATATGAATTGTGGGCCTCGATCAATGACAATATCATCAGGAAATCCATGAAGCCTAAAGATCTATGTCACAAAAAGTATAGTAGTGGGTGCGCCTGTGATTTCCTTCGTAGTTGGAATGAAGTGTGCCAACTTTGTAAATCTATCTACAATAACAAGAATGGCATCATACTTATCTGACTTTGGTATATCTATGATGAAATCCATAGACAATGAAGCCCATGGACTTTCTGGAATAGGTAAAAGTTGCAAGTGTCCATGAGGTTTATGTCACGGTACCTTAGATCTATTGCAAGTGTCATAGGTTCAGATATATTGTTTGACTTCCTTCCAAATTTGAGGCCACCAAAAATCCCTTGATATGAGTTCTATTGTTTTATTTACTCCAAAATGTCTTGGTGCAAGGTTTTCATGACGTTGTTGAAGTACTTGGATCTTGGGATCTCCTAGAGGAACATACACTACGTTCTTAAAGAATAATAATCCATTCTTTTCCTGAAATTCATTTGCTTCTTGGACTTTTCATTCTTGAGTTTTATACTTAACATTACAAGCCAATTGATCTTGTCCTAGATTCTCATACATCAAATGATTCAAGGTTGAATCTTCATGATGGCTTAAGGAGAGAGCTGCTAGCTAGAGATGCTCGAGCTTGAGTTATTTACTCTCTTTTTTATCAAAAGCCTCTTCAACCTTCTTTGGTGCAAGGTAAGATCTTATGGAAAAGGCATCTCACTTACATTGTTGATGTCCTAGAGGGTAGGTGATGATAAAGTTGAACCTGGATAGAAAGTTACTCCATCTAGATTGCCTTCTATTGAGGATGTGGGTGGTTATAAACTACTCTAAGTTCTTGTGATCTGTATGCACACTAACTTTGTGAGATGCTCCTTCTAGATGGTTACGCAAGTATCAAATGTGTCTACTATGGCAAGAAGCTCTTTATCATTGGCATGCTAGAATCACGATGGACTAGAATTGGAGTAGTGGTGAATGCTATCCATGAGAATTTCAAGTTTCCTATAAGCTTGGTAAGAGGTGTCACTATCCTTCAGTAATCTCTGATGAATATCTTGTAAAAATTGGCAAACCCTAGAAAACATTCTACATCTCGAACACAAGAAGGTGGTTTCCAATCAATGATTGTCTTGATCTTCTTAGGGTCCATAAAGATTCCTTTCTCTCATACAATGTATCCTACAGACTCCACTTTTGCGTGATGGAAAGAGCACTTCTCCAATTTCGCATATAACCCTTTTTCTCTTAGGATTTGTAGGACTATCTTTATTTGATATTCATGATCATCTAGATTTTTGGAGAATATTAGGATATCATCGAAATATATTACCACAAAGTCCTCTAAATACTTTTGAAAGATATCATTCATCATATGCTCAAAGACAACTAGAGGATTTGTGAGACCAAATGACATAACTACATATTGAAAGTGCCCATACCTTGTTCGAAATGTTGTCTTCCATTCATATCCTTCTCTGATCATGATAAGGTTGTAAGCTCCTTGAAGGTCAATCTCCGTGAAGAGCTTTGCTTTCCCAAGGTGTTCAAAGAGCTTGGATATGAGTGGTAGAGGCTATCTACTATTTATAGTGACTTTATTCAATCCACCATAGTCTACACACATCTAGAGAGTCCCATCCTTCTTCTTTCAAAATAAAATAGGAGCCCTTGTTGGAGACTTTGAGTGTTTGATAAACCCCTTTGCTAGATTCTCATCAATGTTCTTGTGTAGTTTTTTAAGTTCCTCTCGTGATAGTCTCTAGATTGGTCCAAAGGGTGGTTGTGCTCCCTCTTGAAGATCTATGGGACAATCATAAGGTCTATGCTCTAGGACGATATCTGCATTCTTCTTCTCCAAAACATCTTCAAAGCCTTTCTATTGATTGGGTAGTTGTAGTGGATCGTCTTTCTTGGATTCTTCAGCTGGCATGGCATATATTATATATGTTCGTTTCCTTTATGAAGGCCTTGGCTCCAACATATGTTGGGTTCTTCTGGATATATCGAGGGATGATTTTATTCTTTTCCCAAATTATTTTCTAGATTATGCCTCTTCAACAAGGGCACCCCAATGATAAGTAGATGTACTAGGCTCTATATTGAAACATATGTGGGATTCATGGTCACCAAGGTGTACTCTTAATGGTGTGGTTTCCATGGTTATATTCCTAGATGCTAAAGGTCGTGCATCTACTACTTTGTGTACCATTGGTTGTTCTTTCGAAGTACAAGAATTCCATGTTTCTTAACGAATCTTTCATCGATGAAACATGAGGAGGCACTTGAATCTACTAGGGATGTAAGGAACAGGGTTGTCTTTGGCATGATTAACTTGATAGGTGCAAGACATGTAGGTGTAGCTAGAATTATGAGACCCTTTCTTTTATCATGGCCCGGTTGTACGGTCTCTTTTACAACTGGACTTCCTACTCTCCCTGCTCTACAAGGGTAGCTACGACTCTGGAGTTTGTTCTCGTATTGGGATAATGAACTGCAATATGCCCAGGGTTTGCATAATATAGGCATAACTTTTTATCCCTCCTTCTTTGTTTGTGTTGAGGTGTTAGAGATTGGAACCTAGTTACATCTATTTGCACAGTTTTGGGCATAGAATCATCTTTTGGGGAGAGTTGGAAGGGTTTCCATTGGCAAGGTCTTCCTTCTACTTTTTTTTCTTATTTCATTTCAAAAATTCAGTTATTGCATTGAATAGCTTGCATGATGTATTCATTCAATGTCTTAACCTTTGGCATCATGAGGAGAAGGTCCTTCACATCCTCTCTTAAACCCCATCTAAATTGTCTTATGAAATAGTCTTCATGGCAAATGAGATCACATATCCACTACCTAAATTTTGATGCCTACATAGAGGCAGGGCGGTTACCTTGACGTAACTTCCAAAGGTAAAACCCTAATCTTAAAGATTTAAATCTAAAATATGTATATTTTTGTATGCATGTGTATCTACATGTATATATGTATTATATGTATATGTGTGCTTGTGTATATATGTTATCTACGTATTAAAATCCTAAAACCCTAATCAGAAAGACTCAGACTTAAATCTGAAATACTAAACCCTACAACCCTAATCTTAAATATCTAGACCTAAAATATGTATATTTCTGTATACATGTGTATATACATGTATATATGTATTACATCTGTATGTGTGTGTGTGTGCATATATGTTATGTAGGTTGTATAACCATAAAACCCTAATCTTAAAGATTTAAATCTAAAATATGTATATTTTTGTATGCATGTGTATCTACATGTATGTTTGTATTATATGTATATGTGTGTTTGTGTATATATATTATCTACAAATTAAAATCCTAAAACCCTAATGAGAAAGACTTAGACTTAAATCTGAAATACTAAACCCTAAAACCCTAATCTTAAATATCTAGACCTAAAATATGTATATTTCTATATACATGTGTATATACATGTATATATGTATTATATGTGTATGTGTATGTATGCATATATGTTATGTAGGTGTTATAACCCTAAAACCCTAATCTTAGAAATTTAAATCTAAAATATGTATATTTTTGTATGCATGTGTATCTACATGTATGTATGTATTATATGTATATGTGTGTTTGTGTATATATGTTATCTACATATTAAAATCCTAAAACCCTAATCAGAAAGACTTAGACTTAAATCTGAAATACTAAACCCTAAAACCTTAATCTTAAATATCTAGAACTAAAACCCTAAAACCCTAATCTTAAATATTTAACCCTAAAACCCTAATCCTATTTAAAACCCTAAAACTCTAATCTTAATTATTTAACCCTAAAACCCTAATCCTATTTTTATATATTTGATGTAAAATAAAAACTTCAAAATAAAAATAGGATTATATGTGTGTATGTATGCATGTGTGTATATATGTGTGTGTATGTATGCATATGTACATGTGTGTGTGTATGTATACATGTGTATACATGTGTGTGTATGTGTATGTGTGTGTATGTAGGCATGCATATGTGTGCATGTGTGTGTACGTGTGTGTATGTATGCATGCATGTATGTGTATGTGTGTGTATGTGTATGCATACGTATACATGTGTGTGTATGTATACATGCATGTGTGTATATGTGTGTATGTATGCATGTGTGTATATATGTGTGTATGCATGCATGTCGGTATATGTGTGTGTATGTATGCATGCATGTGTGTATATGTGTGTATATATGCATGTGTGTATGTATGTGTGTATATGTGTGTGTATGTGTATGTGTATGCATGCATATGTGTATATATGTGTGTGTATGTATGTGTGTATGCATGTGTGTGTATGTATGCATGTGTGTAAATTTATGCGTGTGTGTATGCATGCATATGTGTATATGTGTGTGTGTATGTAAGCATGCATGTGTGTATAGGTGTGTGTATGTAAGCATGCATGTGTGTATAGGTGTGTGTATGTAAGCATGCATGTGTGTACATGTATGTGTGTATGTATGCATGTGTAAATTAATGTGTATCTTCCTTTCTCTTCTCTCTCTCTTTCTTTCTCTCTCTCTCTCTCTCTTTCTCTCTCTCTCTCTCTCTCACTCTCTCTCTCTCTCTCTCCTTCTCTCTCTATCAATAGCGAATAAAAGAATCACTTACAAGTATGTCTCTCTTTGAATCGTTGTCATCAAAGCGTAATGTAGGTCGTCTCTTGTCCAATTCCAAATAATTGACGCCAACGAACTTTTGCAAAATCAACGAGAAGAGAAATTAGAAACCCTAAAGCATAGAGAAACACAAATGCTAACAGTACGCGCAGCACTTACCAAGATGTGAGAGCTAAGCCGAGAGAGAGTGTGTGTGTGTAGAGAGAGAGATCCGTGTGTGCGTGTGTGTGTGTGCACAAGACAATGCAGGTTCGCACGCGCAAGGTGGACAGTAGACCGACTGTACTCAAACACGCGCAGAAATGTGAAGTTTTGCTCTTGGGTTCGCGGTATGTTTAAAAATTCACCGCTGGTATAGGCGCCAATATGGACATCGGTATACGCGTCGGTAGTTGCCTTACCGACGCTTATACCGACGCTCATACCGACGCCTATACTAACGCTTATATCGGCGGCTGCGGGCCACACCGACGATCCGTTTAAAACGGTCATACCAACGATCACTTGAGCGTCGGTAACTCTTAGTTAGATTTTCCGAGGGCTATACGGACGCCGACTATGACCGTCGGTATATGCAGCGTCCGTACGCCCCTCATATGTTGGAGTGAGTTCACCTAACTGTCTTTAGCACAAGCATGGAACATTGGGGTCATGAGAGCTATGAATGTGCTTTAAAGTTTATTAAAACACTAGCTAAAAAGATTTGGCCAACACCCCAAGTCTCTAGGTAGAGCTTAAATGGGGATCTAGACAATTCTAAATAGAGAGTTACAAGGTAGAGGTATGCTTGCTCAGTTTGATACCCGGGGTAGCGCAAAGAGCATGTATGTATAGGCTAATGGAGAGACGTGGCCTTCAGTTGATGGCTATACATGGGTGATAGAATGTTGTGGAGGGGATCGCAATCCCAAAAGTTTGGATTGGATCGTGGCACACACAGGGTGTATCAAGCTAATGAGTGTGGATTTTTTTATGTGTCATGAAAATGAAAGTGAAGGTGAAGTTGGGTATGGAGAGGAAAAATTTAATGATTTAAGTGTGGGCATGGGAATATATGAATGGAAGATAAATCCATGAATATGAATGATGATAATACCAATATACCATATTCATGAATCAATCTTACAAGAAAGAATAGTAAAAGAGGAACTTCTTATACCCCTTCAAGATCAACACATGTGAATGGATGATGATAACAGTAAAGAACATACACATGAATCAATGTTAAAAGGAGGAATGGTACATAGTGAGCTTCTTAAGCACTTTCAAGATTAATACATATGTATGGATCATTACGGATGGTATGTATGTATGTGGGTCATAAATTATGAATATTAAGAGAATTATCCTCACATTTGAAATATAAAATCCCTTAGTAGTTTGATGCAAAATTTTATAGCCTTCTCACACATAGTAAGATTGTAATGCAATACATGTCCATCACCATCATGGTATGACAAGCTAGAGAGTCTAATGGTCAGAGGCATTTGGGATGATCGTTTCACAATCAAAGTTCAACTAAATGCCACATGTGATAGAAGAGAAACCACATTAGTGACCCTACATCTGTCTAGGAAGGCAACATCTAACTCAAGAATTGGAAGACCAATTAACCCAACTCTAACTCACTCACATGCTCCATTGATGGTGAGAAAAGAGAGACAAACCATTGAGTTTATAAGTCTTTCTTATTTTTGAGGTCTAACTTAAATTTCAATCTAGGAAATATGCTCTTACAAGCCTTCTCTACTAGTGTAACGATGCTCTCTAGCATAACTACTTTGGTATAGATGTTAGAGCTCTCATATTCTTCACTAGCCAGGAGACATGCAAAGGCACATGAAATTTGGAATGTAAGATGGTTTCTTTTGTATCAATGAAATCATCTCCCTCTTGAGGAACAAGTTCCATGAGGACCAACCATGTTTTTGGATTTTTTGGTTTGGGATTCATTAGATTATTCTTCTATAACTCACAAATCTTGATTGGTGCTATCTAACAGTTCTCTAAGAGTTCCCAATTATGAGAACTAATGTTAAATCATTTCCAATGAGAACGTTATCCCAAACATCCTTCGGATATTCCTAAATCTGTAGCATGCATGACCTCATTTTCTTTACGCCCTTTAGTCGATAGACGGTGAAGGTCTAGACCTACCCCCCCTTAATGGTGAAATGAGACATGCTTCTAACATGAATACATTGAACATTTCTGGTATTCTTATGGTCTTGAGTATTAGCACTCAAGCATCCTAAGATTGCTACTCAGGATGGCCAAGTAGTAGCTCTGGGGAGCATGCTTTGTGTTGTCACATGTGGCATAGAGAATTCCCCATCCACAAGAGAGGGCACATTTGAAATCTGGAGAAGTACATCAAAAGTTGTGTAGTACTCCTCAAAAGTTGGAATATAAGTTAATGTAAGTGAGCATGCTAGCTTATCTTATAGTTTGAAAACCATGTCTATTATCTCTCTATCTCTCACTTATCATCTTTTTGAGTATTAATGTGTGTATGCTAAAGTTCATGTGTTGGAAGCTCCTATAAACCTATTAGTAGTATTGTATTGAGGTTCACCCCACTTCCAACTAGTCATAATGGAAGGAAAACAAGAGGAGGTGCTAGAAAAGTCAAAAGAGGAGGTCCTTGAGACATTCGGAAATGAAATAGAGAAAGAAGGAAGAAACAGGAAATGCATGCACAGGGTGAAGGTGTTCCAAAGCCTGCTTGCATTTTTGAAATATGATAAGATCTGATTTAATAAAGTTGAGCTTTGAGCATGATAATTGCTCTCGAAAATAAGTGAATTAAATGAAGGATGGGCTAATTTGCCAATATCTTCTGAAGATGAGAAAAGTGAGTTTGAAAGTGAGTTTGAGAAATGGGGTGAATGCGACATAATCTTGGGAGTTCAGATGGAGAATTGTGTAGCACATAAAAATTGCGTCGATTCAAATCCCACTTTGAGACTGTTAAATCAATTGACAAGGTTGGAATGGACAAGGGAATCAAACTCCAGTAGTGAAAGATTTTAGTGTTGGTGTTGTGGGCAAGGGAAAGTTGAAGCCTCAAAATAGTCTTGTTTCCTTTGATAAGTAGAGACGGATTATTGTAGATAATACCTTAGATAATACCAATACCAAATGGGGATAAAACTTTAATTTTTTGCTATTGATATTAGTCATGGAAGTTAATTTTTATGTAGCTTGTGGTGTAATAATACTACGCTCACACTTATGCATATACTAGCTTAATCTATCAAGTGTCATAGATGGGATATGGCTTTGGTGAAGCAATGCCAAGAACTAGGATGCTTTATTTAATTTTGAGTAAATTACATCATGAAATCTCCTACTTTATAGACATCATTTTAATTATTGGTACAAACTATATTTCTAAGCATAATGGAGTGAGAGAGGTCCTTACACATGCCCAAGGTGCACTTCCTATCAACGTGCTTCCTCTTCCATCCTCGGTTGAGGATTGGCACTTTTTACGTGTTGTCAGCCATTGCTTACCATTCTGGGTGACCAATAATCTAAGTATATGAGTGTAGAGTAGCTTCAAGCCCCAGCTCTCCTTGGTCTATTAATCACATGGATTCTTTAACCAACAAGCTTTGTATTTTGTCACATATCCCCTCATGGAGGATTCTTTTTTCAAGGAAAAAGGTTTTTTCCATTCGGACTTTCGAGGAAGAAACATATTGGTGGGGATGAGTGCGATGCATGGTTTGTGTACTCTTTCCAAGTAGAGCATTATGTCTTCGGACCCTAAATATATTTCTTCTTTGGTAGAAAGAAAACTTTCCTTTCAAAATGGTGATGATAGTGGCATAGTGGGGTGGAAGTCTTTTTCAAGAGGTAGCTCTCGGTTGTCAACAACAAGTGAAAGGAGAGTAAAGAGTTTGAGATTATCAAAGGCATTGACAATCCCTGAAGGAACACTAGTGCTAGATGCTTGTCACCATATGGCAACACGCAGAGTTGATGCTTCCCTTATGAGAGATTGAAGTGCTCTTTTGTATGGAATTATAAGAGAAAAGGATGTGGAAACTAGAATTATAGCTAAAGGGCTGAAACATGAGGAGAGGATAGTGTCCAAAGTCATGACAAAGAAGCCTCATTTCATCATGAGTTAAATGATGGTTGTGGATCCCTTTAGACGATGGTTCAAGGCAACTTTTGGCATCTTCTTTTTGCTGAAAATGGAGAAGTTATTGCACTTCTAGATATATGATTCCATTGCTAGAAGGGACATGTCAGGAGAAAAGGTTATGCTATTGCACCTATAGTCCAAGTTGTGGAGGGACAATGGCTTTCAGTGTCTACAATAGCCAAAAAAAATATGCAAGAACTTTAGAAAAGCTTAGTGATTGTTAGTAGGAACAACAAGCTTTTGGGGGAAATACGTTGCAATGGCCACAAAAGGCAATGTTGAAGGGATTGTCAATATGAAAAGTAAATGCTTTAGAAATTTTGTGACTTTTCTTTTGCACTTGAACCTTCTAAAGATGATGATGATACTCATAGTGATATATCATTAACAAAGTCATTGATAGAGAGTATTGTAGATCACATGAAATAACCCACACTAGGTCTAGGAAGTTCATTTGCATTATAATTATAGGACTCAAAGGAGAGAGTTCATCAGTTCAATAGTGGGATAGAGAGTTTGACTGAGCTCATTTCTGCTAAATCACAATGAGTTGGTCATGATGTGGATGTCAATAAATTATCCTAGTTAATGTATGAAGATGATAAGGATGATCTAGGTCAAGGAGCTACAAGTATGAGGTCTTTGGTGAGGGAGAGCTCTTTGAAGCTTAGTAAAGGTGTCATTTTAGTGATCCAAAATAAAGATTAAAGCTAATATAGATCTCTACAAGCCATCCAGCTCAATATCTCACATCGAGAATCTATCACAAAGATAACCGGTAGTAAACACGATAAAATGGGGATATCGTTGGAGAGCACAAATAAAATGAGTGTATCGACTATTAGGGAATCTGTTGGAAGCTCTCAAACCTTTAAAAGACATTGTACAAATAAACCTAATGCTATCATATCTATTTATTATGAAGTAAAGAAGAGTGTGCGTTGAGACTTGGGAATGGATTCTGTAGCTTTTAAAAGAGAGAAAAAAGCACCAACTCTAGCACCATAAACAATATCATCAATCTTGTTGTCTCAATTTCCTTGGTGAGACAATTTTCAAGAATATCGGATTCTCATGGAATGAACAAAACCTCAAGATCTAGTACATATGCAATAAAAAAATGCTCCCATTTTCCCTTGCCTATTATATGCTTCCAAAAACACAAAAAGTAAAAGTCCATCATGATTGACAACTAATCTGGATATTGGTGGAAAGAATTTATTAAACTCTAAAACATAGGATAATGCGAAGAGTTGCTTCCCTTGAAAAAAGTAGGCCTTTCTGTGCATGGGGTAATTTTAGCTTCATGCCCTCACTTGGAAGCATTAGGTGATACATATGTAAACATCTAAGGTTATTCAACTAAGAATTGTATGAGTTGGTGTTCTATGCATGGCATATATATATATATATATATATATATATATATATATATATATATATATATATATATATATATATACATATATATATATATATATATATATATATATATATATATATATATATATATATATATATATATATATATATATATATATATATATAGTGCTTGGATTTGAAGTTCTTAAGATTGAATTTTAACTCTCATGGGGTGCAAGTTCATTACACATAGATAAAAGTGGCCTCTAATCTACATCCCATGGACTTTAAATTGGCCATTTTCTAAATTTTAGGGACTTGCCCCCTACTTGCTTTTTATAAAGTTCTTTTTTCTATCCCTCTGAGCCTTGTCCTCCATGTCTTTCTAGCACTTTTAACCCCACATGCTTTCCCCTCTCTTCTTGTACTCTCCCCATGTGCATTTGGGGCGCCCATTACCACTCTATCACCTCAATGTGAAGATTAAACTAGAACTCTTTAAAACGGAAGAACATGTCACTCATGGAGATGGCGATGTGTATGGTCAAGATTCAAGCTTTACCACATAGTTTTTGGCTTGAGGCTTTTATGTATGTAGCATATGTACTTAACAGGTGGCCCACTAAATTGCTACAATCTATCACTCCATATAGGGCTTGGCATTGTCATAAGCCATCAGTTGCTCATTTGCATGTTTTTGGTTGTCTAGCATATGCATTAGTGCCTGAACGACATCGCATAAAATTGGATGATAAAGCAGTAAAATGTATTTTTTTTGGTTCAATTCTAAAAGTAAAGGCTATCTTCTGTATCATCCATAGACTAAATCCATTTTGGTTAGCCGTTATTTTTCTTTTGCGGAAGATTCTATTCAACCATTGCTTTCATGTACTAGGGAGACATTTGTTTGCTCCAAAGACATGTGTGATAATTTGCTGCCTCTTTTTATAGGTGGAAAGTCTAGTGCCGGTCCCAATGAGGCAACTTCTCAGCCTTTGAAGGTCTCATGTGATGATGCACATCATCCCATTTCTGATGTAGATTTACATGATGCACTTGTTGATGAAAGAGGTGATATTCAAGAGCCAAAAACTATGCCACAAAGGTTGTGCAGACTTTGCATGATAGCAATTTAGATGCACCTTTGTCATTTCATACTCAATCAGGCTCTCATAGTGCCTCTTTTGCATCAGATTGCTATGCTATGGCTGAATCTAGTCTTTGTGATGAGAATGAGTTTGTTTCGTTTGATGAAGCACAAAATTCAAAAAATTGGATGGCTACAATGCAATCTGAATATGATGCTATAATGAAGAAGACACTTGGTCTTTATGTGACTTGCCTCCTGGAAAGAAGGCCATTGGCACTAAGTGGCTATACAAGCTAAAGTGTAAGCCTGATGGAAGAGCTGGCAGGTATAAGGCTAGGCTTGTTGCAAAGCGTTATGCACAGGAAAGAGACATTGATTTTGATGAGACCTTTGCACCTACTTGTCGAATGACTACTGTTCATAGCATCTGTGCACTTGCAGCTCATCATGGTTGGAATGTGCATTTGTTGGACATTAAAACAACAATTCTGAATGGTAACTTGCATGAAGAAGTGTATGTTTTTCAACCCCATGACTTTGTGTAGAAAGGGCATGAAAACCACGTGTGCAGGTTAAAGAAGGCATTATATGATTTAAAGAAAACACTTCGTGCTTGGTATGAAAAGATACATGCCTATCTGATTGCACACGGTCTTGAGAATAGTACAACCGAGAGCACCTTATATGTTAAGTGTGCTAACGATGTGCTTCTGATCATTGTTGTTTATGTTGATGATCGTGTGCTTCTGCAGACGTCTAACTCCAACAGGTGCATGTGCTGCTTTTCGAAATGAATCCAACAAATATTAGATGTGTCTCCGAATTTGTAGTTTGGGTTTAGATGTCTAAGGTACCATTGGAAAGGTCTTAGAGAAAGCCTTCTAATTGATGCAGTAAATTGGGGATAAAATATGCTTAGAATGTGTGAGAACCAGGTTCAAGCTACTAAGGTTGAGAACAAGGGCTCAAGATACCAAGGTTGCAAACAAGGCAAGTCCATAGGCAAGTGGCCAAGAGGGGAAGGAGCTTTTCAAAACATCAAGGTTAAGAGAAAGAGACCAAGGTTGCGAACAAGAAGGTTAAAGAGTCTATTCATGGGTGAGGACATCAATACAAGGGGAGATCAAGGATTGATCATTGAGGAAAATGATCTCTTAAAGGGGAAAAGCCTGTTAGACTCAAGATATTATAGCTAGCATATTGGTGAGCCACATCCTAAGTGGGAGGATTAGGAAGTAATCCTCAGCTATTGGTTTTAGGGCAAGTGGTTAGCCCATCATACTCCTAGCTATTAGGTCATGAGTACAATTCCCAGCATGTATGATGAGAGTTTGATAGTCTATTTTGTGTAAGTGAAGAAGAACTTTGGTACTTTGTGAAAATAATCATCTTCTTGTCATGTGTTTGCCGTTAGCTCATGTACTTAGTGGGTTTGGGCTATCCAAGCTACCTTGATGTGTATGTTTGTCAAGAGATAATGTTAAATGCACCTCCTCTAACTAACAAAGAAAGGAATCACAATTCTTTATATGATCTCTAAAAACATTTTCTATATCTATTCTTATCGAGTTCCCATATCTCTCTTTCTCTTGACATCTTTTGATTGGGCCCTCATCAATAACGTTCTTGGTCATGTGTGGGATGAAATCTTGCAACACCTTATGCATGCCATCCATCATATGTGCAATTGAATTTGTGGATCTTTGTGTCAATGTATACATGCACATGTCCTGGGGGATGTTTCTCAAAAAGATTCTATGTAAGCATCATCAATTCAACCAATTTGCATATTCCAAATGATTTCCTTATGAAGTACTTGTGGATCTCGAATAACTACCAAGGACACATTCTTCTTCTCAACTCTAAACCATCGATAAGAAAAGAGATCATTCCATAGTTTAATGATTCTCATTCTAATCTTCTCATTTAAGATATGAATCAATTTTGAGATATGAGCCTTTGGCATATGAATTGTTCAAAGATTCCATGCCATATGTGGTGTAGTTAATATTATCACAAGAGCTACCACATATAAATATACACATCGACATTCACGATAATCAAAAGAAAATGAGATTCCATGCCTTAAAACCATTTGGGAGGCCAAATTCTTCTTTCTTTTGTTGAGAAAACTAATTGTTGCTTGTTGAGTTTGTTTAAGATGTTCTTCAATAAATTGATCACCTATTTTTTTAATCTCTCAATGATTACTGTTTCTTTGCTCCTTCCATGGGCTACTTACTCTCATGAGGAAATGGAATCACTATGGTTTAACCATTTTGTCGACCGTTTTATATTATGTCTATGTAGAGACTTCTATCCCCTCATCCATATATCCAAAATTTGCTATTTCCTTATACATAGAAATAGAGTCAACATGGACAATACAATCATTTTTCTTTTCATTCATCAACTCTTTTAAAAAGTCTTTGAAGGTCCAACACATATTCCTTTTTCCATTTCTTGAGCTCTAAGAAAATTCAAAATTAAAATGAATTAGATGAAGAAAGTGCTATGAAACTAGATATGAATGTATTAACATGTAGGAACTTTTTAGCATTTAAGCTTTCATAGTCCCGACTTATGAAAACTTTCCTTTAAAAAAAATTGATCATCAAGATCATAAAGAATATGTCTTATTCTAAGGGAGATTCCATTCTTCACATGTTCGACACAAACCTCCAAAAATAGAACATCTCTCTTACTGTCTTTAGTGGGAATCATGGAAATAGGCTGAGCCATCTTCCATCACTCTTGTATTCATCCTAAGTGCAATAATATATGGTGTTCATAATGTCAATGAGGATCTAGAATTTTCTTCAAAACAAATCCTAATAATCAGCCATGTTCAATCGTAACTTGCACGAGCACATGCACCATAAAGGTCTCCTAGCATTGTATTAACACCTCAAACTCCCCACCATGATTGCATACTAGTCATCCACTTACCTTTCATCTAAAGCTCTTTAGACATAAGATTAATTTTAGAGCCAATGTTCAATAAACACAACTACAGGACTATTAAACGTGTCTAATCTAAATAGCGTTCTAATTTGTAGCATGTGAAGGGAGATGGGTGATACAATCCAAATACGTGCATGGTGCTAGAAAAACCTACTCTACACCTACAAAGATAACTTATGATATGATAAGTAGACAGCTTGTCCTTGCTAAGGATGTATATAATCCATGCTATTGCTTTGGACTATCAATCTCCAGTTGATTCATCAAAATAGACTAGTTGATACAATAGGATGATCCAAAAAACTTAAAACAGATGAAGTAAAAACTTGCGATTTTGGGATGGATTACATTCTAGAAATTACCTTAGAGCTCATAGCCTACTAGAAATTGAACATAGATATTTTTCACACTTTTAATTGTTGATATATTTAGGTAGTGATGTGTGTGAACACTCTAGGACCGCCGGGGCACTTTTTTCCCTCTTTAGGAGGTTTTTTTCCCCCGGCTTGTATATACGCCGATTGCCCTAATGGGCTACTTATCTTTGTACATTCTCTAGTAATACATTCAGTCTTGTGTGTTGTGCTCCAAGCTTCTTCTTCTTCCTTGTGCTGTTCGCGTGCTTCCGCAGACGTCTAACTCCAACAATTGGTATCAGAGCAGGTCGTTGCTTCTTCTAGGGCGCCGTCGACACTCCTCCGTTTGCAGTCTTAGATTCGCACAAAATTTGGTGAGCATACTGAGGGTGTTTCCGAGATCAAAACAGCTTCGCTTTGTGGTGCCGAAATCACGATCTGAGCTCGTTTCGGCCTCCGAACGCACTATCGCAGTGCTTGTGCAGGCTATTTCGTCCTTTTGTACCAAAGGTATATACTAGTTTCTGTTCGCCAGTTTAAGCGTCTCGAAGTCTGCTACAGGTCTAGCAGAACTCGTCTGGGTAGTTCTGTTCAACTTTTTGAGATACAGTCAATTTTCTGCATCAAGGTATTTTAGTCACCGGCCATGGCTGAAAGCAGTGATGTATTCCGTATGTTGGCTGTTGAGGATAAGTTGGATGGTACCAACTACCCATTATGGGCTTATATGATGCGACATGTACTGGTTGCAAAAGGATTGTGGAACATTGTGTAGGGTGTTGAAAGACGTCCTGTTACACCTGTAACGACAGGTACTGCAAATACAGGTGTTGGAGCTGATGAAGATGGTGTCGAAGATGATATTCCGCAGATTCCTGTTCGTGCTGCTGTTTCTGTTGCACCTACTGCAGAGCAGATTCGTTGGGATGGCAGAGATGCCCAGGCACATGCATTGATAGCTTTGTCTGTCAAACGTGCCATTATTCCTCATATTCGCTCTTGCAGAACAGCAAAGGATGCTTGGGATACACTTACCACTTTGTACCAGGCTAGGAATGAGGCTCGTGTTGCTTACCTCCGAAAACAATTGGAGAGTGAGCACATGAATGAAGGTGATTCGATGGACAATTTTCTTACAAAGATCAAAGACCTGAAGGAACAATTGATTTCTGCTGATGAGGTTATACCAGATAGCTCACTTGTGCAGACCGTTCTGAATGGCCTTCCTGATTCATATCAGAGTTTTGCCTCTACTCTTCGATTGATGATGAAAGGCAATCCGAATGCCTTGTCATTTGAGGAATTAGTCTCTGTTCTGTTGCAGGAAGATCAGTCCAGGCAAAACAGGTCCATTATGCGTGTTGCAGATCAAGCTTTCCTAGCTAGTCAGAAGGGCAAAGGAAAATGGAGCTCTTCTACTAGTAAGCAGAAATCTGCAAATGCTGCACAATCGAAGAACCAGGATAAAGATGAGAAGAAATCAGAAAAGCAGAAATTGTTCTGCAAGTACTGTAAAGGAAATGATCATATTATAAAGAACTGTCCAAAATTGGCTGCTAAAGAGGCAAAGAAGAAAGAGGCTGGAATGGTTGTTGCAGAGGCCTCTACACCAAAAACAGAGTCTGCAAATCTTGTGCAGGAAGAAGAATGGGCGTTTACTACTGTCTGCAGTTTTGACCCATCTTCTCATGATCAGTGCATGTCTGCAGTAGACTCAGATGTTTGGTACTTTGACAGTGGGGCGACCAAACATATTACCTCGCAGCGCAGTTTCTTCTCTTCACTCGAGCCTGCCCCTACAGGGAATACTGTCAAATGCGCCAATAACTCCTCTTATCCTGTTATGGGAGTTGGTAAGATCATTCTGACTACTGCTGATGGTAGTTCTTTCACTTTGTCAGATGCTTTATTTGTGCCAGGGATCAAAAAGAACCTGTTATCAGTTTCTGCATTAGCCAAGATTGGCTTGGTTGTGAAATTCGTTGATGATAGGTGTACAGTCCATGATCTCTCAAATGGCGATGTGATTATTGCTTCTGGCATTTTATGTCGTGGGCTGTATAAGCTCATAGACTATGAAAGATCTGTGAATGATTCGGCATGTGCAGTTCATGATTCTCAGGCTATGTCAGATGCAAAGCTTTGGCATGCACGCTTTGGTCATCTGAATTTTGCTAGTTTGTTACGCCTGCAGAAATCTGAAATGGTGTCCTCTTTGCCCAAACTTGAGGCACCTGGAAAACATGTTTGTGAAGGCTGTATTTTGGGCAAAATGCAGCGTTCTTCCTTTCCAAAAGATGGTTCAGTTCGGGCTATGCAGAAATTGCAGCTTGTACATAGTGATGTCTGTGGTCCTATGCAGACACCCTCTTTTGGAAATTACCTTTACTTCGTGACTTTCATTGATGATTTTTCCAGGCATGCATGGGTATATCCACTCAAAGCAAAGTCCGAAGTGTTCATGTGCTTCAAACAGTTTTTGGTTTTGGCTGAAAATCTGTCAGCATGTAAAATGGGCACCCTCCGTTCAGATCGAGGGGGGGAATATATGTCTTCAGATTTTAATGCATTTCTGGCTGAACGTGGGATTAAACACTAGTGTACAGTGCCGTATACACCTCAACAGAATGGAGTTGCTGAACGAAAGAACAGGTCACTCATGGAGATGGCGAGGTGCATGGTCAAAAGTCAGGCTTTACCACATAGTTTCTGGCTTGAGGCTGTCATGTGTGCAGCATATGTACTGAACAGGTGTCCCACCAAAGCGTTGCAGTCCATCACTCCATATGAGGCTTGGCATGACCGCAAGCCATCTGTTGCTCATCTGCGTGTTTTTGGTTGTTTGGCATATGCATTAGTGCCTGAACAACATCGCAAAAAATTGGATGATAAGGCAGTAAAATGTATTTTTGTTGGGTACAGTTCTGAAAGTAAAGGCTATCGTCTGTATCATCCACAGACTAAACGCATTCTGGTTAGCCGTGATGTTGTCTTTGTGGAAGATGCTATTCAGCCATTGCTTTCATGTACTAAGGAGACATCTGTTAGCTCCAAAGACATGTATGATACTTTGATGCCTCTTTTTACAGGTGGACAGGCTAGCGCTGGTCCTAATGAGGCAACTTCTCAGCCTTTGCAGGTTTCATATGATGATGCAGATCATTCCATTTCTGATGCAGATTTACATGATGCACTTGTTGATGAGAGAGCTGATATTGAACAGGCAAAAACTATGCCAAAATGGCTGGTGCAAACTTTGCGTGACAGCAAATTAGATGCACCTTTGTCATATCGTACTCGTTCAGGCTCTCATAGTACCTCCTTTGCATCAGATTGCTATGCTATGGCTGTATCTAGTCTCTGTGATGAGAATGAGCCTGTTTCTTTTGATGAAGCACAAAATTCAGAAAATTGGATGGCTGCTATGCAATCTGAATATGATGCTATAATGAAGAATGGTACATGGTCTTTATGTGACTTGCCTCCTGGCAAGAAGGCCATTGGCACTAAGTGGGTATACAAGCTGAAGCGTAAACCTGATGGTACAGTTGACAGGTATAAGGCTAGGCTTGTTGCAAAGGGTTATGCGCAGGAAAGAGGCATTGATTTTGATGAGACCTTTGCACCTACATGCCGTATGACTACTGTTCGGAGCATTTGTGCACTTGCAGCCCATCATGGTTGGAATGTACATCAGTTGGACATTAAAACAACATTTCTCAATGGTGACTTGCATGAAGAAGTGTATGTTTTTCAGCCCCGTGGCTTTGTGCAGAAAGGGCATGAAAACCAGGTGTGTAGGTTAAAGAAGGCGTTATATGGTTTAAAGCAAGCACCACGTGCTTGGTATGAGAAAATACATGCCTATCTGATTGCACATGGTTTTGAGAACAGTCCAACTGAAAGCACCTTATATGTTAAGCGTGCTAATGATGTGCTTCTGATCATTGTTGTCTATGTAGACGACATGCTGCTCACTGGTCCTCTTGAGAAGCATATTGCTGATTTCAAGGCTGATTTGCATGCCTCATTTGAGATGTCTGATTTGGGGCATTTGCATCACTATTTGGGCATTCAGTTTATGCAAGTTGATGGTGGAATGGCTTTGTGTCAAACGAAATATATTGACACATTATTGCAGCGTTTTGGCCTTGAAGACTGTAAGCCTATTGCCACTCCTATGGAGACAGGTTTACGATTGAGTCTTCATGATGCTGGAGATGCATTTGATGTTGTTCTCTATCAGCAGGCCGTTGGATGCTTGATTTACTTATGCATTACTCGGCCAGATATTCAGTTTGCTGTCTCACAGATGAGCAGGTTTATGCATTGCCCAGGAGTCACGCATTGGAAAGCGGTTAAGCGCATCTTTCGCTACTTGAGTGGTACTCGGCTACTTGGGTTGTTTTATCCCAAGGGGGGATCACTACCGCCAGATTTGCATGCTTTTTCTAACTCAGATTGGGCTGGTTGCTATGACACTCGTGTGTCCACTAGTGGTTTTTGCTTCATGCTTGGTAGCTCATGTATATCTTGGTTGAGCAAGAAGCACCCTACTGTGGCCACTTCCAGTTGTGAGGCTGAGTATAGGGCAGCTTTCACAGCGACTGTTGAGTGTGTGTGGCTCAGACGCCTTATGGCTGATTTGGGTGTTGGCCAGTCTTCTGCCACCACCATCTTCACTGACAGTCAGAGCGCATTGGCAGTTGCGAGGAACCCTGTGTTCCATGCTCGCACTAAGCACATTGAGGTGCATTATCACTATGTCAGGGAGAGGTTCTCTGCTGGGGAGATCAGCTTGGCATATGTGCCCACGCAGGAGAACATTGCAGACCTTTTCACGAAGGCTCTGCCTAGGGAGAAGTTTGAAGCTTTCCGCAAAGCTTTGGGCTTACTTCCTTTTGTGGAGTGATTTCCACATAGCTTGGCACTTCCTTATACATGAGTGCCAGCTCCTTGTTCACCGCATCACTCCCAGGGGGGATTTGTTGATATATTTAGGTAGTGATGTGTGTGAACACTCTAGGACCGCCGGGGCACTTTTTTCCCTCTTTAGGAGGTTTTTTTCCCCCGGCTTGTATATACGCCGATTGCCCTAATGGGCTACTTATCTTTGTACATTCTCTAGTAATACATTCAGTCTTGTGTGTTGTGCTCCAAGCTTCTTCTTCTTCCTTGTGTTGTTTGCGTGCTTCCGCAAACGTCTAACTCCAACATTAATTAGATAGATAATTAATCTAAAGCGATAAATTTGATGATTTCTCATGAACCATACTAAGAGAAATCAATATAGCAACATACGAGTGTCATCCAAACATTTTCAGAGTTAACTAAGAGTATACCTAGTCATCTTCAAATTATTCTACCTCATAGATTAATAATAAAATGATGATGAAAATTGGTATGATGAAATTAGACTTATAAATATACATATACCAATTTAAACCCCAATAAAAGATCAAGTATACACAAAGAACGGACTCACTGAAGTTGACTAAAAATGAGGATTAGAACCTGTAGATGCAGATGAGAACAACATTAAAGTATAGCTAGAAAATGAATCCCTACTAAACATATTGTACATGATATGAATGGACCTGAAGCTTGGGACGATGGAGCAAATTTGTGCTTCACTTGTGGCTTGATGCTTGATCAAAATCGCTTCAGAATGTACCTCTAAGTACTACTCTCTAAGCTATGACTATGCATAGGTGTTTCTATAGTGATATTTGAATTAAGATCTTAGAGGGATTGTACCTAAAAGTTCCTACAATTGAGGAATCATCTAGATAATCAATCACTTTTAGCTCAGCTCATAATTCTTGCCTTTGAGTGATGTAGATACCAAAATCTATATAGACAAGTTCAAGTCCAAGAAAATAAGTGAGACATCCAAGATCATTGATCTTGAATTGATCCTTCATTTCAGCCTTTACTTGTTTAATCCCATTGACACCATTCCCTAGAATTATAATGTCATCCACATATATACAAAGATATATAACTTTTGATCCATTTGTCTTGATAAATAAGAATGTGTCTGCTTTGCTAGCTTTGCATCCTTGGTCCTACAAGTAGGTAACTAATCTGTGATTCCAAGCTCTAGGTAGTTTTTTTATTGAAAGAGGAAGTTTGGCACTAGCCTCCTCTCCTACACTTTGATTAAGATAAAAGAAAACAAAAGTACAAGAGAATGAGCCTAACACGCATGGGACCCACCGAATCCCAGAAAGCTGAGGAAGAACATACAAAGTTAGATGGTTTTACAAAGGAGCTTGTTTCAAACCATACAGAGCCTTCTTCAATTTATGAATATAATCTGGATCATGTGCATCTTCATAGTCAGGTGGTTGGGCCATATAAACTTCCTTTAAAATCCAACCATTGAGAAATGCATTCTTTACATCTAGTTGATAAAGCTTCCAATTCCTAGATGCAGTAATGCTAAGTACTCTAGTGGTAGGCATTTTAGCAATAGCTGCGAAGGTCTCTTCATAGTCTCTACCATGGGTCTGGGCAAACCCCTTGGCTAATAACTTTGCCTTGTATCTATTAATACTACCATCTGAATTCCTTTTCACTTTATAGATCCACCTTGATCTAATTACCTTCATTCATGGTTTGCTAGGAACAAGTTCCCATGTGTCATTGTCCATGAGGGATTCAATTTATTCATCCATTACTTCTTTCCATTCCTTTTTAATCTGAGCTTCTTCATATGATGTTGCTTCTTCATTGTTGGCATCCTTAGCCATATAAATTGAATCGTTTGTGACCAAAGAGGTATCGAATCCATATCTCTCTGGTTTCTTTTTCTGTCTCATTGATCTTCCAAGTGGTTGATGAGAGCTTTCAAATCCTTGAGCTTGGACTTGCACCTTAGCCTTCCCTTTTTTCTTCCATAACTTGAATTTCTCTAAATCTGTAAAGTCATCTTTATAGTCACTATCTTCATGATGCTTTTGTTCCTTTGTTGGAAGGGATGGAAATTCTTCTTCCAAGTCATAAGGTAGATTCACTTTCCTGTCATCATCAAACGAGGCTTTATTTTCATCAAAGAATACATGCCTACTAACTAAAAAGCCTTTGTTAGAGGGCTTATACAATCTATATCCTATTTGGTTTTGATCATATCCAATAAAGATACACTTCTCTACTTTGGGATCCAACTTCCCTCTTATTTGAGAAGGTATGTTAGCATAAGGTATACATCAAAAGATTTTTCAATGCTCAAGGCTTGCCCTTCTTCCATTTCCTACCTCATATGGAGTCATACCATCTAAAGACTTTTATGGAAGTCTATTTACAACGTATGTGGTTGTTGATACAACCTCTACACAAAGATGATTGGGTAAACCCTTTTCATTGAGCATGGATCTAGTTGACTCAACCATTGTTCTCATCCTTCTTTAAGCTACTCCATTGAGCTCAGGTGTGTATTTGGTTGTCACCCCTCTTTTGATGCCTCTTTTTGTAGAAAGGTATCAAATTCAGTTGAGAGGTATTATGCACCACCATCTAATGTGAGCTTCTTGAGACATCAACCCGTTTGATTTTCTACAAGAGCAAGATACCTTTTGAAACAATTGAAGAATTCATTTTTATGCTTCATAAAGTACAAAATTGTCCATCTACTACAATCATCAATAAAAGATACATAATACCTTGTTTCTTGTTCAAGGATTATCTATAAGCTTTTCCAAGTTGAGAAGCTTCACACTTCTTTAACATATGTTGTTTTTTGATGTTGGGCAATCCAAGTACACTTTGATCCCTGCGGATTTTTTTCAAAGTTCTCTCACCAATTTGAGAAAGCCTTTTGTGCCATACCTCTAGTTCAGAGATCATTTGAGATCCATAATTAAGTAATGCTATGTTCTTGGTCTCCTCCACTTCGAAGCTAAAGATTCCTCCTATCTTTTTTCCATTTGAAATTATTGTAATTCATTGATTGGTGTCTTCCACATATGCTGCATGCCTTGTAATCCTAACCTTGCAATCCTTTCTCCACAATTTATCCACCACTTATTAAATTTCTAGTTATGGTAGGTACATGCAAAACCTTGGTTAGAAGATTCATGTTGCCATCTGATGGCTTGACATTACCTGTTGTCTCCATTGAACGTCTTGCATCATCACCTGTCTTAACTTCAAGTTTATTTTTGGGATCTTCTACATGCGAAAGCAATGCTACATCTCCTAATATATGATTTGAGCATCTAGAGTCAATACAGAAAGCATGATCATCATCCTTACCTTGCTTCAATGATAGGTTAATGAGGAGTAGTGAGTCTTCTTGACTTTGATCTTCAGTGTAGTTGTTGTAATCCTTTCTTCCTCTATTTGATCCATATCCACCTCTATTTAATCCTCTTTCTCTAGAATTCCTTGGGTTCTTGTAACATTTTGCAGTGGTATCATTAGAGTAATCACACATGGAAGAAGGTTGAGATGCTTGGGGTCCCCCTGCTTTGCTTTCCTCCTTTGCCTCTTCCTCTAGTGTTTCCTCTACATGTGAGTTAGCTTTTTAGACTTTGACTTATCCTTACCTTTAGCTTTATCTAAGTATAAGGTAGAAGATTGATTACCTCTTGAGGATTCACCATTCTTTCTTATCTTTGCTTCATGGGTGAAGAGTTGCCCCAAAAGAGCATTGAGGTCAGGCATTTGCATGTCCATGTATAGGTCCATGGGAGTTGTGAAAAATCGTGTGGATACAGAGGGTAGGCTCCTCAGTGGAGGGCTATGAGCACTGTAGTGTAAGAGAGTATCCTGGATTTATTAAGCTCTATTCTCTTGAGCAATACCTTCACCATTTGTATTGATCTGTATTTATCTGCATAGAGTGCCACGAAGCTCTGAGCATTAGTTGTTGAGCATTTCCTTGACAAATCTTGTAATCATCTGAATCGAATCAAGAAGTGTCTGGTCTTCCTTGGTCAATTGTTGTTCATATTTCCTGAAGTATGTACCACTCTGTGCAATCCTTGTTATCTACCTGCTCACAGAAATGTTAAAGGGTATACTTCCCTAAAGAGAACCCCCCTTGAGTAGGCGACGTACTGGATGTGGTTAATTTTCATTCTCTACTTTTGATTAAAAGCGGATACCCCAGTACCTCCTCTACAGTTTGGCACGCCCGGTGGGACCTTTGCATTTCTGTGAGAGGTATTTTGCCCTATTACATTTGCAAGTAGGTACATGACCCATACACGGGTAGATAAGGAGTCTCTTCGTGTTCGGAGGAGCCTCAACAAGTTAGCAATAACCACGGCTAGTGAGTCTACCTCCCCTTTGCCTTCCCTAAATTTGTCCATTGATTTGGGTGCGACACCATTGTCAAAAGAAGGGTAAAGGAGAACTCTAGACTTCTCCTCAGATACGTCAGAAGAAACCCCAGTACAAATGGAGGATCTCTCTCATCTACTCTCGAGATTAAACACCAAATTTCCTACCTTCAAGGGACAAGCTTATGAAGATGCTGATGATCATGTGAGGAGATTCATCTCTTTGTGCCGTGGACGAGGTCTGCAGAATAGAGAGGATGCAATGTTGGCACTTTTTTCATCCACATTGGAGGGTCTTGCAGATAAATGGTATAGTCAATATGTAGATGGCCATTTCACTACATGGGAGGCTCTGAAGGCGGCATTCTCGCATACATTCCGACCAAGTGATTCCTCAGAAAGAGCTCTAGACCAGCTAGAGAACCTGAAGCTAAGGCCAGGTGAATCCTTTCATGAACTTCACACTAGAACAAAAGCACTTGTTGCACGACTACCACATGCTCTAGGTGATTTCTTGGTTAAAAAGTGGATTGAGAAGGCTCTACCCAGGTCATCTCAGCAGAAGCTTCGTGAGTCTCTTAGATTGGATGCCACCCTCAACGATTTTGTTGACGCGGCATCACGCATTGAAGAAGCAAGGCAACATTTTGAAGGGGATACACAACCAAAGTATGCTGCAGATCTGGATCCTATTGAGCAACTGAGAAGGGAATTGGAAGCATTGAAGATGCAACAAAATCAACAAGAAGAGAAGGTCTTGCCACCACTGCGTCGCACTGATGATGAAGTAGCCCAACTTCGCCGAGAGTTAGAAGACTTGAAGACCACTCAGGATATAAGGAGACAAATCTGGTGTACAATCTGTAATAACAATGGACATTCCAATGCTAATTGCCCGATTAAGGTAAGCTTTCAATTTTGTGGAAAAGATGGTCATGAAGCAAGGGATTGTTACTACCTCAAGGGTACACAGCAGAGAGGTAATCCTCAAAATTTGGATTCATATTATGCTAGTACCTCAAATACATCTAATAGAGAGGAGAATAGGCCTGCAAAGCCTAGATATAATAGACCTTTGATGTGCTATCGTTGTGGTGAGTATGGCCACATGCAAAATAGGTGTTCTCTTCCAGAAGATGCACCTCCCTGTCAACATTGTCCAGAAGCCAAAGATCATTATACCAAGGATTGCCCAAGAGGTCGTCCTGCTCCGATCCACATGATTACGGTCTCTCCACATGAAGAAGGAAAAACCACTCAGTCTTATGCCGTTTCATCCTCTGCAATGCCTATGATGACCAGAGCTAGGCAAGCAGCTGCAACCCATAGAGATGAACGACAAGGATTTCAGGATAAAGAAGAGGAAAAGAAGTCTGGATGGAAGGACCAAACAGAAATTGAAGGAGCTTATGAAGAAATGACTACTTCTCTAAGGGGCCAACCAACACGTCTAAAAGAAAATACTCAGGAGGTAAACATTGAACAGATCTTGAAAGGTATTCATCACAAGGTTAGTCTATATGAACTTATAAGGATGGATTCAAAAATAAGAAGTGACTTACTAAAGATTATACACTCTGCTCACTTGGTCCAATCACCTAGTATAGATGGTTTCATGGTTGATTTTCCCCCTGCACCCTTAGCAGACTACCAAAGCTCAAGATTATCTGTTTGTATAAAGGATGAAGCTCTCACAGGTGTGATCATAGATGGAGGCTCTCGTATCAATTTAATGCCAGATTTTACAATGAAGAAGCTGAAATTGAACCCCACCAAGTTGGCACCATTCACGGTTACATTGGCAGATCAACATCGGGTTGCGCCACTTGGCATTATTGAAAAGATATTGATGGTAGTACAGGGTTGCCACTTTGTGTTGGATTTTGTTGTTATTGCACTTCCACAGGAGACTTCTTACCCTCTACTCCTGGGGAGACCTTGGCTGAGACAAGCAAAAGCTTTGCAAGATTGGGGGAAAAATAAACTATGGATTTCAACAAGCACCAATAGCCAACTGAAACTACAATTGGAAGAAGGATTTGATTCAGGAAAAACCACTGGATGTATTATGGACACTCAAGTAATGCCCTCTCTACCCCAAGAAGATGATACATTGTTAAATTGGATGATGGGAAGTACAGAGTGTTGCACAGTGGAGATCAATGAAATTGAGGAAGAAGTTGCAGATAAGGAAATTACAGAAAAGGGCAATGAAGACCACAAGGTGTTGGAAAATGAGCAATTGAAGGAAAATACAATCTTTGAGGAGGCAACCAATATAAAAGTATCAGAGAGGGAAGATTATGAACCTAAGAGCAGAGAAGATCTTCCTTTTGCAGATATACCTCAAGGATGGATGAAAGAACATGTTGCAGAATATAAATTAAACTCCACTCCTGCATATAGTGGAGATGATTTATCAAACAAGGCCAGTCCTGAAACATTGGTTCAAGAAGTAAATTTAGGGGATGAAGAGAACCATCAAATGGTGCATTTGGCATCCTGGTTGTGGCATTATCCTCTCTTGCTACAGAAGGTAACTTCTTTGCTTTTTACTTATAAAAATGTCTTCGCATGGTCCTACAAAGATCTAACAGGGATACCAGAAGAGCTTGGGTTACATCGGATACCCTTAGTTGAGGGAGCCGCACCTGTAAGAAGTAGGCCATATCGACTCAATCCGAAGTATGCAGAAGCGGTAAAAGCGAAGATTACAAAACTAGAGGAAGCAGGTATAATTGTGCCAGTAGAACATTCCAGGTGGCTCTCCTCTATGGTTATTGTACCCAAGAAAAATAGTGGAAAAATAAGAGTATGTGTTGATTTCCGTGCTTTGAATAAAGTGACTATTCAAGATGGATTTCCTCAGCCCTTCACAGAGCAAGTACTTGAAGAGGTAGCTGGTCACACTTTGTATAGTTTCTTGGATGGTTTTAGTGGCTACAACCAGATAGTAATTCACCCTGATGATAGGGACAAAACGGCCTTTGTTACTCCCTGGGGCACTTATGTCTATACTCGTATGGCTTTTGGGTTGAAGAATGTGCCAGCTTCATTTAATAGAACGATGTATCTGATATTGGGCAAATGGTTAACAACCTTTCTCCGCATATTTATGGATGACTTTTCAGTATTCTCAGGTACAGATAGAAGGGCGGCAGTTCAAGATTTCCATGACCATTTGGAAAATTTAAAAGAAATTTTTGAGCAATGTCTCAAAACAGGTTTGAAATTGAATCCTGACAAATGTCACTTTTTGGTCACCAAGGGCACTCTTCTTGGTCACATAGTATCTGCTGAAGGTATAACTGTTGACCCTGCAAAGGTTACAGCTATTCTTTCCATGCCAATTCCACAAAGCCCAAAGGAAGTGCAAAGTTTCTTGGGCCATGCAGGGTATCACAGAAGATTCATTAGGATGTATTCGGAAATTGCTAAGCCCTTGTCAAGGCTTACCAGCAAAAAGATCCCTTTCTCATGGAGTGTTGAAGCTGACAAAGCATTTTGTGAACTAAAGTTGAGGCTATGTACTGCTCCACTTTTAAGTGTTCCTAATTGGTCAGTAGAATTTCATGTGCATACAGATGCTAGTCTTCATGCTGTTGGTGCAGTTCTAGCTCAACCATCATCTCACAAAGTGGATAGACCTATCTCTTATGCAAGCAGACTACTCAACCAAGCTGAAAGAAATTACAGTACCACGGAAAGAGAAGGTTTGGCTATCGTATTTGCTCTTCAGAAGTTCCGACATTATCTCCTTGGTGTACATTTCATTGTTATCTCTGATCATCAACCCTTGAAGTATCTGATAAACAAGCCTAGAGTAGCAGGAAGGATTTGGAGATGGTTACTCTTGTTTCAAGAATTTAATTTTGATATTCATATTAAGCCAGGCAAAGAGCATTACATGGCAGATCAAGTGTCCAGGACGGCAATGAGTGAAAAGGCAATAGGTATCAATGATGAACTAGTGGATAGCAATCTCTTCCTAGTAACAATTCGGACTGGTGGGTATGATGAAATTCTTCATGTTCTCACTACTGGAAAGATCCGAGAACACTTGACACCTGTAGAAAAAAGAAGATTACTTTTGAAAACCAAAGCCTATTCTCTTATAAATGGTAATTTATATAAATACTGTCAGGATGATATCTTGAGAAGGTGTGTCTATCCAGAGGAGGTAAATCTTTTGCTAGAGGCAGCACACAGTGAAGGACATCTAAAGGGGGAAGAATTGGCTCATAGAATCATCCACAAGGGTTTATGGTGGCCTCATATTTTCAAAGATTGCAATCAAGTTTGCTAAAGAATGCCACATCTGCCAGAGATGTGCTCCCGCGCCAACCAGGTTAAATTACAAACCATTAGTCATATCTACCGGATGGCTTCCATTTGAACGATGGGGTCTTGATTTCATAGGGCCAATTAGCCCTACTGGGCAACCAGGAGGTAAAAAGTATATTTTGATGGCTACATGCTATGCCACTAAATGGATAGAGGCTAAAGCAACTGTGGACTGCACGGCTTTAACAGTAGCTAAATTTATGTATAAACGTATTTTCTCAAGATTTGGTTGCCCACTGGAAATTACTAGTGACAGGAGCACACATTTTGTAAATCAATTGCTCCAGTTTATATTTGACAGGTACAAAATCTTCCATAAAAAATCTTGTGCCTACTACCCCAGGGCAAATGGCCAAGCAGAGAGTTCCAATAAGATTTTGATTGGACTGCTTCGCAAATTAGCTTTTGATCATCAAAGCTCCTGGCCGCTAGCACTGATCGGTGCAATTTGGGCTTTTAGAACCACGAAGAGGGGAACCACAAGCGAAACTCCATTTCGGTTAATATATGGGAAAGAAGCATTGGCACCATTCGAGTTTATCATCAGAAAAGAAATAGGAATCAAAACCATTGGAATTGAACCCCCCATTCAGAGATTGGTGGCATTAGAAGAGTACAGAGAAGAGGCAATGCAGAAACTTCTGGTGACACAAGAAGAGCGCAAGAAATTACATGACAGATATCTGAGATCGAATCAAGTTCAAGAAGGGTCCATGGTTTTAGTGCATCAAGTCCCGGCAATTTCAACTAAATTGGCCCCCAAATGGTCAGGACCATATAAGGTTATCAAGGTATTGTCACATGGTGCAGTGCATCTGGAAGATCTGCAGGGTAAAAGGATGCCCCTCGTCAACATCTCCAGGGTGAAGAAGTATCGGAACTAGGACAAAGTGGAAGCATTCTATCCCTTGTACATACCATGTTTCTTTTCAGTTATTGCAGTTAAATCTCATTGAAATAAGCATATAAAGGAGTTATTGCACCGGGACGGTGCAAAAGCTTGATGTGGGGGTCTGTAGAGATCGGAAACTCTCAGATGCTTGGGGATGAAGCTTCAGGGAATAGTCCATTCCATTGCATGGACATAAGTGTGATACGAGCAGTTATTGTCTTCATTCTTGTTGCTACCTCAGTTGATTTGTTATCCTTTTTTCTCTCTCTCCTCTCACATCTCTCTCCGCCCTCTGCCCCCTCACTCCGCTCTCTTTTCCTCTCTTGCCGCCTCTCTCTCTTTCCCCCTCTCTCGGATCCCTCTCCCTCTCTCCCTTTTTCATTCTCTCTCTCTCCCCGCGTGTGACCCCCCCTTCTCCCTTTCTCTCTCTCTTTTTCTCTCTCTTTCTCTCTCTTTTTCTCTCTCTCTCCCCCTCTCTTCCCCCCTCTCTCTCTCTCTCTTTCCTCCTCCCTCTTTTCCCTTTTTCTCTCTCTCTTTTCCCCGCGTGTGAACCCCTCTCTCTCTCTCTCTCTCTCTCTCTCTCTCTCTCTCTCTCTCTCTCTCTCTCTCTCTCTCTCTCTCTCTCTCTCTCTCTCTCTCTCTCTCTCTCTCTCTCTCTCTCTCTCTCTCTCTCTCTCTCTCTCTCTCTCTCTCTCTCTCTCTCTCTCACTCTCTCCCCTCTCCGCCCGCACCCGCCCCTCCTCTCTCCGCCCCCGCTCCTCCTCTCCGCCCGCCCGCAGCCCGCCCCTCCCCTCTCCGCCCGCACCCGCCCCTCCTCTCTCCGCCCGCACCCGCCCCTCCTCTCTCCGCCCCCGCTCCTCCTCTCCGCCCGCCCGCAGCCCGCCCCTCCCCTCTCCGCCCGCAACCCACCCCCTCCTGCCCACACCCGCCCTCACCCCCCGAAGAGACCCGCCCCTCCCACCTACACTCGCCCTCAGCCCCACCGAGACCCGCCCCTCCCACCTACACTCGCCCTCAGCCCCACCGAGACCCGCCTCCTCCGCCCCTCCGCCCAACTCCGCCCCACTCCGCCCCTCTACCCCTCACAAGTTCCGCACCCCGCCCCTCACAGTTCACCCGCTGCCCCCACCCCGTAAGCCCCGCCTGCCCCACACACACCACACACCTACACACTCACTCACCCACACCCTTCACACACACACATGCACATCCTCACACACAAATACACTCTCACACACACATCCCTACACACACCCACACATGCACAAGCACACACACATACACAATCGCACACCCCCATAATTTCACACATACCCCCATGCGTATACACACACATACACTCATCCAGATGCTCACACATGGGGCGATCGGAGGAGGGAGTTGAAGCATGAAAGCATAATGAAGCAGTTGCGGTCTCCTCAGATTGGATCGGGAAAGAGCAGGCTTTGGGGCATGAGAAGGATGAACACCAAGATGATGCAGAGGATGTGTATATGAATGTTTCATTCTCCAACTCAGACGAAAGGGGGAATGCATTTGCACTCGTCGTATGTCTCACGGATATTGGAAAAGCTCTTTGGTGTGAAAAGGTAAAAGTGTATTGTCAAGAGTAAAAGCGGCCGCCAACCATTCACGGTGACTACCTATCTTTAGGGATCCAATTCAAATCAAGGGAATATTTGACCTACCCCCCAATTTTGGGCAATTAACCAGCGCATGATCAGTGGACGTGAAGATTCGGCAAGGCTCTCTTGGCCTATTGAGGCCTATATAAACAAGGGATTTGTGCTCATTTGGACACACTTTTTTGGTACATTTTTTGGGAGTTACATTGACGCGTGTATACGTGCAGAAGTTCTCTCTTGCACTTGGTGGTTTCAAGCCTATTGTAGGAGCTACTCTGTAGTGTGGATACAGAGGGTAGGCTCCTCAGTGGAGGGCTATGAGCACTATAGTGTAAGAGAGTATCCTGGATTTATTAAGCTCTATTCTCTTGAGCAATACCTTCACCATTTGTATTGATCTGTATTTATCTGCATAGAGTGCCACGAAGCTCTGAGCATTAGTTGTTGAGCATTTCCTTGACAAATCTTGTAATCATCTGAATCGAATCAAGAAGTGTCTGGTCTTCCTTGGTCAATTGTTGTTCATATTTCCTGAAGTATGTACCACTCTGTGCAATCCTTGTTATCTACCTGCTCACAGAAATGTTAAAGGGTATACTTCCCTAAAGAGAACCCCCCTTGAGTAGGCGACGTACTGGATGTGGTTAATTTTCATTCTCTACTTTTGATTAAAAGCGGATACCCCAATACCTCCTCTACACATCTATACAATCAATCACTCCTAATTGAGCTTGTAATTGGTGCCTAACATGGTCAATAGTTTCTTCAATAACTTTTACTTTCCAACGTAATAATGTTTCAAGAGTTACAAGAGCATGCTTCTACGCCTCTCTCATTGAGAGTGTGTATAAGAAATTCTTACATTTATGTATGATCAAGCACTAGGCTTGGAGGAAATACACAATCATAGCACTCCCCCAGTCACAGGCTATCCTCAATCACAAGTTTTTGATCACTCAATAATAGTGGAAAGGAGAAAAACTGAACTTGCACAAGATAAGAGAAAATCAAAGAGAAAAGAGTAGACAAAATATGACTTAAAATAAAGAGAAGTTATGATATTATAGATTTGAATTAATGGATATAATAGCTTTGGAAAATAGCTTCTTGAGGAAGCAGGACCTCTAGACCACCCCCGAGCTATCACAATCTTATTCACACTCGCGAATGCTACCTTTCAACTCAAATAGTAGAAAATAAGAGCCACAAAAACAACTATAGAGGAAAAAAACTATGGAAAACCACGTTTAGCCTAGGGAATGATTAATTGCCTCTCATACAATATGATGAAGATATAAATCAACCTAGTAAAGATGTATGCTAAGAAGATAGTGAATATATAAATCACATGTCATGTATAAAGGATCCTTTTACTAACTTCAATGTTCCAAAAATCAAAGACATATGGAACCATGTGAGAACTCAAACAATACCATTCCAAATGTGGTAGATATCACTTAGGAAGGAAGTCAAAGGACAAAGTGCTTATTGACGATATTACATGTCCCCATTATTACCTAAAATGTGATCTCAATAAGGAAAATGTTAGAGAAAGCCTATCAAGTTAGCTTCAGTTAAGGAGGACGTTTTATTGAGGAAGAAAAAAGAAGGTTTGAAGATCATAGAAAAAAGAAGAAATAAAGGGGAATGCCTACAATGCATGTAAAGTAGCCATACCATTCAATAAGGAAAAGAAAATCAATCCTACCTTTCAAGAAGAGTTCCTATGTGAGTGTAAATGTTTTAGATCTCTTTGACATGGTTGTTTGTTGTCCAATAAGATAAGAATTACTTACTGAGAATAGCTATTTTGTAATCTTCAATCATGGCATTTCAAGAAATTTTAGGTTGCACTACATCAAGAACAAACCAGTTGTGTTCTACTAGTTCACATAATTTTAGGCACGTATGGAGGATTCCAGCAAGTTTTTCAAATATTTGAGATGAGCTGGAGAGGGAGAGTGATTCTTCAATGAACTCTATGAAATTCAATAGATCACTCGCATCAAAAGAGAATGTATATATAGGTATATCCCTCAAAAGTATGAAAACAAAGAGACTGAATGGACACATAGCAGAGGCCACAACATCTATACTTAATGACGTGCATATGCCACATTTGTATTGGGGAGAGGTGGCATATATAACTATATTCGGGAGAGTTAGATGCCAAATATTTAAGTTCTATAATTTTGAGTTATTTTATGGAGAAAAAGGTAAAGGTATTATACCCAATCACCATGGAGTTGAAGGTAAGTAGGGATGTTGTCTTTGATGGGGTGAACCCTTGCTATATATCTACAAGTGCATTGAAGGTTGAAGAACATGGATAGTGTAAGGATAAGAATGATGATAATCTTGAAAGAAACATTTATTCGAGTGGTTTATGCAACTCATATGGCACAAAGATGCCTTTATTAGTCCATGGAAGTCTTAGAAAAATACCAAACAACTCCCAAGGAATCAAAGTTTAACATAAATAGAAGGTTACAATTCAAGAAGAAAGGAATGTGGATGAAATTCTATTGGAAGATGAAGATATAGAAGTAATCTATCACATTACTTGAACGTCTTCATGGTGTGAACTTCCTTTGGAGAGGACAATGCCACACGGCACCTATGGGTATTATTTACCAACAAAGGTAGAAGAGAGAGTAGTCACTCATTTTATAGTGAGCAACTCATTATGAGAACATATGAGGAGCTCGGCGGTGGGGAGGATGAACAAAACGGATCTCTTTTTGTGAGACGAGCAAGGATGTTGCAGCCCGTGAACTATAGAGGCTAGTAAAAGATAGATCGTGAGAGGCATGCAACCTTATAAACCAAACCTAGTGCATGCGAAAAGGGTTGTTAACATGGAGACAAGTAGCTCCATACATGAGATACAGAGAGGGATCGAGAGAGAGAGAGAGAGAGAGAGAGAGAGAGAGAGAGAGAGAGAGAGAGAGAGAGAGAGAGAGAGAGAGATAGAGAGAGAGAGACAGAGGAGAGAGAGAGTGAGACAAAGAGAGAAATAGCCACTGTTTCACTTTTCCACCTACATGAGCGAAAGAAGGAGAGCAACATATGGGAATCAATTCAAAGAATCAAAACCGAGAAACTAATTAATGAAGAAGACAAAGAAACATGTCATAAGCCATTGAATGGTGATGAAGAAAGAGGATTTTCATTAACTTAATTTTCCATATTTATAAATATGTGTACCCTTGAGGCTATTCAAACCCACACTTCCTTGAACCTTCAATATAGCTTTAATCTTTTTACATGGTGTTAAAATGTTCCTATCACATGGCACACGTGAAGGCTCCAATTGCCACTATTCTCTTAGTAATACATGCCAACACAATGAAAGTTACATGGGAGCCATTTATAGGTTGGACATAATTTCAACATCAAGAGTACTTCAATCCCCGAGTCTCCACATCATTTATACCCGAGAACACATTTCCATCAAACTTAGATAAGTTACATACATCATGGCATTCATATCAAGGCCAACACATACAAAAGATAAATTCCAAGCTAAAATAATACCCATGTGATGTATATCATGTTGGAAATATAGCACTACTCTAAGAACAATACGCCAAAGAGATGATCCATCTCCATACTGCACCTTTTGATGGGGTCGAACAAAAAGAGAACTCATGCCTTCCAAATAGAAAACACTACCTCCTAAAACAATCGAGAGCATAAAATCTAATCTAAACTCTAAATGCCCATTTAGGATGCAAGAGCAGAAATAGAAGAAGGGATCTTCATATAGTGGCCCATACCACCATACTATATATCCATTAATGATTTGTGGATTATATTCAATCTAACTATACAATACCTTTTACTCAAACTCTTTTTGTCATAATTTTAATTCAAGGACTTGCTTCAATTTCTTCTCTTCTACTTAGGTTTCTAGGGCTTCCAACTTAGGGTCACTCTATGATCTAATATTATCCCATAAGTATCTTATAAACTTCAAACCTTGCCATTGAATGAATATCTATTCCTCGTTTCTAAGGTTTTGATTGTAATCCCAAATAACATGAGTCATATTCAAGACCTAGTTACTTCATATTCGACTAACTTTTAGTGACAATCACTTATTCTTGACTTTTAGAAACCTTTCTAAGAAACATTTTAAATCGTCACCCTAGTGCATTTTTAGGACTCTCTCAACTCCTTAAATCTAAGAATATGAAAATGCTTTTGGCATTCCCTCAAAAATCCCTTTAAGGATAGGTGAATACAAGTTCCACCTTCCACTCATTTAAGTACCATGATTAGTGATTATTCTAGATTACATACTTGGAAATCAAACTCCTATCTTACAATTCTACTTCTCTAAAAGAAGTATCACCTTTGGAATGCTTTACTCAATATCGTGGTTTCAACCATCTTTCGTATTTGATGGGATCCAATACTAGCTTTAGTATGCCATGAAGTTATTTTGTGAGCAATGCGTTTGTTGCCAAACATCTTGTATCTTAGATCTGTAACCTCTAAATCTACTTAAATGAGAGTGCCTAGTTCCATGAGAGACTAACGCAAACTAAATAAGGAATAAGAGATAAGAACATGATATTACATTTGTATCTTACCTCAGCTAAGTTTTTTTTTCTAGTTCTTCTCTTATTCAATTTTTTTTTATCTCGGTCAATTTGATTTTTTTCTTCTCTTAATTTCTCTTTATGAGTGTCCTTTGGTTTATTGTTTTTCCTATCTATTTTCCCATATCCTATTTCATGCAATTTTAACTCATGATGCCATTCACTTGATTATTTTTAAGTGATTTATCCAAACATAATAGGGATAAGCAAAGATACTATGTATAGATATATGAGTCTCTCTCTCTCTCTCTGTATATATATAAGGGTAAACACCAACCGTTGCATGTGAGAGTTCGGAAGTGCAACTAGTTTCGTATAGTGCATGTTGTTATCAGGTCCTTCAGCACACGCACACATAGAGGCAGAAAGAAGACAAAACAGGAATCAAAAACAGAGAAACAATCGACGCGGTATTGAGTGCAATCTCCCCGCGTGTACTCTAATGGATGAGTCTCTCAGAGACACAGATCTCTAGGTTTTTTTCTATTACGTCCTGAAAATAGAAGTTACATGAGGGCCGTCGCTTTTAGAAGGGTCTTTTAGGAAGTCTTCAATTTAGACTTCAAATTTATTTATTTGCACGCATCCACTTGTATCCACGCCCTTATGCTTCTTCACCTGCTAGATCAAACACAACCACATTAAAACCTTCTGGACATTTAAAACATTAAAAATACATTTAACCTTCCATGATTCCATATAATACAACATGCCTTCTAGTTGACAAGCAACTAACCTTAGTTGATAAATATAAAAATAGACATGGATGATCAATCGCATGTCCCATCACTAAACAATATTAAGCATGAAGCATGTAAAACACATTCATGGAATTCGAAACCTGAAAGTTTAATGTAATTGGGAATGATATGAAGAAATTAAATGATCATAGTGAGGTGATAAGGAGGTCTTATGTATCCATTGTGATTCCTCAAGTGAGTGATTTTTATATTTGATTAGATACCTATGATGTTGCTTACCAGTTCGTGTAGTGGAAACATCATAATCTATTACTTTCTCGGGAATCAATATTTCCGCATCCTCTTCAAGTAAAGGAGGATCATCTAAAATAGGTGTGAGTGGTAAAGTATCTTGAACAGATTTCAACAAACTTATATGGAAAGAATCTAATCGAAAAGAAGTTTCATTTATTTTCTCAATAATTCGAAAAGGTGCATAATACCGTGGGGAAAGTTTTACCTTAAGATGTTGATGAATTTTTTTTAAACGCGTTTTAATGATTCGTAACCAAACTAAATCATTTTCATTAAATTGTTTGGCTATGCGCTTCTTATTAATACTACACATGTAATGTTCTCGACTCTTCCTAATATGCTCATGCACTTCACTAAGTGTAGAAATATGACCGTGTGCAAAAGAATCAGCCATAGGAATGTCAGTTTGAGTCAGACTCATGGGAGTGGGAAGCTTTCTTCCATAAACAATTTCATATGATGCACGACCAGTAGTAGTGTGTGGGGTGTTATTATATGCAAACTGAAGTAAAGGAAGTTTTTCATCCCAATTACTTGGACTATCTAAAGAGTAACAACGTAATAAATCCAATATAGTACTATTTGTAGTTTGACCATTACTTTCAGGATGAAATGTAGAACTAAAGTCTATTTTTTATTCTAAATGTTGAAATAATGCCACTCAAAAATGGTTACGAAAACGAACATCTCGATCTGAAAGAATAACTTTAGGAAAACCATGATGTGGAAAAATACATTTAATAAATAACTTAGCAGCTTGAGGTGCAGTTAAAGTCTTTTTAGAAGGAATGAAGTATGCGTGTTTACTAAACCTATCAACAATTGTCCAAATCATATCATTGTGAGATGCAGTTGTAGGAAGACTAGTAATGAAATCCATAGAAATCTATTCCCATGGTCCATCAGGTATAGGAAATGGCATTAATAATGTGAATGGTTTTCCATGATGTCGTTTTACACGCTGACAAACAATGCACTGAGAAACATACTGTGCAATATCTTTTTCCATGTTAGGCCAAAAGAAGAAATCTTTACATGCAGAAATAGTACTTTGTATGCCCCTATGTCCCATATATGGTGGTTCATGCATCTCTTTCATAACACACTCTTTGAATCCTTGTGTAATGCATAGATTATGTTGGAAATACAAGAATCCATTATGAAATGTGTAATCATCCTCATGATGTGATGTGGAATTATTTAAAGCAATCCATGCTTGTGAAAAATACAGGTCACATGCATAAGTGGAAATCATATCCTGAAAGTAATGAGTCTAAATAGCAGAAATATTATTAATTGAAACAGTAGTTGTTTGTGGGGATGGGAGACGACTTAAAGTATCAGCTAAAACGTTAGCTTTTCGTGGGTGATATTGAATCAGAGGTTGGAAGTTTTGTACAAATGAAGCCCATTTAATATGTCTATCAGAAATCAATGGTTGATGTAATAAATGCTTAATGGCTTGTTGATCGGTTTTAATTAGAACTTTCGAACCCAAAAGGTAATGTTTCCAAATTTTCAATGCATGCGAACACTTCCTTATCATATGTACTATAAATTCGTTCAGAAGTTTTGATTTTCCTACTTTCAAAGGCAAGAGGATGATCGTTTTGCATTAAAACAACACCTATACCAAAATCACTAGCATCTGTAACTAAATGAAATGGTTGCGCAAAATTAGGTAATTGCAGAACAGGCGCATGGGAAAGTGCATACTTAATTTTATCAAAAGATTGTTGTTGGGCTACTCCCCATACAAATTTTAGATTTTTCTTCAATATAAGAAAATCCCTTTACAAACTTCTGATAAAAGCTAGCTAATCCTAAAAACAAATGGACATCATTCACTGATTGAGGTTTAGGCCATTCTTCAATTACTTTAATCTTCTTGGGATCTACATGAATGCCTTGAATAGAGATAATATGTCCAAGATACTGTATCTCGTTTTGGAAGAAACAAATCTTTTTAGAATTAGCATAAAGTTTATTTTTACATAACAAATCAAAGACTGTTGCTAAATGAGTTTCATGTTCATTGTCATTTCTACTATAAATAAGTATATCATCAAAGAAGACAGGAACAAAGTCTTGGTATTCAAGGAAAATCTTACTCATCATACGTGCAAAGGTGGCAGGTGCATTGGTAAGTCCAAAAGGCATTATCATGAATTCAATCTGGCTGTGTTGAATTCTAAAAGGAATTTTATAAATGTCATTGTGATGTCATTCCTATCTGATGATACCTAGATTTGAGGTCGATTTTACTAAAGACACAAGCTCCACGAAGTTTATCTAGCAAGTCATCTCTCCTAGGGATAGGATACCTATTCTTAATGGTAATTTTGTTAAGTGCTCCCTTGCCCACAAAACCAACACTAAAATCTTAGTACTGGAGTTTGATTCCCTTGTCCATTCGAGCCTTGTCAATTGATTAAATAGTCTCAAAGTGGGCTTTGAGCGGACACAATTTTTATGTGCTACACAATTCTCCATCTCAACTCCCAAGATTATGTTGCATTCACCCCATCTCTCAAACTCACTTTCAAACTCACTTTTCTTATCTTGAGAAGATATTGGCAAATTAGCCCATCCGTCATTTAATTCACTTATTTTTGAGAGAAATTATCATGCTCAAAGCTCAACTTGATTAAATCGGATCTTATCATATTTCAAAAGTGCAAGCAAGCTTTGGAACATCTTCACCCTATGCATGCATTTCCTGTTTCTTCCTTCTTTCTTTATTTCATTTCCTCATGTCTCAAAGACCTCCTCTTTTGACTTTTTCAGCAACTCCTCTTGTTGTCCTTCCATTATGACTAGTTGGAAGTGGGGTGAACCTCAATACAATACTACTAATAGGTTTAGAGGATCATCCAACACATGAACCTTAGCATATACACATTAATACTCAAAAAGATGATAAGTGAGAGATAGAGAGATGATAGACATGGTTTTCAAACTATAAGATAAGCTAGCAGGCTCACTTACACTAACTTATATTCCAACTTTCAAGGAGTACTACATAAATTTCGATGTACTTCTCGAGATTTCAAATGTGCCCTCCGTTGTGGGTTGGAAATTTTCTATGGCACGTGCGAAAATATAGAGGATGTTCCCCAGAGCTATTGCTTGACCATTCTGAGTAGCAATCTTAGGATGCTTGAGTGCTAATACCCAAGACCATAAGAATACCATAAATGTTCGATGTATCCATGTTAGAAGCATGTCTCATCTCACCATTAAGGGGAGATAGGTCTAGACCTTCACCATCTATTGACTGAAGGGCGTAAAGAAAATGATGTTTTGCATGCTTCACCTTCAAGCCACAAATAATACAAAGGAAAGCACACAAGATTCATGCTCATCCTTCAACCATTTCCCTCCCTTCCAATTAGTAGATGATCTCCTCAAGATCGATTAAGCCCTTTAGCGCCCACACCTCTTGAAAAAAGTTCTCCAAGTTGATTGTCAAGTAGTCCTAATATCTACTTTTCGAGGCTCAAATGGAGATTCTCAACCTTCGATGTGTGAGAACGAAAGATCTTTATCATCAACTTTAGCGTTGCGAGAATGACATCAATAAAGGAAATTCACACCTCCAACTCCATCTCAAGAAAATCAAAAGCAAGCTAACATAGAAATACAAAATTCCAAGAAAGACTTCTAGATTTATTGCAAAGAATGGTGCATGAGGAAAGCAGATAAACCAAGAAATGTGTTAACTCTTAAAGAAGAAGAAGCACAGGAAATAGATCCCATACATGATGGATAACCATAGGAGGGAATGAATTACCATGGAAGAGAATATTTGAGTGATTACTGACCACTTCACTCAACTCCTTGGGGTATCCTTGCTGCTCTCTTCTTAAAGGCATGATTACATGAATGTCGTTACTAGAACTAGGTAAAAACGAAAAACATGTTACATCTTCTCGACTCTCCCATCATTGACACATAGATCTTAGAAGTTCTTAATTCTGTACTCATTGGTAACATCCCAAGTGTACACGATCTCACCAATGCATTACTTTTGGTCTCCCACAAAGTCTTGCAGTTCGATGCTTTACCTGAATTTATCAATGAAGGGATGATTCAGTTCATTCACGAAAAGGACAAAAAATAACAAGATTGAGAATCGGAAGCCTATCACTATGTTCCATACTAGATATAAGATCTTAGCAAAGGTTGTTTCTCATTGCATTGAGGGAGAGAGAGAGAGAGAGAGAGAGAGAGAGAGAGAGAGAGCAAGCGTGAGAGTCGATTATGTCACTGAGAAAGACGATGGAGAAAGCAAATGAGAAAGGGGGGAGAGGGAGGGAGGGAGAGAGAGAGAGAGAGAGAGAGAGAGAGAGAGAGAGAGAGAGAGAGAGAGAGAGAGAGAGAGAGAGAGAGAGAGAGAGAGAGATAGAGAGAGAGAGAGAGAGGCAGAGAGAGAGAAGTTAGAACCCTACGTGTTGATTGAAGAAATGAACCATAGGAGTGCAGATCCACATGCAAGGAAGTAGGATTGTTGACTATGGAGAGAGAGAGAGAGAGAGAGAGAGAGAGAGAAAGGGAGAGGGGGGGAGAGAGAGAGAGAGACAGAGAGAGAGAGAGAGAGCCCTTGCATCAAATAAGTGTTTTCTCTTGTACTATAAACTTCTATTTCTCTCAAACTACACCTAGTTCACCAACGAAGGTTCCTGAATCCCTAGTCGTTGATATGTGCTCCCCTGCCCTAAGAGTTATATCTAAAATCCAAGAGAACAAATAGAACTCTATGTGACCACGTGTCTGAATGATCATCGATTCACATGTCTCCAGGCATGTCAAGGGTATTAACAATCTGCTCTCAGCAGTGCAGGAAGATATAGACAAATGAGTTTGAACTTCTGCATTGCTCAATGTTCTACCTTTGTAGACTAGAAAGATAGCCTAAGAGCGAGAGAGGTGCACATGGAAAGAAAAGGGCACAACAAGAGAGTGATGAATGCATGTACGCGTTTTTTATTATCATAGAATAGCAAAGGAAATAGATATGTTCTTATGTTTTGTTTTGATTGTAATATTAATTAGTTAGACTAATTAGTAAGTTAGAAAAATACAAGAAAATGAACGACTTATTTATATTTTTGAATGAATAATTCATTGAATTGATGTAAATGGAAATAAATAATTAGAATTAAAGAAATAAATTTAGAAATTCATCAAAAATCTAATGAATAAGAACATGTGTGCATAAGTAAAATTAAAAAGAAACCTAGATGTAAGAAACAGAAAGAAATTATGTAAATATGAAAATAAAAGGAGAAATTGTTCATTTTAGAGGAGAGATTTTTCGTGCATTATTTTTTATGAAATACAAATCTACTAAATGGTTTTTTCCCCATGATTTTGTTTTGAGAAACCTCATGATTTGAAGAAGAGATTTAGAAGAAAAGAATTACCCCAAGTGAAGAGAAGTATTTGCTGAGAAGATTGAAGTTTGTACCTGATCTGCATTGTGGTAGAATATTTT
>CM035427.1:54793830-54811330 GCA_020310875.1 Ceratopteris richardii | reverse complement strand
ACATTGAATTCAGGGTGATCCTCATAAGGAAAGCATGCACTTTCAAGGCCATATGGATGCTTAATATTTATCCTCCATGAGATAGAGGTGGGTTTTTATAGTTTTTTGAGTGAATCGAGGCCTTTGGATCATGAAGAAATCAACTCCAAACCATAGTATCAAGTACTTCTTATTATAACCATTTGATTCATAGAATGGATGGGATTGATTCCTCTTATGAAATCTAGGGAAAAGGAGGAGAAGAAAGGTGCCCTCATTATCCACGCTTGAATCTAGGAAGACTTGGACCACCTCATCAATATAGATATGGATTTGCATAGGATTAGCTCCTATTTTTGGAAGAAGTCTAGATATTTTCTCTTGGCCATTCACTTAGAATATATAAGATATAAAAATAAAAACTTGTTGATCCTCTTTTGTTTAAGCTTTGGTGCATCTCCACCCTTAAATGTGAGCTCATGGTGACCGTAAAGCATGGATCAATCATCTTTTTCCATGTTGCAGCCCTTGAAGACTTCAATTTTCTTAATCTAGAAAATTATGGTGATCCTAAAAAATAGATATTTTGTTACTTGACCATCTGAAAATGCATTGATTAACACGAAACTTTGTAGGGCTATATTTTGAAACTTTTTCTTTAGTATTATGTGGAATTATTAATCAACTTAGATGAAATTAGACTAAGCTAATCTAAATCACGTGTTTGAGAGTACAAACAAGTGAATCAATCCCTTTAGTTGAAGATGTATTCTAAATTGGTGACATCTTTGATGAATTAATTCATTCCTAACCACCTTCATGCCACCACCCTTGAACACCGATAGCCAATCTCAAGGGTTGAAGGAGTCACATTCTTTAATTCATTACTTTCTAAGTTGCAACACATGTTCTTATCTACCTGCTCATTTTGATATTCTCTAGATTAGTTTTCGGACATCTAGTCATGTCCTCTTGTAGCTCGTACTAAACGATCCTCTCCTAATATTTCTTGTATCTCGCTTATGTCCTTCAAGAGAATTCTTCAATTTTAGATATCATCTTTCATACAAATAGAATTGGGTTTATGGGGTCTTTTGTATCTTGTTGAGTCCAATTATCCATACCTATCAATCTTGGGTTGTCAAACTTCTTCTAATAATTGTATATTCTTGTATTATTTCCCTTATGTGGTTCACATTTTAATCAGGTGTGTACTTTCTCAAAACCACATAAAGGACAAAATTTAGTGCTCCCTTGATATAAATGTTATTTCTAGTAATACTATATTCTTATAATATATTCTTTATATCTATGTTAGCATGAAAACAATCAAGGAGAGATATTATAGATACGCAAGAAGATGTTTCAATACATAGAAGCTACATACTAACACGAAGGCAACAAGTTATAAATATAAAGAGTATTCATGTTAAAGGATATTTAAACATAAATGATAGATTCATAAATAGCTTATATGACAATGTAAGTGTAAGCTATTGGAACTGATTTTACATATTTGTATCTAGCAATGGATTTTGAAAAATGAATATATGCTAAGATTAATATATGATAGAATCCTCGACACAAACATATGGGCTAATTTTGGACATTAAATTCAAAATATTTGCTAATAGTAAGGCTCTCAAGATCTTGGATACCTCATTACTTTTGAGTAAAATGTTGAGGACACACTCCTCTTATGTGTAGAATTCTTTTTTGACTATGTTTAATAAACACAATACATGCATGAAGTGACAAATAAGTTTGAAAATAAATTGAATTATCTTGAGAACTTTTGTATTCAATGGGTCTCATATTTATTTAAATGTGGAAAGATTTCATAGAAATAAGGATAAGAGGAGCATCGCACAAGAAAGATTTTATCATAATAAATAAAGTTAGTTTCTCTGATGAGTTTTTAATGTGGCATGACTTGGTGGATTTGATCCTCGAATGAAAGTGCAAAAATTTCCTAATAAGATGAAGGTAAAACCTCAAGATGAGTTCTAAATTCTAGATCTTTTGGAGAAAAAATATTTGTTAAGTGTTTCAATACTTTAGAAATTAGACAAAATTTGAAACTTGCAAAGAAAATAGTAAGATGATATCTTCAAAAAATTGGAGCCTCTAACATCCAAACAAGTATATGGACCCATGGAAATAACCATAGACCTAAGGTAATTGGAAAACAAGAAAGTAGATTTTCTATCTTTCTTTGGATCTTTAATATTCAAAATAATTTTTTATCATAAATGAAGTTGAAGGTGTGCAACTTTGGTTAGACCTCTTGGATATACAAAGATTTTATATTGCATTATCATGGTCACATGTGGGTGTGTATGTATGAAGATAGAGAGATGAAATAGAGACATTCATGTGCATGCAAAGAGAAATATAGTACTGAGAAATAATTTTTCACAGTAGAGATAGAGATAAAACAGTTACAAGATATTGGGTATAATCTCTCCCAAGATCTTTCGTCTAATTTTTCTTAAAACATGTTTCATTATAGGTGAATTATATTATCTTAAATAATTTTACTTCAAAATCAAAGTGAAACTTATGTAATGTTTTCATGTGGTTAAGCATAGGGACATTCATGTGTCCAGAAGTGCTTTTCGTTTCATGCTTGGTAGCTCATGCACACCTTGGTCGAGAATGAAATGGCCTATTATGGCCATTTCTAGTTCTAAGGCTGAATGTATGGTTGCCTCCTTTGCTAATTTCAAGTCTTATTGCCACAAATGCCTTATGGAGGGGTTGGGATGTTGGCCAAATCTTTGTAACTAGTGTTTTCATAGAAATTCAGAGCACATTCATGGTTTTGACGACCCCAATGTTCCATGCTTGCATTAAGCACACCGAGGTGCAGTATAAGTTCTTGAAGAAGAGATTCTCTGACGTGCAAATGAATTTGGCATATATGCCCACAAAGGGGAATGATGCAAAGCATTCTAAAAAGGCATTGCCTGAATAGGAGTTCAAAGATTTCAAAAGCCTCTGGGCATACTGCCATTTATGGATTGATTCTAGCGTACATTTTCGACACTTTTGTGTACATGAGTGTGAGCTCTTCCTCGGCCCATTACTCCTAGAGGGATTTGTTACCACATTTTGATATTAATTAGATTTCATGGTGACGTTGTGGACGAGAAACATAAACATATTCAGTCTTCGTGTAACCATTCCGCAGTGAGGGACCGATTCCCATACTAAAATGCGTATATGCTGAATCATATTCCGAGGTGTTGTAAGATGATCGTTGCAGTTCAACTGCACATGTTTTCATCAACATATTAACTAGAAAGAAAAATTTCTACATTGACGATAAAGCTGCTCCGAATGTGAGAGGTAATAAAAAAGCTGCAATCCAAAGGGAATGCAGGTGGCTGTGGGTGGTACGAAGATAGATGATGGATTAGGAAGCCTTACAAGTGCATGCACATATATTATTGTTTAAAGAAAAGCTGCGTTTATTTAGGAGCATCGGCGGATGATGATAAGGAGGAGCATGATGATGGGCATTCATGGGACCGCTGGAAGGCGCGGTGTTGAAATCAAGCAAGTACTGGGTGGAGAAGCGGTTTATTTCCAGCTTGTTGATTCCACTCCATGGGCAATCGAAATAGACATGCGCAACTTTCGACGTACTGCTCCAGATTTCAAATGTGCCCTCCGTTCCGGATGGGGAATTCTCTCTCCCGTACGCGGCAACGTAGAGGATGCTCCCCGGAGCTATTGCTTGGCCATTCGGAGCAGCAACCTCACGATCCTTGTCTGGATAGTCATACCACTTTCCCCATGGGAGACTTGCGTTTCGAATGTAGAGACTACCTTTTCCAGTATAGGACAGTTGAAATGCAACCCACTGCCCTTATGCATATGGTTCTGGTTCTGATGGAGAAAAACACACATATGCGCAGGAGCATATAAGCACACGGACCCCCAATAGATCAATGCACAGGTGATTAATGACGATATAATTGTCCACAAGCAGTCTGCAATTGTACTCTAAACAGCTGGTTGACATTGCCAGTCAGCTACTTACCAACGTCAGCTTGGTCGTTGACGACATCGCCAACTGCCTGTTTGAGGACGGTCCATCCTTCCGTTTCTCGGCCTGCAACCTAAAAATAATCTGGTGAATGGCATCATGAGATATTATTGCATGAAATAGTATATGGGGAGAAAGATAGGGGAAAACAAAATAAGCCCAAAGGACACTGATAAAGAATAACATAAGAGAGAAAAAAAATCAAATTGACCAAGATAGAAAAATAGAATAAGAGAAGAGCTAGAAATAAAACATAGCTAAAGTAGGATACAAATGTAATAAAAATGTTCTGATCTCTAATTGCTCATTTACCTTCAGTTAATCTCTCAAAGAATTAGGCACTCTCACTTAAGTTTATTTAGACACTCTCACTTAAGTTTATATAGAGGTTATATATATAGATAGAAGAACACCTTTTAAAATTCAAGATGTTTGGCAAAGAAGGAGTTGCTCAAAAAGTAACTTCATGGCATACTAAGGCTAGTGTTGAGATCCCATGAAATAAGAAGGATGGTTGCAACCATGATATTGAGTGAATCATTCCAAACATGATTTTTCTCTAAGAGAAGTCAAAGTGTAAGATAGGAGTTTGATTTCCAAGTATGTAATCTAAAATAATCACTAATGGTACTTAAATGAATGGAAGGTGAAACTTGTATTCACCTATCCTTAAAGGGATTTTTGAGAGAAAGTCAAAAGCATTTCTAGATGCTTAGATTTAAGGAGTAGAAGGTGTCCATTTAAGACTTTTCTGGGAAAGGTGTCTAAAAGTCAAGAATAAGTGGTTGTTAGTCAAAGTTAGTTGAATATGAAGTGAATAAGTCTTGAATATCACTCATGTTATTTGGGATTACACACAATACCTTAGAACTGAGGAATTGATGTTTATTCCATGACAAGTTTTCAAGTTTCTAACATAAGCATGGGATAATATTAGATCATAGACTGATCCTAAGTTAGAAGCACTAAAACCCTAAGTAGGAGAGAAGAAAGAGAAGTAATTCCATGTATTCAAATTATGGCAAGAAGAGTTTGAGTAAAACATTTTGTAATGTTAGATTAAATTTGGAGTTTAAGATAGATATCATCCACACACCTTTGTTGGATGTAGAGTATGGTGGTATAGAAAATCTTATATTATATTCACATTAATGCAGGAATAATTGTTGGGCATCAAACCTTGAGATGGTAGGTACCTTTTAGTCATGGGTGCATGACTTGAAGTAAAACTCAATTCCAATTGGAAGTGAAAGTTTATAGATAAAGATGGAGTACTTGATGATGAAAAGTATGAACACAACTTTAAGTATCAATAAATTGGAAATTTTGAAGATCTTGAAGTTCAAAGCACTTTCCAAGACCTTCATAAAGGTTTTTGGTATGACTATTATAGTCTCATTTAACTAATGAGACCTCCAAGTAATGACTTTCTAGTTCTTTATCACAAATCCTATATAGATTTATTAAGAAAGATCTTAGAAAGATTCTTTCGGGCAATGAAGGTTCGACTAAGTCAATCTAGGATTAAGCTCTTAGTTGACACTCCAATAGATTCAATCAGTATCTTGAATAAAGTTTGTGAAATTTTCCTTATAGAAGTTTTGAGAGGTAGTAGAAAAATTTGACTTATTCATCAAGTTAGATGAAAGTAGACTAAGTTAATCTAAATCACCGTATTAAGAGTACAACCAAGTGAGTTAATCCCTTGAGTTGAAGATGTATGATAGATTGGCAATCTAGCATAAGGAGATCAAAAAAGATTGAAAGGTTTAAACTTAGTAATGAAGATAATTCAAGCATCATGGTTTGAGATTCAAGTCAAACATCATCAAAGCTTCCTAGATAATTGAAGTGTGATGATTTGAGATTAAAGTCAAACACCATCAAATGTCATGGTTTGAGATTAATCACTTTGTTTTCAGAACTTATATAAAAGCTTCATAGATAAATTGACAAGACATTTAGTCTGCTACACCTCAAAGTACACATAAATTATGTACACATTTAGTTAAAGAACTCTTACATGCGACAATTTTTGTTTACCCTTATAAATGTGTAATAGGGATTTAGTGCATGTAGAAAATCTTGAACGTGTTTCTATATGCACACATCCATACAAATACATATACAAAGGCACATACATACATACGTTACACACACACACACAGAAACATACATACATATTCATCCGCATACACAGATACACACACACACATATATTCATCCACATATATGTGTGTGTGTGTGTGTGTGTATGTATGTATGTGTGTGTGTACATGCATCCGCATACATGTGATTGATTTGTAGAGGAAGAGATCCTTAGAAGGAGAGATTCACATGTGTCTTGGGGAAAAGAGTGTGATCAAAGTACATATGCTTTTCTTATCCGTATTATGTTTAAATAACTCACTAGAAAATAATCTAGTGAATGGCATCATGAGATTTTATTTCATTAAGTAGGATATGGGAAAAAGAAAATAAAAAATAAAACACACACACACACACAGAAACATACATACATATTCATCCGCATACACAGACACACACACACATATTCATCCACATATATGTGTGTGTGTGTATGTATGTATGTGTGTGTGTGTACATGCATCCGCATACATGTGATTGTTTTGTAGAGGAAGAGATCCTTAGAAGGAGAGATTCACATGTATCTTGGGGAAAAGAGTGTGATCAAAGTACATATGTTAGAATCTTTTCTTATCCCTATTATGTTTAAATAACTCACTGGAAAATAATCTAGTGAATGGCATCATGAGATTTTATTTCATTAAGTAGGATATGGGAAAAAGATATGGAAAAAGAAAATAAAAAATAAAACCAAGGGACACCGATAGACAATAACATAAGACAAATAAAAAATTAAATCAACCAGGAAATAGAAATAGAATAAGAGAATAACTAGAAATAAAACTTAGCTAAAGTAGCACACAAATGTAATAAAATGTTCGTATATGGAATTGCTCATTTACTTTGAGTTAGTCTGTCATACACCTAGGCACTCTCACTTAAGCTGATTTAGAGGTTGTAGATAGAAGAACATCTTTTAGGATACAAGATGTTTGGCAAAGAGGGATCTACTCAAGAAGTAACTTCGTGGCATACTAAAGCTAGTCTGGGGATCCCATGAAATACAAAGATGATTGCAACCCACGTATTGAGTAAAGCATCCAAAGGTGATCTTTCTTTAAGAGAAGTAGAACTAAAACATAGGATTTTGAATTCCAAGTATGTAATCGAGAGCCCCATGCAAAGTCCCATACACATTCGCGTTATTAACAATAAGATGGATTTGAAACAACAATAACATGGATCTGAAATGTACTATCATGAGGCCGTTCTTTGGTGTGTCCAGGGTGGATTAAAAAAAACAAATAACCACCCAATATATGAGGATCAAGTGCTTTGGTTTCTTAATTGAAAAGACATTTAGCCTGTTACACCTCACAGTACACATAAAATACGTACATATGTAGTAGACATAAAGTATTGACCAGGTCTGTTACACCTAACAGTAGGCATAAATTGATAAGACATTTAGTTTGTTACACCTCACAGTAGGCATAACGTATGTCACATGCACCACACAAAAGTAGTTAAGGCCTATTCAGGAAATTTGGAAATTATTCAAGTCCCATTTATGTTACTTACTATGTTAACTTCTTAAGTTTGAGCCCAAACTTGATACCTCATTTATAATACAATTATCCTTAATATTAATATATTAATTTAATATACTCCAATCAAGAGATAATGAGATGTTTTAGTGTATTAACGAGTTGAAAAAAAAAACATTGGGACAAAAATAACTGTCGAAAAATCTATGTAATTCTCATTTTTCCTGAATAGGCCTTAGTTGCACTTCCAAACTCTTACATGCAATGGTTGGTGTTTACGCTTATAAAGGTGTTATAGGTATGTAGTGTATGTAGGAAATCTCATACGTGTTTCTATGTGTACACATCCATACAAATTCATATAGAGATAGACACATACATGCATACGTTACACATACATATACATACATACATAATCATACACACACACACACACATATATATATATATATATATATATATATATATATATATATATATATATATATATATATATATATATATATATATATATATATAGAGAGAGAGAGAGAGAGAGAGAGAGAGAGAGTGAGAGAGAGAGAGACTCATATATCTATACATATGTTAGTGTCTTTGCTTATCCCTATTATGTTGGGATAGATCACTTAAAAATAAACACGTATTATGTTTTGAAAATAATATCGTGAATCATATCATGAGATATTAATGCATGAAATAGGATATGGGAAAAGAGATCTAGAAAAAAAAGTAACTTCATGGCATAATAAAGCTAATATTGGATCCCGTGAAATACAAAAGATGGTTGAAACCACGACTTTGAGTAAATCATTCCAAAGGTGATACTTCTTTAAGAGAAGTAGAATTGCAAGATAGGAGTGTCATGGATTGAAGTGTCATAGTTTGAGATTATAGTCAAACACCATCAAATGTCATGGTTTGAGATTAATGGCTTTGGTTTCATAACGGATATTTAAGCTTCCTAGAGAAATTGACAAGACATTTAGTTTGCTACACCTCAAAGTACACATAAATTATGTACACATTTAATTAAAGAACTTTTACATGTGACAGATTAAGGCCTATTCATGAAATTTGGGAATAATTCAAGTCCCATTTATAATACAAGTGATGGTATTAACTTATAATTTCTATGTTATATTCTTCTTACAAGGATCAGGTCATGAATACATCTTCTTTTTGTTAAAATGTTTTAAGTTTTCAATAGACAAAACATAATATTAGTTGATGAGCTTATTTAAAAAAACACCAAGGAGAATATGAATACACAAAGAAAAGCATTCATACTTGAATTTTTTTAAAATATGAAGTCTGTTATTATCCAATTCAATAATAATAGGTCAATTATACATTATTTGATATATCAATCAATGCTCATAAAACCAATGTCCCAAAATATGATGTTCTAAAAATCAATAAATTGATTTAAATTTAATTGTATAACAAATCTATCCTAATATGAATTTAGAGCTTACAAGTTAATATAAACAATAAATATATTCAATTTGGTCCCAGGTCGCTTATTCGGGTGGTTGGGCCTCTCGCCTCTTGAGGCGGGGGCGAGGATTCAACCCCATCAGCACATGTAAGGGACATGTTTAACATGGAAAGTTGTATCTTGTTGCTGATGTGCCACCGTTTGTCCTTCTTCGCGATAGTTGTGATCGCAATTTAACCCAGCTATGTAAACCCCTATTCTTGTGAGATAAGGTGGGTCCCATGGATACTATGCCCTTCCTTATACATTTGCAATTTCAAAGTTAAAGCCCGAAGGAGTAGGCCTCGATTGAACCTCCATTTAAAAAAAAATCAACCACATGAATTTAGATCTAATTTAACAATACTTAATAATATGCAATCTCACATACTAATAATTGTTCATTTAGGTGAATGATATGAGAATTATGTCAATATTATGTTGTTGAAAAACATGAAAAGATTGTTTCATATAATTTTATAATAAATCTATCATACTAATTTAGAGCTTTGAAAAACAGTAAAATTCAATAATAACTCAAATATATGCAATTTAGGCTACCAATAAATTTTCACTTGGTTGAAAAGTCCCAAAAAAATGTGGTGTTTAAGAAAACCAATAAAATACATGATGTTCAAATATTTTAAAGTCATTGATATTGTTTCTTAATATATTGTTCAAGTACATAATATGTTTCTCTATCACAAGGTCTCTGATCTACAATTGTATTGCATGTATAAGAACGTTTGTTCTTTGAGCAAATCCATCCATAAAGCCAAGGAATCATTTTTTTGGATAAAAAGTTTTCCAACTCCTCCGATGATTGCCTCCACAGCTTTGGTAGAATTATGTAAGTGCCTTTCATATTCGAAATCACATGATATAATGTATCATAGAAAGTAATGGTATTATTTCCATCCAAATCTGGAAAAAGTTTCCAAATTGTGTCCAAGTTTTTATGATGCACAAACTTATATATGATAGAGATATCAGTTTTTTGGAATGCACCCTGACCTGCTATAATATGAAATCTTTGATGGTGTTTTGGAAAACATAGTGCAAGTGTTCTTTGAGCTATCAACACTCTTTTTTTGGTCCAAATCCACACTTCAAAAAGATCCATACAAAAATCCAAGAAATATAATGCATCCTTGCAAACGTTATGTGCAATTCTTGTGTTCTCTTCAATAAACTTCATATGGTTTTGCAAAGATTCAAGTAATAGATCACCCCTTTCCTTATCAATTTTCTTGAGCAAAATGTCATTCATTTCCAGTATCAATACCCTTCTTTCATCTCTTAGGAATGAAGAAAAACCTTTCTTTCTTGATGAAGATTCATATATGTGTGAAGACTAGCAAGACATCAATGCCAACCTTGTGTTTTCTTTGTAGTATATATGCAAATCAGCATTTTGTTCTGCAAAAAAAAAAAATAAAGTTAATTAGATTTATATAGAAATCAAATTAAACTGTTTTACATTCTATATTACTTCATAATTACTGTAATTAAAGATATGTTTAATAAATCCATTATCATTTCTCTCAATATTCAAAACTTATAGTGAATTAGAATTGATAATACATAAGAAAATATAAGAAATTTTATTTAAATGCATGATTTTATATTCATGGGGACTCCAATTTCCTTTTATAGTTTTTCTTATAATCAATATAATCAAAAGTAGAGTAAGCCCAACAAAAACTTCATATATATATATATATATATATATATATATATATATATATATGATGCATTTAAAATATATTACATGAGCTAAATGCATGATATTATATTCCAATAATAATAAAGTGTAATATAAAAAATATATAAAGAAAATATGAACAATGAAATAGTGACAAGGAAGTATAATCCAATAACAAGCAAAATTCACAAACCAACCTTCCAGTTCATTAGGAGCTATCTACATGTTTTTTAATTATCTATTTTTTATGAATATAAGTTTATTTGTGAAGAAAAACAATCTTTCATGAAACAAGGAAACTAACATTAAAAAAATAGGTTATCTTTAAACCAATCAAAAGATCTTGAGATAAATTTAATAATCGACCTTTCCATCAATGTTTTTCTTTATCCTGCAAAACATAAATATTGTATGAAGAATTTCTTTACCTATTAAATTAAAGTATGCCTTTTGTAACCTTTTTATGTATGCTTTTGCTGCAACTCCACTTATGAAACAACTTTGTCGATAGCCCAACCTTGTAGCATACACTATTGCATGATTTTCTCTCATGCTTTTATTTTGTAGGACATTTGTAACAATTTTAGCTGCACTTTGTTTAAAAGTGGAACACCAAATGCTGATGCTATTGTTGCTAGATCTCCCTTTTCGATTTCCTTGCAATTCAATGGAACCTCTAGCTTTGTTGATGCTCTTGTTGTATCTTCCTTTTGGATTCTGTTGCAATTGAATGGAACATCTAGCTTTTTCTCACTATTATTATGTACTTCAGAGTCATCAGAAGAAGATACTCTCAAGTTATTTGAAGGAGCATTTGATTCACTCAAGATATCGTGGTCTAACATAGACGATGAATTCTCCAATGCAAGGTGAAACATAGGAAATATAACATTTTCTTTGATGATAAGTGGTTTTTTTATTCGATTGAGCAAAATATCATCTATTTGGATGAAGCTCAAAACATAGGATAGAAGATCACTCGGTACTGAATGATCATGTCTTGCTTGATAAGAGGTAATATAGATGCAATTTTCTATTCGGATAGAACCTTTGAAGAAACTATCATCAATGATAAGTTGATCTGGTTTATATATTTCTTCAATGTGATCCATATATTAATCTTCGTGACTGCACACCATAAAAAAACAATATCTTTTTTTTGTAAGTTTTTCAATGAATCTCACATTGTTCAAAATATTATTTTTAAATATGGATGACCAAACACCAACATGAAAGTGTTGAAGAATAGAATCTAAAAATTCAAAACATCTCCGACTTATAAATATTCTTTTGTCATCAATATTTGAATGATTTTTGACATAATCTTTCTCTGATCTGTTCCGTCTTATATCTTGGTTGAACAAAAGGGCATTTAGATTGAGAAGGAGAAAATTGTTCGTTATATGAAGTGGATGATAGATATTCTATGCATATATCAAACAATGAGGATAAAAAATGCACAATAACTAAAAACAATGCTTTAAGATAACTTATTGATATATAATCAATAAATGAGTTATAATATGAATGAAATAATTATAATATTACAGAATATACCTGGTAAAATCCAAAAAGGCCTAGCACATTGTTTCTTGATAACATTAGATAGCTTATCTAGATGTTTGAAAAGAGCTTTGCTCATGTAGAGTACTCATATCATCCTCGAAATGGCCAATAAGCTTTCCAATACCATCATCACTTATAAAATGTATATTTTTGTTAACATCTTTAATAAAAAGAAATCCAAAAGATATATATGAATAATCACTACAATGTGCAGACATATCAACACTTATTTTCTCAATTAATTTCTCTTTATGATAAAAAAAATATCTATTAATCTCTTTCTAAACACCTATAATTAATCTCTCTATGCATCTACTTCAACTAATAAGCTTTTAATTTTAAAAACGGCATAGTTCAATCTTTGCATCTTAACAGTACATTTCAAAATTGTATTTAATCAAATGCATCATAATTTAAAAAACAATATGTTTCATATTTTTTCAAACAAAAGAGTCATAAATCATGCATATCTATTTAAATATTATAACAGATGAATTTATGCATCATTGATTTAAACACAATAATTTTTAAATTACTCGAATAGACAAGAGATGTTTAATTTTAAGTCACAAACATATGACATTAACAAGAAATAAAAAGATTTAAATATAATCGATTCACATCACTTTATTCAACAAGCTAATATATTCAAAATAAAATTCTATTGTTCAAGAAATGCAATCATCACTAGAATATCTTTGAAAATTATGGTATTTAATACATTACATGGAATAAATATTTTCTCATGTTGCTTTCCCTTCTCATACATTTGAAGTACCTTCAATATCTTCATCCATTGTAACAATATGTTGGTCGGTTTCTGTATCATCCTTATCACTTTCTGATTCTTCTCCACTAGGTTGTACATCAATCTCAGCATCAACATTCTCGAACACATTTGTATTGTCTGTATCTTGATTCCCGATATTTGTATCTTGATTACTGATATCACACCATTGATGCAAAGAAGGGTCGTTCTCAAAAACTGAAGAGCAAATTGATTCTAATTTTTTTTCTTCAACGTCTAAACATATACCAAAACATCTGTGCTTTTTAGATAAACTTCTTTGAAGAACAACGCCTTGACAATACAACTCTATAACATAGCTATCTTCACGAGCTAAATTGTTGATGAAATCATCAATGAAAATTTTTTCTATGAATTCATCCAGACCTTTATGAGCAAAAATATTTAGATTTGCTTGATCTATTCTATCAATCATGTGATAATTATCCTCTTCGCTAATGAACATAAAAACTATTGAAAAATCCATCTCTCCTTTGATCGAAGGATTACTAATTTGAGTGGCTCCAATTTTGAAAGACATTTTGGTAGTTGTATGTTGAACTCCTTCCACAAGCATACGGACATAAAGGACATCAATAAAAGATACTAGAATATATTCTATCTCAGAGTTCATCCCGTTGAGTGCAAAAATCAATATGGAGAAGAACGTTGCTGAAATGCATTCCCGACTATGTAAACTGTATAATTTTGAATCAAACCTAAAGAAAACAGTATTGAATGGAAAAACTTGCTCTAAACAAAAACTTTCCACCTTGTTCAAATCGAAACCAAATCCATAGATTGACCATGGAATAACATTTGTTCTGGTCTTTATTCCCATTGCAACTCTATACAAATGACTCAACAAAGTTATGGCAGCCTTTGGTAAAGGAGGAGACTTCTTTGCCTTGTTTAATGAGTCTTTCACAAATGTTTCACTATAAATTTGAATTTTTTCATATTGAATGTCTGTGATATTGTATTTCTCATAGAGCTTTTCCCAAGTCAAAACCTCTCTTGTTAAATCAATAAAAAATGCAATTCTAGTATTTTTCAACACACGATCTGTCTTTAATCTCCATGGCATTTCTTCCATGTCAACCATGTGCTTCAATGATTTTGCCTTTTTTAACAAAATTTTCTTCTCTAAAATTGCCTTTTGAATTTCTAAAATTTCTTTATTGTCTAAACCTGCAATACATCTCAATAATGGCGGACCTAATATAATTGTGCTTGGTACCTGCTTTAATTGACCACCTTTCATTGCTACCATCTTTGCATATGTCGATATAACATATTTTGTTGAATCTCTTTTGCTATTTGGCACTTCACCCTTTGTATTAAGCAGTGCCCCGTGACTATACAAATGCAATATTGATATCCAATTCTTCCACTCCTCATCATTACATAAACAAAGATGCAAATCATTCTTTATAAATCCTTTTTGTAAAGTCTGCTCTGTAGTCTCTACAAAATTCTACAAAAAATACATATATAGTTTAAATAAATAATAATATATAGTAACTAAAACATAAAAAATACAAAGAATATAAACATACCTGCCATGATACAAATTCTCTTTTACTTTGATTAACACCTGGAGGAGGCTTGATGGACATCCGTTTGCTTTCCATTGAGATCTAGCTTGTAAAAGTTGATCCACAAATGGTTCCTTCTGTAATGACTTTGCCACCATCAAATTAGCCTCTTTAGATATCTTCCTTGAAATTTGTGGAGGACAGTTTACTATAATTTTTGCTTTTCTATATCTAAAGTGTTGTCGTAACTGTAATGTCACCATCGGAGAATCAACAGTTTGTAAAGTTTTCACTGCACTAATTGAATGTTGTCCAATTATTATCCAATACTCAACTTTATCAATATCATCATGAGATAAAATTTTTAGAGGTATTCTGACACTTGGATCAATAGGCATAGCAACTACAATAAGTTCATTCTCTTTCGGAGCCAAGAGAAAATCATTCATTAATGTACGCATCCAATCTCTATTTAATTTTTGATATATATAATTCGATGGTGCTGGAAAACATCTTTTTACATCAACATTAAATACTGCATTAGAACCGAAAGCATAGTATTCTTGTTTTTGAAGTAGTAAATCCATCATTTTATTTTCTTGTGGTTGCACTACTGTATCTTCTGTTTCTTCACTCCTATTATCTAAGTGTCGGATTGATACATCTTCATCGTTTTGTACAGACATTGATGATGATCTTAAATCTTTATTTGAAGAACCTTTTAACTTTCGTTTCTTAGATCTCCCAAATACATTTGAGCTTCTCTTCAAAGATTTTGACTTTTGTGTTAATCTTTTGGCTTCTTTTATAATTTTCACTAATTCTTCTATTGATTCGATCGATCCAATTGAACCTAATGATCAATCAGACTTTGAGATACTATCTTTTATATCATCCAAACAAAAAGTCTCCCATGATAAGAAAAACTTGGATGCATTAATATTCTGACCATCTGGAAGCACTTTACACGTAAAACACGGTGTGCCTTGTGCATTTACATCTTCTTTAACATGAACAATGTTGCCCATATCACCATATGTAGATCCTGCATCTGTCATAAATAAATGTACATCTGCTTTGAATTTTTCTTCATGATCATAAGAATCAGCAAACCATTTCATGTCTTCTTTATGTGTCGAATCAAAATAATTCTAAACCTTAATCCTATTTGAAGGAACCTTCATCCCACTTGTTTTTGATAAATTTTCCAATGAAAATACATTATCAATCACATTGCTTTGAAATTCATGTGTTTTCCATTGCTCCTGAAAGTCAAACAAAAAACTTTTTTTTAAATGACATCAACATAATAACAAACAATATCAATATAATAACATCAACTTTCTCATTCATAGTCATCAAATTTATTATCAATAATATTCTCTCTAATTATTATACTCTAGATTATAGATTATTATCAAATTTATGAAGTTCGAGCCTCTTAGGTTCGTGCCCCTTGTGTTCAAATTTGAAAATATATTTGAGTTAAAAATACTATTCGTCTTGCTGAAAAAGATAAGAGACTTGATCTTAAGTTAAAGTGTCAGATCCTATGACTCAATAGACTGAAACTTGATATGATTCAAAAGCTGGAACTTAAGTTTGAACCTGATGATGCAATATTCAAAGGCCCGAACTTCAGTTCGAGCCTCATATCATGTGAGAAAACAATCCCAAACTTGATATGGTGGAACTAAGAGACTCGAACTTAATATCAAAACTGACAAAGGCTAGAACTAGAGTCTGAACCTGATATTAAGGGAAACAATGACTCAAAACTTAGAAGCTCAAACTTAAGTTCGAGCTTCATATCATGTGATACAACAGACTCAAACTTGATACGATTCATAGGCTCGATCCTGAAAGGTTCGAGCCTAATGACACAATATCAAAATTTAGAGGCTCGAACCTAAGTTCCGGCCTCATATCATATGAGTAAACAATCCCAAGGTTGATAATACAAAATTGAGAGGATCGAACTTAAGTTCGAGCCTTATATCATATCAGAACAATCCCAAACTTGATATGATTATAAAATTCAACCCTCACAACCTCAAACCTGAGAGGCTCAAACTTAAGTTCGAGCCTTATACCATGTGATCCAACAATCTGGAGCTTGATATGGCTCGAAAAGCTGAGAGGTTTGAGCCTCGCAAAATTGAATTGATTCAAGCCTCTTTGTTCTTTTGCACATGTGACCCAACTATCCTAAACTTGATATGGCTTGAAAAGATGAGAGTTCGAGCCCCCAAAATTGAATTGATCTTGAGGCTCGAACTTAAGTTTGAGCCTTATATTATGTGACACAACAGACTCAAAGCTGATATCATTTATAATCTCGATCTAGAAAGGTTCAAGCTTGATAATGCAATATTAAAATTCAAATCTCAAACCTCATATCACATGAATGAACAATCCCAAACTTGATATGATTATAAGTCAAAATTGAAGGCCCAAACTTAAGTTCGAGCCTCATATCATATCAGAACAATCCCAAACTTGATATGATTATAAGGGTCAAATCTGACAAGCTCAAACTTAAGAGGCTCGAACTTAAGTTCGAGCGACATACCAAGTGAACCAACAATCCTAAGCTTGATATGGCTTGAAAAGCTAAGAGGCTCAAAATTAAGTTCGAGCCTCTTAAAATTCAATTGATTTTGAGGCTCGAACTTAAGTTCGAGCCTCTTTGTTGTTTTGCACATAAGACACAACAATCCTAAACTTGATATGATTATAAGGGGCAAACGTGACATGCT
>CM035427.1:54771330-54783830 GCA_020310875.1 Ceratopteris richardii | reverse complement strand
TCTCCACCTTTTTTACAAATCCAATGGTTTCATTCTTTCAATACCTCCATTGAAGTAGCAATTGTATGTATATTTCAACCAATCATTCCATCTCGCTCAATATGTGTAACCCTTTCTTAGAGACCTTGCTTAAATAGTAAAACATATGATCATGAAGAATTGAAATTGAAATCAAATTACTTAAATGAAGATAGTGTACCTACTAAAAATCTATAGTTAGGAAAATCATGCTAGGAACTAGAAACCTTCTAATTCATGGGACAAAATATGTGCCATAATGGCTAGCCCAAGCTTTGGGAGATGCTGAAGACGATGTATGATTACCTTATCATACTTACTCAAGCTCCCATGAAAATGACTCTATTTTCGTTTTCCATTTTCTATATCTATTCTTATTGGGTTCCCATATCTCTCTTTCTCTTGACATCTTTCAATTGGTCCCTCATCAATAACGGTCTTGGTCATGTGTGGGAAAAACTCTTGCAACACCTTATGCATGCCATCCATCATATGTGCAATTGAATTTGTGGATCTTTGTGTCAATGTATACATGCACTTGTCCTGGGGGATCTTTCTCAAAAAGGTTCTATGTAAGCATCATCAATTCAACCAATTCGCATATTCCAAATGGCTGCCTTATGAAGTACTTGTGGATCCAGAATAAAAACCAAGGACCCATTCTTCTTCTTAACTCTAAACCATCAATAAGAAAAGAGATCATTCCATGGCTTGATAATTCTCATTCTAATCTTCTCATTTAAGATATGAATCAATTTTGAGATATGAGCCTTTGGCATATGAATTGTTCAAAGATTCCATGGCATATGTGGTGTAGTTAGTATTATCAGAGGAGCTACCACATATAGATATACACATCCATATTCAGGATAATCAAAAGAAAATGATATTCCATGCCTTAAAACCATTTGGGAGGCCAAATTCTTCTTTCTTTTGTTGAGAAAAGTACTTGTTGCTTGTTGACTTTGTTTAAGATTTTCTTCAATAACTTGATAAACTATTTTTTTAATCTCTCAATGATTACTGTTTCTTTGCTCCTTCCATGGGCTACTTACTCTCATGAGGGAATGGAATCACTATTGGTTTAACCATTTTGTCCACCATTTTATATTATGTCTATATAGAGACTTCTATCCCCTCATCCATCTATCCAAAATTTGTTATGTCCTTATACATAGAAATAGAGTCAACATGGATAATACAATCGTTTTTCTTTTCATTCATCAACTCTTTTAAATAAAACATTGTTTGAGCATAATAGATCACATGGAAAATTCCATAGATCTATTTATCATAAGAAAGAACTTTAGATACATAAAAAAAAAGTCTTTGAAGGTCCACAACATATTCCTTTTTCCATCTCTTTAGCTCCAAGACAATGCAAAATAAAATGAATTAGATGAAGAAAGTGCTATGAAACTAGATATGAATGTATTAACATGTAGGAACTTTTTAGCATTTAAGCTTTCATAGTCCTGACTTACGGAAACTTTCCTTTAAAAAATTTTGATCATCAAGATCATAAAGAATATGGCTTATTCGAAGAGAGATTCCATTCTTCACATGTTCAACACAAACGTCCAAAAAAATGAACATCTTTGTTACCGTCTTTAGTGGGAATCATGGAAATAGGCTGAGCCATCTTCCATCACTGTTGTATTCATCCTAAGTGCAATAATATATGGTTTTCATCATATCAATGAGTATTTAGAGTTTTCCTAAAAAAGAATCGTAATAATCAGCCATGTTCAATCGTAACTTGCACTTGAGCACAGGTACCATAAAGGTCTCCTACCATTGTATTAACACCCCAAATTCCCCACCATGATTGCATACTAGTCATCCACTTACCTTTCATATAAAGCTCTTTAGACATAAGATTAATTGTAGAACCCATGGTCAATAAACACAACTACAATACTATTAAACGTGTCTCATCGAACTAGTGTTTTAATTTGTAGCATGTGAAGGGAGATGGGTGATACAATCCAAACATGTGTGTGGTGCTGCAAAAACCTGCTCTACACCTACCAAGATAACTTAAGAGATGAAAAGTAGACACCTTGTGTTTGCTAAGGATGTATATAATCCATGCTAGTGCTTTGAGTATCAATCTCCAATTGATTCATCAAAACAAACTAGTTGATACAAAAGGATGAACCAAAAAACTTAATACACATGAAGCAAAAACTTGCGCTTTTGGGATGGATTACATTGTAGAAATTACCTTAGAGCTCATAGGCTACTAGAAATTGAACATAGATCTTTTGCAAACTTTTAATTAGATAGATAATGAGAGTATACCTAGTCATCTTCAAATGATTGTAGCTCATAGATTAATAATAAAATGATGATGAAAATTGGTATGATGAAATCAGACTTATAAATATACATATACAAATTTTAATCCCAATAAAAGATCAAGTATACAGAAAGAATGCACTCACTGAAGTTGACTAAAAATGAGCATTAGAACGTGTAGAAGCAGATGAGAACAACATTAAAGTATAGCTAGAAAATCAATCCCTATTGAGCATGTTGTACATGATATGAATGGAGTTGAAGCTCGGGAAGCTGGAGCACAATATGTGCTTCACTTGTGGCTTGGTGCTTGATCAAAATCGCTTCATAATGTACCTCTAAGTACTACTCTCTAAGCTATGACTATGCATAGGGGTTTCTATAGTCATATTTGAATTACGATCTTGGAGGGATTGTACCTAAAAGTTCCCCTACAATTTGAGGAGTCATCTAGCCAATCAATCACTTTTAGTTCAGCTCATAATTCTTGCCTTTGAGTGATGTAGATAACAGAATCTGTATAGACAAGTTCAAGTCCAAGAAAATAAGTGAAAGATCCAAGATCATTGATCCTGATTTGATCCTTCATGTCAACCTTTACTTGTTTAATCCCATTGACATAATTCCTTGGAAATATAATGTCATGCACATATACACAAAGATATATAACTTTCGATACATTTGTCTTGATAAATAAGAATGTGTCTGCTTTGCTTGCTTTGCATCCTTGCTCCTACAAGTAGGTAACTAATCTGTGATTCCAAGCTCTAGGTAGATTTTTTTTTTGAAAGAGGAAGTTTGTCAGTAGCCTCCTCTCCTATGATTTGATTAAGATAAAAGAAAACAAAAGTATAGATGAACGAGCCTAGCACCCATGGGACGCTCCCAATCCTAGAAAAGCACAGGAAGAACATACAAACTTAGATGGTTTTACAAAGGAGCTTGTTTCAAACCATACATAGCCTTCTTCAATTCACAAATATAATTTGGCTCATGTGCATCTTCATAACCAGGTGGTTCGGCCATATCAACTTCCTTTAAAATCCAACCATTGTGAAATGCATTCTTTACATCTAGTTGATATAACTTCCAATTCCCAAATGCAGCAATGCTAACAAGTACTCTAGTGGTAGGGATTTTAGCAATATGTGAGAAGGTCTCTTCATAGTCTTTGCCTAGGCAAACCACTTGGCTACTAACCTTGCCTTGTATCTATTAATACTACCATCTGAATTCCTTTTCACTTTATAGATCCACCTTGATCTAATTACCTTTACTCATGATTTGCTAGGAACAAGTTCCCATGTGTCATTGTCCATGAGGGCTTCAATTTATTCATCCATTAATTCTTTCCATTCCTATTTAATCTGAGCTTCTTCATATGATGTTGCTTCTTCATTGTTGGCATCCTTATTCATATAAATTGAATGGTTTTTGACCAAAGAGGTATCAAATCCATATCTCTCTGGTTTCTTTTTCTCTCTCATTGATCTTCTGAGTGGTTGATGAGAGCTTTCAAATCATTGAGATTGGGCTTGCACCTTAGCCTTCCCTTTGTTCTTCCATAACTTCAATTTCTCTAAAACTGTAAAGTCATCTTCAGAGTCACTATCTTCAGGATGCTTTTGTTCCTTTGTTAGAAGTGACGGAAAGTCTTCTTCCAAGTCATAAGGTAGCTTCAATTTCCTTTAATCATCAAACCAAGATTTATTTCATCAAAGAATACATGCCTACTAACTAAAAAGCCTTTTTTAGAGGGATTATACAATCTATATCCTTTTTGGTTTTGATCATATCCAATAAAGATACACTTCTCTACTTTGGGATCCAATTTCCATCTTATTTGAGAAGGTATGTTAGTATAAGCTATACATCCAAAGATTTTTCAATGCTCAAGACTTGGCCTTCTTCCATTCCATACCTTATAGGGAGTCATACCATCTAAAGACTTTTATGGAAGAATATTTACAAGGTATTTGGTTCTTGATACAACCTCTACACAAAGATGATTGGGTAAACCCTTTTCATTGAGCATGGATCTAGTTGACTCCAGTATTGTTCTCATCCTTCTTTAACCTACTCCATTGAGCTCAGGTGTGTATTTGGTTGTCACCTCTCTTTTGATGCCTCTTTTTGTAGAAAGGTATCAAATTCAGCTGAGAGGTAGTCTGCACCACCATCTGATGTGAGCTTCTTGAGATATCAACCTGTTTGATTTTCTACAAGAGCAAGATACCTTTTGAAACAGTTGAAGAATTCATTTTTATGCTTCATAAAGTACACAATTGTCCATCTACTACAGTCATCAATAGATGATACACAATATCTTGAACCTGAAAAAGAAGGTTATTTGCTCGGATACCACACATTTCTTTGAATGAGATCGAATAATTCTTGATGGATAAAGCCTTTCTTGTTCAAGAAATATCTATGAGCTTTGCCAAGTTGCGAAGCTTCACACTTGTATAACATATGTTGTTTTTTTATGTTGGGCAATCCAAGTACACTTTGCTCCCTGGAGATTTGTTTCAAAGTTCTCTCACCAATTTGACCAAGCCTTTTGTGCCATACCTCTAGTTCAGAGAGCATTTGAGATCCATAGCTAACTAATGCTATGTTCTTAGTTTCCTCAACTTCAAAGGTGAAGATTCTTCCTATCTTTTTTCCATTTGAAATTATTCTAATTCATTGATTGGTGTCCTCCACATATGCTCCATGCCTTGTAATCCTAACCTTGCAAACCTTTCTCCACAATTTATCCACCACTTATCAAATTTCTAGTTATGGTAGGTACATGCAAAACCTTGGCTAGAAGATTCATGGTACCATCTGATGTCTTGATATTACCTATTGTCTCCATTGAACATCTTGTGTCATCACCTATCTTAACTTCAAGTTTATTTTTGGGATCTTCTAAATGAGAAAACAATGCTACATTTCCTATTATATGATTTCAGCATTTAGAGTCAATATAGAAAGCATGATCATCATCCTTACCTTGATTCAATGATAGGTTCATGAGGAGTAGTGAGTCTTCTTGACTTTGATCTTCACTGTAGTTGTTGTAATCCTTTCTTCCTCTATTTGATTCATATCCACCTATATTTAATCCTCTTTCTCTATAATTCCTTGGGTTCCTGTAACATTTTGCAGTGGTATGATTAGAGTAATGAAAAATGGAACAAGGTTGAGATGCTTGGGGTCCCCCTGCTTTGCTTTCCTCCTTTGCCTCTTCCTCTAGCTTTTCCTCTACATGTGAAGTTAGCTTGGAAAGAGCTACCTTCATCTTCATTCTTTTTAGACTTTGACTTATCCTTACCTTTAGCTTTATCTAAGTATAAGGTAGAAGATTGATTACCTCTTGAGGATTCACCATTCTTGCTTATCTTGGCCTCATCTGTGAAGCGTTGTCCCATAAGAGTGTTGAGGTCAGGCATTTGGATGTCCATGTATAGGTCAATGGCAGTTGTGAAAGATTCCCACTTGTCATTAGACTTGATTCCATTGATGATTTGCATTATGATTTGATCTTCTTCAATTACCTCTCTAATGCTTCCTAACCGATTAGAGATCTCGTTCATTTTGCTGACATAATTAGTCACACTTTTCTTGTGACTTTTGTTCAAGGTAGTAAACTCCATCCATAGTTGGTTCTTCCTTACTCTGGGATTTGAAGAGAAGAAGGAAGAAAAAGCTTTCCAATTTTCTCGAGAGGCGTTGCATCCTTTCACATGAGGTAAGAGAAAATTCGAGATTGAATTTAAGATGTAGGACCTAGCTAGTGCATGCTTTGAGCACCCAGTTGTAAGCCTTTCTTTCTCTTCATGTGATGGTTGTCCTTTGCTTCTCATTGTTGGCATGATTTCATCTTTAAATATGTATCCAAATAGATTTCTCCCTTGAAGGTGGGCCTCCATCCTCAGAGACCAGGTTGCGTAGTTGTTTCTATCTAGTTTGTCAATGGTCAAAGGAAATCCATCTCCCATATTGATTTATCTTTGCTCTAATACCACTATGAAGAAAGATGGATGATACACTCCAAAGATGTGTCTAGTGCTACAAAAACCTGCTCTATACCTACCAAAATAACTTCAGAGATTATAAGCAGACAGCTTGTGCTTGATAAGGATGTATATAAGCCATCCCAGTGCTTTGGAGTATCAATCTCAAATTGATTCACCAAATGAGTTGATACAAAATAGATGAACCAAAAAAAGGTAAAATGGATGCTACAAAAACTTGTTACTTTGGGATGGATCACATTCTAGAAATTAACTCATAGCTCATAGCCTACTAGAAAGTGAATAAAGATCTTTTGCACAAATTTTAACTACATAGATAATGAATCTAAAGCAAAAACCTTTATGATTTTTTATGAACCATACTAAGACAAATCAATCTAACAACATAGGGGTGCCATATCGACATTTTTGTAGTTAACTGACAGTATACCTAGTTAGCTTCAAATGATTGTAGCTCACAAAGTAATAAACAAATGATGATGAAAAATAAGTTTGATAAAAGTAGACTTATCAAACCACCAATACTAACTTAAATCGCACTAAAAGATGAAGTACACACAGAGGAATCACTCACTCAAGTTCACTAAAAATGAGAATTAGAACGTGTAGTAGTAGATGAGAACAACTTCACAATATAGCTAAAAACTCAACTTTTATTGAACATATTGTACATGATATGAATGGAAATGAAGCTTGAAAGGGAGGTTCAAAATTTTTGCTTCACTTGTGGCTTGGTTCTTTATCAAAATCTCTTTAGAATGTAGCTCTAAGTACTACTCTCTAATCTGGGACTATGCATAGGTGTTTTTATAGTGATATTTGAATTCAAATCTTGGAGGGATTGTACCTAAAAGATCCCGTATAATTGAGGAATCATCTATCCAATCAATAACTCCTAATTCAGCTCGCAATTGGTGCCTAACATGGTCAAAAGTTTCTTCAATAAATCTCACTTTTGAAGGTAATAACGTTTCAAGCATTACAAGAGCATGCTTTTACGACTCTCTCATTGAGAGTGTGTATACGAAATGCTTACATTTATGTATGATCAAGCACTAGGCTTCAACAAAACACACAATCATGGCACTCCCCTAGTCTCAAGATATCCTCAATCACAAGTTTTTGGTCACTCAATAATAGTGGAAAGGAGAAAAACTGAACTTGCACAAGATAAGAGAAAATCAAAGACAAAAGTGTAGAAGAAATATGACTTAAATAAAGAGAAGTTATGATATTATAGATTTGAATTAATGGATATAATAGCTTTGGAAAATAGCTTCTCAAGGAAGCAAGGACCTCTAGACCACCCCCAAGCTATCACAATCTTATTTACACTCGCACTCTTAATCACACTCACTCTCAGTCTCACTCGTGATTGGTGTATGCAAGTAGAGGAATATCAAGACAAGGTAGAGGTGTGACAAAAAGAAATAGATAATTGGAACTCCACAAAAGAGGTCAAGCACACCAATAAAATTTAGGTTGAAGAAGTTGAAGAGGAATGAATAGGGGAAGACATAGAAGATTTGGTGGAGGAGGAGAACACACTTAAAATGGTGATTTATATGTAGTACAGTTTATACTTTTGCAATTGAATGCTATCTTTCAACTCAAATAGTACAAAATAAAAGCCACAAAAACAACTATAGAGGAAAAAAACTATGCAAAAACCTCATTTAGCCTATGGAATGATTAATTGCCTCTCATATGATGAAGATATAAATCAAGCTAGTAAAGATGTATGGTAAGTAGATAGTGAACATATAAATCACATGTCATGTATAAAGGATCCTTTTACTAACTTGAATAATCCAAAAATCAAAGACATATGGAACCATGTGAGAACTCAAACAATACCATTCCAAATGTGGTAGATATCACTTAGGAAGGAAGTCAAAGGACAAAGTGCTTATTGAAGGTATTACATGTCCCAATTATTACCTAAACTGTGATCTCAATAAGCAAAATGTTAGAGAAAGCCTATCAAATTAACTTCAATTAAGGAGGAAGTTTTGAGGAGCAAAAAAGAAGGTTTGAAGATCATAGAAAAAAGAAGAAATAAAGGGGGAATGCTTACAATTCATATAAAGTAGCCATACCATTCAACAAGGAAAAGAAAATCAATCCTACCTTTCAAGAAGAGTTCCTATGTGAGTGTAAATGTTTTAGATCTCTTTGGCATGGTTGTTTGTTGTCCAATAAGATAAGAATTACTTACTAAAAATAGCTATTTTGTAATCTTCAATCATGACATTTCAAGAAATTTTAGGACGTTGCACTACATCAAGAACAAACCACTTGTGTTCTACTAGCTCACACAATTTAACGCGCATGTGGAGGATTCCAAAAAGTTTTTCAAGTGTTTGAGATGAGCTAGAGAGGGAGAGTAATTCTTCAATGAAATCTATGAATTTCAATAGATCACTCGCATCAAAAGAGAATTTATATATATAGGTATATTCCTCAAAACTATGAAAACAAAGAGACTCAACGGACACATAGCAGAGGCCACAACATCTATACTTAATGACATGCATATGCCATATTTCTATTGGGGAGAGGTGGCATATACAACTATATTTGGGAGAGTTAGATGCCAAATATTTAAGTTCTATCCTTTTGGGTTATTTTATAGAGAAAAGAGGTAAAGGTATTATACCAAATCACCATGGAGTTGAAGGTAAGTAGGGATGTTGTCTTTGATGAGGTGAATCCCTGATATATATCTACAAGTGCATTGAAGGTTGAAGAATATGGATAATGTAAGGATAAGAATGATGATAATCCTCAAAAAAACATTTATTCGAGTGGTCTATGCAACTCATATGGCACAAAGATGCCTTTATCATTCCATGGATGTCTTAGGAAAATACCAAACAACTCCCAAGGAATCAAAGTTAAACATAAATAGAAGGATATAATTAAAGAAGAAATGAATGTGGATGAAATTCTATTGGAAGATGAAGATAGAAGAAATCTGTCACATTAGTTTAACGCCTTCATGATGTGAACCTCCTTTGGAGAGGACAATGCCACACGGCACCTATGGGCATTATTTACCAACAAGGTAGAAGAGAGAGTAGTCCCTCATTTTATAGTGAGTGACTCACTATGAGAACATATGAGGAGCTTCGCGGTGGGGAGGATGAACAAAACAGATCTCTGTTTGTGAGACGAGCAAGGATGTTGCAGCTCGTGAACTGTAGAGGCTAGTAAAAGATAGATCGTGAGCGGCACACAACCTTATAAAATCCAAAACAAACCTAGTGCACGCGAAAAGGGTTGTTAAAATGGAGACAAGTGCCTCCATACATGAGATAGAGAGAGGGAGAGAGAGAGCGAGAGAGAGAGAGAGAGAGAGAGAGAGAGAGAGAGAAGAGAGAGAGACAAAGAGAGAGAGATAGTGAGGCAAAGAGAGAAATAGCCACAGTTTCACTTTTCCACCTACATGAGCAAAAGAATGACAGCAACATATGGGAATCAATTCAAAGAATCAAAACCGAGAAACTAATAATCAAGAAGATAAAGAAACATGTCATAAGTCATTGAATGATGATGAAGATAAAGGATTTTCATCAACTTAAATTTCCATATTTATAAATATGTGTAGCCTTGAGGCTATTCAAACCCACACTTCCTTGACCCTTCAATATAGCTTCAATCTTTTTACATAGTGTTAAAATGTTCCTATCACATGACACACATGAATGTCCTAATCGCCACTATTCTCTAAGTAATAATACATGCCAACATAATGAAAGTTACATGGAAGCCATCTATAGGTTGGACATAATTTCAACATCAACAGTACTTCAATCCCTGAGTCTCCACATCAATCTTACCCGAGAACAAATTTCCATCAAACTTAGATAAGTTAAATACATCATGTCGTTCATATCAAGACCAATGCATACAAAACATAAATTCCAAGCTAAAATAATACCCATGTGATGTACATCATGTTGGAAATATAACACTACTATAAGAACAATAGGCCAAAGAGATAATCCATCTCCATACTACACCTTTTGACGGGGTCAAACAAAAAGAGAACTCATGCCTTCCAAATAGAAAACACTACCTCCTGAAACAATCGAGAGCATAACATCTAATCTAAACTCTAAATGCCTATTTAGGATGCAAGAGCAGAATTAGAAGAAGGGATCTTCATATAGTGTCCCATACCACCATACTATATATCCAATAATGATGTGTGGATTATATTCAATCTAACTATACAATACCTTTTACTCAAACTATTTTTGTCATAATCTTAATTCAAGGACTTGCATCAATTTCTTCTCTTCTACTTAGGTTTCTAGGGCTTCCAACTTAGGGTCACTCTATGATCTAATATTACCCCATAAGTATCTTGGAAACTTTAAACCTTGTCATTGAATGAATATCTATTCCTCGTTTCTAAGGTTTTGAGTGTAATCCCAAATACATGAGTCATATTCAAGACCTAGTTACTTCATATTCGACTAACTTTTAGTGACAATCACTTATTCTTGACTTTTAGAGAGCTTTAAGAAACATTTTAAATCGTCACCCTAGGGAATTTTTAGGAATCTCTCTACTCCTTAAATCTAAGCATATGAAAATGCTTTTGGCATTCCCTCAAAAATCCCTTTAAGGATAGGTGAATACAAGTTCAACCTTCCACTCATTTAATGACCATTAGTGATTATTCTAGATTACATACATAGAAATCAAACTCCTATCTTACAATTCTAATTCTCTAAAAGAAGTATTACCTATGGAATGCTTTACTCAATATGGTGGTTTCAACCATCTTTCGTATTTCATGGGATCCAATTCAAGCTTTAGTATGCCATGAAGTTACTTTTTGAGCAATGCGTTTGTTGCCAAACATCTTGTATCTTATGTATCCATTGTGATTCCTCAAGTGAGTGATTTTTATATTTGACTAAATACCTATGATATTGCTTAATAGTCTGTGTAGTGGAAACATCATAATCTATTACTTTCTCGTGAATCAATATTTCTGCATCCTCTTCAAGTAAAGGAGGATCATCTAAAATAGGCGTGAGTGGTAAAGTATCTTGAAAAGATTTCAACAAACTTATATGGAGAGAAGTATGTATACCCCAATGAGAAGGTATCTCTAATCGAAAAGAAGTTTCATTTATTTTCTCAATAATGCAAAAAGGCCCATAATACCATGGGGAAAGTTTTACCTTAGGATGTTGAGAATCATTTTTTAAATGCCTTTTAATGATTCGTAACCACACTAGATCATTTTCATTAAATTGTTTGGCTATGCGCTTCTTATTAATACTACGCTTGTAACATTCTTGACTCTTCCTAATATGCTCATGCACATCAGTAAGTGTAGAAATATGATCGTGTGCAAAAGAATCAGCCATACGAATGTCAGTTTGAGTGAGACTCATGGGAGTGGGAAGCTTTCTTCCATAAAAAAATTCATATGGCGCACGACCAATAGTAGTGTGTGGGGTGTTATTATATGCAAACATATGTAAAGGGAGTTTGCATCCCAATTACTTGGATTATCTAAAGAGTAACAACGTAATAAATCCAATATAGTACCATTTGTAGCCTCACTTTGACCATTACTTTCAGGATGAAATGCAGAACTAAAGTCTACTTTTGATCCTAAATGTTCAAATAATGCCACTAAAAATGGTTACAAAAACGAACATCTCAATTGAAAGAATAGCTTTAGGAAAACCATAATGTGGAAAAATATATTTAATAAATAACTTAGCAGCTTGAGAGAAGGAATGAAGTATGCATGTTTACCAAACCTATCAACAATTGTCCAAATCATATCATTATGAGATGTAGTTGTACGAAGACCAGTAATTAAATCCATAGAAATCTATTCCCATGATCCATCGGGTATAGGAAATGGCATTAATAATCCAAATGTTTTACCATGATGTCATTTTACACACTGACAAAGAATGCAGTGAAAAACATACTATGCAACATCTTTTTACATGTAAGGCCAAAAGAAGAAATCTTTACATGCAGAAATAGTACTTTGTATGCCCCTATGTCCCATATATGGTGGTTCGTGCATCTCTTTCATAACAAACTCTTTGAATACTTGTGTAATGCATAACTTATGTTGGAAATACGAGAATCCGTTCTGAAATGTTTAATTATCCT
>CM035427.1:54718830-54766330 GCA_020310875.1 Ceratopteris richardii | reverse complement strand
CGACCCTTGTGCTTCGCTTTCTGATGAGCTGATTCTGATTCTTTTGCGGCGGAATAACTGGTTTATTTCTTCGTCTTCTTCTTCATCGTCTTCGAGTGGTTGTACTAATTCTTCATGCCTTAGAACCGGTCCTTGGGGTGGTGGTTGTGCGGCAAGGATGGCTGGGAAGAGGAATGATATGATATGGGGAAGGCGAGAGCACGGGGTGGTTCCCTTTCTGACTTGCTTCACTATAGCTACACACTCTTTATGAATTCTATGGAAAAAGTACGAGGCGAAGTTCACGGGTTCTCGGGTAGCTAAATCTAAGGCGGAATAGAAGGGGCGGGAGATACCGTAGGTTCGTTTCTGAAGGTTGAGGATGGCGACTAGAAATTGCAGAGCAAATCTTTCGGGTTCGGGGCGACAGAGAATGGCGTATTCGTTGGACAAAGATCGGGGAAACAGTTCGGTCATGCGGGCGAGGGGGACACTAGGGCCATTTTCTCGGCCTTGCGGGGAGAGGCGGAAGGCTTCAGAGAATGCTTGGAAGGTGATGACGGTTCGCGAAGGTAGCGAGGGGAAGACCCATTGGCGTTTGGTGGCGGGGGACTGGGCAATGGCAGAGATGATTTGCGCGAAGAAGGGATGGGCTTCCACTGAGTGCCATGGCAGCTCAGCGAAGTTGGCCAACCCTCGGAGGCGCAGGTATTCTCCTACCTCGGTAGGGATACCATCACAGAAGGATGTGTAGTTTGCCAACGCTTCCATTGCGCATGCGAACACAAATACAAAGGACACAGCACACGGATACACAGAATACAGGAAACACAAGCACAATCACAAGAACACAATAGCGTTTTTTGGCGCAACCGAAGAGCTTAAGTACAGATATTACGGTGGGGGGTAGGAAGTGATGGTTATCATTGTGCGGTGCTAGAATGATATTTCTTTTAATTTGGCATGCATACTTGAGTAATTGGTAAGGAGGGCGGCTTATGACAAAACACGGCTATTTAAAAAAGAAAAGAAAGAACAGAATGAAAAGTAAAAAACAAAAGCTAAAAAATGCGGTCCATCGCCAAACGATTTAATGCGGACTAATAGCGCTTTGATACGGCCGCAGCTTCGAGCCATTGATTACTTTTGGAAGTGGATTTCCGGTCAACGTAGTCAACCAAAAAGTTGCTGGACCGATTTGCTCTGCGATCTTGTAAGGGCCGAACCACCATAATTTGAATTTGCCTGCGGATCTATTTGACTTTGCGTTATAGAAAAGTACAAGCTGTCCTACCGAAAACACTAGAGTTTTTAGGTTTCGATCGTGCGTCCTTGCCTGTCTTAGTTGAACTTCGTGCATAGTTAAGAAACTGAGCCATCGATGCTCATCTAACTCTCTGAGAGTGTCCAACCAAAATGACAGTGAGTCTTCCGGTAGTAGTTTCTGGGTAATGGCTACTCGTAAACTTGGTATAACTATATCCATTGGTGCTATAGCTTCTAAGCCATAAGCTAATTTGAAAGGTGTCAATCCTGTTGTTACCTTGTAGGTAGTCCGGTATGCCCATAACACTGCAGGTAGTAGTTGATCCCATCTTTCCGGTGATTCCATGATCAATTTTCGAAGGATATTCAGCAAAGATTTGTTTGTACTTTGGGCCAATCCATTAGCACGAGGATAATAAGAAGAACTAAATTTATGTGTGACCTGGAATGAATGTGTAAGTGCCTTCATTAGATTGTTTACAAAATGAGTACCTTGATCTTAGAAAATTTCCAGTGGTAAGCCAAAACGTGGAAAGACATCGGTTAGCAGATACTTTGCTACCGTAACGGCTGTAGCAGACCGTAAAGCCCAGGCTTCAGCCCATCTGGTTGCATAGTCTGTACAGGTTAGTATGTAACGGTTGTTACTGAAAACTGCTGGTGGTGTAATTGGACCGATAAAATCTAGACCCCATTTCTGAAAAGGTTCCCATGGTAAGATGGGTTGCAGAGGAAAGAGATGTCGTTGCAAAGGCTGACCAGATCTTTGGCAAGTATCACATTGTTTGACAAACCGTGAGATATCTCTGTACATCGTTGGCCACCAGAGACCACTCTGCAGTATTTTCCGGTGAGTTAAGTCTGCTGCAAAATGGCCACCAGAAGGAATTGAGTGAGCGAAAGTAATAACTGAATTAACTTCATGTGGTGGAATACAGCGAAGTAGGATTTCGGTGTAATCTACATAATATAATTCTCCAGCAATTAACCGAAATCGGCGGCTAAAGACTGCAATTTTCCTGCGTACTGCTCTAGAAGTCTGAGATGGAAGGCAACCATGAGTAAGAAAGGTCAAGATCTAATCATAATATGAAAATGGGATAGGTGGGTCTGCAGAATCTTCATTAATTAGTTCTGATACATAAATCGCGGGTGTCGTGTCATCTATGCCCATCGGAGCTTCATCGGAATCTAAGCGGGATAAAAAATCTGCTAAGGCGTGTGAACTGCCTGGCCAGTGAATGACTTCGTAATCAAATTCCTGCAAGAGTAAGACCCATCGTGCTAATCGACCACCTAGATGCTGCTGCCAAACTAGATAGACCAGTGCAGCGTGATCTACATGAAATGTGAATTTACGGCCTAGCAAGTAATGTCTGAATTTCTTGACCGAATATACTAGCCCTAGACATTCTCTTTCTGTTACAGAGTAATTTTTCTCAGCAGGTGCTAATCTTCGACTTGCATAATACACTGGTCTGAACCATTTATCAATTTGTTGCATCAACACACTTCCTATTGCGATATCTGACGCATCAACAAATACATGAAATGGGTGATCCCTGTCCGGTGGTTGTAAGATAGGAACTTGTGTTAATAAATGCTTTAAACGATCAAATGCGATCTGGCATTCCTGGGTCCATTCAAATTGTCGAGGTGTTTTGCTGATTAGCTTGTTTAGTGGTATAGCCAGATGAGCAAGCCAACGTAAGTGCCTTCCATGCCACCGTACTTGGCCCATAAAGCGCATAACTACTTTTGGAGAAGCTGGCACCGGAGCTTCTAATACTGCCGAAATTTTATCTGGATCTACTTGGATACCTTGTGCAGATACAATGTGGCCAAGTAACTTGCCACATGAAACCGCAAACACCGATTTGTTTGGGTTCAAGTAGAGTCTATACTCTCTGCATTTCTGAAAGCAAAACACCTCGCTGAGATATAATTGCATAAATGAAGTGAGATAAGGGGAAAATATCTCCTGCATACATCTTTGAAATGTGCTTGGTGCGTTTCTCAATCCAAACCACATTACCGTACAAGCAAAGACACCCCAGTTGGTAATAAATGCAGTTTTTGGTATATCTTCTTCGGCCATTCTCACTTGGTTGTAGCCACTGTATCCATCTAGGAATGAATACATCTCGTGACCTGCTACTCTATCAAGCATGGTATCCAAAAAGGGGATTGGAAAAGGATCCGGTACGGTTGCTGTGTTTAATTTTTGGTAGTCTACACAGATTCGCAGTTGCTTATTTTTCTTTGGCACAATCACAATTGATGAAATCCATTCAGCATGTTCTACTGGTACGATGCATCCGACTTTTAATAATCTATCAAGTTCGGTTTTTACCTGTGATGCATAATTGGGATTCATCTGGTAGCTGGGCTGTTTGTTCGGTTTAGCTTCAGGCTTCAATATGACTCTATGCTGATAGATGCGCGGATCTAATCCCTTCATATCTTTGTAATCCCATGCAAAGATGTCTGAGAATTCGCGAAGTAGTCGAATCAAATCAGCTTTAAATGTTTCCGTTAAGTTTTGCCTTATCTTTACAGGTTGCGGATGCTCTTCGTCTCCTAGATTGTACGTGGTCAATTGGTCTTCGGGGACATAAAACTGTTGAGGTTTCTCTGTGTCATCTGTTGACTTGAACAGTGGTTGTAATTCATCGTCATGTGTTGAGACAGTATCTTCCTGCTTAGCTTTTTCGGTGATAGGTACAATTGTACAAACTGAAGTGTTCCAGTTATCTATAACGGACTGTAGATCAATAGTCCCTAACATTAAATCAGCGTTATTCTTCAAAAATTCCTCTTCTTCATCATCTGATAGTCCATCTAACATGTGGACTGGTTCAACAAAATATGGTATGGCGTGAAGTTCACAAGGCTGTATAGCATCTAATTTTACCACATATCTACAATTGACATCTTTGAACGTAAGTTCTTGTGCAGACCAGTCCTGTATTACCTTCGCATGCTTCAGCCAAGGTCGGCCGAAAAGAAGGTTGTAATCCAAAGTGGTTTCCGGCAGATCTAGTATAACAAAGGTCATTTTGAAGGTCGTACCTTGTAAAGTAATGGGTACATTCCGCACAAGTCCTACGGGATGGACTCTAGATTGATCTGCCATTCTGACAAAAAATTGAACTGGTTCGATTTTGGTCCATCCTAACCTTTTGCATAATGCCGCGGTCGCAATGTTTACACCAGAGCCTCCATCAATTAATACCTGCGTAATCTTATGATTCTTATACCATACTATAATCAAGGGAAGTGAATGATCAACCATAGAATCAGGTTCCCGTTGAACTTCTCCTGTCGCCGGAATACAAGAAGGTACCGGATTGAACTGTTGTTGGAACTGTTGGCGAATTCCAGGTACTAATGCCAGTAGTTGGCCCAGAGGCAGAGTGATAGATGCCTTAGATAAGATTTCCCAAGCCTGTTGAGATTGATTGACAGGCTCTACTAATGTTGAAGTTGATGCCTCTGCTGATGCGAAGGTGTCTACGGTGGGCAATGTATCTGCTACTGATGATGTTTCTGCTGCTGACTCCCTTTGTTGTGTTCCTTCCTTTGTTAACGAGGGCTGGGCTATCGGAATAGGCTCTGGAAAGATTGGTGGTTCTGCTGTGGTCCATTGACTAGCTTTGTTATACATTCTGTGTTCACGTATCCTTGGTTCAAATATTTCTACTACCGGTTGCAGTTGTTTACCGGAACGGGTCAGGACTGTAGTAGTCTGTGTTTCTACTGGTGTAATTTGTACCATGTTGGCCATTGGGTTTTGTCGTTCCTTCTTCCTTTGATCATACTCAGCTGCATCTTTGCAAAATCTTCTAATGTTTCCAAATTCACCACAAAAATGACAGCGTGGTGGTGGTAAATTGGGATTTTCTGGTGGTGGTCCGTTCTGCGAGCGGTTTGCATTATAATTGTTGTTCCTCTGTCCTCGGTAGTTCCGATATCCTTGCGGTTGATTGTTTCTCAGTTGTGGAGGTACATAGTGATTTGCTGGCTGTCCATGTTCTTGAATAATTGCATTGACCGTTGCTGTTCCCTGTACTCTGGCGTTGTAGACACAATTTCCGGTGGTGTGTCCGGCAGTGTTGGAGATAGCGCAGAATGTTTGATTTAGTGCACAATTGGTACTAGTATGACCTGAATTTTGCATGTGATGCAGTATACTTGTCTGGTTATATCTTGAGCCATATTTTTGTTTGTTTTTAACCACTCTAGGTCTTCTGTAAATCCACCGACTTTGGATTCCAGTTGCAGAGCCATTGCAATGACTGCACCCAGCGTCATCGCTCCGACACATCTTATGATCATGATCTGCTTCAGTTGAGGGGTTAAGCCATTGATGAACCACTGAGTGATGACATCATCAGGTAAGTTAGCATGGGCCTGTGGTATCTGCCGCAAGTGTGTTCTAAAAAGTGTAGCATACTCCTGGACAGTCTGATTTTCCTTCTGACGGTTGTTTTGTAAATAATCAAAGATTTCGGCGGGATTCTTCTTTAGCCTGAATCGTTGCAGAAAAGCATCTCGTACTGCGTCATAGGTACCGAAATGATTAATATCGTATTCCGTAAGCCATCTGGCTGCTTCATTGACTAGTGTAGATTGAAAAACAATGGCCTTATACTCCTGATCCAGTGGATGGTTAAGAACTCCATAACTTATCTCGAAAGTGCGTACGTGAGCATCCGGATCATCTCCTGGGAATCCACCGAATTTCGTGTATGTTACTCCTGTTGGAGGCGGCCTTGGTTGACATAACTGTTGTTGCTGTTGTTGTCCGTTCATTGTGAGTGTATTAGGCCTTCCTTCTGTATCTCAAGGTTGATCGGTTGAACTATCGGAACTTGTATCGCCGGATGGTGTGCCTTCCGGTGTGCTGTTTTTACTTAGGATGCTTCGGATCTCTGCTTCGAACAGCTTTCCTTCCTTTTGGATGTCCAATATCTGAAATCTTTCTTCCAAGCACGATGGTTGGGCTGCAGATTCCGCAAAAATTGCTAAGCCTTCGCCGGAAGTTGGTGATTCTATCACCGGAATGAACCGAAATTGTGCCAGAATGCAGTGTTTTTCCGCTTTTACCGACTTCTTTTCCTAGAGTGTTTCTGATCGTAGATAACTTTGAATCTTTATCCAAGATTATTAAACTGGTTTCCAACGGCGTCTTGGTAGATTCTGGAATTACTATATCTTTGATAGGTTGGGTAGATGTAGCACTAGAATGTACCAAAGGCGTTGATCGTTCTGCCAGAATATGACCGGAATTAATTCTAACGTCTTTAACTTGCTTGACCACTGGGTCAGATCGCGTTATACCTTCTTCTCCTAGGGTTGTCTTTAGCACTTTACGTGCTCCATCCTTATGGTTCTTAGGATACGTTTCGCCACACCGAGTAACCGGCATGTATCATTGCACAGTAACACTATCTGAGCAGTTTGCAACAATCTGGCTCTATTGCTACTGTCAGTCAATCGAACCATAAACGGGATGTTTGATTCTGACAAACAGCTGGTACTCTAATGCCACCTTCCCACAAATAACTGGCAATCTGATGCCACTTTCCCACAGACGGTGCCAAATGTTAAGCGAACAGTGAACAGTAACGGTAATGCTGTGTTACTCTCTAGCCGAAATAGTTTCCGAACAAATATTAAACGTAAAATAGTGATTCACCGTAAACTGTATTAAACTTTCTATTAACGAAAGGCGTTATCAGACCAAGTGGGTTCTTGGGAGTGGTAGGGGTCTGTTAGACAGAGGCCCTGTACTATTTTCCCAACTTCTTACACAATCATACATGCTCTATCGCGTCTTAGCTCAGTACTTGACTCTGAATACTGATAACTGTTCGGCGTACTGGAACTTAGAACTTCCGGACTGGACCTGCTATAGCAATAGAGCAGTAGTCCGGTTCTGATTTATAACTAATAGAATACTCAACTTCATTAACTGAATGCCACACAATATGCACTTCTTCGTGACAGATAGGTATACCGAACAATAACACAACAAACAGCTATACTCGAAGGTATGCAGACTTACCGTATGCTAAACTCAAGCAATAAGTTCCTACCAACAGTCGACTCGTCACAAACTTATCATTGTTTCCATTCGCGTACAGACCATTACCGATACAAGTCCTTCCTGGGATCGGAATCAACAGTGAACGCAGACCATTGTATCGAACCTGGTCACTTAACAAAAAATGCTAACACGCAAATAGTTCGCTTTGGCCTTACACAGTCCCTTGTTTAATAGAAGACTGTTAAACAACACCTATTCGGTGATAAAATCCAGAATCGCATATAACTATCACCAACAGATTCACAACACAAGACTACCGAATCGTAACTCTGCACTACAGGGAGAATAGTAGAATAGACAGATACGAACAGAACAGATAAGAGCTCAATCTTCTCATCAACACATCACACACAGATTCAAACAGTATGCTCACAATTCCCCAAAACGGGCTCTCGACCACTCTTTTCTCATTGCCTTATATAGAAGATTTGTTACAAGGGTGCGCGAATCTTTAGTTACATGCGCATTTCCAAAAGGTTATTTTACATTTAAGACGCTTGTCATAGTACATTTGTCCTTTTTCGGCGGTCGTCTAACATATGCTCTTAGGAGCTCTCTTTAGATCCTCAGACACTGAATTCAGGGTGATCCTCATAAGGAAAGCATGCACTTTCAAGGCCATATGGATGCTTAATAATGATCCTCCATGAGTTAGAGGTGGGTTTTTATAGTTTTTTGAGTGAATCCAGGCCTTTGGATCATGAAGAAATCAACTCCAAACCATAGTATCAAGTACTTCTTATTATAACCATTTGATTCATAGAATGGATGGGATTGATTCCTCTTATGAAATCGAGGGAAAAGGAGGAGAAGAAAGGTGCCCTCATTATCCACGCTTGAATCTAGGAAGACTTGGACCACCTCATCAATGTTGATATGGATTTGCATAGGATTAGCTCCTATTTTTGGAAGAAGTCTAGATATTTTCTCTTGGGCATTCACTTAGGATATATTAGATATAAAAATAAAAACTTGTTGATCCTCTTTTGTTTAAGCTTTGGTGCATCTCCACCCTTAAATGTGAGCTCATGATGATCGTAAAGCATGGATCAATCATCTTTTTCCATGTTGCAGCCCTTCAAGACTTCAATTTTCTTAATTTAGAAAATTGCGGTGATCCTAAAAACTAGATGTTTTGTTACTTGACCATCTGAAAATGCATTGATTAACACGAAACTTTGTAGGGCTATATTTTGAAACTTTTTCTTTAGGATTATGTGGAATTCTTAATCAACTTAGATGAAATTAGACTAAGCTAATCTAAATCACGTTTTTGAGAGTACAAACAAGTGAATCAATCCCTTTAGTTGAATATGTATTCTAAATTGGTGACATCTTTGATGAGTTAATTCATTCCTAACCACCTTAATGCCACCACCCTTGAACACCTATAGCCAATCTCAAGGGTTGAAGGAGTCACATTCTTTAATTCATTACTTTCTAAGCTGCAACATATGTTCTTATCTACTTGCTCATTTTGATATTCTCTAGATTAGTTTTCGGACATCCAGTCATGTCCTCTTGTAGCTCGTACTAAACGATCCTCTCCGAATATTTCTTGTATCTCGTTTATATCCTTCAAGAAAATTCTTCAATTTTAGATATCATCTTTCATACAAATAGAATTGGGGTTATGGGGTCTTTTGTATCTTGTTGAGTCCAATTATCCATACCTATCAATCTTGGGTTGTCAAACTTCTTCTAATAATTGTATATTCTTGTATTATTTCCCTTATGTGGTTCACATTTTAATCAGGTGTGTACTTTCTCAAAACCACATAAAGGACACAATTTAATGCTCCCTTGATATAAATGTTATATCTAGTAATACTATATTCTTATAATATATTCTTTATATCTATGTTAGCATGAAAACAATCAAGGAGAGATATTATAGATACGTAAGAAGATGTTCAATACATAGAAGCTACATACTAACACGAAGGCAACAAGTTATAAAGAGTATTCATGTTAAAGGATATTTAAACATAAATGATAGGTTCATAAATAGCTAATATGACAATGTAAGTGTAAGCTATTGGAACTGATTTTACATATTTGTATCTAGCAATGAATTTTGAAAAATGAATATATGCTAAGATTAATATATAATAGAATCCTCGACACAAACATATGGGCTAAGTTTGGACATAAAATTCAAAATATTTGCTAATAGTAAGGCTCTCAAGATCTTGGATACCTCATTAGTTTTGAGTAAAATGTTGAGGACACACTCCTCTTATGTGTAGAATTCTTCCTTGACTATGTTTAACAAACACAATACATGCATGAAGTGACAAATAAGTTTGAAAATAAATTAAATTATCTTGAGAACTGTTGTATTCAGTGGGTCTCATATTTATTTAAATGTGGAAAGATTTCATAGAAATAAGGATAAGAGGAGCATCGCACAAGAAAGATTTTATCATAATAAATAAAGTTAGTTTCTCTGATGAGTTGTTAATGTGGCATGACTTGGTGGATTTGACCCTCGAATGAAAGTGCAAAAATTTCCTAATAAGATGAAGGTAAAACCTCAAGATGAGTTCTAAATTCTAGATCTTTTGGAGAAAAAATATTTGTTAAGTGTTTCAATACTTCAGATTTTAGAAAGAATTCGAAACTTGCAAAGAAAATAGTAAGATGATATCTTCAAAAAATTGGAGCCTCTAACATCCAAACAAGTATATGGACCCATGGAAATAACCATAGACCTAAGGTAATTGGAAAACAAGAAAGTAGATTTTCTATCTTTCTTTGGATCTTTAATATTCAAAATAATTTTTTATCATAAATGAAGTTGAAGGTGTGCAATTTTGGTTAGACCTCTTGGATATACAAAGATTTTATATTGCATTATCATGGTCACATGTGGGTGTGTATGTATGAAGATAGAGAGATGAAATAGAGACATTTCATGTGCATGCAAAGAGAAATATAGTACTGAGAAATAATTTTTCACAGTAGATATAGAGATAAAACAGTTACAAGATATTGGATATAATCTCTCCCAAGATCTTTCGTCTAATTTTTCTTAAAACATGTTTCATTACAGGTGACTTATATTATCTTAAATAATTTTACTTCAAAATCAAAGTGAAACTTATGTAATGTTTTCATGTGGTTAAGCATAGGGACATTCATGTGTCTAGAAGTGCTTTTTGTTTCATGCTTGGTAGCTCATGCACACCTTGGTCGAGAATGAAATGGCCTATTATGGCCATTTCTAGTTCTAAGGCTGAATGTATGGTTGCCTCCTTAGCTAATTTCAAGTCTTATTGCCACAAATGCCTTATGGAGGGGCTGGGATGTTGGCCAAATCTTTGTAACTAGTGTTTTCATAGAAATTCAGAGCACATTCATGGTTTTGACGACCCCAATGTTCCATGTTTGCATTAAACACACCGAGGTGCAGTATAAGTTCTTGAAGAAGAGATTCTCTGACGTGCAAATGAATTTGGCATATATGCCCACAAAGCATTCTAAAAAGGCATTGCCTGAATAGGAGTTCAAAGATTTCAAAAGCCTCTGGGCATACTGCCATTTATGGATTGATTCTAGCGTACATTTTCGACACTTTTGTGTACATGAGTGTGAGCTCTTCCTCGGCCCATTACTCCTAGAGGGATTTGTTACCACATTTTGATATTAATTAGATTTCATGGTGACGTTGTAGACGATTAACATAAACATATTCAGTCTTCGTGTAACCATTCCGCAGTGAGGGACCGATTCCCATACTAAAACGCGTATATGCTGAATCATATTCCGAGCTCTTGTAAGATGATCGTTGCAGTTCAACTGCACATGTTTTCATCAACATATCAACATGTGAGAGGTAATAAAAAAGCTGCAATGCAAAGGGAATGCAGGTGGCTGTGGGTGGTACGAAGATAGATGATGGATTAGGAAGCCTTACAAGTGCATGTACATGTATTATTGTTTAAAGAAAAGCTGCGTTTATTTAGGAGCATCGGCGGATGATGATAAGGAGGAGCATGATGATGGGCATTCATGGTGTCATTCATTTTTGGTAGATGGCGAAAGGGATTATTCCGATGGGACCGCTGGAAGGCGCGGTGTTGAAATCAAGCAAGTACTGGGTGGAGAAGCGGTTTATTTCCAGCTTGTTGCTTCCACTCCATGGGCAATCGAAATAGACATGCGCAACTTTCGACGTACTGCTCCAGATTTCAAATGTGCCCTCCGTTCCGGATGGGGAATTCTCTCTCCCGCACGCGGCAACGTAGAGGATGCTCCCCGGAGCTATTGCTTGGCCATTCGGAGCAGCAACCTCACGATCCTTGTCTGGATAGTCATACCACTTTCCCCATGGGAGACTTGCGTTTCGAATGTAGAGACTACCTTCCCCAGTATAGGACAGTTGAAATGCAACCCACTGCCCGTATGCATATGGTTCTGGTTCTGATGGAGAAAAACACACATATGCGCAGGAGCATATAAGCACACGGACCCCCAATAGATCAATGCACAGGTGATTAATGACGATATAATTGTCCACAAGCAGTCTGCAACTGTACACTAAACAGCTGGTTGACATTGCCAGTCAGCTACTTACCAACGTCATCTTGGTCGTTGACGACATCGCCAACTGCCTGTTTGAGGACGGTCCATCCTTCCGTTTCTCGGCCTGCAACCGTAATTTAGTTGGTGGGGCTTGTTGGTGTTGATCACGGGCTGTCACCGCCGCGGCAGCGACCACAGCAACCAATACTATGAGGAGCGAAGCTGCCCTCAGCGCCATTTCAGTGAGATCTCGAAGCTGCTTTATATCTCACTGTTGGATGCGTTGTTTGTAGTAAGCCTGACTCGCGGGGTGTTTATATAGCGGTAGGGCTACGCTTTTACGAGCTCAAAGACGAACATGATTCCACTCGTGCCGTCAGTGCGTCAAAGACGGGCACGGTATTTCTCAGCATGCAAAGTCCCGTATTTCTCAGCATGTTAGTGTCCTACACATTCACGTTACTAACAATAAGATGGATTTGAAACAACAATAACATGGATTTGAAATGTGCCATCATGAGGGCGTTCTTTGGTGTGTCCAGACTGGAAAAAAAATCAAAACAAATAACCACAGAATATATGAGGATTAACCGCTTTGGTTTCTTAATTGACAAGACATTTAGTCTGTTACACCTCAGAGTACACATAGAACACGGACATGTTTAGTAGGCATAAAGTATTGACCATATCTGCTACACTTCCCAACTCTTACACGGAACGGTTGGTGTAACTACTATTATGTTTGGATAACTCACCTAAAAATAATCTGGTGAATGGCATCATGAGATATTATTGCATGAAATAGGATATGGGGAGAAAGATAGGGGAAAACAAAATAAACCCAAAGGACACTGATAAAGAATAACATAAGAGAGAAAAAAAAAATCAAATTGACCAAGATAGAAAAATAGAATAAGAGAAGAGCTAGAAATAAAACATAGCTAAAGTAGGATACAAATGTAATAAAAATGTTCTAATCTATGATTGCTCATTTATCTTCGGTTAATCTCTCAAAGAATTAGGCACTCTCACTTAAGTTTATTTAGACACTCTCACTTAAGTTTATTTAGAGGTTATATATATAGATAGATAGAAGAACACCTTTTAGAATTCAAGATGTTTGGCAAAGAAGGAGTTGCTCAAAAAGTAACTTCATGGCATACTAAGGCTAGTGTTGAGATCCCATGAAATAAGAAGGATGGTTGCAACCATGATATTGAGCGAATCATTCCAAACATGATTTTTCTCTAAGAGAAGTCAAAGTGTAAGATAGGAGTTTGATTTCCAAGTATGTAATCTAAAATAATCACTAATGGTACTTAAATGAATGGAAGGTGAAACTTGTATTCACCTATCCTTGAAGGGAGTTTTGAGAGAAAGTCAAAAGCATTTCTAGATGCTTAGATTTAAGGAGTAGAAAGGTGTCAATTTCAATAAATTGGAAATTTTGAAGATCTTGAAGTTCAAAGCACTTTCCAAGACCTTCATAAAGGTTTTTGGTATGACTATTATAGCCTCATTTAACTAATGAGACCTCCAAGTAATGGCTTTCTAGTTCTTTATCACAAATCCTATATAGATTTATTAAGAAAGATCTTAGAAAGATTCTTTCGGGCAATGAAGGTTCGACTAAGTCAATCTAGGATTAAGCTCTTAGTTGACACTCCAAGAGATTAAATCAGTATCTTGAATAAAGTTTGTGAAATTTTCCTTATAGAAGTTTTGAGAGGCAGTAGAAAAAGTTGACTTATTCATCAAGTTAGATGAAAGTAGACTAAGTTAATCTAAATCACCGTATTAAGAGTACAACCAAGTGAGTTAATCCCTTGAGTTGAAGATGTATGATAGATTGGCAATCTAGCATAAGGAGATCAAAAAAGATCTAAAGGTTTAAACTTAGTAATGAAGATAATTCAAGCATCATGGTTTGAGATTAAAGTCAAACATCATCAAAGCTTCCTAGATAATTGAAGTGTGATGATTTGAGATGAAAGTCAAACACCATCAAATGTCATGGTTTGAGATTAATCGCTTTGTTTTCATAACTTATATAAAAGCTTCCTAGATAAATTGACAAGACATTTAGTCTGCTACACCTCAAAGTACACATAAATTATGTACACATTTAGTTAAAGAACTCTTACATGCGACAATTTGTGTTTACCCTTATAAATGTGTAATAGGTATTTAGTGCATGTAGAAAATCTTGAACGTGTTTCTATATGCACACATCCATACAAATACATATACAAAGGCACATACATACATACGTTATACACACACACACACACAGAAACATACATACATATTCATCCACATACACAGACATACACACACACACACACACACACACACACACATATATATATATATATATATATATATATATATATATATATATATATATATATATATATATATATATATATATATATGTATATATATATGTGTGTGTGTGTGTGTGTTTGTGTGTATGTATGTATGTGTGTGTGTGTACATGCATCCGCATACATGTGATTGTTTTGTAGAGGAAGAGATCCTTAGAAGGAGAGATTCACATGTATCTTGGGGAAAAGAGTGTGATCAAAGTACATATGTTAGAATCTTTTCTTATCCCTATTATGTTTAAATAACTCACTGGAAAATAATCTAGTGAATGGCATCATGAGATTTTATTTCATTAAGTAGGATATGGGAAAAAGATATGGAAAAAGAAAATAAAAAATAAAACCAAGGGACACCGATAGACAATAACATAAGACAAATAAAAAATTAAATCAACCAAGAAATAGAAATAGAATAAGAGAATAACTAGAAATAAAACTTAGCTAAAGTAGCACACAAATGTAATAAAATGTTCGTATATCGAATTGCTCATTTACTTTGAGTTAGTTTGTCATACACCTAGGCACTCTCACTTAAGTTGATTTAGAGGTTATAGATAGAAGAACATCTTTTAGGATACAAGATGTTTGGCAAAGAGGGATCTACTCAAGAAGTAACTTTGTGGCATACTAAAGCTAGTATGGGGATCCCATGAAATACGAAGATGATTGCAACCCACGTATTGAGTAAAGCATCCAAAGGTGATCTTTCTTTAAGAGACGTTGTCGGCACGAAAGCAGCGGTCGGTGGATCAAGCCAACCGCCCAAAATACGGCGCACGCCGGGTGCAGGGAGCAAACTCAGGTAATGGATGGACTCAAATAGTAAAGTTCTTTTCAGCAAAAGATGAGTTTAAAATCAAAACCTTGTTATTTATTTTAGAACCCTTCAATGAGAATATCCCATCATCATTCATTGTTGATTCTCATAGCAATTATTCGAGCTCCATTATCAATTAGGCAGCCTATTCAAAGTATTTCTCTATGAAGCAAATATGAAGCAAGAATTGACACGCAGCTTCTTATGTATCACACATAACAAAGCATAGACCTCTTTGCAATAATTTCTATCAATAACTCGAAGGATGTAGCTTAATCATACTAAGCCAAAACAACAGAAATAAAAAACAATCAAACATAAATTAGAAATCATCAAGTACTATCTTCATAGTTTGAAAGTAGGACAATTATGTGCATTAGAATTCATATTATTCAGCATCATGCTCCAATCTTAACAATAAAAGAAGCTACAATATCTTTTAAGTATGAAATGGAAAAAAGTATCTCAATCGATTTCTCGTTTGAAAAAGGAATTCAGTAAAGTATGTCTTTTGTGTCTTTTGTGTTTTTTGCGTCACGAGATTTCCATGAATTTTTGCAAGTAAACTAAGAAAGGAAGGGAAAAGAAAACGGTTATCAAATGAAAAACGATTAATACATCATCCTTGATATGTGAAGACTATGAAACCGAGTTTCAATGTTCAAGTTTCATAAGAGGTGGAGGAAAAACTCATGACACAATTTCTACTAATGTCTAGACATCCTCTTCATAGTCTAAGAGAGTTCAAACATAAAACTTGATTGAATAACAAAAGTGTGCACATTTCAAGACCTTTAAGTCAAATGAAGTTCAACCATGTGTGTCTAGCGGCTTCAAATGAAATACAAGAACTTTAGGATGAGAGTACCTTAAGCAGATTTAGCTAATTCACGTGCCAATACTTCATCAAGATCATATGGAGAGATCAAGCACGATGAGCAAGGATTTTCCTTACTATGGAAGTCCTTCATTTAAAAAAAAAATCTCATATGGAAATTAAAGAGATTATATGCTCATTCATGCACATCAAAAGCTTTTCAAATGCAATTAATTTAACGTGCAAATGCAAAGGTGGATTAGATCTTGTTTAGGATCAAAATCAAGATGCTTATGCATCTTCCTCCTCAAATATCTCAATCATACATCATACAAACAACAATTTTACCCTAGCCAAAGCTAATTAAAATGGAAATTTTCAAAACAAGGCATAATCGTGAGGTTAGACCTTTGAATGAGCTTGGATTCCCATGTATGCACAACTTTCTCTTCTAAGTACTTAATCAACAAATATGTTTGGATTTCTTTTGCCTATAAATATCAAAACTTATTGCAAATGACCAATCGAAACCAACTTTGGGAGGAAATAAGGTATCAATATTTTATCATACTCTTGGATCTAATGCGTCATAGCCAAGGTTAATCAAATGCAAAAAATAGAGTGCTATATCAAATTATTCAAGTTTTAAAGAAAACAACATTTCGGATGAGAGTAAATCAATCTCTCTATGAAGTCATTCTAATCCAAGTTTATGAAATTATTTGAATAAATCCAAACCTGCAAGTAGCAATTATAAACAATTTCTGTAAAGATTAGATAAATGCTTATATAAAACAAAATAGTTGCACAAATAATTGATTTCATAGGAACCATTTCATATAATATTTGAATTGATATCAAGCTCATTCAACATGCTGATTATCACCAAGATTACTCCTCGAGATTGTTCGTTGTTATTAGATCAAAATCATGGGTTTTCATGCAAGAATAATACTTTCAAGAAAAAACTATACTCTTCTCCGTGTAACGTTACAGAAATAGATCTCAGTTTTTGGTTTTCTGTATTATTCTTAAGTCATTGTCTGTATTACTAGCTCCAGCTTTGAATCCAATCGCAACAAATTTAAGCACGTACCTTGAACTGTCCTCAGTATGTATCTATCTTTCAATTCAATCGTAATTTTTGCGCACAACAAAATCATGAATTTATCATAAGTCAAATTATAAACTATGAATATCTATCAACATCACAAACATCGTGTATGGTAAGGGCAGAAATTTATAATTTCTTTTGTCTTAATGATTGATGCGGTCCACAACATTTACATCAGATGCAAGTGCCATTCAAATATCCATGCATTACTTCATAGAAGATAGAGCTTCGCAAGGATTTTGAGCCTAGGAAATTGTGCTTTAGCAAAAGTTAAATAGTGGACAAGCAAACATCATGATCAAATGAAAACACTTCTATTGATACGTCTACCCAAAATCTGCTGGTGATAGAGAAAGAAGTGAGCGAAGGAAACGAGAGCACAGTCATACTCTGATTGCAACACCAAAAACTTTGATCAAAAGTTCAAGAACTCGACATATCGGAATTTTAATGGAGAAATTCAACTACTTTTTCCTTTTCTATATTGTCAAACAAAACCATTTTTATATATTGCTTGGTAAAATCACTTTGCCATACCTTACTACAGAGTCCTACGTCAAGAAGACTATACCAGAACGCTATGTAAATCAAGATTTGATTGTACAACTAGATATACCTGCAAAGATGCACAAGTAATCGATCGTTGTAGTTGTGGTTCATCATCAGCTTATCGCGCGTAGTGTCAAAAACGATGTCTGAAGAAATTTGTCGAGCTAATCGATGTCTGAAGACCCGCAGTAGATCATGTTTTGCCAGATTTATAGCATATAGTGGCGTCCTCTTCAGATGATTATCTCGCATGGAAAACGAACAGAGAGAGCCCTCTGTTAGAACATTGCTGCTAGAAATTTTTGTGAAATTGGCCTTCGTGCACGAGAGATCAGATGTGATTCTTCCCCCTTCTATGATCAGCGTGGGTCCTCCTCACAGATTGATAATCCGTCAAATAAGCCAGATGGAAAATGTTAAGAGTTGGCCTTTGTCCTCTTTGCGCAGTGCCTCCCCTTTCTGATATCTCTTTCCTCTCCTTTCTTCCCAATGAATCTCTTCCTATTCTCGTCTTCTCCAAATGGTCTGCAGAAGAGCATTAGCCCCCCCCAAAAAAACTCTTACGATCACACATATATAGATATATTTTATTTTACACGTATCAGTTAGTTACTAGTTAGTTTAACTAGTTAACTAGGTAGATTTCATGCATACTAACATTAACTAACACACACATTTAGTTAACTAATACACATAACTTAACTTCTACACACGTTTAAATTAATTCATTATTAAAAATTATTTTCATTATTTATTAAACCAAATCACTTTTTATAAATCGAACATATATTACTTAATCTTTTACATGTATATCTATTTATATAATAAATATTTATCTATTTACTTATATATATAATAAACGTATATATACTACATTTATATATATATATATATATATATATATATATATATATATATATATATATATATATATATATATATATATATATATATATATATATATATATATATATATATATATATATATTAATCTATATAATTTTAATGTTCTTAAATCATGTATAAGCTCATTAGGGTAAGTGTACATGAAGATGCACATTAAAAGCTTGCATAACATGGATTTAATCATATGGTGCACATTTATTAAACCTTATAAATTTAATCACATAGGCACATCTTCAATCATATCAAAATATATACACATATATGTTTAGTTGAATTCACATACGTCATAGAACTCCATATATATATTCATAGGCACATAATTATCTTTATATAATTATGGATATACATAAATCACTTAGAAATGAACATAAAAAGTGCAGATTCCAAGTAAGTGTTCAATTAATCATCCAATCTCTATTCAGAACATATTTTTCTCTTTTTCCAGCAGGTACCCAAGAGAAGAGTTTAGTCAAATTAAATCAAAGTATTAAAAAAAAATATGAGAGAGATATATCTTTAAAGCAACTCTAAAGCAAAATATTTTTATTTCCCCATATGACAAATCAAGTGAGGAAATCCTTCTGACATCTGCCCCCACCAAACCTGCACATCGCCCTTGATGGGCCAACCTGCAGATCAATAGGAAAGCAGTATCAAATTCTTTTGAAAAATATTTCATGACTCGAATGCAATTAGTCTATAAAAAAATGCTTCTATCATTAGTACATCTTCAAATAGCAAAGAAAACTTATAAAATTATGTAAACTTGAATTTCAACCTTTTCGTTCAATGCATGAATTGGAAACAGGTTTTAGAAGGAAACTATAGAAGTCATTCAAATAGTATTCGTACTAACTCTTCTATTAACTCTGTTCATAAGTAAAGCATATGTTATATAGTCCTTCTATCTTCATCCCCTAGCCACTTACCATTAAGATACAAAAAACTAATTCCCCTCTAGCATACATCCGCCTTATATAGCCCGCTTTTGAATTCAAAAGTGATTTCAAGACCACAATTGATTCATTGAAATGATTTGATTTTTCTTTCATCTCTTTTTTTTTATCATAATTTTTCTTTTTGTAATTTTTCCTCTTTTCATATACAGCAACCATTAATGTACTGCTTTTAATTTTTCTTCGTAACTTTTTTGATGAAGGGGAAAGGCTTAACCCCTAATCAGAGCAAAGGATCTAGAGGTAAGCTAAAGCGGAAACTAGGATCTCTTTAGTAAAATGGGTCAGATTTAAGGAAGCTAACCTATATAAAACAAGCCTACTTCTACTAGGCGTTGCAAGTCAAGGGTTCCGTCAACTATTCATATGATAGCCATAGGTCTCTAATCCCTATCTTCTCTTCATACACGTTCCTACTTCAGTGTAAATTCTACTTTTCATAATTTTAAGAAGTTTCTTAACCTATCTCAAGAATGTACATATCTAATTATGATAATGCATGAACTTTCATAATAAATTAAAACATAAATTAGGTTTAGAACTTTTTCACCTCATCTATATTGACTCCATCTTCAGTTCTCTTTAAGTTCATCAGAACTTTTGGCATAAAATCTTCAATTACGTTGATCGATTCATCTTCAGGACCTGTAAGCACTCATAAAGTAGAAACTACAAAACAAGTAATCTTCATCATCATTTATCTTGCAAATATAAATTCATATATTCTATCAGATTCATCTTCATTATGTCACAAATTTCATCATAAGAAGTCATAGTGGGTAATTCATAAACAAAATTCATAAATTCATAAATTCATAAATTCATAAATTTCACATTAGCTTTTTCAACCTTTGAAACAAAGTTCATAAATTTCAGAAAAAAGCATAATGTTCATAGTATAATATAACCATCATATTTGTTGTAAACAAAATCATTTTATTCAAAATATTCATCATTTCATTATAACAATGTTCTTCATAGTTGTTCATCATAATAGATTTCTTCCTATTTGTGAAAGAAAGAAAATCATAAGTTCATCAAAGCATAATGTAAACTTTATTATAAGCTAACTTTTCCAAGCATACAGACTTCATAAAACAAAGCAATTTAGGTATATGTTTCTCAACTTTAGGAAAACAGCATATATACAGCAAGCAATAACAATAATTTGAAAAGTTATATCTTCAATAAACAATTCCATCACAATAAAACTATTCTCTAAAATTCTTTTCGTTTTTCTTAACTTTAGATGAGGTTTTGATATTATTTTCAATCTTCCATAAGGTTTCTTGTATCCATTTTCCCATATTCTTGTCATGTTCTAATTGAATTTGAAGATTTTCATCTTCAGATGTTTGTACTATTCTTTCATCATTTTTATTTTGGTCACATTTATTGTCATTTTCTATGACTTCAGGTTCTGTTTTAACCGCATGTATGTCTTTATTTTGCATCAATTGATTGTTCATTTTCATCATCTTTTATCCTTACATCTTCTTCTTTCTTAATCTTTTTCAATATATCTTGATCCTTAGATGTAGTTTGAATATCAATGTTACTCATAGTTTTAGGTTTAAGAAAGGTTTGATCATTGTTCAAGCATTCACATTTAGTCACAATCTTGGTGTTCATAGAATGTAATTGACATACATTGCTTTTCTCATTATGACTCCTAGGTTTCCATTGTTTTTGAAGTTTGGTTTTAGGACTCAATTTTGTTTGATCAAAATAGTCTATCATCCCCCCTCTACCTAAGTTTATTCTCAAAGGTAATTGTGTTTGATAATCACATATTTTCTATTCACTTTCTAGTACCAATTGTTGGTTACATGCTTTCTCATAGGCCATACAATTCCCATAAGTATGACCTAGTTGGTCACACCAAAAACATCTTACAGTTCTCTTAGGTCTTTGATATAAAGGCTTAGGAACGACTCTTCTATGATCGGGTAAAGATTTTTGGTCAATAGAATATATAGATCTACTTTGAACTTCTACATGATATTTATCTTTGCATTCACATATAGCACTTTCTTGTATTTGATTGTTTAACCTTTCAATGTTATCTTTTAAACTTGCAATGTCATGACCAATAGTTTCGAATGATGAAATTTCTTTTACATGATCTGCTAATGGTTCCATATTTTCATTTAAATTTGACAGTTCATACTGAAGAATTCCTTCTAAGTTCCTAAACTCGTGATCAAATTGAGTATCTATTGACTTAAGAATTGCATTGAAATCAGATACTACTGTAGTTAAGATTGAAAAAAAAGAGTTTAAGGACTCAAACTTAGAATTAAGCTTCAAATCTATAGAGGAAACTAATCATGATTCCATATCATGCAGAAGGTTCTCTACATTAGATTTCATTTTCGTTTAACTATGTGAAAACCACGAAAATTCAAATATAAATACTTGGAATTTGGTTCCGTTCGGATGTACCTGAGTCGCAATGCCGATTTGTTTCACGTCGGATTCACCAAGTTGTTGGCTCATTCAACATGCTGATTATCATCAAGATTCCTGCTCGAGATTGTTCGTTGTTATTAGATCAAAATCATGGGTTTTCATGCAAGAATAATTCTTTCAAGAAAAAACTATACTCTTCTCTGTGTAACGTTACAGAAATAGATCTCAGTTTTTGGTTTTCTGTATTATTCTTAAGTCATTGTCTGTATTACTAGCTTCAGCTTTGAATCCAATTGCAACAAATTTGAGCACGTACCTTGAACTGTCCTTAGTATGTATCTGTCTTTCAATTCAATCGTAATTTTTTGCGCACAACAAAATCATGAATTTATCATAAGTCAACTTATAAACTATGAATATCTATCAACATCACAAACATCGTGTATGGTAAGGGCAGAATTATATAATTTTGTTTGTCTTAATGATTGATGCGGTCCACAACATTTACATCAGATGCAAGTGCCATTCAAATGTTCATGCATTACTTCACAAAAGATAGAGCTTAGCAAGGATTTTGAGCCTAGGAAATTGTGCTTTAGCAAAAGTTAAATAGTGGACAAGCAAACATCGTGATCAAATGAAAACACTTCTATTGATACGTCTACCCAAAATCTGCTGGTGATAGAGAAAGAAGTGAGTGAAGGAAACGAGAGCAGAGTCATACTCTGATTGCAACACCAAAAACTTTGATCAGAAGTTCAAGAACTCGACATATCGGAGTTTTAATGGAGAAATTCAACTACTTTTTCCTTTTCTATATTGTCAAACAAAACCATTTTTATATATTGCTTGGTAAAATCACTTTGCCATACCTTACTACAGAGTCATACGTCAAGAAGACTATACCAGAACGCTATGTAAATCAAGATTTGATTGTACAACTATATATACCTGCAAAGATGCACAAGTAATCGATCGTTGTAGTTGTGGTTCATCAGCAGCTTATCGCGCATAGTGTCAAAAACGTCATCAGTAGATTTATACAGAGTCAGGGATCTTTTCTTGAGATGAACAAATTTGTCGAGCTAATCGATGTCTGAAGACCCGCAGTAGATCATGTTTTGCCAGATTTATAGCATATAGTGGCGTCCTCTTCAGATGATTATCTCGCATGGGAAACGAAGAGAGAGAGCCCTCTGTTAGAACATTGCTGCTAAAAATGTTTGTGAAATTGGCCTTCGTGCACGAGAGATCAGATGTGATTCTTCCCCCTTCTATGATCAGCGTGGGTCCTCCTCACAGATTGATAATCCGTCAAATAAGCCAGATGGAAAATGTTAAGAGTTGGCCTTTGTCCTCTTTGCGCAGTGCCTCCCATTTTTGATATCTCTTTCCTCTCCTTTCTTCCCAATGAATCTCTTCCTATTCTCGTCTTCTCTGAATGGTCTGCAGAAGAGCATTAGCCCCCCCCAAAAAACTCTTACGATCACACATATATAGATATATTTTAGTTTACACGTATCAGTTAGTTACTAGTTAGTTTAACTAGTTAACTAGGTAGATTTCATGCATACTAACATTAACTAACACACACATTTAGTTAACTAATACACATAACTTAACTTCTACACACGTTTAAATTAATTCATTATTAAAAATTATTTTCATTATTTATTAAACCAAATCACTTTTTATAAATCGAAGATATATTACTTAATCGTTTACATGTATATCTATTTATATAATAAATATTTATCTATTTACTTATATATATAATAAACGTATATATACTACATTTATATATATATATATATGTATATATATATATATATATATATATATATATATATATATATATATATATATATATATATATATATATATATATATATATATATATATATATATATATTTAATGTTCTTAAATCATGTATAAGCTCATTAGGGTAAGTGTACATGAAGATGCACATTAAAAGCTTGCATAACATGGATTTAATCATATGGTGCACGTTTATTAAACCTTATAAATTTAATCACATAGGCATATCTTCAATCATATCAACATATATACACATATATGCTTACATAAGGAAAGCCAAACAAATCTTAGGTTTAGTTGAATTCACATACGTCATAGAACTCCATATATATATTCATAGGCACATAATTATCTTTATATAATTATGGATATACATAAATCACTTAGAAATGAACATAAAAAGTGAAGATTCCAAGTAAGTGTTCAATTAATCATCCAATCTCTATTTAGAACATATTTTTCTCTTTTTCTGCAGGTACCCAAGAGAAGAGTTTAGTCAAATTAAATCAAAGTATTAAAAAAAAATATGAGAGAGATATATCTTTAAAGCAACTCTAAAGCAAAATATTTTTATTTCCCCATATGACAAATCAAGTGAGGAAATCCTTCTGACATCTGCCCCCACCAAACTTGCACATCGCCCTTGATGGGCCAACCTTCAGATCAATAAGAAAGCAGTATCAAATTCTTTTGAAAAATATTTCATGACTCGAATGCAATTAGTCTATAAAAAAATGCTTCTATCATTAGTACATCTTCAAATAGCAAAGAAAACTTATAAAATTATGTAAACTTGAATTTCAACCTTTTCGTTCAATGCATGAATTGGAAACAGGTTTTAGAAGGAAACTATAGAAGTCATTCAAATAGTGTTCGTACTAACTCTTCTATTAACTCTGTTCATAAGTAAAGCATATGTTATATAGTCCTTCTATCCTCATCTCCTAGCCACTTACCATTAAGATACAAAAAACTAATTCCCCTCTAGCATACATCCGCCTTATATAGCCCGCTTTTGAATTCAAAAGTGATTTCAAGACCACAATTGATTCATTGAAATGATTTGATTTTTCTTTCATCTCTTTTTTTTTTATCATAATTTTTCTTTTTGTCATTTTTCCTCTTTTCATATACAGCAACCATTAATGTACTGCTTTCAATTTTTCTTCGTAACTTTTTTGATGAAGGGGAAAGGCTTAACCCCTAATCAGAGCAAAGGATCTAGAGCTAAGCTAAAGCGGAAACTAGGATCTCTTTAGTAAAATGGGTCAGATTTAAGGAAGCTTACCTATATAAAACAAGCCTACTTCTACTAGGAGTTGCAATTAAGGGTTCCGTCAACTATTCATATGACAGCCATAGGTCTCTAATCCCTATCTTCTCTTCATACACGTTCCTACTTCAGTGTAAATTCTACTTTTCATAATTTTAAGAAGTTTCTTAACCTATCTCAAGAATGTACATATCTAATTATGATAATGCATGAACTTTCATAATAAATCAAAACATAAATTAGGTTTAGAACTTTTTCACCTGATGTATATTCACTCCATCTTCAGTTCTCTTTAAGTTCATCAGAACTTTTGGCATAAAATCTTCAATTACGTTGATCAAATCATCTTGAGGACCTATAAGCACTCATAAAGTAGAAACTACAAAACAAGTAATCTTCATCATCATTTATCTTGCAAATATAAATTCATATATTCTATCAGATTCATCTTCATTATGTCACAAATTTCATCATAAGAAGTCATAGTGGGTAATTCATAAACAAAATTCATAAATTCATAAATTTCACATTAGCTTTTTCAACCTTTGAAACAAAGTTCATAAATTTCAGAAAAAATCATAATGTTCATAGTATAATATAACCATCATATTTGTTGTAAACAAAATCATTTTATTCAAAATATTCATCATTTCATTATAACAATGTTCTTCATAGTTGTTCATCATAATAGATTTCTTCCTATTTGTGAAAGAAAGAAAATCATAAGTTCATCAAAGCATAATGTAAACTTTATCATAAGCTAACTTTTCCAAGCATACAAACTTCATAAAACAAAGCAATTTAGGTATATGTTTCTCAACTTTAGGAAAACAACATATATACAGCAAGCAATAACATTAATTTGAAAAGTTATATCTTCAATAAACAATTCCATCACATTAAAACTATTCTCTAAAATTCTTCTCCTTTTTCTTAACTTTAGATGAGGTTTTGATATTATTTTCAATCTTCCATAAGGTTTCTTGTATCCATTTTCCCATATTCTTGTCATGTTCTAATTGAATTTGAAGATTTTCATCTTCAGATGTTTGTACTATTCTTTCATCATTTTTATTTTGGTCACATTTATTGTCATTTTCTATGACTTTAGGTTCTGTTTTAACCGCATGTATGTCTTTATTTCCATCAATTGATTGTTCATTTTCATAATCTTTTATCCTTACATCTTCTTCTTTCTTAATCTTTTTCAATATATCTTGATCCTTAGATGTAGTTTGAATATCAATGTTACTCATAGTTTTAGGTTTAAGAAGGGTTTGATCATTGTTCAAGCATTCACATTTAGTCACAATCTTGGTGTTCATAGAATGTAATTGACATACATTGCTTTTCTCATTATGACTCCTAGGTTTCCATTGTTTTTGAAGTTTTGTTTTAGGACTCAATTTTGTTTGATCAAAATAGTCTATCATCCCCCCTCTACCTAAGTTTAATCTCAAAGGTAATTGTGTTTGATAATCACATATTTTTTGTTCACTTTCTAGTACCAATTGTTGGCTACATGCTTTCTCATAGGCCATACAATTCCCATAAGTATGACCTAGTTGGTCACACCAGAAACATCTTACAGTTCTCTTAGGTCTTTGATATAAAGGCTTAGGAACGACTCTTCTATGATCGGGTAAAGATTTTTGGTCAATAGAATATATAGATCTACTTTGAACTTCTACATGATATTTATCTTTGCATTCACATATAGCACTTTCTTGTATTTGATTGTTTAACCTTTCAATGTTATCTTTTAAACTTGCAATGTCATGACCAATAGTTTTGAATGATGAAATTTCTTTTACATGATCTGCTAATGTTTCCATATTTTCATTTAAATTTGACAGTTCATAATGAAGAATTCCTTCTAAGTTCCTAAACTCGTGATCAAATTGAGTATCTATTGACTTAAGAATTGCATTGAAATCAGATACTACTGTAGTTAAGATTGAAAAAAACGAGTTTAAGGACTCAAACTTAGAATTAAGCTTCAAATCTATAGAGGAAATTAATCCTGATTCCATATCATGCAGAAGGTTCTCTACATTATATTTCATTTTCGTTTAACTATGTGCAAACCACGAAAATTCAAATATAAATACTTGGAATTTGGTTCCGTTCGGATGAACCTGAGTCGCAATGCCAATTTGTTTCACGTCGGATTCACCAAGTTGTCGGCGCGAAAGCAGCGGTCGGTAAATAAAGCCAACCGCCGAAAATACGGCGCATGCCGGGTGCAGGGAGCAAACTCAGGTAATGTATGTACTCAAAGAGTAAAGTTCTTTTCAGCAAAAGATCAGTTTAAAATCAAAACCTTGTTATTTATTTTAGACCCCTTCAATGAGAATATCCCATCATCATTCATTGTTGATTCTCATAGCAATCATTCCAGCTCCATTATCAATTAGGCAGCCTATTCAAAGTATTCCTCTATGAAGCAAATATGAAGCAAGAATTGGCACGCAGCTTCTTATGTATCACACATAACAAAGTACAGACCTCTTTGCAATAATTTCTATCAATAACTTGAAGGATGTAGCTTAATCATACTAAGCCAAAACAACACAAATAAAAAGCAATTAAACATAAATTGGAAATCATCAAGTACTATCTTCATAGTTTGAAAGTAGGACAATTATGTGCATTAGAATTCATATTATACAGCATCATGCTTCAATCTTAACAATAAAAGAAGCTGCAATATCTTTTAAGTATGAAATGGAAAAAAGTATCTCAATCGATTTGTCGTTTGAAAAAGGAATTCAATAAAGTATGTCTTTTGTGTTTTTTGCGTCACCAGATTTCCATGAATTTATGCAAGTAAACTAAGAAAGGAAGGGAAAAGAAAACGGTTATCAAATGAAAAATGATTAATACATCATCCTTGATATGTGAAGACTATGAAACCAAGTTTCAACGTTCAAGTTTCATAAGAGGTGGAGGAAAAACTCATGACACAATTTCTACTAATGTCTAGACATCCTCTTCATAGTCTAAGAGAGTTCAAACATAAAACTTGATTGAATAACAAAAGTGTGCACATTTCAAGACCTTTAAGTCAAATGAAGTTCAACCATGTGTGACTAGCGGCTTCAAATGAAATACAAGAACTTTAGGATGAGAGTACCTTAAGCAGATTTAGCTAATTCACGTGCCAATAGTTCATCAAGATTATATGGAGAGATCAAGCACGATGAGCAAGGATTTTCCTTACTATGGAAGTCCTTCATTTAAAAAAAAAAATCTCATATGGAAATTAAAGAGCTTATATGCTCATTCATGCACATCAAAAGCTTTTCAAATGCAATTAATTTAACGTGCAAATGCAAAGGTGGATTAGATCTTGTTTAGGATCAAAATCAAGATGTTTATGCATCTTCCTCCTCAAATATCTCAATCATATGTCATACAAACAACAATTTTACCCTAGCCAAAGCTAATTAAAATGGAAATTTTCAAAACAAGGCACAATCGTGAGCTTAGACCTTTGAATGAGCTTGAATTCCCATGTATGCACAACTTTCTCTTCTAAGTACTTAATCAACAAATATGTTTGGATCTCTTTTGCCCATAAATGTCAAAACTTATTGCAAATGACCAATCGAAACCAACTTTGGGAGGAAGTAAGGTATCAATATTTTATCATACTCTTGGATCTAATGCGTCATAGCCAAGGTTAATCAAATGCAAAGAATAGAGTGCTATATCAAATTATTCAAGTTTTAAAGAAAACAACATTTCGGATGAGAGTAAAGCAATCTCTATATGAAGTCATTCTAATCCAAGTTTATGAAATTATTTGAATAAATCCAAACCTGCAAGTAGCAATTATAAACAATTTCTGTAAACATTAGATAAATGCTTATATAAAACGAAATAGTAGCACAAATAATTGATTTCATAGGAACCATTTCATATAATATTTGAACTGATATCAAGCTCATTCAACATGTTGATCATCACCAAGATTCCTCCTCGAGATTGTTCGCTGTTATTAGATCAAAATCATGGGTTTTCATGCAAGAATAATTCTTTCAAGAAGAAACTATACTCATCTCCGTGTAACGTTACAGAAATAGATCTCAGTTTTTGGTTTTCTGTATTATTCTTAAGTCATTGTCTGTATTACTAGCTCCAGCTTTGAATCCAATCGCAACAAATTTGAGCACGTACCTTGAACTGTCCTCAGTATGTATCTGTCTTTCAATTCAATCGTAATTTTTGCGCATAACAAAATCATGAATTTATCATAAGTCAACTTATAAACTATGAATATCTATCAACATCACAAACATCGTGTATGGTAAGGGCAGAAATTTATAATTTTGTTTGTCTTAATGATTGATGCGGTCCACAACATTTACATCAGATGCAAGTGCCATTCAAATGTTCATGCATTACTTCACAAAAGATAGAGCTTCCCAAGGATTTTGAGCCTAGGAAATTGTGCTTTAGCAAAAGTTAAATAGTGGACAAGCAAACATCATGATCAAATGAAAACACTTCTATTGATACGTCTACATTTAGGTGTTCATGAAGATGCACATTTAAAGCTTGCACAACATGGATTTATTCATATGGTGCACATTTATTAAACCTTATAAATTTAATCACATAGGCACATCTTCAATCATATCAACATATATACACATATATGCTTACATAAGGAAAGCCAAACAAATCTTGGGTTTAGTTGAATTCACATACGTCATAGAACTCCATATATATACTCATAGGCACATAATTATCTTTATATAATTATGGATATACATAAATCACTTAGAAATGAACATAAAAAGTGAATATTCCAAGTAAGTGTTCAATTAATCATCCAATCTCTATTCAGAACATATTTTCCTCTTTTTCTTGTAGGTATCCAAGAGAAGAGTTTAGTCAGATTAATTCAAAGTATTAAAAAAAATATGAGAGAGATATATCTTTAAAGCAACTCTAAAGCAAAATATTTTTATTTCCCCATATGACAAATCAAGTGAGGAAATCCTTCCGACAACGTAGAACTAAAACATAGGATTTTGTATTCCAAGTATGTAATCGAGAGCCCCATGCAAAGTCCCATACACATTGGCGTTATTAACAATAAGATGGATTTGAAACAACAATAACATGGATTTGAAATGTACTATCATGAGGCCGTTCTTTGGTGTGTCCAGGGTGGATAGAAAAAAACAAATAACCACCCAATATATGAGGATCAAGTGCTTTGGTTTCTTAATTGAAAAGACATTTAGCCTGTTACACCTCATAGTACACATAAAATACGTACATATGTAGTAGACATAAAGTATTGACTAGGTCTGTTACACCTCACAGTAGGCATAAATTGACAAGACATTTAGTTTGTTACACCTCAGAGTAGGCATAACGTATGTCACATGCACCACACAAAAGTATTTAAGGCCTATTCAGGAAATTTGGAAATTATTCAAGTCCCATTTATGTTAATTACTATGTTAACTTCTTAAGTTTGAGCCCAAACTTGATACCTCATTTATAATACAATTATCCTTAATATTAATATATTAATTTAATATACCCCAATCAAGAGATAATGACATGTTTTAGTGTATTAAGAAGTTGAAAAGTAAAACATTGGGACAAAAATAATTGTCGAAAAATCTATGTAATTCTCATTTTTCCTGAATAGGCCTTAGTTGCACTTCCAAACTCTTACATGTAATGGTTGGTGTTTACGCTTATAAAGGTGTTATAGGTATGTAGTGTATGTAGGACATCTCATACGTGTTTCTATGTGCACACATCCATACAAATTCATATAGAGATAGACACATACATGCATACGTTACACACACATATACATACATACATAATCATACACACACACACATACACATACATATATATATATATATATATATATATATATATATATATATATATATATATATATATATATATATATATATATATATATATATAGAGAGAGAGAGAGAGAGAGAGAGAGAGAGTGAGAGAGAGAGAGACTCATATATCTATACATATGTTAGTGTCTTTGCGTATCCCTATTATGCTTGGATAGATCACTTAAAAATAAACACGTATTATGTTTGGAAAATAATATCGTGAATCATATGATGATATATTATTGCATGAAATAGGATATGGGAAAAGAGATCTGGAAAAAAAAGTAACTTCATGGCATAATAAAGCTAATATTGGATCCCATGAAATACAAAAGATGGTTGAAACCAGGACTTTGAGTAAATCATTCCAAAGGTGATACTTCTTTAAGAGAACTAGAATTGCAAGATAGGAGTGTCATGGATTGAAGTGTCATAGTTTGAGATTATAGTCAAACACCATCAAATGTCATGGTTTGAGATTAATGGCTTTGGTCTCATAACTGATATTTAAGCTTCCTAGATAAATGGACAAGACATTTAGTCTGCTACACCTCAAAGTACACATAAATTATGTACACATTTAATTAAAGAACTCTTACATGTGACAGTGTAAGGCCTATTCATGAAATTTGGGAATTATTCAAGTCCCATTTATAATACAAGTGATGGTATTAACTTATAATTTCTATGTTATATTCTTCTTACAAGGATCAGGTCATGAATACATCTTCTTTTTGTTAAAATGTTTTAAGTTTTCAATAGACAAAACATAATATTAGTTGATGAGCTTATTTAAAAAAACACCTAGGAGAATATGAATACACAAAGAAAAGCATTCATACTTGAATTTTTCTAAAATATGAAGTTTGTTATTATCCAATTCAATAATAATAGGTCAATTATACATTATTTGATATATCAATCAATGCTCATAAAACCAATGTCCCAAAATATGATGTTCTAAAAATTAATAAATTGATTTAAATTTAATTGTATAACAAATCTATCCTAATATGAATTTAGAGCTTACAATTTGATATAAACAATAAATATATTCAATTTGGTCCCAGGTCGCTTGTTCGGGTGGTTGGGCCTCTCGCCTCTTGAGGCTAGGGTGAGGATTCAACCCCTATCAGCACATGTAAGGGACATGTTTAACATGGAAAGTTGTATCCTGTTGCTGATGTGCCACCGTTTGTCCTTCTTCGCGATAGTTGTGATCGCAATTTAACCCAGCTATGTAAACCCCTATTCTTGTGGGATAAGGTGGGTCCCATGGATACTATGCCCTTCCTTATACATTTGCAATTTCAAAGTTAAAGCCCGAAGGAGTAGGCCTCGGCTGAACCTCCATTTAAAAAAAAAGCAACCACATGAATTTAGATCTAATTTAACAATACTTAATAATATGCAATCTGACATACTAATAATTGTTCATTTAGGTGAATGATATGAAAATTATGTCAATATTATGTTGTTGAAAAACATGAAAACATTGTTTCATATAATTTTAAAACAAATCTATCATACTAATTTAGAGCTTTGAAAAACAATTAAATTCAATAATAACTCAAATATATGAAATTTAGGCTACCAATAAATTTTCACTTGGTTGAAAAGTCCCAAAAAAATGTGGTGTTTAAAAAAACCAATAAAATACGTGATGTTCAAATATTTTAAAGTCATTGATATCGTTCTTAATATATTGTTCAAGTACATAATATGTTTCTCTATCACAAGGTCTCTGATCTACAATTGTATTTCATGTATAAGAACGTTTGTTCTTTGAGCAAATCCATCCATAAAGCCAAGGAATCATTTTTTTGGATAAAAAGTTTTCCAACTCCTTCGATGATTGCCTCCACAGCTTTGGTAGAATTACGTAAGTGCCTTTCATATTCCAAATCACATGATATAATGTATCATAAAAAGTAATGGTATTATTTCCATCCAAATCTAGAAAAATTTTCCAAATTGTGTCCAAGTTTTTATGATGCACAAACTTATATATGATACGGATATCAGTTTTTTGGAATGCACCCTGACTTGCTATAATATCAAATCTTTGATGGTGTTTTGGAAAACATAGTGCAAGTGTTCTTTGAGCTATTAACACTCTTTCTGTGGTCCAAATCCACACTTCAAAAAGATCCATACAAAAATCCAAGAAATATAATGCATCCTTGCGAACATAATGTGCAATTCTTGTGTTCTCTTCAATAAAATTGATATGGTTTTGCAAAGATTCAATTAATAGATCACCCCTTTTCTTATCAGTTTTCTTGAGCAAAATGCCATTCATTTCGAGTATCAATACCCTTCTTTCATCTCTTAGGAATGAAGAAAAATCTTGCTTTTTTGATGAAGATTCATATATGTGTGAAGACTAGCAAGACATCAATGCCAACCTTGTGTTTTCTTTGTAGTTTATATGCAAATCAGCATTTTGTGTTGCAAAAAAAAAAAATTGAAGTTAATTAGATTTATATAAAAATCAAATTAAAGTGTTTTACATTCTATATTACTTCATAATTACTGTAATTAAAGATATGTTTAATAAAGCCATTATCATTTCTCTCAATATTCAAAACTTATAGTGAATTAAAATCGATAATACATAAGAAAATATAAGACATTTTATTTAAATGCATGATTTTATATTCATGGGGATTCCAATTTCCTTTTATAGTTTTTCTTATAATCAATATAATCAAAAGTAGAGTAAGCCCAGAAAAAACTTCATATATATATATATATATATATATATATATATATATATATATATATATATATATATATATATATATATATATATATATATATATATATATATATATATATATATATATATATATATATATATATATATATATATATATATATATGTATATGATGCATTTAAAATATATTGCATGAGCTAAATGCATGATATTATATTCCAATAATAATAAAGTGTAATATAAAAAATATATAAAGAAAATATGAACAATGAAATACTGACAAGGAAGTATAATCCAATAACAAGGAAAATTCACAAACTAACCTTCCACTTCATTAGGAGCTCTCTACATGTTTTTTAATTATCTACTTTTTATGAATATTAGTTTATTTGTGAAGAAAAACAATCTTTCATGAAACAAGAAAACTAACATTAAAAAAATAGGTTATCTTTAAACCAATCAAAAGATCTCGAGATAAATTTAATAATCGACCTTGCCATCAATGTTTTTCTTTATCCTACAAAAAAAAATTATAAATATTTGATTGTAGATATAAAAAAAACATAAATATTGTATGAAGAATTTCTTTACCTATTAAATTAAAGTATGCCTTTTGTAACCTTTGTATGTATGCTTTTGCTGCAACTCCACTTATGAAACAACTTTGTCGATAGCCCAACCTTGTAGCATACACTATTGCATGATTTTCTCTCATGCTTTTATTTTGTAGCACATTTGTAATAATTTTAGCTGCTCTTTGTTTAAAAGTGGAACACCAAATGCTGATGCTATTGTTGCTAGATCTCCCTTTTCAATTTCCTTGCAATTCAATGGAACCTCTAGCTTTGTTGATGCTATTGTTGTATCTTCCTTTTCGATTCCGTTGCAATTCACTGGAACATCTAGCTTTTTCTCACTATTATTATGTACTTTAGAGTCATCAGAAGAAGATACTCTCAAGTTATTTGAAGGATCATTTGATTCACTCAACATATCATGGTCTAACATAGACGATGAATTCTCCAATGCAAGTTGAAACATTGGAAATATAACATTTTCTTTGATGATAAGTGGTTTTTTGATTCGATTGAGCAAAATATCATTTGTTTGGATGAAGCTCAAAACATAGGATAGAAGATCACTCGGTATTGAATGATCATGTCTTGCTTGATAAGAGGTAATGTAGATGCAATTTTCTATTGGGATAGAACCTTTGAAGAAACTATCATCAATGATAAGTTGATCTGGTTTATATATTTCTTCAATGTGATCCATATAATAATCTTCGTGACTCCACACCATAAAAAAACAATATCTTGTTTTTTTGTAAGTTTTTCAATGAATCTCACATTGTTCAAAATATTATTTTTAAATATGGATGACCAAACACCAACATGAAAGTCTTGAAGAATAGAATCTAAAAATTCAAAACATCTCCGAATTATAAATATTCTTTTGTCATCAATATTTTATTGATTTTTGACATAATCTTTCTCTGATCTGTTCCATCTTATATCTTGGTTGAACAAAAGGGCATTTAGATTGAGAAGGAGAAAATTGTTCTTTATATGAAGTGGATGATAGATATTCTATGCATATATCAAACAATGAGGATAAAAAATGCACAATAACTAAAAACAATGCTTTAAGATAACTTATTGATATATAATCAATAAATGAGTTATAATATAAATAAAATAATTATAATATTACAGAATATACCTGGTAAAATCCAAAAAGGCCTAGCACATTGTTTCTCGATAACATTAGATAGCTTATCTGGATGTTTGAAAAGAGCTTTCGCTCATGTAGAGTACTCATTTCATCCTCGAAATGGCCAATAAGCTTTCCAATACCATCATCACTTATGAAATGTTTATTTTTGTTAACATCTTTAATAAAAAGAAATCCAAAAGATATATATGAATAAGCAATACAATGTGCAGACATATCAACACTTATTTTCTCAATTAATTTCTCTTTAAGATAAAAAAATATCTATTAATTTCTCTTTCTAAACACCTATAATTAATCTCTCTATGCATCTACTTCAACTAATAAGCTTTTGATTTTAGAAACGGCACAGTTCAATCTTTGCATCTTAACAGTACATTTCGAAATTGTATTTAATCAAATGCATCATAATTTTTAAAACAATATGTTTCATATTTTTTTCAAACAAAAGAGTCATAAATCATGCATATCTGTTTAAATATTATAACAGATGAATTTATGCATCATTGATTTAAAAACAATAATTTTTAAATTACTCGAATAGACAAGAGATGTTTAATTTTAACTCACAAACATATGACATTAACAATAAATAAAAAGATTTAAATATAATCAATTCACATCACTTTATTCAACAAGCTAATATATTCAAAATACAATTCTATTGTTCAAGAAATGCAATCATCTCTAGAATATCTTTGAAAATTATGGTATTTATTACATTACATGGAATCAATATTTTCTCATCCTGCTTTCCCTTCTCATACATTTGAAGTACCTCCAATATCTTCATCCATTGTAACAATATGTTCGTCGGTTTCTGTATCATCCTTATCACTTTTTGATTCTTCTCCACTAGGTTGTACATCAATCTCAGCATCAACATTCTCGAACACATTTGTATTGTCTGTATCTTGATTCCTGATATCTATATCTTGATTATTAATATCACACCATTGATGCAAAGAAGGGTCGTTCTCAAAAAACTGAAGAGCAAATTGATTCTAATTGTTTTTCTTCAACGTCTAAACATATACCAAAACATCTGTGCTCTTTAGATAAACTTCTTTGAAGAACAACGCCTTGACAATACAACTCTATAACATAGCTATCTTCACGAGCAAAATTGTTGATGAAATCATCAATGAAAATTTTTTCTATGAATTCATCCAGACCTTTATGAGAAAAAATATTTAGATTTTCTTGATCTATTCTATCAATCATCTGATAATTATCCTCTTTGCTAATGTACATAAAAACTATTGCAAAATCCATCTCTCCTTTGATCGAAGGATAACTAATTTGAGTGGCTCCAATTTTGAAAGACATTTTGGTATCTGTATGTTGAACTCCTTCCACAAGCATATGGACATAAAGGACATCAATAAAAGATACTAGAATATATTCTATCTCAGAGTTCATCCCGTTGAGTGCAAAAATCAATCTGGAGAAGAACATTGCTGAAATGCATTCCCGACTATGTAAACTGTATAATTCTGAATCAAACCTAAAGAAAACAATATTGAATGGAAAAACTTGCTCTAAACAAAAAATTTCCACCTTGTTCAAATCGAAACCAAATCCATAGATTGACCATGGAATAACATTTGTTGTGGTCTTTATTCCCATTGCAACTCTATACAAATGACTCAACAAAGTTATGGCAGCCTTTGGTAAAGGAGGAGACTTCTTTCCCTTGTTTAATGAGTCTTTCACAAATGTTTCACTATAAATTTGAATTTTTTCATATTGAATGTATGTGATATTGTATTTCTCATAGAGCTTTTCCCAACTCCAAACCTCTCTTGTTAAATCAATAAAAAATGCAAATATAGCATTTTTCAACACACGATCTGTCTTTAATCTGCATGGCATTTCTTCCATGTCAACCATGTGCTTCAATGATTTTGCCTTTTTTAACAAAATTTTCTTCTCTAAAATTGCCTTTTGAATTTCTAAAATTTCTTTATTGTCTAAACCTGCAATACATCTCAATAATGTCGGACCTAATATAATTGTGCTTGGTGCCTACTTTAAATGACCACCTTTCACTGCTACCATCTTTGCATATGTCGATATAACATATTTTGTTGAATCTCTTTTGCTATTTGGCACTTCACCCTTTGTATTAAACAGTGCCCTGTGACTATACAAACACAATATTGATATCCAATTCTGCCACTCCTCATCATTACATAAACGAAGATGCAAATCATTCTTTATAAATCCTTTTTGTAAAGTTTGCTCTGTAGTCTCTACAAAATTCTACAAAAATACATATATAGTTTAAATAAATACAAGTTTTAAAAAATAATAATATATAGTAACTAAAACATAAAAAATACAAAGAATATAAACATACCTACCATGATATAAATTCTCTTTTACTTTGATTAACACCTGAAGGAGGCTTGATGGACATCCGTTTGCTTTCCATTGAGATCTAGCTTGTAAAAGTTGATCCCAAAATGGTTCCTTCTGTAATGACTTTGCCACCATCAAATTAGCCTCTTTTGATATCTTCCTTGAAATTTTTGGAGGACAATTTACTATAATCTTTGCTTTTCTATATCTAAAGTGTTGTCGTAACTGTAATGTCACCATCAGAGAATTAACAGTTTGTAAAGTTTTCACTGCACTAATTGAATGTTGTCCAATTATTATCCAATAATCAACTTTATCAATATCATCATGAGATAAAGTTTTTAGAGGTATTCTGACACTTGGATCAAAAGGCATGACAACTACAAGAACTTCATTCTCTTTCGGAGCCAAGACAAAATCATTCATTAATGTACGCACCCAATCTCTATTTAATTTTTGATATACATAATTCGATGGTGTTGGAAAACATCTTTTTACATCAACATTAAATACTGCATTAGAACCGAAAGCATAATATTCTTGTTTCTGAAGTAGTAAGTCCATCATTTTATTTTCTTGTGGTTGCACTACTGTATCTTCTGTTTCTTCACTCCTATTATCTAAGTGTCGGATTGATACATCTTCATCGTTTTGTGCAGACATTGATGATGATCCTAAATCTTTATTTGAAGAACCTTTTAACTTTCGTTTCTTAGATGTCCCAAATACATTTGAGCTTCTCTTCAAAGATTTTGAATTTTGTGTTAATCTTTTGGCTTCTTTTATAATTTTCACTAATTCTTCTATTGATTCGATCGATCCAATTGAACCTAATGATCGATCAGACTTTGAGATACTATCTTTTAAATCATCCAAACAAAAAGTCTCCCATGATAAGAAAAACTTGGACAAATTCATATTCTCACCATCTGGAAGCACTTTACACGTAAAACACGGTGTGCCTTGTGCATTCACATCTTCTTTAACATGAACAATGTTGCCCATATCACCATATGTAGATCCTACATCTGTCATAAATAAATGTACATCTGCTTTGAAGTTTCCTTCATGATCATAAGAATAAGCAAACCATTTCATGTCTTCTTTATGTGTCAAATCAAAATATTCCTGAACCTTAATCCTATTTGAAGGAACCTTCATCCCACTTGTTTTTGATAAATTTTCCAATGAAAATACATTATCGATCACATTGCTTTGAAATTCATTTGTGTTTCCCATTGCTCCTGAAAGTCAAACAAAAAACTTTTTTTTAAATGACATCAACATAATAACAAACAATATCAATATAATAACATCAACTTTCTTATTCATAGTCATCAAATTTATTATCAATAATATTCTATCTAACTATTATACTTTAGATTATAGATTATTATCAAATTTACGAAGCTCGAGCCTCTTAAGTTCGTGCCCCTTGTGTTCAAATTTGAAAATATATTTGAGTTAAAAATACTATTCGTCTTGCTGAAAAAAATAAGAGACATGATCTTAAGTTCAAGTTTCACATCCTATGACTCAATAGACTGAAACTTGATATGATTCAAAAGCTGGAACTTAAGTTCGAACCTTATGATGCAATATTCAAAGGCCCGAACTTCAGTTCGAGCCTCATATCATGTGAGAAAACAATCCCAAACTTGATATGGTGGAACTAAGAGACTCGAACTTAATATCAAAACTGACAAAGGCTAGAACTAGAGTCTGAACCTGATATTAAGGGACACAATGACTCAAAACTTAGAAGCTCAAACTTAAGTTCGAGCTTCATATCATGTGATACAACAGACTCAAACTTGATACGATTCATAGGCTCGATCCTGAAAGGTTCCAGCCTAATGACACAATATCAAAATTTAGAGGCTCAAACCTAAGTTCCGGCCTCATATCATATGAGTAAACAATCCCAAGCTTGATAATACAAAATTGAGAGGATCGAACTTAAGTTCCAGCCTCATATCATATCAGAACAATCCCAAACTTGATGTGATTATAAAATTCAAACCTCATAGCCTCAAACCTGAGAGGCTCAAACTTAAGTTCGAGCCTTATACCATGTGATCCAACAATCTGGAGCTTGATATGGCTCGAAAATCTGAGAGGTTTGAGCCTCGCAAAATTGAATTGATTCAAGCCTCTTTGTTCTTTTGCACATGTGACCCAACAATCCTAAACTTGATATGGCTTGAAAAGATGAGAGTTCGAGCCCCCAAAATTGAATTGATCTTGAGGTTCGAACTTAATTTTGAGCCTTATATTATGTGACACAATAGACTCAAACTTGATATCATTTATAAGCTCGATCTAGAAAGGTTCAAGCTTCATAATGCAATATCAAAATTCAAATCTCGAACCTCATATCACATGAATGAACAATCCCAAACTTGATATGATTATAAGTCAAAATTGAAGGCCCAAACTTAAGTTCGAGCCTCATATCATATCAGAACAATCCCAAACTTGATATGATTATAAGGGTCAAATCTGACAAGCTCAAACTTAAGAGGCTCGAACTTAAGTTCGAGCGACATACCAAGTGAACCAACAATCCTAAGCTTGCTATGGCTTGAAAAGCTAAGAGGCTCAAACTTAAGTTCGAGCCTCCTAAAATTCAATTGATTTTGAGGCTCGAACTTAAGTTTGAGCCTTTTTGTTGTTTTGCACATAAGACACAACAATCCTAAAGTTGATATGGTTGGAAAAGCTGAGAGGCTCATATCATATAAGCCAACAATCCTAAACTTGATATGGTTGGAGAATCTGAGAGGCTCGAACTTAAGTTCGAGCCTCATACCATGTGATCCAACAATCCGAAACTTGATATGGCTTGAAAAGCTAAGAGGTTATAGGCTCCTAAAATTGAATTGATTATAAGGCTCGAACTTAAGTTTGAGCTTCTTTGTTCTTTTGCACATAAGACACAACAATCCGAAACTTAATATGGGTGGAAAAGCTGAGAGCCTCATATCATGTGACCCAACAATCCTAAACTTGATATGGTTGGAAAAGCTGAAAGGCTCGAACTAAGGTTCGAGACCCCATAATTGAATTGATCCTGAGGCTCGAACTTAAGTTCAAGCTTGTTTGTTCTTTTGCACATAAGACACTATTCAATCATGTGATCCAACAATCCCAAACTTGATATGGTGAAACTCAGAGGCTTGAACTTAAGTTCGAGCCTCATATCAAGATTGATAGTTGATATGATTCAAAGGCTCAAACTAAAGTTCGAACTTGGTATTAACGGACACAATGAATCAAAACTTAGAAGCTCGAACTTAACTTTGAGCCTCATATCATGTTACTCAGCAGACTCAAAGTTGATATGATTTATAGGCTCGATCCTGAAAGGTTCAAGCCTAATGGTGCGATATCAAAATTGAAAGGCTCGAACTTAAGTTTGAGCCTCATATCATATGAGTAAACAATCCCAAACTTAATATCATTATAAGTCAAAATTGAGATGCTCGAACTTAAGTTTGAGCCTCTCAATTTGATTATAAACTTGATATGAGAACAATTCTAAACTTGATATGATTATAAGGGGCAAACCTGATATGCTCAAACTTAAGAGGCTCGAACTTAACTTCAAGAAACATACCAAGTAAACCAAAAATCCTAAGCTTGATATGGCATAAAAAGCTAAGAGGCTCGAACTTAAGTTTGAGCCTCCCAAAATTCAATTGATTCTGAGGCTCGAACTTAAGTTCGAGCCCCTTTGTTCTTTTGCACATAAAACACAACAATCCTAAAATTTATATGGCTTGAAAATCTAAGAGGCTCGAACTTCAGTTCGAGCCTCCCAAAATTCAATTGATTTTGAGGCTTGAACTTAAGTTCGAGCCTCTTTGTTCCTTTGCACATAAGACACAACAATCCTAAACTTGATATGGCTGGAAAAGCTGAGAGGGTCATATCATATAACCCAACAATCCTAAACTTGATATGGTTGGGAACGCTGAGAGGCTCAAACTTAAGCTCGAGACTCATACCATGTGATCCAACAATCCGAAAATTGATATGGCATGAATAGCTAAGAGGTTTGAGGCTCCTAAAATTGAATTGATTCTAAGGCTCGAACTTAAGTTCGAGCCTCTTTGTTCTTTTGCACATAAGACACAACAATCCTAACTTTGTTGGAATCAATATCCTATTGGTTCATTCATATTCAGATGATACACCATGTACAGCTCCTAGTAATACTCCTCCCACACAATCGACGAAGTGCTAACAACATGTGTAAATCTGTTTACTAATTCTTGTACACACAATAACACTGGGCACTGTGGATAAGAGCATAATAGCCTAACCATTGCGCCAGGCGCTCTTGTTGTACAAAGGACCAAACAAAACTGCTACATATGTTTGTACGCTGCGCTGACGTGGTTTTTGTAGAGAGTAGTAAAGGGCTAGCTACTCATGCTGTAAGCTTGAGCAATATGGACCAAAGAGGACATTGTTCTCCAAACCATTGTTCTTCCTTGAATTTGAAGTATTCTTCTCTTCACCAAGTCTGGGTCTTCAAACAAAGTATTTGCATACTCTTCCAAAAATATTCAGTTACATGTGTATTCATCAGTGTGGAGTATGAAGTTGATGATCTGTTGGGAGCTGAATATTTTTGGAAGAGTATGCAAATACTTTAGAAAAGTATTGTTTGAAGACCTAGACTTGGTGAAGAGAAGACTACTTCAAATTCAAGGAAGAACAATGGTTTGGAGAACAATGTCTAATTGGTCCATATTGCTCAAGCTTACAGCATGAGTAGCTAGCCCTTTACTACTCTCCACTACAAACCACGTCAGCGTAGCGTACAAACATATGTAGCAGTTTTGTTTGGACCTTTGTACAACAAGAGTGCGTGGTGCAATGGTTAGGCTATTATGCTCTTATCTACGGTGCCAAGTTCTATTGTGTGTACAAGAATTAGTAAACAGATTTACAGATGTTGTTAGCGCTTTGTCGATTGTGTGGGAGGATTATTACTAGGAGCACTAAGGTTTTGGTTTCAGATTACATACTGATTCTCTTGTACCTATGCCGAATAGGAATCCTCCTGATATGAATGCTATTGCCTCCATAAAATTCAAGTAGTACCTATGTGCATAAAGAGAATATGTACCTGAATACTTAACATAAGATATTAATCTTATCTTACCACCATGGCTCGAACCCCAACTCCTGCAACGACGCAGCGTGGAAGGATTTTTTACTTCTGCTTTTCAAACAAAACAGACAAACGGATGAAAAACGCGAACGCGTTTGATGTATTCTAACGATTACGATCTTGAGATATGCTTTATTCGTACGAATAGCTTTATTGTGCTTTTGAATAAGCTTTTCATGGGACAATAAACTACTATATAAGAAGTGCTTGAGGTCACTTCAAGGTATCCTTCACCTAGTATTCAACACAAGCTTGGAGCTTGGACCTCAATAGAGGTGGTGGTTCTTCTAGCACATGGGGCAGCCATGGTGCTAACTTGAAGCATGTTGAGGAGCAGCTATGGAGTTCTTCTTAATGATTCTTCTTGGAGAAGATGAAGGGTGTGCTCACACTCTAGCTAATGGAGAGGAGGTTATCTCTTGTTCATGGCAAGAAGACTTGGTCATTAGTTAGCAGCTTGATGGTGAGGATCGGCCATCTACATGTGGTAGTTGAAGATTGTCTTCTACAAGAGGATGTCGGGCTACGTCAAAGACATTGGATGGTGGTTAACATAAGATTTACATCTTATATTAAGTATTCAGGTACATATTCTCTTTATGCACACCAGTACTACTTGAATTCTATGGAGGCAGTAGCATTCATATCAGGAGGAGTCCTATTCGGCATAGGTACAAGAGAATCAGTACGTATATGCTTTATGCATATGTGGATGAGGTTTTTGAGAAGGTTTGTTCACGCGAGTTTGAGGATTTCGGGCAGCAAACTTGTTAGCATTCTTTGCTACTTTTTAAGTATGTGATCTTTTCACACACGTATCTAACTTAGGGTCTTCCATAGCCTAAGCTTAGATGAGGGTTTGTTGATTATCAGTTTCACACTGATCCTTGCTCTTTCGGTCACTCATATTCACTCTTCTATAACCTATTAGGTCACACATGTCATGTATATTCAGATTTCTGCCCATACATCTGAATATATTTGTTACATTTGTACATTCACTCATTCATCTATTCTCATCACATAGAGTGGTTGAGAGTTTTGCTCCCACATTGTACATTGAACATTGGTATATATGATACTATGAGTAATCGATGGCTTACGTAACACCTTACACATGTCGTCTATTCTTTCTCTATCTTTATCTCATCATCTGTATGATTAAGTTGTGGTATGTTCATGTTTTGTCAGTATTGAAGAATGCTAGATTTAATGTTGTATATACTTGAACTATGGAACCATGGACCTATGACATGAGCCATGGGCCTACCTCACTTCCAACAAACTTAATATGGGTGGAAAAGCTGAGAGGCTCATATCATGTGACCCAACAATCCTAAACTTGATATGGTTGGAAAAGCCGAAAGAGGCTCATATCATGTGACCCAAGAATCCTAAACTTGATATGGCTGGAAAAGCTGAGAGGCTCGAACTTAGGTTCGAGCTGCCCAAAATTCATGAGGCTCGAACTTAAGTTCAAGCTTGTTTGTTCTTTTGCACATAAGAAGTTGTTCAATGATGTGACCCAACCATCACAAACTTGATATGTGGAGGTGAGAGGCTCGAACTTAAGTTTGAGCCTCATATCAAGATTGACAATTGATATGATTCAAGGGCTCAAACTGAAGTTCGAGCTTGGTATTAAGGGACACAATGACTCAAAACTTAGAAGCTCAAGCTTAAGTTCAAGCCTCATATCATGTGACACAACAGACTCAAAGTTGAGATGATTTATAGGCTCGATCCTGAAAGGTTTGAGCCTAATGATGCAGTATCAAAATTCAGAAGCTCGATCTTGAAAGGTTTGAGCCTCTCAATTTGATTATAAACTTGATATGGCTGGTATGGATGAAAACTTGGTATGGCTGGTTGAAAGAGTTCGAGCTTCTTTGTTCTTTTGCATATAAGACACAACAATCCAAACTTGATATGGCTAGAAAAGCTAGGGCTCATATCATGTGACCCAACAATCCTAAACTTGATATGGTTGGAAAAGCTGAGATTCTCGAACTTAAGTTGGAGCCACGTGAAATTGAACTGATCCTGCGGCTCAAACTTAAGTTCGAGCTTGTTTGTTCTTTTGCACATAACACGCTGTTCAATCATATGACCGAACAATCCTAAACTTGATAGGGTGGAACTGAGAGACTCGAACTTAAGTTCAAGCTTGATGATTCAATATTCAAAGGCTCGAACTTAAGTTCGAGGTTCATACCATGTGACCCAATAATCCTAAGCTTGATATGGCTTGAAAAGCTAAGACACTCGAACTTAAGTTCGAGCCTGCCAAGTTCAACCCTCTTGGTATTGCTCGAGAAGTTGAAAAGGCTCGAACTTAAGTTGGTATGGCTGGTATGGCTGGAAAAATTGAAAGGCTCGAACTTAAGTTCGAGCCTCTTTGTTCTTTTGCACATAAGACACAACAATCTTAAACTTGATATGGCTGGAAAAGCTGAGCCTCATATCATATGACCCAACAATCCTAAACTTGATATGGTTGGAAAAGCTGAGAGGCTTGAACTTAAGTTCGAGCTGCCCGAAATTGAATTGATGCTGAGGCTCGAACTTAAGTTCAAGCCTGCTTGTTCTTTTTCACATAAGACACTATTCAATCATATGACACAACAATCCCAAACTTGATATGGTGGAACTCAGAGGCTCGAACGTAAGTTCGAGCCTCATGTCAAGATTGACAGTTGATATGATTCAAAGGCTTGAACTGAAGTTTGAGCGTGATATTAAGCGACACAATGACTCAAAACTTACAAGCTCGAATTTAAGTTTGAGCCTAATATCATGTGACACAACAAATTAAAACTTGATATGATTTATAGGCTCGATCCGGAAAGGTTTGAGCCTCATGACACAATTTCAAAATTTAGTGGCTCGAACTTAAGTTCGAGCCTCATACCATGTGACCCAACAATCTTAAGCTTGATATGGCTTGAAAAGCTAAGAGGCTCGAACTTAAGTTCGAGCCTGCTAAAATTGAATTGATTCTAAGGCTCGAATTTAAGTTTGAGCCTCTTTGTTTTTTTTGCACATAAGACACAACAATCCCAAACTTGATATGGCATACACAGATACTACATACATACATACAAACTGTATATATATATATATATATATATATATATATATATATATATATATATATATATATATATATATATATATATATATATATATATATGTGTGTGTGTGTGTGTGTATACTCTAGTGTATATATATACTACAGTACATACATAATTGCATCCATACATACATACATGCACACATAGATACATACTTACACACATACATACAAACACTCTCTCTCTCTACTTACAAACATACATACATACATTCTCTTTCATATGCATGTAGTGTAGGTGTGTATGCATGTATGTAGTGCATATGTAGTGTGTGTTGTATATATAAATAATATATATATATATGTATGTATGTATGTATGTATGTATGTATGTATGTATGTATGTATTTATGTATGTATGTATGTATGTATATATGTATATATATATATATATATATATATATATATATATATATATATATATAAACAATGGTATATATATTTTTATATATATATACACACATGCACTATATGTAAACAGCAGTAAACACACACATACACATACACACACATATACTACAACATATCGGGGGTATACCGAGGCTTCTACCGAGGAAAATGAACGGGGGCAATTTTGCCCCGACGTCGATGTAAGGGTCGCTGTAGGCGTCGAAACCAAAGTGCTCGTATAAGCTTCGGTATAAGCGTCAATATAAGCGTCGGTATATGCGTCGGTATATGCGTCGATATAAGCGTCGGTATACGCGACGGTATAAGCGACGGTATGCACATGGGCAGAATAGTCACTATAAGCGTCAGTATCTGCCTGGGGATACCGACGCTTATACCATCGCCTATACCGATGACCATATCTGCAAAATTGTTTTTGGAAGAGTATGTTGTCTCTTGCTATAGAAACATTCCCATGCTGTTGGGTAGCAAAAGACAATACACTGTGCCCAAGAAAAACCGGAGAACATGTGACATGCATGACAGGCAATAGAAACATGATTTGTTAAAGCAAAACATACTGTCAGATACAAAAGACATGGCAGAAATCAATCATGAACCATGTACAAAGAAATGAGACACATTGACATGATATTTATAAACAACAACCAGAACACATGTATATGTGTGTATGCCTATGTATATACATGTGTATGTGTATATGTATTATGTGTGTATGTGAATATATATATATATATATATATATATATATATATATATATATATATATATATATATATATATATATATATATATATATATATATATATATATATATATATATATATATATATATACATACATATATATGAGTATGTGTGTATGCATATGTGTATCTATGTAAAAACCCTAAAACCCTAATCCTGAAGACCTAGACCTAAAACATGTATTATGTGTTTATATGTGTATATGTGTGTATGCATGTGTGTATATATGTAAAAGCACAAAACCCTAATCCTAAAACCCTAACCCTAAAACATGCATATGTGTGTATGTATATATGATGTGTGTGTATGTGTATGTATGTATGCATGTGTATATGTGTGCATGTGTGTATGTATTATGTGTGTATATGTGTAAACATCAAAA
>CM035427.1:54696330-54708830 GCA_020310875.1 Ceratopteris richardii | reverse complement strand
GATGCTAAAGAAGATGTATGATTGCCTTATCATACTTACTCAAGCTCCCATGAAAATGTTTCGTTTTCCATTTTCTATATCTATTCTTATTGGGTGCCCATATCTCTCTTTCTCTTGACATCTTTTAATTGGTCCCTCATCAATAACGGTCTTGGTCATGTGTGGGAGAAAATCTTGCAACACCTTATGCATGCCATCCATCATATGTGCAATTGAATTTGTGGATCTTTGTGTCAATTTATACATGCACATGTCTTGGGGGATGTTTCTCAAAAAGATTCTATGTAAGCATCATCAATTTAACCAATTCGCATATTCCAAGTGGTTGCCTTATGAAGTACTTGTGGATCTTGAATAAAAACCAAGGACCCATTCTTCTTCTTAAATCTAAACCATCAATAGGAAAAGAGATCATTCCATGGCTTGATGATTCTCATTCCCATCTTCTCATTTAAGATATGAATCAATTTTGAGATATGAGCCTTTGGCATATGAATTGTTCAAAGATTCCATGGCATATGTGGTGTAGTTAATATTATCAGAGGAGCTACCACAGATAGATATACACATCCATACTCAGGATAATCAAAATAAAATGATATTCCATGCCTTAAAACCATTTGGGAAGCCAAATTCTTCTTTCTTTTGTTGAGAAAATTACTTGTTGCTTGTTGAGTTTGTTTAAGATGTTCTTCAATAAATTGATAACCTATTTTTTTAATCTCTCAATGATTACTGTTTCTTTGCTCCTTCCATGGGCTACTTACTCTCATGAGGAAATGGAATCACTATTGATTTAACCATTTTGTCCACCATTTTATATTATGTCTATATAGAGACTTCTATTCCCTCATCCATCTATCCAAAATTTGTTATGTCCTTATACATAGAAATAGAGTCAACATGGATAATACAATCGTTTTTCTTTTCATTCATCAACTCTTTTAAATAAAACATTGTTTGAGCATAATAGATCACATGGAAAATTCCATAGATCTATTTATCATAAGAAAGAACTTTAGATACATAAAAAAAAAGTCTTTGAAGGTCCACAACATATTCCTTTTTCCATTTCTTTAGCTCTAAGAGAATGCAAAATAAAATGAATTAGATGAAGAAAGTGCTATGAAACTAGATATGAATGTATTAACATGTAGGAACTTTTTAGCATTTAAGCTTTCATAGTCCTGACTTATGGAAACTTTACTTAAAAAAACTTTGATCATCAAGATCATAAAGAATATGTCTTATTCTAAGAGAGATTCCATTCTTCACATGTTCGACACAAACGTCCAAAAAAATGAACATCTTTCTTACCGTCTTTAGTGGGAATCATGGAAATAGGCTGAGCCATCTTCCATCACTGTTGTATTCTTCCTAAGTGCAATAATATATGGTTTTCATCATATCAATGAGTATTTAGAATTTTCTTGGAAAAGAATCGTAATAATCAGCCATGTTCAATCGTAACTTGCACTTGAGCACATGCACCATAAAGGTCTCCTACCATTGTATTAACACCCCAAATTCCCCACCATGATTGCATACTAGTCATCCACTTACCTTTCATATAAAGCTCTTTAGACATAAGATTAATTGTAGAACCCATGGTCAATAAACACAACTACAATACTATTAAACGTGTCTAATCTAACTAGTGTTTTAATTTATAGCATGTGAAGGGAGATGGGTGATACAATCCAAACATGTGTGTGGTGCTGCAAAAACCTGCTCTACACCTACCAAGATAACTTAAGAGATGCAAAGTAGACACCTTGTGCTTGCTAAGGATGTATATAATCCATGCTAGTGCTTTGGAGTATCAATCTCCAATTGATTCATCAAAACAAACTAGTTGATACAAAAGGATGAACCAAAAAACTTAAAACAGATGAAGCAAAAACTTGCGCTTTTGGGATGGATTACATTGTAGAAATTACCTTAGAGCTCATAGGCTACTAGAAATTGAACATAGATCTTTTGCACACTTTTAATTAGATAGATAATGAGAGTATACCTAGTCATCTTCAAATGATTGTAGCTCATAGAGTTATAATAAAATGATGATGAAAATTGGTATGATGAAATCAGACTTATAAATATACATATACAAATTTTAATCCCAATAAAAGATTAAGTATACAGAAAGAATGCACTCACTGAAGTTGACTAAAAATGAGCATTAGAACGTGTAGAAGCAGATGAGAACAACATTAAAGTATAGCTAGAAAATCAATCCCTATTGAGCATATTGTACATGATATGAATGGAGTTGAAGCTGGGGAAGCTGGAGCACAATGTGTGCTTCACTTGTGGCTTGGTGCTTGATCAAAATCACTTCATAATATATCTCTAAGTACTACTCTCTAAGCTATGACTATGCATAGGGGTTTCTATAGTCATATTTGAATTACGATCTTGGAGGGATTGTACCTAAAAGTTCCCCTACAATTTGAGGAATCATCTAGCTAATCAATCACTTTTAGTTCAGCTCATAATTCTTGCCTTTGAGTGATGTAGATAAAAAAATCTGTATAGACAAGTTCAAGTCCAAGAAAATAAGTGAAAGATCCAAGATCATTGATCTTGATTTGAGCCTTCATGTCAACCTTTACTTGTTTAATCCCATTGACATAATTCCTTGGAACTATAATGTCATGCACATATACACAAAGATATATAAATTTCAATACATTTTTCTCGATAAATAAGAATGTGTCTGCTTTGCTTGCTTTGCATCCTTGCTCCTACAAGTAGGTAACTAATCTGTGATTCCAAGATCTAGGTAGTTTTTTTTTTTTTGAAAGAGGAAGTTTGTCACTAGCCTCCTCTCTTATGATTTGATTAAGATAAAAGAAAACAAAAGTACAGATGAACGAGCCTAGCACCCATGGGACGCTCCCAATCCTAGAAAGCAGAGGAAGAACATACAAACTTAGATGGATTTACAAAGAAGCTTGTTTCAAACCATACATAGCCTTCTTCAATTTACAAATATAAACTGGATCATGTGCATCTTCATAACTAGGTGGTTCGGCCATATAAACTTCCTTTAAAATCCAACCATTGTGAAATGCATTCTTTACATCTAGTTGATATAACTTCCAATTCCCAAATGCAGCAATGCTAACAAGTACTCTAGTGGTAGGCATTTTAGCAATATGTGAGAAGGTCTCTTCATAGTCTCTGCCATGGGTTTGGGCAAACCCCTTGGCTACTAACCTTGCCTTGTATCTATCAATACTACCATCTGAATTCCTTTTCACTTTATAGATCTACCTTGATCTAATTACCTTTACTCATGATTTGCTAGGAACAAGTTCCCATGTGTCATTGTACATGAGGGCTTCAATTTATTCATCCATTATTTTTTTCCATTCCTATTTAATCTGAGATTCTTCATATGATGTTGCTTCTTCATTGTTGGCATCCTTAGTCATATAAATTCAATGGTCTGTGATCAAAGAGGTATCAAATCCATATCTCTCTGGTTTCTTTTTCTCTCTCATTGATCTTTTGAGTGGTTGATGAGAGCTTTCAAATCCTTGAGCTTGGGCTTGCACCTTAGCCTTCCCTTTGTTCTTCCATAACTTCAATTTCTCTAAAACTGTAAAGTCATCTTCAGAGTCACTATCTTCAAGATGCTTTTGTTCGTTTGTTAGAAGCGACAGAAAGTCTTCTTCCAAGTCATAAGGTAGCGTCAATTTCCTTTAATCATCAAACCAAGATTTATTTCATCAAAGAATACATGCCTACTAACTAAAAAGCCTTTTTTAGAGGGATTATACAATCTATATCCTTTTTGGTTTTCATCATATCCAATAGAGATACACTTCTCTACTTTGGGATCCAATTTCCATCTTATTTGAGAATGTATGTTAGTATAAGCTATACATCCAAAGATTTTTCAATGCTCAAGACTTGGCCTTCTTCCATTCCATACCTCATAGGGAGTCATACCATCTAAACACTTTTATGGAAGTATATTTACAAGGTATGTGGTTCTTGATACAACCTCTACACAAAGATGATTGGGTAAACCCTTTTCATTGAGCATGGATCTAGTTGACTCAAGTAGTGTTCTCATCCTTCTTTAACCTACTCCATTGAGCTCAGGTGTGTATTTGGTTGTCACCTCTCTTTTGATGCCTCTTTTTGTAGAAAGGTATCAAATTCAGTTGAGAGGTAGTCTGCACCACCGTCTGATGTGAGCTTCTTGAGATATCAACATGTTTCATTTTCTACAAGAGCAAGATACCTTTTGAAACAGTTGAAGAAATCATTTTTATGCTTCATAAAGTACACAATTGTCCATCTACTACAATCATCAATAAAAGATACACAATATCTTGAACCTGAAAAAGAAGGTTATTTGCTCGGATACCACACTCGTTTGAATGAGATCGAATAATTCTTGATGGATAAAGCCTTTCTTGTTCAAGGATTATCTATGAGCTTTGCCAAGTTGAGAAGCTTCACACTTGTATAACATATGTTGTTTTTTTATGTTGGGCAATCCAAGTACACTTTGCTCCCTGGAGATTTGTTTCAAAGTTCTCTCACCAATTTGACCAAGCCTTTTGTGCCATACCTCTAGTTCAGAGAGCATTTGAGATCCATAGCTAACTAATGCTATGTTCTTGGTTTCCTCAACTTCAAAGGTGAAGATTCTTCCTATCTTTTTTCCATTTGAAATTATTCTAATTCATTGATTGGTGTCCTCCACATATGCTCCATGCCTTTCAATCCTAACCTTTCAATCCTTTCTCCACAATTTATCCACCACTTATCAAATTTCTAGTTATGGTAGATACATGCAAAACCTTGGTTAGAAGATTCATGGTACCATTCGATGTCTTGACATTACCTATTGTCTCCATTGAACATCTTGTGTCATCACCTGTCTTAACTTCAGGTTTATTTTTGGGATCTTCTAAATGAGAAAACAATGCTACATTTCCTATTATATGATTTCAGCATCTAGAGTCAATATAGAAAGCATGATCATCATCCTTACCTTGATTCAATGATAGGTTCATGAGGAGTAGTGAGTCTTCTTGACTTTGATCTTCAGTGTAGTTGTTGTAATCCTTTCTTCCTCTATTTGATTCATATCCACCTCTATTTAATCCTCTTTCTCTAGAATTCCTTGGGTTCCTATAACATTTTGTAGTGCTATGATTAGATTAATGACAAATGGAACAAGGTTGAGATGCTTGGGGTCCCCCTGCTTTGCTTTCCTCCTTTGCCTCTTCCTCTAGCTTTTCCTCTACATGTGAAGTTAGCTTGGAAAGAGCTACCTTCATCTTCATTCTTTTTAGACTTTGACTTATCATTACCTTTAGCTTTATCTAAGTATAAGGTAGAAGATTGATTACCTCTTGAGGATTCACCATTCTTGCTTATCTTTGCTTCATCTGTGAAGAGTTGTCCCATAAGAGTGTTGAGGTCAGGCATTTGGATGTCCATGTATAGGTCAATGGCAGTTGTGAAACATTCCCACTTGTCATTAGACTTGATTCCATTGATGATTTGCATTATGATTTGATCTTCTTCAATTACCTCTCTAATGCTTCCTAACCGATCAAAGATCTCGTTCATTTTGCTGACATAATTAGTCACACTTTGCTTGGGACTTTTGTTCAAGGTAGTAAACTCCATCCATAGTTTGTTCTTCCTTACTGTGGTATTTGAAGAGCAGAAGGAGGCAATAGCTTCCCAAGTTTCTCAAGAGGCCTTGCATCCTTTCACATGAGGTAAGAGAAAATCCGAGATTGAATTTAAGATGTAGGACCTAGCTAGTGCATCCTTTGAGCACCCAGTTGTAAGCCTTTCTTTCTCTTCATGTGATGGTTGTCCTTTGCTTCTCATTGTTGGCATGACTTCATCTTTAAATATGTATCCAAATAGATTTCTCCCTTGAAGGTGGGCCTCCATCCTCAGAGACCAGGTTGCGTAGTTGTTTCTATCTACTTTGTCAATGGTCAAAGGAAATCCATCTCCCATATTGATTTATGTTTGCTCTAATACCACTATGAAGGAAGATGGGTGATACACTCCAAAGATGTGCCTAGTGCTACAAAAACGTGCTCTATACCTACCAAAATAACTTTAGAGATGATAAGTAGACAGCTTGTGCTTGCTAAGGATGTATATAAGCCATCCCAGTGCTTTGGAGTATCAATCTCAAATTGATTCACCAAATTAGTTGATGCAAAATAGATGAACCAAAAAAACGTAAAATGGATGATGCAAAAACTTGTTACTTTGGGATGGATCACATTCTAGAAATTAACTCATAGCTCATAACCTACTAGAAAGTGAATAAAGATCTTTTGCACAAATTTTAACTACATAGATAATGAATCTAAAGCAAAAACATTTATGATTTTTGATGAACCATACTAAGACAAATCAATCTAGCAACATAGGGGTGTCATACCGACATTTTTGTAGTTAACTGACAGTATACCTAGTTAGCTTCAAATGATTGTAGCTCACAAAGTAATAAACAAATGATGATGAAAAATAAGTTTGATAAAAATAGACTTATCAAACCACCAATACTAACTTAAACTACACTAAAAGATGAAGTATACATAGAGGAATCACTCACTCAAGTTCACTAAAAATGAGAATTAGAACGTGTAGTAGTAGATGAGAACAACTTCACAATATAGCTAGAAACTCAACTTTTATTGAACATATTGTACATGATATGAATGGAAATGAAGCTTGAAAAGGAGGATCAGAATGTTTGCTTCACTTGTGGCTTGGTTCTTTATCAAAATCTCTTTAGAATGTAGCTCTAAGTACTGCTCTCTAATCTGGGACTATGCATAGGTGTTTTTATAGTGATATTTGAATTCAAATCTTGGAGGGATTCTACCTAAAAGATCCTGTATAATTGAGGAATCATCTATCCAATCAATCACTCCTAATTCAGCTCGCAATTGGTGCCTAACATGGTCAAAACTTTCTTCAATAAATTTCACTTTTCAAGGTAATAACGTTTCAAGCATTACAAGAGAATGCTTCTACGACTCTCTCATTGAGATTGTGTATAAGAAATGCTTACATTTATGTATGATCAAGCACTAGGCTTCGAGAAAACACACAATCATGGCACTCCCCTAGTCTCAAGCTATCCTCAATCACAAGTTTTTGGTCACTCAATAATAGTGGAAAGGAGAAAAATTGAACTTGCACAAGATAAGAGAAAATCAAAGACAAAAGAGTAGAAGAAATATGACTTAAATAAAGAGAAGTTATGATATTATAGATTTGAATTAATGGATATAATAGCTTTGGAAAATAGCTTCTCGAGGAAGCAAGGACCTCTAGACCACCCCCAAGCTATCACAATCTTATTTACACTCGCACTCTTAATCACATCACTCTCAGTCTCACTCGTGATTGGTGTATGCAAGTAGAGGAATATCAAGACAAGGTAGAGGTGTGACAAAAAGAAACAGATAATTGGAACTCCACAAAGGAGGTCAAGCACACCAATAAAATGTAGGTTGAAGAAGTTGAAGAGGAATGAATAGGGGAAGACATAGAAGATTTGGTGGAGGAGGAGAACACACTTAAAATGGTGATTTATATGTAGTACAGTTAATACTTTTGCAATTGAATGCTATCTTTCAACCCAAGTAGTACAAAATAAAAGCCACAAAAACAACTATAGAGGAAAAAACCTATGCAAAAACCTCATTTAGCCTATGGAATGATTAAATGCCTCTCATATGATGAAGATATAAATCAAGCTAGTAAAGATGTATGGTAAGTAGATAGTGAACATATAAATCACATGTCATGTATAAAGGATCCTTTTACTAACTTGAATAATCCAAAAATCAAAGACAAATGGAACCATGTGAGAACTCAAACAATACCATTCCAAATGTGGTAGATATCACTTAGGAAGGAAGTCAAAGGACAAAGTGCTTATTGAAGGTATTACATGTCCCAATTATTACCTAAACTATGATCTGAATAAGGAAAATGTTAGAGAAAGCCTATCAAGTTAACTTCAATTAAGGAGGACGTTTTGAGGAGCAAAAAAGAAGGTTTGAAGATCATAGAAAAAAGAAGAAATAAAGGGGGAATGCTTACAATTCATATAAAGTAGCCATACCATTCAACAAGGAAAAGAAAATCAATCCTACCTTTCAAAAAGAGTTCCTATGTGAGTGTAAATGTTTTAGATCTCTTTGGTATAGTTTTTTGTTGTCCAATAAGATAAGAATTACTTACTGAAAATAGCTATTTTGTAATCTTCAATCATGACATTTCAAGAAATTTTAGGACGTTGCACTACATCAAGAACAAACCACTTGTGTTCTACTAGTTCACACAATTTAACGCGCATGTGGAGGATTCCAACAAGTTTTTCAAGTCTTTGAGATGAACTGGAGAGGGAGAGTAATTCTTCAATGAAATCTATGAAATTCAATAGATCACTCGCATCAAAAGAGAATTTATATATATAGGTATATTCCTCAAAACTATGAAAACAAAGCGACTGAACGGACACATAGCAGAGGCCACAACATCTATACTTAATGACATGCATATGCCATATTTGTATTGGGGAGAGGTGGCATATACAACTATATTTGGGGGAGTTAGATGCCAAATATTTAAGTTCTATCCTTTTGGGTTATTTTATAAAGAAAAGAGGTAAAGGTATTATACCAAATCACCATGGAGTTAAAGGTAAGTAGGGATGTTGTCTTTGATGAGGTGAACCCCTGCTATATATCTACAAGTGCATTGGAGGTTGAAGAATATGGGTAATGTAAGGATAAGAATGATGATAATCTTAAAAAAATCATTTATTCGAGTGGTCTATGCAACCCATATGGCACAAAGATGCCTTTATCATTCCATGGAAGTCTTAGGAAAATACCAAACAACTCCCAAGGAATCAAAGTTAAACGTAAATAGAAGGTTATAATTCAAGAAGAAAGGAATGTGGATGAAATTCTATTGGAAGATTAAGATATAGAAGAAATCTGTCACATTAGTTTAACGCCTTCATGATGTGAACCTCCTTTGGAGAGGACAATGCCACACGGCACCTATGGGTATTATTAACCAACAAGGTCGAAGAGAGAGTAGTCCCTCATTTTATAGTGAGTGACTCACTATGAGAACATATGAGGAGCTCGGCGGTGGGGAGGATGAACAAAACGGATCTCTGTTTGTGAGACGAGCAAGGATGTTGCAGCCCGTGAACTGTAGAGGCTAGTAAAAGATAGATCGTGAGCAGCACACAACCTTATAAAATCCAAACCAAACCTAGTCTATGCGAAAAGGGTTGTTAAAATCGAGACAAGTGCCTCCATACATGAGATAGAGAGAGGGAGAGAGAGAGAGAGAGAGAGAGAGAGAAGAGAGAGAGACAGAGAGAGAGAGAGACAGAGAGAGAGAGAGTGAGGCAAAGAGAGAAATAGCCACAGTTTCACTTTTCCACCTACATGAGCAAAAGAAGGAGAGCAACATATGGGAATCAATTCAAAGAATCAAAACCGAGAAACTAATAATCAAGAAGAAAAAGAAACATGTCATAAGCCATTGAATGATGATGAAGAAAAAGGATTTTCGTTAAATTAAATTTCCATATTTATAAATATGTGTAGCCTTGAGGCTATTCAAACCCACACTTCCTTGACCCTTCAATATAGCTTCAATCTTTTTACATAGTGTTAAAATGTTCCTATCACATGACACACATGAACGTCCTAATCGCCACTATTCTATTAGTAATAATACATGCCAACATAATGAAAGTTACATGGAAGCCATCTATAGGTTGGACATAATTTCAACATCAACAGTACTTCAAACTTAGATTTCCATCAAACTTAGATAAGTTAAATACATCGTGGCGTTCATATCAAGACCAATGCATACAAAAGATAAATTCCAAAGTAAAATAATACCCATGTGATGTACATCATGTTGGAAATATAGCACTACTATAAGAACAATAGGCCAAAGAGATAATCCATCTCCATACTACAGCTTTCGATGGGGTCAAACAAAAAGAGAAATCATGCCTTCCAAATAGAAAACACTACCTCCTGAAACAATCGAGAGCATAACATCTAATCTAAACTCTAAATGCCAATTTAGGATGCAAGAGCAAAATTAGAAGAAGGGATCCTCATATAGTGTCCCATACCACCATACTATATATCCAATAATGATGTGTGGATTATATTCAATCTAACTATACAATACCTTTTACTCAAACTCTTTTTGTCATAATCTTAATTCAAGGACTTGCATCAATTTCTTCTCTTCTACTTAGGTTTCTAGGGCTTCCAACTTAGGGTCACTTTATGATCTAATATTACCCCATAAGTATCTTGGAAACTTTAAACCTTGTCATTGAATGAATATCTATTCCTCGTTTCTAAGGCTTTGAGTGTAATCCCAAATACATGAGTCATATTCAAGACCTAGTTACTTCATATTCGACTAACTTTTAGTGACAATCACTTATTCTTGACTTTTAGACACTTTTAAGAAACATTTTAAATCGTCACCCTAGGGCATTTTTAGGAATCTCTCTACTCCTTAAATCTAAGCATATGAAAATGCTTTTGGCATTCCCTCAAAAATCCCTTTAAGGATAGGTGAATACAACTTCCAACTTCCACTCATCTAATTACCATTAGTGATTATTCTAGATTACATACATAGAAATCAAACTCCTATCTTACAATTCTAATTCTCTAAAAGAAGTATCACCTATGGAATGCTTTACTCAATACGGTGGTTTCAACCATCTTTCGTATTTGATGGGATCCAATTCTAGCTTTAGTATGCCATGAAGTTACTTTTTGAGCAATGCGTTTGTTGCCAAACATCTTGTATCTTATGTATCCATTGTGATTCCTCAAGTGAGTGATTTTTATATTTGACTAAATACGTATGATATTGCTTAATAGTTTGTGTAGTGGAAACATCATAATCTATTACTTTCTCGTGAATCAATATTTCTGCATCCTCTTCAAGTAAAGGAGGATCATCTAAAATAGGCGTGAGTGGTAAAGTATCTTGAAAAGATTTCAACAAACTTATATGGAGAGAATTATGTATACCCCAATGAGAAGGTATATCTAATCAAAAAGAAGTTTCATTTATTTTCTCAATAATGCAAAAAGGCCCATAATACCATGGGGCAAGTTTTACCTTAGGATGTTGAGAAATATTTTTTAAATGCCTTCTAATGATTCGTAACCAAACTAATTCATTTTCATTAAATTGTTTGGCTATGCGCTTCTTATTAATACTACGCTTGTAACGTTCTTGACTCTTCCTAATATGCTCATGCACATCAGTAAGTGTAGAAATATGATCGTGTGCAAAAGAATCACCCATAGGAATGTCAGTTTCAGTGAGACTCATGGGAGTGGGAAGCTTTCTTCCATAAAAAATTTCATATGGTGCACGACCAATAGTAGTGTGTGGGGTGTTACTATATGCAAACAGATGTAAAGGGAGTTTGCATCCCAATTACTTGGATTAACTAAAGAGTAACAACATAATAAATCCAATATAGTACCATTTGTAGCCTCACTTTGACCATTACTTTCAGGATGAAATGTAGAACTAAAGTCTATTTTTTATCCTAAATGTTCAAATAATGCCACTAAAAAATGGTTACAAAAAAGAACATCTCGATCTGAGAGAATAGCTTTAGGAAAACCATGATGTGGAAAAATACATTTAATAAATAACTTAGCAGATTGAGGTGCAGTTAAAGTCTTTTTAGAAGGAATAAAGTATGCATGTTTACCAAACCTATCAACAATTGTCCAAATCATCTCATTATGAGATGTAGTTGTACGAAGACCAGTAATTAAATCCATAGAAATCTATTCCCATGATCCATCAGGTATAGGAAATGGCATTAATAATCCGAATGTTTTACCATGATGTCATTTTACACACTGACAAAGAATGCAGTGAGAAACATACTGTGCAACATCGTTTTCCATGTAAGGCCAAAAGAAGAAATCTTTACATGCAGAAATAGTACTTTGTATGCCCCTATGTCCCATATATGGTGGTTCTTGCATCTCTTTCATAAAAAACTCTTTGAATACTTGTGTAATGCATAACTTGTGTTGGAAATACAAGAATCCATTATGAAATGTTTAATTATCCTCAGGATGTGATGTGGAATTATTGAAAGCAATCCATGCTTGTGAAAAATACAGGTCAAATGCATGTGGAAATCATATCATGAAATGAATGAATATGAATAGTAGAAATATTATTAATTGAAACAATAGTTATTTGTGGGGATGGGAGATGACTTAAAGCATTAGCTAAAACATTAGCTTTTCCTAGGTGATATTGAATCAGAGGTTGGAAGTTTTGTAGAAATGAAGCCCATTTAATATGTCTATTAGAAATCAATGGTTGATGTAATAAATGCTTAATAGCTTGATGATCGGTTTTAATTAGAACTTCTGAAC
>CM035427.1:54671330-54691330 GCA_020310875.1 Ceratopteris richardii | reverse complement strand
TCTCACTACTTTAATGCAAAGTTGCAAAGCCTTCTCACACATAGAAAGATTTGAAAGGAGGCATGTAAAAGAACTTACCAGACAAAGGCATATGGAGACAAGCTGACCATAATTAAAAGAGATTGTAATGCAATACATGTCCATGAGCATCATTCCATGTCTATCTAAACAATTTAAGACCAATGAAACCAACTTTAACTCAGTCAAAGACTCCACTAAGGGTGAGGAAAGATTGAGAAACCATGGAGTTTGCAAGTCTATCCTAGTTTGAAATTCTAACTCAAATTTGAGTCTAGGAACTATGCTCTTAGGAGCCCTCTTTAGATCCTCAGACACTGTATTCAGGGTGATCCTCATAAGGAAAACATGCACTTTCAAGGCCATATGGATGCTTAATAATGATCCTCCATGAGATAGAGGTGGTTTTTTATAGTATTTTGAGTGAATCCAGGCCTTTGGATCATGAAGAAATCAACTCCAAACCATAGTATCAAGTACTTCTTATTATAACCATTTGATTCATAGAATGGATGGGATTGATTCCTCTTATGAAATCTAGGGAAAATGAGGAGAAGAAAGGTGCCCTCATTATCCACGCTTGAATCTAGGAAGACTTGGACCACCTCATCAATGTTGATATGGATTTGCATAGGATTAGCTCCTATTTTTGGAAGAAGTCTAGATATTTTCTCTTGGCCATTCACTTAGGATATATTAGATATAAAAATTAAAACTTGTTGATCCTCTTTTGTTTAAGCTTTGGTGCATCTCCACCCTTTAATGTGAGCTCATGGTGACCGTAAAGCATGGATCAATCATCTTTTTCCATGTTGCAGCCCTTCAAGACTTCAATTTTCTTAATCTAGAAAATTGTGGTGATCCTAAAGACTAGATGTTTTGTTACTTGACCATCTGAAAATGCATTGATTAACACGAAACTTTGTAGGGCTATATTTTGAAACTTTTTCTTCAGGATTATGTGGAATTATTAAACTTAGATCAAATTAGACTAAGCTAATCTAAATCACGTTTTTGAGAGTACAAACAAGTGAATCAATCCCTTTAGTTGAAGATGTATTCTAAATTGGTGACATCTTTGATGAATTAATTCATTCCTAACCACCTTAATGCCACCACCCTTGAACACCTATAGCCAATCTCAAGGGTTGAAGGAGTCACATTCTTTAATTCATTACTTTCTAAGTTGCAACACATGTTCTTATCTACCTGCTCATTTTGATATTCTCTAGATTAGTTTTCGGACATCTAGTCATGTCCTCTTGTAGCTCGTACTAAACGATCCTCTCCTAATATTTCTTGTATCTCATTTATGTCCTTCAAGAGAATTCATCAATTTTAGGTATCATCTTTCATACAAATAGAATTGGGGTTATGGGGTCTTTTGTATGTTGTTGAGTCCAATTATCCATACCTATCAATCTTGGGTTGTCAAACTTCTTCTAATAATTGTATATTCTTGTATTATTTCCCTTATGTGGTTCACATTTTAATCAGGTGTGTACTTCCAATTATCCATACCTATCAATCTTGGGTTGTCAAACTTCTTCTAATAATTGTATATTCTTGTATTATTTCCCTTATGTGGTTCACATTTTAATCAGGTGTGTACTTTCTCAAAACCACATAAAGGACACAATTTAGTGCTCCCTTGATATAAATGTTATATCTAGTAATACTATATTCTTTATATCTATGTTAGCATGAAAACAATCAAGGAGAGATATTATAGATACGTAAGAAGATGTTTCAAGGATATTTAAACATAAATGATAGGTTCATAAATAACTAATATGACAATGTAAGTGTAAGCTATTGGAGCTGATTTTACATATTTGTATCTAGCAATGGATTTTGAAACATGAATATATGCTAAGATTAATATATAATAGAATCCTCGACACAAACATATGGGCTAAGTTTGGACATAAAATTCAAAATATTTGCTAATAGTAAGGCTCTCAAGATCTTGGATACCTCATTACTTTTGAGTAAAATGTTGAGGACACACTCCTCTTATGTGTAGAATTATTTCTTGACTATGTTTAATAAACACAATACATGCATGAAGTGACAAATAAGTTTGAAACTAAATTGAATTATCTTGAGAACTTTTGTATTCAATGGGTCTCATATTTATTTAAATGTGGAAAGATTCCATAGAAATAAGGATAAGAGGAGCATCGCACAAGTTTGAAAATAAATTGAATTATCTTGAGAACTTTTGTATTCAATGGGTCTCATATTTATTTAAATGTGGAAAGATTCCATAGAAATAAGGATAAGAGGAGCATCATAATAAATAAAGTTAGTTTCTCTAATGAGTTGTTAAGTCTGGCATGACTTGGTGGATTTGACCCTCGAATGAAAGTGCGAAAATTTCCTAATAAGATGAAGGTAAAACCTCAAGATGAGTTCTAAATTTTAGATCTTTTGGAGAAAAAATATTTGTTAAGTGTTTCAATACTTTAGAAATTAGACAAAATTCGACACTTGCAAAGAAAATAGTAAGATGATATCTTCAAAAAATTGGAGCCTCTAACATCCAAACAAGTATATGGACCCATGGAAATAACCATAGAGCTAAGGTAATTGGAAAACAAGAAAGTAGATTTTCTATCTTTCTTTGGATCTTTAATATTCAAACTAATTTTTTATCATAAATGAAGTTGAAGGTGTGCAATTTTGGTTAGACCTCTTGGATATACAAAGATTTTATATTGCATTATCATGGTCACATGTGGGTGTGTATGTATGAAGATAGAGAGATGAAATAGAGACATTCATGTGCATGCAAAGAGAAAATAGTACTGAGAAATAATTTTTCACAGTAGAGATAGAGTTAAAACAGTTACAAGATATTGGGTATAATCTCTCCCAAGATCTTTCGTCTAATTTTTCTTTAAACATGTTTCATTACAGGTGAATTATATTATCTTAAATAATTTTACTTCAAAATCAAAGTGAAACTTATGTAATGTTTTCATGTGGTTAAGCATAGGGCCATTCATGTGTCCAGAAGTGCTTTTTGTTTCATGCTTGGTAGCTCATGCACACCTTGGTTGAATGTATGGTTGCCTCCTTAGCTAATTTCAAGTCTTATTGCCACAAATGCCTTATGGAGGGGTTGGGATGTTGGCCAAATCTTTGTAACTAGTGTTTTCATAGAAATTCAGAGCACATTCATGGTTTTGACGACCCCAATGTTCCATGCTTGCATTAAGCACACCGAGGTGCAGTATAAGTTCTTGAAGAAGAGATTCTCTGACGTGCAAATGAATTTGGCATATATGCCCACAAAGGGGAATGATGCAAAGCATTCTAAAAAGGCATTGCCTGAATAGGAGTTCAAAGATTTCAAAAGCCTCTGGGCATACTGCCATTTATGGATTGATTCTAGCGTACATTTTCGACACTTTTGTGTACATGAGTGTGAGCCCATTACTCCTAGAGGGATTTGTTACCACATTTTGATATTAATTAGATTTCATGGTGACGTTGTGGACGAGAAACATAAACATATTCAGTCTTCGTGTAACCATTCCGCAGTGAGGGACCGATTCCCATACTAAAACGCGTATATGCTGAATCATATTCCGAGGTGTTGTAAGATGATCGTTGCAGTTCAACTGCACATGTTTTCATCAACATATTAACTAGAAAGCAAAATTTCTACATTGACGATAAAGCTGCTCCGAATGTGAGAGGTAATAAAAAAGCTGCAATCCAAAGGGATAGATGATGGATTACGAAGATAGATGATGGATTAGGAAGCCTTACAAGTGCATGCACATATATTATTGTTTAAAGAAAAGCTGCGTTTATTTAGGAGCATCGGCGGATGATGATAAGGAGGAGCATGATGATGGGCATTCATGGTGTCATTCATTTTTGTAGATGGCGAAAGGGATTATTCCGATGGGACCGCTGGAAGGCGCGGTGTTGAAATCAAGCAAGTACTGGGTGGAGAAGCGGTTTATTTCCACTCCATGGGCAATCGAAATAGACATGCGCAACTTTCGACGTACTGCTCCAGATTTCAAATGTGCCCTCCGTTCCGGATGGGGAATTCTCTCTCCCGTACGCGGCAACGTAGAGGATGCTCCCCGGAGCTATTGCTTGGCCATTCGGAGCAGCAACCTCACGATCCTTGTCTGGATAGTCATACCACTTTCCCCATGGGAGACTTGCGTTTCGAATGTAGAGACTACCTTTTCCAGTATAGGACAGTTGAAATGCAACCCACTGCCCTTATGCATATGGTTCTGGTTCTGATGGAGAAAAACACACATATGCGCAGGAGCATATAAGCACACGGACCCCCAATAGATCAATGCACAGGTGATTAATGACGATATAATTGTCCACAAGTAGTCTGCAATTGTACACTAAACAGCTGGTTGACATTGCCAGTCAACTACTTACCAACGTCATCTTGGTCGTTGACGACATCGCCAACTGCCTGTTTGAGGACGGTCCATCCTTCCGTTTCTCGGCCTGCAACCTAAAAATAATCTGGTGAATGGCATCATGAGATATTATTGCATGAAATAGGATATGGGGAGAAAGATAGGGGAAAACAAAATAAACCCAAAGGACACTGATAAAGAATAACATAAGAGAGAAAAAGAAAATCAAATTGACCAAGATAGAAAAATAGAATAAGAGAAGAGCTAGAAATAAAACATAGCTAAAGTAGGATACAAATGTAATAAAAATGTTCTGATCTCTAATTGCTCATTTACCTTCAGTTAATCTCTCAAAGAATTAGGCACTCTCACTTAAGTTTATTTAGACACTCTCACTTAAGTTTATTTAGAGGTTATATATATAGATAGAAGAACACCTTTTAGAATTCAAGATGTTTGGCAAAGAAGGAGTTGCTCAAAAAGTAACTTCATGGCATACTAAGGCTAGTGTTGAGATCCCATGAAATAAGAAGGATGGTTGCAACCATGATATTGAGTGAATCATTCCAAACATGATTTTTCTCTAAGAGAAGTTAAAGTGTAAGATAGGAGTTTGATTTCCAATTATGTAATCTAAAATAATCACTAATGGTACTTAAATGAATGGAAGGTGAAACTTGTATTCACCTATCCTTAAAGGGATTTTTGAGAGAAAGTCAAAAGCATTTCTAGATGCTTAGATTTGAGGAGTAGAAAGGTGTCCATTCAAGACTTTTCTGGGAAAGGTGTCTAAAGGACAAGAATAAGTGGTTGTTAGTCAAAGTTAGTCGAATATGAAGTGAGTAAGTCTTGAATATCACTCATGTTATTTGGGATTACACACAAAACCTTAGAACTGAGGAATTGATGTTTATTCCATGACAAGTTTTCAAGTTTCTAACATAAGCATGGGATAATATTAGATCATAGAGTGATCCTAAGTTAGAAGCACTAAAACCCTAAGTAGGAGAGAAGAAATAGAAGTAATTCCATGTATTCAAATTATGGCAAGAAGAGTTTGAGTAAAACATTTTGTAAAGTTAGATTAAATTTGGAGTTTAAGATAGATATCATCCACACACCTTTGTTGGATGTAGAGTATGGTGGTATAGAAAATCTTATATTATATTCACATTAATGCAGGAATAATTGTTTGGGGCATCAAACCTTGAGATGGTAGGTACCTTTTAGTCATGGGTGCATGACTTGAAGTAAAACTCAATTCCAATTGGAAGTGAAAGTTTATAGATAAAGATGGAGTACTTCATGATGAAAAGTATGAACACAACTTTAAGTATCAATAAATTGGAAATTTTGAAGATCTTGAAGTTCAAAGCACTTTCCAAGACCTTCATAAAGGTTTTTGGTATGACTATTATAGTCTCATTTAACTAATGAGACCTCCAAGTAATGGCTTTCTAGTTCTTTATCACAAATCCTATATAGATTTATTAAGAAAGATCTTAGAAAGATTCTTTCGGGCAATGAAGGTTCGACTAAGTCAATCTAGGATTAAGCTCTTAGTTGACACTCCAAGAGATTCAATCAGTATCTTGAATAAAGTTAGTGAAATTTTCCTTATAGAAGTTTTGAGAGGCAGTAGAAAAATTTGACTTATTCATCAAGTTAGATGAAAGTAGACTAAGTTAATCTAAATTTCCGTATTAAGAGTACAACCAAGTGAGTTAATCCCTTGAGTTGAAGATGTATGATAGATTGGCAGTCTAGCATAAGGAGATCAAAAAAGATTGAAAGGTTTTAACTTAGTAATGAAGATAATTGAAGCATCATGGTTTGAGATCAAAGTCAAACATCATCAAAGCTTCCTAGATAATTGAAGTGTGATGATTTGAGATTAAAGTCAAACACCATCAAATGTCATGGTTTGAGTTTAATGGCTTTGTTTTCAGAACTTATATAAAAGCTTCCTAGATAAATTGACAAGACATTTAGTCTGCTACACCTCAAAGTACACATAAATTATGTACACATTTAGTTAAAGGAACTCTTACATGCGACAATTTGTGTTTACCCCTATAAATGTGTAATAGGTATTTAGTGCATGTATAAAATCTTGAACGTGTTTCTATATGCACACATCCATACAAATACATATATAAAGGCACATACATACATACGTTACACATACACACACACAGAGAAACATACATACATATTCATCCACATACACAGACACACACACACACACACACACACATATATATATATATATATATATATATATATATATATATATATATATATATATATATATATATATATATATATATATATATATATATATATATGTGTGTGTGTGTGTGTGTGTGTGTGTGTATGTATGTATGTATGTATTGTGTGTGTGTACGTGCATCCACATACATGTGATTGTTTTGTAGAGGAAGAGATCCTTAGAAGGAGAGATTCACATGTATCTTTGGAAAAAGAGTGTGATCAAAGTACATATGTTAGAATCTTTTCTTATCCCTATTATGTTTGGATAACTCACTCAAAAATAATCTAGTGAATGGCATCATGAGATTTTATTTCATTAAGCAGGATATGGGAAAAAGATATGGAAAAAGAAAATAAAAAATAAAACCAAGGGACACCGATAGACAATAACATAAGAAAAATAAAAAATTAAATCAACCAAGAAACACAAATAGAATAAGAGAATAACTAGAAATAAAACTTAGCTAAAGTAGCACACAAATGTAATAAAATTTTCGTATATCGAATTGCTCATTTACTTTGAGTTAGTCTGTCATACACCTAGGCACTCTCACTTAAGCTGATTTAGAGGTTATAGATGGAAGAACATCTTTTAGGATACAAGATGTTTGGCAAAGAGGGATCTACTCAAGAAGCAACTTCATGGTATACTAAAGCTAGTATTGGGATCCCATGAAATACGAAGATGATTGCAACCCAAGTATTGAGTAAAGCATCCAAAGGTGATCTTTCTTTAAGAAAAGTAGAACTAAAACATAGGATTTTGAATTCCATGTTGGTAATCGAGAGCCCCATGCAAAGTCCCATACACATTCGTGTTATTAACAATAAGATGGATTTGAAAGAACAATAACATGTATCTGAAATGTACTATCATGAGGCCGTTCTTTGGTGTGTCCAGGGTGGATAAAAAAAAACAAATAACCACCCAATATATGAGGATCAAGTGCTTTGGTTTCTTAATTGAAAATACATTTAGCTTGTTACACCTCACAGTACACATAAAATACGTACGTATGTAGTAGACATAAAGTATTGACCAGGTCTGTTACACCTCACAGTAGGCATAAATTGACAAGACATTTAGTTTGTTACACCTCACAGTAGGCATAACGTATGTCACATGCACCACACAAAAGTAGTTAAGGCCTATTTAGGACATTTGGAAATTATTCAAGTCCCATTTATGTTACTTACTATGTTAACTTCTTAAGTTTGAGCCCAAACTTGATACCTCATTTATAATAAAATTATTCTTAATATTAGTATATTAATTTAATATACCCCAACCAAGAGATAATGACATGTTTTAGTGTATTAATGAGTTGAAAAGTAAAACATTAGGAAAAAAATAATTGTCTAAAAAACTATGTAATTCTCATTTTTCCTGAATAAGCCTTAGTTGCACTTCTGAACTCTTGCATGCAATGGTTGGTGTTTACACTTATAAAGGTGATATAGGTATGTAGTGTATGTAGGAAATCTCATACGTGTTTCTAGGTGCACACATCCATACAAATTCATATAGAGATAGACACATACATGCATACGTTACACACGCATATACATACATACATAATCATACACACACACACACATATATATATATATATATATATATATATATATATATATATATATATATATATATATATATATATATATATATATATATATATATATATATATATATATATATATATATATATATATATATATATATATATATAGATATAGAGAGAGAGAGAGAAAGAGACTCATATATCTATACATATGTTAGTGTCTTTGCTTATCCCTATTATGTTTGGATAAATCACTTAAAAATAAACACGTATTATGTTTTGAAAATAATATCATGAATCATATCATGAGATATTAATGCATGAAATAGGATATGGGAAAAGAGATCTAGAAAAAGAAAATAAAGCCAAAGGAGACCAATAGAGAATAATATAAGAGAGAAAAAATCAAATTCACCAAGATCAAAAAATAGAATTAAGAGAAGAACTAGAAATAAAACTTAGCTAAAGTAGCATAAAAATGTAATAAAAAGTTCTTATCTCTAATTTCTTATTAACTTTGAGTTAGTCTCTTGTAGAATTAGGCACTCTCACCTAAGCTGATTTACAGGTTATAGATAAAAGATCATCTATTTAGGATACAAGGTGTTTGGCACAGAAGGATTTGCTTAAAAAGTAACTTCATGGCATACTAAAGCTAATATTGGATCCCATGAAATACAAAAGATGGTTGAAACTACGACTTTGAGTAAATCATTCCAAAGGTGATACTTCTTTAAGAGAAGTAGATTTGCAAGATAGGAGTGTCATGGATTGAAGTGTCATAGTTTGAGATTAAAGTCAAACACCATCAAATGTCATGGTTTGAGATTAATGGCTTTGGTTTCATTACTGATATTTAAGCTTCCTAGATAAATTGACAAGACATTTAGTCTGCTACACCTCAAAGTACACATAAATTATGTACACATTTAATTAAAGAACTCTTACATGTGACAGTTTAAGGCCTATTCATGAAATTTGGGAATTGTTCAAGTCCCATTTATAATACAAGTGATGGTTTTAAGTTTTCAATAGACAAAACATAATATTAGTTGATGAGCTTATTTAAAAAAAACACCAAGTAGAATATGAATACGCAAAGAAAAGCATTCATACTTGACTTTTTTTTAAATATGAAGTCTATTATTATCCAATTCAATAAGAATAGGTCAATTATACATTATTTGATATATCAATCAATGCTCATAAAACCAATATCCTAAAATATGATGTTCTAAAAATCAATAAATTGATTTAAATTTAATTGTATAACAAATCTATCCTAATATGAATTTAGAGCTTACTATTTAATATAAACAATAAATATATTCAATTTGGTCCCATGTCGCTTATTTGCGTGGTTGGGCCTCTCGCCTCTTGAGGCGGGGGTGAGGGTTCAACCCCCATCAGCACATGTAACGGACATGTTTTACACGGAAAGTTGTATCTTGTTGCTGATGTGCCACCGTTTTTCCTTCTTCCCGATAGTTGTGATCGCAATTTAACCTAGCTATGTAAACCCTATTCTTGTGGGATAAGGTGGGTCCCATGGATACTATGCCCTTCCTTATAGAGTTGCAATTTCAAAGTTAAAGCCCAAAGGAATAGGCCTCGGCTGAACCTCCATTTAAAAAAAAAGCAACCACATGAATTTAGATCGAATTTAACAATACTTAATAATATGCAATTTGACATACTAATAATTGTTCATTTAGGTGAATGATATGAAAATTATGTCAATATTATGTTGCTGAAAAACATGAAAAGATTGTTTCATATAATTTTATAATAAATCTATCATACTATTTAGAGCTTTGAAAAATAATTGAATTCAATAATAACTCAAATATATGCAATTTAGGCTACCAATAATTTTTCACTTGGTTAAAAAGTCCCAAAAAAATGTGGTGTTAAAAAAAAACAATAAAATACATGATGTTCAAATATTTTAAAGTCAGTGATATCGTTTGTTAATATATTGTTCAAGTACATAATATGTTTCTCTATCACAAGGTCTCTGATTTACAATCGTATTGCATGTATAAGAACGTTTGTTCTTTGAGAAAATCCATCCATAAAGCCAAGGAATCAATTTTTTGGATAAAAAGTTTTCCAACTCCTCCGATGATTGCCTCCAAAGCTTTGGTAGAATTACGTAAGTGCCTTTCATATTCCAAATCACATGATATAATGTATCATAAAAACTAATGGTATTATTTCCATCCAAATCTGGAAAAATTTTCCAAATTGTGTCCAAGTTTTATGATGCACAAACTTATATATGATACGGATATCAGTTTTTTGGAATGCACCCTGACCTGCTATAATATGAAATTCTTGATGGTGTTTTGGAAAACATAGTGCAAGTGTTCTTTGAGCTATCAACACTCTTTCTGTGGTCCAAATCCACACTTCAAAAAGATCCATATAGAAATCCAAGAAATATAATGCATCCTTGCGAACGTAATGTGCAAATCTTGTGTTCTCTTCAATAAAATTCATATGGTTTTGCAAAGATTCAAGTAATAGATCACCCCTTTCCTTATCAATTTTCTTGAGCAAAATGCCATTCATTTCCAGTATCAATACCCTTCTTTCATCTCTTAGGAATGAAGAAAAACCTTGATTTCTTGATGAAGATTCATGTGTGAAGACCAGCAAGACATCAATGCCAACCTTGTCTTTTCTTTGTAGTTTATATCCAAATTAGCATTTTGTTCTGCAAAAGAAAATTGAAGTTAATTAGATTTATATAAAAATCAAATTAAACTATTTTACATTCTATATTACTTCATAATTATTGTAATTAAATATATGTTCAATAAAGCCATTATCATTTCTCTCAATATTCAAAACTTATAGTGAATTAAAATTGATAATACATAAGAAAATATAAGAAATTTTATTTAAATGCATGATTTTATATTCATGGGGATTCCAATTTCCTTTTATAGTTTTTCTTACAATCAATATAATCAAAAGTAGACTAAGCCCACAAGAAACTTCATATATATATATATATATATATATATATATATATATATATATATATATATATATATATATATATATATATATATGTATATGATGCATTTAAAATATATTACATGAGCCAAATGCATCATATTATATTCCAATAATAATAAAGTGTAATATAAAAATATATAAAGAAAATATGAACAATGAAATAGTGATAAGGAAGTATAATCCAATAACAAGAAAAATTGACAAACCAACCTTCCACTTCATTAGGAGCTATCTACATGTTTCTTAATTATCTACGTTTATGAATATAAGTTTATTTGTGAAGAAAAACAATCTTTCATGAAACAAGGAAACTAACATTAAAAAAATAGGTTATCTTTCAACCAATCAAAAGATCTTGAGATAAATTTAATAATCGACCTTGCCGTCAATGTTTTTCTTTATCCTGCAAAAGAAAAATTTTATAAATATTTGATTGTAGATATAAAAAAACACAAACATTGTATGAAAAATTTCTTTACCTATTAAATTAAAGTATGCCTTTTGTAACCTTTTTATGTATGCTTTTGCTACAACTCCACTTATGAAACAACTTTGTTGATAGCCCAACCTTGTAGCATACACTATTGCATAATTTTTCGTCATGCTTTTATTTTTGTAGCACATTTGTAACAATTTTAGCTACTCTTTGTTTAAAAGTGAAACACCAAATGCTGATGCTATTTTTGCTAGATCTCCCATTTCGATTTCCTTGCAATTCAATGGAACCTCTAGCTTTGTTGATGCTATTCTTGTATCTTCCTTTTTTATTCTCTTGCAATTCACTAGAACATCTAGCTTTTTCTCACTATTATTATGTACTTCAGAGTCATCAGAAGAAGATACTCTCAAGTTATTTGAATGATCATTTGATTGACTCAAGATATCATGGTCTAACATAGATGATGAATTCTCCATTGCAAGTTGAAACATAGGAAATATATCATTTTCTTTGATGATAAGTGGTTTTCTGATTCGATGGAGCAAAATATCATCTATTTCGATGAAGCTTATATGATTATAAAAGTCAAACCTCACAGCCTCAAACCTGAGAGGCTCAAACTTAAGTTCGAGCCTTATACCATGTGATCCAACAATCTAGAGCTTGATATGGCTCGAAAAGCTGAGAGGTTTGAGCCTCGCAAAATTGAATTGATTCAAGCCCCTTTGTTCTTTTGCACATGTGACCCAACAATCCTAAACTTGATATGGATTGAAAAGCTGAGAGTTCGAGCCCCCAAAATTGAATTGATCTTGAGGCTCGAACTTAAGTTTGAGCCTTATATTATGTGACAGAACAGACTCAAACTTGATATCATTTATAAGCTCGATCTAGAAAGGTTCAAGCTTGATAATGCAATATCAAAATTCAAATCTCGAACCTCATATCACATGAGTGAACAATCCCAAACGTGATATGATTATAAGTCAAAATTGAAGGCAAAAACTTAAGTTCTAGCCTCATATCATATCAGAACAATCCCAAACTTGATATGATTATAAGGGTCCAATCTGACAAGCTCAAACTTAAGAGGCTCCAACTTAAGTTCGAGCGAAATACCAAGTGAACCAACAATCCTAAGCTTGATATGGCTTGAAAAGCTAAGAGGCTCGAACTTAAGTTCGAGCCTACTAAATTTCAATTGATTTTGAGGCTCGAACTTAAGTTCGAGCCTCTTTGTTCTTTTGCACAAAAGACACAACAATTCTAAACTTGATATGGCTGGAAAAGCTGAGAGGCTCATATCATATAAGCCAACAATCCTGAACTTGATATGGTTGGAAAAGATGAGAGGCTCAAACTTAAGTTCGAGCCTCATACCACGTGATCCAACAATCCGAAACTTGATATGGCTTGAAAAGCTAAGAGGTTCTAGGCTCCTAAAATTGAATTGATTATAAGGCTTGAAATTAAGTTTGAGCTTCTTTGTTCTTTTGCACATAAGACACAACAATCCTAAACTTAATATGGGTGGAAAAGCTAAGAGGCTCATATCATGTGACCCAACAATCCTAAACTTGATATGGATGGAAAATCTGAAAGGCTCGAACTAAGGTTCAAGACCCCATAATTAAATTGATCCTGAGGCTCGAACTTAAGTTCAAGCTTGTTTGTTCTTTTGCACATAAGAAACTATTCAATCATGTGATCCAACAATCCCAAACTTCATATGGTGAAACTCAGAGGCTTGAACTTAAGTTCGAGCCTCATATCAAGATTGACAGTTCATATGATTCAAAGGCTCGAACTGAAGTTTGAACTTGGTATTAACGGACACAATGACTCAAAACTTAGAAGCTCGAACTTAAGTTTGAGCCTCATATCATGTGACACAACAGAGTCAAAGTTGATATGATTTATAGGCTCGATCCTGAAAGGTTTGAGCCTAATGGCACAATATCAAAATTTAGAGGCTCGAACTTAAGTTTGAGTTTCATATCATATGAGTAAACAATCCCAAACTTAATATCCTTATAAGTCAAAATTGAGATGCTCGAACTTATGTTTGAGCCTCTCAATTTGATTCTAAACTTTATATGAGAAAAATTCTAAACCTGATATGATTATAAGGGGAAAACGTGACAGGCTCAAACTTAAGAGGCTCGAACTTAAGTTCAAGCGACATACCAAGTGAACCAACAATCCTAAGCTTGATATGGCTTGAAAAGCTAAGAGGTTTGAACTTAAGTTTGCGCCTCCCAAAATTCAATTGATTCTAAGGCTCGAACTTAAGTTCGAGCCTCTGTTCTTTTGCACATAAGACACAACAATCCTAAAATTTATATGGCTTGAAAAGCTAAGAGGCTCGAACTTAAGTTTGAGCCTCCCAAAATTCAATTGATTTAGAGGCTCGAACTTAAGTTCGAGTCTCTTTGTTCTTTCGCACATAAGACACAACAATCCTAAACTTGATATGGCTGGAAAACCTGAGAGGTTCATATCATATAACCCAACAATCCTAAACTTGATATGGTTGGAAAAGCTGAGAGGCTCAAACTTAAGTTCGATCCTCATACCATGTGATCCAACAATCCGAAAATTGATATGGCATGAATAGCTAAGAGGTTTGAAGCTCCTAAAATTGAATTGATTCTAAGGCTCGAACTTAAGTTCGAGCCTCTTTGTTCTTTTGCACATAAGACACAACAATCCTAACTTTGTTGGAATCAATATCATTGGTTCATTCATATTCAGATGATACACCATGTATAGCTCCTAGTAATACTCCTCCCACAGAATCGACGAAGCGCTAATAGCATTTGTAAATCTGTTTACCAATTCTTGTACACACAATTGCACTGGGCACCGTGGATAAGATCATAATAGCCTAACCATTGCGCCACGCGCTCTTGTTGTACAAAGGACCAAACAAAACTGCTACATATGTTTGTACGCTCCGCTGATGTGGTTTATTGTAGAGAGTAGTAAAGGGCTAGCTACTCATGCTGTAAGCTTGAGCAATATGGACCAATGAGACATTGTTCTCCAAACCATTGTTCTTCCTTGAATTTGAAGTAGTCTTCTCTTCACCAAGTCCGGGTCTTTATACAATATTTTTGTAAAGTATTTGCATACTCTTCCAAAAATATTCAGTTACATGTGTATTCATCAGTCTGGAGTATGAAGTTGATGATGTGTTAGGAGCTGAATATTTTTGGAAGAGTGTGCAAATATTTTACAAAATTATTTTTTGAAGACCTAGACTTGGTGAAGAGAAGACTACTTCAAATTCAAGGAAGAACAATGGTTTGGAGAACAATGTCTCATTGGTCCATATTGCTCAAGCTTACAGCATGAGTAGCTAGCCCTTTACTACCCTTTACAATAAACCACATCAGTGCAGCGTACAAACATATGTAGCAGTTTTGTTTGGTCCTTTGTACACAAGAGCGCGTGGTGCAATGGTTAGGCTATTATGCTCTTATCCACGACACCGAGTGCTATTGTGTGTACAAGAATTAGTAAACAGATTTACAGATGATGTTAGCGCTTCGTCGATTCTATGGGAGGAGTATTACTAGGAGCACTAAGGTTTTGGTTTCAGAATACGTACTGATTCTCTTGTACCTATGCCGAATAGGACTCCTCCTGATATGAATGCTACTGCCTCCATAAAATTCAAGTAGTACATGTGTGCATAAAGAGAATATGTACCTAAATACTTAACATAAGATGTAAATCTTATCTTATCCACCATGGTTCGAACCCCAACTCCTGCAACTGTGCAGCATGGAAGGATTTTTTACTTCTGCTTTTCAAATAAAACAAACGAACGGATGAAAAACGCCAATGTGTTTGATTTATTCTAATGATTACGATCTTGAGATATGCTTTATTCGTACGAATAGCTTTATTGTGCTTTTGAATAAGCTTTTCATGGGACAATAAACCACTATATAAGAAGTGCTTGAGGTCACTTCAAGGTATCCTTCACTTAGTATTCAACACAAGCTTGGAGCTTGGACCTCAGTAGAGGTGGTGTTTCTTCTAGCACATGGGGCAGCCATGGTGCTAACTTGAAGCATGTTGAGGAGCAGCTATGGAGTTCTTCTTAATGATTCTTCTTGGAGAAGATGAAGGGTGTGCTCACACTCTAGCTCATGGAGAGGAGGTTACCCCTTGTTCATGGCAAGAAGACTTGGTCATTAGTTAGCAGCTTGATGGTGAGGATCGGCCATCTACATGTTGTAGTTGAAGATTGTCTTCTACAAGAGGATGTCGGGCTTCGTCAAAGACATTGTATGGTGGTTAACATAAGATTTACATCTTATATTAAGTATTCAGGTACATATTCTCTTTATGCACACAGGTACTACTTGAATTTTATGGAGGTAGTAGCATTCATATCAGGAGGAGTCCTATTCGGCATAGGTACAAGTGAATCAGTACGTATATGCTTTATGCATAGTTGGATGAGGTGTTTGAGAAGGTGTGTTCACATGAGTTTGAGGATTTCCGGCAGCAAACTTGTTAGCATTCTTTGCTACTTTTTAAGTATGTGATCTTTTCACACACGTATCTGACTTAGGGTCTTCCATAGCCTAAGCTTAGATGAGGGTTTGTTGATTATCAGTTTCACACTGATCCTTCCTCTTTCGGTCACTCATATTCACTTTTCTATAACCTATTAGGTCACACATGTCATGTATATTCAGATTTCTGCCCATACATGTGAATATATTTGTTACATTTGTACATTCACTCATTCATCTACTCTCATCACATAGAGTGGTTGAGAGTTTTGCTCCCACATTGTACATTGAACATTGGTATATATGATACTATGAGTAAGCGATGGCTTACGTAACACCTTACACATGTCGTCTATTCTTTCTCTATCTTTATCTCATCATCTGTATGATTAAGTTGTCGTATGTTCATGTTTTGTCCATATTGAAGAATGCTGGAATTAATGTTGTATATACTGGAACTATGGAACCATGGACTTGTGACATGAGCCAAGGGCCTACCTCACTTCCAACAAACTTAATATGGGTGGAAAAGCTGAGAGGCTCATATCATGTGACCCAACAATCCTAAACTTGATATGGCTGGAAAAGATGAATGAGGCTCATATCATGTGACCCAAGAATCCTAAACTTGATATGGCTAGAAAAGCTGAGAGGCTCGAGCTTAGGTTCGAGCTACCTAAAATTCCTGAGGCTCGAACTTAAATTCAAGCTTGTTTGTTCTTTTGCACATAAGACGTTGTTCAATCATGTGACCCCACAATCACAAGCTTGATATGTGGAACTGAGAGGCTCGAACTTAAGTTTGAGCCTCATATCAAGATTGACAATTGATATGATTCAAAGGCTCAAACTAAAGTTCGAGCTTGGTATGAAGGGACACAATGACTCAAAACTTAGAAGCGCGAGCTTAAGTTCAAGCCTCATATCATGTGACACAACAGACTCAAAGTTGATATAATTTATAGGCTCCATCCTGAAAGGTTTGAGCCTGATGATGCAACATCAAAATTCAGAGGCTCGATCCTGAAAGCTTTGAGCCTCTCAATTTGATTATAAACTTGATATGGCTGGTATGGATGAAAATTTGGTATGGCTGGAAAAGCTAAAAGAGATCGAGCTTCTTTGTTCTTTTGCACATAAGACACAAAAATCCAAAACTTGATATGGCTAGAAAATCTAGGGCTCATATCATGTGAACCAACAATCCTAATCTTGATATGGTTGGAAAAGCTGAGAGGCTCGAACTTAACTTGGAGCCGCGCGAAATTGAATTGATCCTGTGGCTCAAACTTAAGTTCGAGCTTGTTTGTTCTTTTGCACATAACACACTGTTCAATCATATGACGTAACATTTCTAAACTTGATATGGTGGAACTGAGAGGCTCGAACTTAAACTCGAGCTTGATGATGCAATATTCAAAGGCTTGAACTTAAGTTCGAGGTTCATACCATGTGACCCAATAATCCTAAGCTTGATATGGCTTGAAAAGCTAAGATGCTCGAACTTAAGTTCGAGCCTACCAAGTTCAACCCTCTTGGTATCGCTCGAAAACTTGAAAAGGCTCAAACTTAAGTTGGTATGGCTGGTATCACTGAAAACTTGGTATGGCTAGAAAAGCTGAAAAGCTCGAACTTAAGTTCGAGCCTCTTTGTTCTTTTGCACATAAGACACAACAATCCTAAACTTGATATGGCTGGAAAAGCTGAGCCTCATATGATGTGACCCAACAATCCTAAACTTGATATGGTTTGAAAAGCTGAGAGGCTCGAACTTAAGTTCCAGCTGCCCGAAATTGAATTGATGTTGAGGCTCGAACTTAAGTTCAAGCATGTTTGTTCTTTTGCACATAAGACACTGTTCAATCATGTGACACAACAATCCCAAACTTGATATGGTGGAACCCAGAGGCTCGAACGTAAGTTCGAGCCTCATGTCAAGATTGATACTTCATATGATTCAAAGGCTCGAATGAAGTTTGAGCCTGATATTAAGGGACACAATGACTCAAAACTTACAAGCTCGAATTTAAGTTTGAGCCTAATATCATGTGACACAACAAATGAAAACTTGATATGATTTATAGCTCGATCTAGAAAGGTTTGAGCCTCATGACACAATATCAAAATTTAGTGGCTCGAACTTGATAGGCTCAAACTTAAGTTCGAGCCTCATACCATGTGACCCAACAATCTTAAGCTTGATATGGCTTGAAAAGCTAAGAGGCTCGAACTTAAGTTCGAGCCTACTAAAATTGAATTGATTCTAAGGCTCGAATTTAAGTTTGAGCCTCTTTTTTTTTTTGCACATAAGACACAACAATCCCAAACTTGATATGGCATACACACATACTACATACATACATACAAATTATATATATATATATATATATATATATATATATATATATATATATATATATATATATATATATATATATATATATATACATATATATATATGTGTGTGTGTGTATAGTGTAGTGTATATATATACTACAGTACATACATAAATGCATCCATACATACATACATGCACACATAGATACATATTTACACACATACATACAAACACTCTCTCTTTACTTACAAACATACATACATACATTCTCTCTCATATGTATGTAGTGTAGGTGTCTATGTATGTATGTAGTGCGTATGTAGTGCGTGTTGTATATATATATATATATATATATATATATATATATATATATATATATATATATATATATATATATATATATATGTATGTATGTATGTATGTATGTATGTATGTATGTATGTATGTATGTATGTATGTATGTATGTATGTATGTATGTATGTATGTATGTATGTATGTATGTATGTATGTATGTATATATATATATATATATATATATATATATATATATATATATATATATATATATATATAAACAGCATTAAACAAACACATACACATACACACATATATAGACACATACACATACACATACACATACACATACACATACACATACACATACACATACACATACACATACACATACACATACACATATACACACACAAACACATACACATACACATACACATACACACATACATACACACACACATACACATACACACACACACACATAGACACCAGTACACATACACACATACATACACACACACATACACATACACACACACATACACACCAGTACACATACACACATATGCACACACACACACACATATATATATATATATATATATATAAGCATTATATATATATTTATATATATACTGTTGTTTATATATATATATATATATATATATATATATATATATATATATATATATATATATATATATATATATATATAAACAACAATATGTATGTAGTGTGTGTGTGTGTGTGTATATGTGTATGTATGTCGTGTATATGTGTATGTTTGTATGTGGTGCATATGTAGTGTATGTGTTGTATATATATATATATATATATATATATATATATATATATATATATATATATATATATATATATATATATATATATATATATTGCATGTATGTATATATGTGTGTGTGTGTATATGTATATAGGTATATATGTATATATGTATATATGTATGTGCATGTATGTATATATGTCTGTGCGTGTATGATATATCTGTGTGTGTATGTATATATGTCTGTGCGTGTATATATATATACTACTTATACTGCATGTATGTATATATGTATATATATCTCTGTGTGTATGTATAT
>CM035427.1:54628830-54663830 GCA_020310875.1 Ceratopteris richardii | reverse complement strand
ATGATTTGCAAGGAACAAGTTCCCATGTGTCATTGTCCATGAGGGCTTCAATTTATTCATCCATTAATTCTTTCCATTCCTATTTAATGTGAGCTTCTTCATATGATGTTGCTTCTTCATTGTTGGCATCCTTAGTCATATAAATTGAATGGTTTCTGACCAAAGAGGTATCAAATCCATATCTCTCTGGTTTCTTTTTCTCTCTCATTGATCTTCTGAGTGGTTGATGAGAGCTTTCAAATCCTTGAGCTTGGGCTTGCACCTTAGCCTTCCCTTTGTTCTTCCATAACTTCAATTTCTCTAAAACTGTAGAGCCATCTTCAGAGTCACTATCTTCATGATGCTTTTGTTCCTTTGTTAGAAGCGACGGAAAGTCTTCTTCCAAGTCATAAGGTAACTTCAATTTCCTTTAATCATCAAACCAAGATTTATTTCATCAAAGAATACATGCCTACTAACTAAAAAGCCTTTTTTATAGGGATTATACAATCTATATCCTTTTTGGTTTTGATCATATCCAATAAAGATACACTTCTCTACTTTGGGATCCAATTTCCATACTATTTGAGAAGGTATGTTAGTATAAGCTATACATCCAAAGATTTTTCAATGCTCAAGACTTGGCCTTCTTCCATTCCATACCTCATAGGGAGTCATGCCATCTAAACACTTTTATGGAAGTATATTTACAAGGTATGTGGTTCTTGATGCAACCTCTACACAAAGATGATTGGGTAAACCCTTTTCATTGAGAATGGATCTAGTTGACTCCAGTATTGTTCTCATCCTTCTTTAAGCTACTCCATTGAGCTCAGGTGTGTATTTGGTTGTCACCTCTCTTTTGATGGCTCTTTTTGTAGAAAGGTATCAAATTGAGGTGAGAGGTATTCTGCACCACCATTTGATGTGAGCTTCTTGAGATATCAACCTGTTTGATTTTCTACAAGAGCAAGATACCTTTTGAAATAGTTGAAGAATTCATTTTTATGCTTCATAAAGTACACAATTGTCCATCTACTAAATTCATCAATAAAAGATACACAATATCTTGAACCTGAAAAAGAAGGTTATTTGCTCGGATACCACACATTTCTCTGAATGAGATCGAATAATTCTTGATGGATAAAGCCTTTCTTGTTCAAGGATTATCTTGAGCTTTGGCAAGTTGAGAAGCTTCACACTTGTATAACATATGTTGTTTTTTTATGTTGGGCAATCCAAGTACACTTTGATCCCTGGAGATTTGTTTCAAAGTTCTCTCACCAATTTGACCAAGCCTTTTGTGCCATACCTCTAGTTCAGAGAGCATTTGAGATCCATAGCTAACTAATGCTATGTTCTTGGTTTCCTCCACTTCAAAGGTGAACATTCTTCCTATCTTTTTTCCATTTGAAATTATTCTTATTCATTGATTGGTGTCCTCCACATATGCTCCATGCCTTGTAATCCTAACCTTGCAATCCTTTCTCCACAATTTATCCACCACTTATCAAATTTCTAGTTATTGTAGGTACATGCAAAACCTTGGTTAGAAGATTCATGGTACCATCTCATGTCTTGACATTACCTATTGTCTCCATTGAACATCTTGTGTCATCACCAGTCTTAACTTCAAGTTTATTTTTGGGATCTTCTAAATGAGAGAACAATGCTACATTTCCTATTATATCATTTCAGCATCTAGAGTCAATATAGAAAGAATGATCATCATCCTTACCTTCATTCAATGATAGGTTCATAAGGAGTAGTGAGTCTTCTTGACTTTGATCCTCAATGTAGTTGTTGTAATCCTTTCTTCCTCTATTTGATCCATATCCACCTCTATTTAATCCTCTTTCTCTAGAATTCCTTGGGTTCCTGTAACATTTTGCAGTGGTATGATTAGAGTAATAACAAATGAAACAAGGTTGAGATGCTTTGGGTCCCCCTGCTTTGCTTTCCTCCTTTGCCTCTTCCTCTAGCTTTTCCTCTACATGTGAAGTTAGCTTGGAAAGAGCTACCTTCATCTTCATTCTTTTTAGACTTTGACTTATCCTTACCTTTACCTTTATCTAAGTATAAGGTAGAAGATTGATTACCTCTTGAGGATTCACCATTCTTACTTATCTTTGCTTCATCTGTGAAGAGTTGTCCAATAAGAGTGTTGAGGTCAAGCATTTCGATGTCCATGTATAGGTCAATGACAGTTGTGAAAGATTCCCACTTGTCATTAGACTTGATTCCATTGATGATTTGCATTATGATTTGGTCTTCTTCAATTACCTCTCTAATGCTTCCTAACTGATCAGAGATCTCGTTCATTTTGCTGACATAATTAGTCACACTTTGCTTGGGACTTTTCTTCAAGGTAGTAAACTCCATCCATAGTTGGTTCTTCCTTACTCTGGTATTTGAAGAGAAGAAGGAAGCAATAGCATTCCAAGTTTCTCGAGAGGCCTTGCATCCTTTCACATGAGGTAAGAGAAAATCAGAGATTGAATTTGAGATGTAGGACCTAGCTAGTGCATCCTTTGAGCACCCAGTTGTAAGCCTTTCTTTCTCTTCATGTGATCGTTGTCCTTTGCTTCTCATTGTTGGCATGACTTCATCTTTAAATATGTATCCAAATAGATTTCTCCCTTGAAGGTGGGCCTCCATCCTCAGAGACTAGGTTGCGTAGTTGTTTCTATCTAGTTTGTCAATGGTTGAAGGAAATCCATCTCCCATATTGATTAATCTTTGCTCTAATATCACTATGAAGGAAGATGGGTGATACACTCCAAAGATGTGCCTAGTGCTACAAAAACCTTCTCTATACCTACCAAAGTAACTCACGAGATGATAAGTAGACACCTTGTGCTTGCTAAGGATGTATATAAGCCATCCCAGTGCTTTGGAGCATCAATGTCAAATTGATTCACCAAATTAGTTGATACAAAATAGATGAACCAAAAAAACGTAAAATGGATGATGCAAAAACTTGTTACTTTGGGATGGATCACATTCTAGAAATTAACTCATAGCTCATAGCCTACTAGAAAGTGAACAAAGATCTTTTACACAAATTTTAACTACATAGATAATGAATCTAAAGCAAAAACGCTTATGATTTTTGATGAACCATACTAAGACAAATGAATCTAGCAACATAGGGGTTTCATACCGACATTTTTGTAGTTAACTGACTATATACCTAGTTAGCTTCAAATGATTGTAGCTCACAAATAAACAAATGATGATGAAAAATAAGTTTGATGAAAATAAGACTTATCAAACCACCAATACCAACTTAAATTGCACTAAAAGATGAAGTATACACAGAGGAATCACTCACTCAAGTTCACTAAAAATGAGAATTAGAAAGAGCATGCTTCTACGACTCTCTCATTGAGAGTGTGTATAAGAAATGCTTACATTTATGTATGATCAAGCACTAGGCTTTGACGAAACACACAATCATGGCACTCCCCTGGTGTCAAGCTATCCTCAATCACAAGTTTTTGGTCACTCAATTATAGTGGAAAGGAGAAAAACTAAACTTGCACAAGATAAGAGAAAATCAAAGACAAAAGAGTAGAAGAAATATGACCTAAATAAAGAGAAGTTATGATATTATAGATTTGAATTAATGGATATAATAGCTTTGGAAAATAGCTTCTCGAGGAAGCAAGGACCTCTAGACCACCCCCAAGCTATCACAATATTATTTACACTCGCACTCTTTATCACACTCACCCTCAGTCTCACTCGTGATTGGTGTATGCAAGTAGAGGAATAGCAAGACAAGGTAGAGGTGTGACAAAAAGAAATAGATAATTGGAACTCCACAAAGGAGGTCAAGTACACCAATAAAATTTAGGTTGAAGAAGTTGAAGAGGAATGAATAGGGGAAGACATAGAAGATTTGGTGGAGGAGGAGAACACACTTAAAATGGTGATTTATATGTAGTAGAGTTAATACTTTTGCAATTGAATGCTATCTTTCAACTCAAATAGTAGAAAATAAAAGCCACGAAAACAACTATAGAGGAAAAAAACTATGCAAAAACCTCGTTTAGCCTATGGAATGATTAAATGCCTCTCATATGATGAAGATATAAATCAAGCTAGTAAAGATTTATGGTAAGTAGATAGTGAATATATAAATCACATGTCATGTATAAAGGATCCTTTTACTAACTTGAATAATCCAAAAATAAAGACAGATGGAACCATGTGAGAACTCAAACAATACCATTCCAAATGTGGTAGATATCACTTAGGAAGAAAGTCAAAGGACAAAGTGTTTATTGAAGGTATTACATGTCCCAATTATTACCTAAACTGTGATCTCAATAAGGAAAATGTTAGAGAAAGCCTATCAAGTTAACTTCAATTAAGGAGGACGTTTTATTGAGGAGCAAAAAAGAAGGTTTGAAGATCATAGAAAAAAGAAGAAATAAAGGGGGAATGATTACAATTTATATAAAGTAGTCATACCATTCAACAAGGAAAAGAAAATCAATCCTACCTTTAAAGAAGAGTTCCTATGTGAGTGTAAATGTTTTAGATCTCTTTGGCATGGTTGTTTGTTGTCCAATAAGATAAGAATTACTTACTGAAAATACCTATTTTGTAATCTTCAATCATGACATTTCAAGAAATTTTAGGTTGCACTACATCAAGAACAAACAAGTTGTGTTCTACTAGTTCACACAATTTAACGCGCATGTGGAGGATTCCAACAAGTTTTTGAAGTCTTTGAGATGAGCTGGAGAGGGAGAGTAATTCTTCAATGAATTCTATGAAATTCAATTGATCACTCGCATCAAAAGAGAATGTATATATAGGTATATCCCTCAAAACTATTAAAACAAAGAGACTGAACGGACACATAGCAGAGGCCACAACATCTATACTTAATGACATGCATATGCCACATTTGTATTCGGGAGAGGTGACATATACAACTATATTTGGGAGAGTTAGATGCCAAATATTGAAGTTCTATCCTTTTGGGTTATTTTATAGAGAAAAGAGGTAAACATATTGTAGAGGAGGTACTGGGGTATCCACCTTTATCAAAAGTAGAGAACAAAGATTAACTCATCCAGTACGTCGCCTACTCAAGGGGGGTTCTCTTTAGGGAAGTATACCCTTTAACATTTCTGTGAGCAAACAGAAGGGTTGTACATACTCTAGAAATATTAATCAACAAATGACCACAGAAGACCGTATATTCCTTGATTTGAATCACATCATTACAAGGTTGGGCAGAGTGATGCTCAAAAAAAATGCAAGCTCAGGACTAACATGCCACTCTAAAAGTATAAAACCTCAATGCAAGAGAGTCTTCCCATCAGCTTAAGGGGCCAATTATATGCAGTCTAACTCAGAACAATACAAATGGTAAAGGATTTCTCAAGAGAATAGAGCTTAACAACAACACTGACTCACAGAAAAGAAAGAATCCAAGCCACTCTCTTACACTATAGTGCTCATAGCCCTCCACTGAGAAGCCTACCCTCTGTATCCACACTACAGAGTAGCTCCTACAATAGGCTTGAAACCACCAAGGGCAAGAGAGGACTTCTGCACGTACGTACGAACCACTGTATCTCTAAAAAAATTGTACCCCAAATGAGCACAAATCCATTGTTTTTATAGGCCCCAATAGGCCAAGAGGGTCTTGCCGACTCCTCACGTCCACTGATCACGTGCCGCTTGATTGCTAAGATTGGAGGGGTAGATCAAATATTCCACTTGATTTGAATTGGATCCTCAAAATAGGTAGTCGTCATGAATGGTTGTCAGAAATAGTCATTTCTCCACTTTCACTTTTACCACTTACACCTTTACTGTTGCTTTTGAATGCAAGCTGAGCTCCTCATTTTGTGCTGCCCGTGATATTGGATTGTCCTTGAGAAGCACATCCTTCACCTAATTCTTTTTTTTTTTTTAGTAGCTTTTGATCCTTCGTATTTAGTGAGCGGTGTGGGAGGTGAGTTGTGGGAAGTTTGAGAGAGATTATAGGGTTTTTGGAGGGTTGTGGAGGGTTGTGGAGTTGTGTGGAGTTGTGTGGGGTTTGTGGGGTTTGTGGGTTGGGGGGAATAGGGGTGAGTTATGGGGAGTTGTGGTGGTTTTTGGGGTGTGGTCAAAATTTGATCCAAGATTTTCAAAGTTATTATTGCACCATTAGAAAGTACTCGTCCAGAACTTTCCAACGATATAAAAAACTGTAGGGTTTGGTTAAGAAATGATCCTCCAAATATCCATCCAAACTGTCTGAGAGCCTTATGTAAGGTTGTGGAAAAATGTGGGATCTGAGGGGGGCCGTGGGGGGCCGTGGTGGGTCGTGGTGGAGGTCGCGGTGGTGGGTCATGGTGGAGGTCGCGGGGGAGGGAGAGAGGGAGGTCGCGGGGGGAGGGAGAGGGGGAGGTCGCGGGGGGAGGGAGAGGGGGAGGTCGCGGGCCAGGGAGAGAAGGAGGTCGCGGGGGACCTCGCGGGGTAGGTTGCGGGGGAGGTCGCGGGGGAGGTTGCGGGGGAGGTCGCGGGGGAGGGAGAGGGGGAGGTCGTGGGGGAGGTTGCGGGGGAGGTCGCGGGGGAGGGAGAGGGGGAGGTCGCGGGGGAGGTTGCGGGGGAGGTCGCGGGGGAGGTCGCGGGGGAGGGAGAGGGGGAGGTCGCGGGGGAGGTCGCGGGGTAGGTTGCGGGGGAGGTCGCGGGGGAGGTTGCGGGGGAGGGAGAGGGGGAGGTAGCGGGGGAGATTGCGGGGGAGGTCGCGGGGGAGGGAGAGGGGGAGATTGCGGGGGAGGTCGTGGGGGAGGTCGTGGGGGAGGTCGCGGGGGAGGGAGAGGGGGAGGTCGCGGGGGACGTTGCGGGGGAGGTCGCGGGGGAGGTTGCGGGGGAGGTCGCGGGGGAGGTTGCGGGGGAGGTCGCGGGGGAGGTCGCGGGGGAGGTGGCGGGGGAGGTCGCGGGGGAGGGAGAGGGGGAGGTCGCGGGGGAGGTTGCGGGGGAGGTCGCGGGGGAGGTTGCAGGGGAGGTTGCGGGGGAGGTCGCGGGGGAGGTCGTGGGGGGAGGTCGCGGGGGAGGTCGCGGGGGAGGGAGAGGGGAGGTCGCGGGGGAGGTCGCGGGGGAGGGAGAGGGGGAGGTTGCGGGGGAGGTCGCGGGGGAGGTCGCGGGGGAGGGAGAGGGGGAGGTTGCGGGGGAGGTTGCGGGGGAGGTCGCGAGGGAGGTCGCGGGGGAGGTCGCGGGGGAGGTCGCGGGGGAGCGAGAGGGGGAGGTCGCGGGGGAGGTCGCGGGGGAGGGAGAGGGGGAGGTCGCGGGGGAGATTGCGGGGGAGGTCGCAGGGGAGGTTGCGGGGGAGGTCGCGGGGGAGGTTGCGGGGGAGGTCGCGGGGGAGGTCGCGGGGGAGGTGGCGGGGGAGGTCGTAGGGGAGGGAGAGGGGGAGGTCGCGGGGGAGGTCGCGGGGGAGGTTGCGGGGGAGGTCGCGGGGGAGGTTGCGGGGGAGGTCGCGGGGGAGGTCGCGGGGGAGGTCGCGGGGCAGGGAGAGGGGGAGGTCGCGGGGGAGGTCGCGGGGGAGGTTGCGTGGGAGGTCGCGGGGGAGGTCGCGGGGGAGGGAGAGGGGGAGGTCGCGGGGGAGGTTGCGGGGGAGGTAGCGAGGGAGGTCGCGGGGGAGGTCGCGGGGGAGGTTGCGGGGGAGGTCGCGGGGGAGGTCGCGGGGGAGGGAGAGGGGGAGGTCGCGGGGGAGGTCGCGGGGGAGGTCGCGGGGGAGGGAGAGGGGGAGGTCGCGGGGGAGGTCGCGGGGGAGGGAGAGGGGGAGGTCGCGGGGGAGGTCGCGGGGGAGGTCACGGGGGAGGTTGCGGGGGAGGGAGATGGTGGTGGTGGTGGTGGTGGTGGTGGTGGTGGTGTGGTGTGGTGGTGGTGGTGGTGGTGGTGGTGGTGGTGGTGGTGGAGTAAGAGGGGACGATGGAGTTGGAGGGGGTCGGGGTGATGGTGGGGTCGGGGGGTGGTGGGGAAAAGGGGGGGACGATGGAGTTGGAGGGGGTTGGGGTGATGGTGGGGCCGGGGGGTGGTGGGGGAAAAAGGAGGGGACGAAATGCCGTGATACAGACCCCCACATCAAGTCTTTGCACCGTCCCGGTGCAATTCCCGAAGCCAAAAACAAGATAGTGAAGGAAGTTCTTCTTTCTTGACTTGACTCAGATAATCCTTCACCCTGGAGAAAAAAAAATAATAAAAAAAAAATTAATAATATATATATATATATATATATATATATATATATATATATATATATATTTTTTAACACTTTTTTCATACTTTTTTTTTTCATAATAACTACAATCACCAAATGAAAATACAGTAGGTACGGTGAATGATATGCTTCCAATTTACCTTAATTCAGGTACTTCTTCACCCTGGAAATATTGATCAGGGGTATCCTCTTACCCTACAAATCCTCCAGATGTACTGCTCCATGAGGTAATACCTTTACCACCATGTAAGGTCCTATCCATTTGGGTGCCAGTTTGGTTGGAATTGCTGGGACCTGATGCACTAAAACCATGGATCCTTCTTGTACTTCATTGGACCTCAGATACCTGTCATGTAGTCTTTTGCGCTCTTCTTGTGTTACCTGAAGTTTTTGCATTGCTCCTTCTCTCTATTCTTCTAATGCCACGAACCTCTGAATGGGGGGTTCAATTCCAATGGTTTTGATTCCTATTTCCTTTTTGATAATGAACTCGAATGGTGCCAATGCCTCTTTCCCATATACTAACCGAAATGGAGTCTCGCCTGTAGTTACCCTTTTCATGGTTCTGAAAGCCCAGATTGCACCGATCAGTGCTAGTGGCCAGGAGCTTTGATGATCGAAAGATAATTTGCGAAGCAATCCAATCAAAATCTTATTGGAGCTTTCTGCTTGGCCATTTGCCCTTGGGTAGTAGGCACAAGATTTTTTATGGAAGATTTTGTACCTGTCAAATATAAACTGGAGCAATTGATTTACAAAATGTGTGCCCCTATCACTAGTTATTTCCAGTGGGCAACCAAATCTTGAGAAAATACGTTTATACACAAATTTAGCCACTGTTAAAGCTGTGCAGTCCACAGTAGCTTTAGCCTCTGTCCATTTAGTGGCATAGCATGTGGCCATCAAAATATACTTTTTGCCTCCAGGTTGACCAGTTTGACTAATTGGTCCTATGAAATCAAGACCCCATCGTTCAAATGGGAGCCATCCTGTAGATATGACCAATGGTTGGAAATTCAATCTGGTTGGTGCGGGAGCACACCTCTAGCAGATGTGGCATTCTTTAGAAAAATTGATTGCATCCTTGAAAATATGAGGCCACCATAAACCTTTGTGGATGATTCTATGAGCCAATTCTTCCCCCTTTAGATGTCCTTCATTGTGTGCAGCCTCTAGCAGAAGATTTAGCTCCTCTGGATAGACACACCTTCTCAATATATCATCCTGACAGTATTTATATAAATTTCCATTTATAAGAGAATATGCTTTGGTTTTCAGGAGCAATCTTCTCTTTTCTACAGGTGTCAAGTGTTCTGGGATCTTTCCAGTAGTAAGAACATGGAGAATTTCATCATACCAACCAATCCGAATTGCTACTAGAAATAGATTGCTATCCACCAATTCATCATTAATACCCGTTGCCTTTTCGCTCATTGCCGTCCTGGACACTTGATCTGCCATGTAGTGCTCTTTTCCTGGCTTAATATGAATATCAAAATTAAATTCTTGAAATAGGAGTAACCATCTCCAGCTCCTTCCAGCTACTCTAGGCTTGTTTATCAAATACTTCAAGGGATGATGATTTGAAATAACAACGAAATGTACACCAAGGAGATAATGTCGGAACTTCTGAAGGGCAAATACGATAGCCAAACCTTCTCTTTCCGTTGTACTGTAATTTCTTTCAGCTTGGTTGAGTAGTCTGCTTGCATAAGAGATAGGTCTATCCACTTTGTGAGATGATGGTTGAGCTAGAACTGCACCAACAGCATGAAGACTAGCATCTGTATGCACATGAAATTCCAATGACCAATTAGGAACACTTAAAAGTGGAGCAGTACATAGCCTCAACTTTAGTTCACAAAATGCTTTGTCAGCTTCAGCACTCCATGAGAAAGGGATCTTTTTGCTGGTAAGCCTTGACAAGGGCTTAGCAATTTCCGAATACATCCTAATGAATCTTCTGTGATACCCTGCATGGCCCAAGAAACTTTGCACTTCCTTTGGGCTTTGTGGAATTGGCATGGAAAGAATAGCTGTAACCTTTGCAGGGTCAACAGTTATGCCTTCAGCAGATATTATGTGACCAAGAAGAGTGCCCTTAGTGACCAAAAAGTGACATTTATCAGGATTCAATTTCAAACCTGTTTTGAGACATTGCTCAAAATTTTCTTTTAGATTTTCCAAATGGTCATGGAAATCTTGAACTGCTGCCCTTCTATCTGTACCTGAAAATACTGAAAAGTCATCCATGAAAATGCGTAGAAAGGTTGTTAACCATTTGCCCAATATCAAATACATCGTTCTATTAAATGAAGCTGGTGCATTCTTCAAACCAAAAGCCATGCGAATATAGACATAAGTGCCCCAGGGAGTGACAAAGGCTGTTTTGTCCCTATCATCAGGATGGATCACTATCTGATTGTAGCCACTAAAACCATCCAAGAAACTATACAAAGTGTGACCAGCTACTTCCTCAAGTACTTGCTCTGTGAAGGGCTGAGGAAATCCATCTTGAACAATCACTTTATTCAAAGCACGAAAATCAACACATACTCTTATTTTTCCACTATTTTTCTTGGGTACAATAACCATGGAAGAAAGCCACCTAGAATGTTCTACTGGAACAATTATACCAGCTTCTTCTAGCTTTGTAATTTCTGCTTTTACAGCCTCTGCATATTTCGGATTGAGTCGATATGGTCTACTTCTTATTGGCGCGGCTCCCTCAACTAAGGGTATCCGATGTAATCCAAGCTCTTCTGGTATCCCTGTTAGATCTTTATAGGACCATGCGAAGACACTTTTGTAAGTAAAAAGCAAAGAAGTTACCTTCTGTAGCAAAGGAGGATAATGCCACAACGAGGATGCTAAGTGGACTACTTAAGGGTTCTCTTCATTTCCTAAATTTACTTCTTGAACCAATGTTTCAGGACTGGTCTTGTTTGAGAAATCATCTCCACTATATGCAGGAGTGGATTTTAATTTATATTCTGCAACATGTTCTTCCATCCATCCTTGAGGTATATTTGCAAAAGGAAGATCTTCTCTTCTCTTAAATGCATAACCTTCTCCCTCCGATACTTTTATATTGGTTGCCTCCTCAAAGCTAGTATTTTCCTGCAATTGCTCATTCTTCAATACCTTGTGGTCTTCATTTACCTTATCTGCAACTTCTTCCTCAATTTCATTGATCTCCACTGTGCAACACTCTGCACTTCCCATCATCCAATTTAAGAATGTATCATCTTCTTGGGGTATAGAGGGCATTACCTGAGTATCCACAGTATATCTAGTGGTTTTTCCTGAGTCGAATCCCTCTTCCAAATGTAATTGTAGTTGGCTATTGGTGCTTGTTGAAATCCATAGTTTGTTTTTTCCCCCAATCTTGCAAAGCTTTTGCTTGTCTCAGCCAAGGTCTCCCCAGGAGTAAAGGGTAAGAAGTCTCCTGTGGAAGTGCAATAACAACAAAATCCAACACAAAGTGGCAACCCTGTACTATCATCCGTACCTTTTCAATAATGCCAAGAGGCGCAATCCGATGTTGATATGCTAGTGTAACTATAAATGGTGCCATTTTGGTGGGGTACAAATTCAGTTTCTTCATTGTGAAATCTGGCATCAAATTGATACCAGAGCCTCCATCTATGATCACACCTGTGAGAGTTTCATCCTTTATACAAACAGATAATCTTGAGCTTTGGTAGTCTGCTAAGGGTGCAAGGGGAAAATCAACCATGAAACCATCTATACTAGGTGATTGGACCAAGTGAGCAGAGTGTATAATCTTCAGTAAGTCACTTCTTATTTTTGAATCCATCCTTATAAGTTCATATAGACTAACCTTGTGATGAATACCTTTCAAGATCTGTTCAATGTTTACCTCCTGAGTGTTTTCTTGCAGACTTGTTGGTTGGCCCGTTAGAGAAGTAGTCATCTTATTATAAGCTCCTTCAATTTATGCTTGGTCCTTCCATCCAGACTCCTTTTCTTCCTCTTTATCCTGAAATCCTTGTTGTTCCTCCTTATGAAATCCTTGTTGCTCCTCCCTATGGATTGCTGCTGCTTGTCTAGCTCTAGTCATCATGGGCATTGCAGAGGATGAAACAGCATAAGACTGAGTGGTTTTCCCTTCTTCATGTGGAGAGACTGCAATCATGTGGATTGGAGCAGGACGACCCCTTGGGCAATCTTTGGTATAATGATCCTTGGCCTCTGGACAATGTTGACAAGGAGGTGCATCTTCTGGGAGGGAACACCTATTTTGCATGTGGCCGTACTCACCACAACGATAGAACATCAAAGGTCTATTATATCTAGGCTTTGCAGGCCGATTCTCCTCTCTATTAGATGTATTTGAAGTACTAGCATAATATGATTCCAAATTTTGAGGGTTACCTCTCTGCTGTGTACCTTTGAGGTAGTAGCAATCCCTGGCTTCATGACCATCTTTTCCACAAAATTGACAGCTTACCTTAATAGCGCAATTAGCATTGGAATGTCCATTGTTGTTACAGATTGTACACCAAATTTGTCTCCTTATATCCTGAGTAGTCCTCAAATCTTCTAACTCTCGGCGAAGTTGAGCTATTTCATCATTAGTGCGACGCAGTGGTGGCAAGACCTTCTCTTCTTGTTGATTTTGTTGCATCTTCAATGCTTCCAGTTCCCTCCTTAGTTGCTCAATAGGGTCCAGATCTGCAGCATACTTTTGTTGTGTATCCCCTTCAAAATGTTGCCTTGCTTCTTCAATGCGTGATGCCGCTGCAACAAAATCATTGAGGGTCGCATCCAATCTAAGAGATTCACGAAGCTTTTGCTGAGATGACCTGGGCAGAGCCTTTTCTATCCACTTTTTAACCAAAAAGTCACCTGGAGCATGTGGCAGACGTGCAACAAGTGCTTTTGTTCTAGTGTGAAGTTCATGAAAGGATTCACCTGGTCTTAGCTTCAAATTCTCTAGCTGATCTAGAGCTCTTTCCGAGGAATCACTTGGTCGGAATGTCTGTGAGAACGCCGCCTTCAAAGCCTCCCATGTAGTGAAATGGCCATCTGCATATTGACTATACCATTTATCTGCAAGACCCTCCAATGTGGATGGAAAGAGCGCCAACATTGCATCCTCTCTATTCTGCAGACCTCGTCCACGACATAAAGAGATGAATCTCCTCACATGATCATCAGCATCCTCATAAGCTTGTCCCTTGAAGGTAGGGAATTTGATGTTTAATCTGGAGAGCAAATGAGAGAGGTCCTCCATTTGTACTGGTGTTTCTTCGGACGTATCTGAGGAGAAGTCTAGAGTTCTCCTATACCTCTCTTTTGACAATGGTGTCGCACCCAAATCAATAGATAAATTTAGGGAGGGTAGAGGGGAGGTAGACTCACTAGCCGTGGTTATTGCTAACTTGTTAAGGCTCCTCCGAACACGAAGAGACTGCTTCTCTGCTCGTGTATGGGTCATGTACCTACTTGCCAATGTAATAGGGCAAAAATACCTCTCACAGAAATGCAAAGGTCCCACCGTGCGTGCCAAACTGTAGAGGAGGTACTGGGGTATCCACTTTTATCAAAAGTAGAGAACAAAGATTAACTCATCCAGTACGTCGCCTACTCAAGGGGGGTTCTCTTTAGGGAAGTATACCCTTTAACATTTCTGTGAGCAGACAGAAGGGTTGTACATACTCTAGAAATATTAATCAACAAATGACCACAGAAGACCGTATATTCCTTGATTTGAATCAGATGATTACAAGGTTGGGCAGAGTGATGCTAAAAAAAAATGCAAGCTCAGGGCTAACATGCCACTCTAAAAGTATAAAACCTCAATGCAAGAGAGTCTTCCCATCAGCTTAAGGGGCCAATTATATGCACTCTAACTCAGAACAATACAAATGGTAAAGGATTTCTCAAGATAATAGAGCTTAACAACAACACTGACTCAAAGAAAAGAAAGAATCCAAGCCACTCTCTTACACTATAGTGCTCATAGCCCTCCACTGAGAAGCCTACCCTCTGTATCCACACTACAGAGTAGCTCCTACAATAGGCTTGAAACCACCAAGGGCAAGAGAGGACTTCTGCACGTACGTACGAACCACTGTATCTCTAAAAAAAATTGTACCCCAAATGAGCACGAATCCATTGTTTTTATAGGCCCCAATAGGCCATGAGGGTCTTGCCGATTCCTCACGTCCACTGATCACGCGCCGCTTGATTGCCAAGATTGGAGGGGTAGATCAAATATTCCACTTGATTTGAATTGGATCCTCAAAATAGGCAGTCGTCATGAATGGTTGACGGAAATAGTCATTTCTCCACTTTCACTTTTACCACTTACACCTTTACTGTTGCTTTTGAATGCAAGCTGAGCTCCTCATTTTGTGCCGCCCGTGATGTTGGATTGTCCTTGAGAAGCACATCCTTCACCTAATTTTTTTTTATTTATTTTTTTAGTAGCTTTTGATCCTTCATATTAAGTGAGCGGTGTGGGAGGTGAGTTGTGGGGAGTTTGAGAGAGATTATAGGGTTTTTGGAGGGTTGTGGAGGGTTGTGGAGTTGTGTGGAGTTGTGTGGGGTTTGTGGGGTTTGTGGGGTTTGTGGGTTGGGGGGAATAGGGGTGAGTTATGGGGAGTTGTGGTGATTTTTGGGGTGTGGTAAAAAATTGATCCAAGATTTCAAAGTTATTATTGCACCATTAGAAAGTACTCGTTGAGAGCTTTCCAACGATATATAACACTGTAGGGTTTCCTTAAGAAATGATCCTCCAAATATCCATCCAAACTGTCTGAGAGCCTTATGTAAGGTTGTGGAAAAATGTGGGATCTGAGGGGGGCCGTGGGGGGCCATGGTGGGTCGTGGTGGAGGTCCCGGTGGTGGGTCGTGGTGGAGGTCGCGGGGGACAGAGAGAGGGAGGTCGCGGGGGAGGTCGCGGGGGAGGGAGAGGGGGAGGTCGCGGGGGAGGTCGCGGGGGAGGTTGCGGGGGAGGTCGCGGGGGAGGTTGCGGGGGAGGGAGAGGGGGAGGTCGCGGGGGAGGTTGCGGGGGAGGGAGAGGGGGAGGTCGCGGGCGAGGTCGGAGGGGAGGGAGAGGGGGAGGTCGCGGGGGAGGTCGCGGGGGAGGGAGAGGGGGAGGTCGCGGGGGAGGTCGCTGGGGAGGGAGAGGGGGAGGTCGCGGGGGAGGTCGCGGGGGAGGGAGAGGGGGAGGTCGCGGGGGAGGTCGCGGGGTAGGTTGCGGGGGAGGTCGCGGGGGAGGTTGCGGGGGAGGTCACGAGGGAGGTCGCGGGGGAGGGAGAGGGGGAGGTCGCGGGGGAGGTTGCGGGGGAGGTCGCGCGGGAGGTCGCGGGGGAGGTTGCGGGGGAGGTCGCGGGGGAGGTCGCGGGGGAGGGAGAGGGGGAGGGAGAGGGGGAGGTCGCGGGGGAGGTCGCGGGGGAGGTCGCGGGGGAGGTCGCGGGGGAGGTCGCGGGGTAGGTTGCGGGGGAGCTCGCGGGGGAGGTTGCGGGGGAGGTCGCAGGGGAGGTCGCGGGGAAGGGAGAGGGGGAGGTCGCGGGGGAGGTTGTGGGGGAGGTCGCGGGGGAGGGAGAGGGGGAGGTTGCGGGGGAGGTCGCGGGGGAGGGAGAGGGGGAGGTCGTAGGGGAGGTTGCGGGGGAGGTCGCGGGGGAGGTTGCGGGGGAGGTCGCGGGGGAGGTTGTGGGGGAGGTCGCGGGGGAGGTCGCGGGGGAGGTCGCGGGGGAGGGAGAGGGGGAGGTCGCGGGGGAGGTCGCGGGGGAGGTCGCGGGGGAGGTTGCGGGGGAGGTCGCGGGGGAGGTTGCGGGGGAGGTTGCGGGGGAGGTCGCGGGGGAGGTCGCGGGGGAGGTCGCGGGGGAGGGAGAGGGGGAGGTCGCGGGGGAGGGAGAGGGGAAAGTTGCGGGGGAGGTCGCGGGGGAGGTTGGGGGGGAGGTCGCGGGGGAGGTCGCGGGGGAGGGAGAGGGGGAGGTCGCGGGGGAGGTTGCGGGGGAGGTCGCAAGGGAGGTCGCGGGGGAGGTCGCGGGGGAGGTTGCGGGGGAGGTCGCAGGGGAGGTCGCGGGGGAGGGAGAGGGGGAGGTTGCAGGGGAGGTCGCGGGGGAGGTCGCGGGGGAGGTCGCGGGGGAGGGAGAGGGGGAGGTCGCGGGGGAGGTTGCGGGGGAGGTAGCGGGGGAGGTTGCGGGGGAGGGAGATGGTGGTGGTGGTGGTGGAGTGGTGGTGGTGCTGGTGGTGGTGGTGTGGTGTGGTGGTGGTGGTGGTGGTGGAGGAAGAGGGGACGATGGAGTTGGAGGGGGTCAGGGTGATGGTGGGGCCGGGGGGTGGTGGGGAAAAGGAGGGGACGATGGAGTTGGAGGGGGTCGGGGTGATGGTGGGGCCGGGGGGTGGTGGGGGAAAAAGGAGGGGACGAAATGCCGCGATACAGGTATTATACCAAATCACCATGGAGTTGAAGGTAAGTAGGGATGTCGTCTTTGATGAGGTGAACCCCTGCTATATATCTACAAGTGCATTGAAGGTTGACGAATATGGATAATGTAAGGATAAGAATGATGATAATGTTCAAAAAATCATTTATTCGAGTGGTCTATGCAACTCATATGGCACAAAGATGCCTTTATCATTCCATGGAAGTCTGAGGAAAATACCAAACAACTCCCAAGGAATCAAAGTTAAACATAAATAGAAGGTTACAATTCAAGAAGAAAGGAAGATGGATGAAATTCTATTGGAAGATAAAGATATAGAAGAAATCTGTCACATTAGTTTAACGTCTTCATGATGTGAACCTCCTTTGGAGAGGACAATGCCACACGGCACCTATGGGTATTATTTACCAACAAGGTAGAAGAGAGAGTAGTCCCTCATTTTCTAGTGAGTGACTCACTAAGAGAACATATAAGGAGCTCAGTGGTGGGGAGGATGAACAAAACGGATCTCTGTTTGTGAGACGAGCAAGGATGTTGCAGCCCGTGAACTGTAGAGGCTAGTAAAAGATAGATCGTGAGCGGCACGCAACCTTACAAAATCCAAACCAAACCTAGTGCACGCAAAAAGGGTTGTTAACATGGAGACAAGTGCATCCATACATGAGATAGAGAGAGGAGAACTCATGCCTTCCAAATAGAAAACACGACCTCCTGAAACAATGGAGAGCATAACATCTAATCTAATCTCTAAATGCCTATTTAGGATGCAAGAGCAGAATTAGAAGAAGGGATCTTTATATAGTGTCCCATACCACCATACTATATATCCAATACTGATGTGTGGATTATATTCAATCTAACTATACAATACCTTTTACTCAAACTCTTTTTGTCATAATCTTAATTCAAGGACTTGCATCAATTTCTTCGCTTCTACTTAGGTTTCTAGGGCGTCCAACTTAGGGTCACTCTATGATCTAATATTACCCCATAAGTATCTTGGAAACTTTAAACCCTGTCATTGAATGAATATCTATTCCTCGTTTCTAACGTTTTGAGTGTAATCCCAAATAACATGAGTCATATTCAAGACCTAGTTACTTCATATTCGACTAACTTTTAGTGACAATCACTTATTCTTGACTTTTAGACACTTTTAAGAAACATTTTAAATCATCACCCTAGGGCATTTTTAGGAATCTCTCTACTCCTTAAATCTAAGCATATGAAAATGCTTTTGGCATTCCCTCAAAAATCCCTTTAAGGATAGGTGAATACAAGTTCCAGCTTCCACTCATTTAATTACCATTAGTGATTATTCTAGATTGCATACATAGAAATCAAACTCCTATCTTACAATTCTAATTCTCTAAAAGAAGTATCACCTATGGAATGCTTTACTCAATATGGTGGTTTCAACCATCTTTCGTATTTGATGGGATCCAATTCTAGCTTTAGTATGCCATGAAGTTACTTTTTGAGCAATGCGTTTGTTGCCAAACATCTTGTATCTTATGTATCCATTGTGATTCCTCAAGTGAGTGATTTTTATATTTGACTAAATACCTATGATATTGCTTAATAGTTTGTGTAGTGGAAACATCATAATCTATTACTTTCTCATGAATCAATATTTCTACATCCTCTTCAAGTAAAGGAGGATCATCTAAAATAGGCGTGAGTGGTAAAGTACCTTGAAAAGATTTCAACAAACTTATATGAAGAGAATTATGTATACCCCAATGAGAAGGTATATCTAATCGAAAAGAAGTTTCATTTATTTTCTCAATAATGCAAAAAGGCGCATAATACGATGTTGAGAAGTATTTTTTAAATGTCTTTTAATGATTCGTAACCAAACTAAATCATTTTCATTAAATTGTTTGGCTATGCGCTTCTTATTAATACTATGCTTGTAACGTTCTTGACTCTTCCTAATATGCTCATGCACATCAGTAAGTGTAGAAGTATGATCGTGTGCAAAAGAATCAGCCATAGGAATGTCAGTTTGAGTGAGACTCATGGGAGTGGGAATCTTTCTTCCATAAACAATTTCATATGGTGCACGACCAATAGTAGTGTGTGGGGTGTTATTATATGCAAATAGAAGTAAAGGGAGTTTTCATCCCAATTACTTGGATTATCTAAAGAGCAACAACGTAATAAATCCAATATAGTACCATTTGTAGCCTCACGTTGACCATTACTTTCAAGACGAAATGCAAAACTAAAGTCTATTTTTGATCCTAAATGTTGAAATAATGCCACTAAAAAATGGTTACAAAAACGAACATCTCGATCTGAAAGAATAACTTTAGGAAAACCATGATGTGGAAAAATACATTTAATAAATAACTTAGCAGCTTGAGGTGCAGTTAAAGTCTTTTTAGAAGGAATGAAGTATGCATGTTTACCAAACCTATCAACAATTGTCCAAATCATATCATTATGAGATGTAGTTGTACGAAGACTAGTAATTAAATCCATAAAAATCTATTCCCATGATCCATCAGGCATGGGAAATGGCATTAATAATCTGAATGTTTTACCATGATGTCATTTTATACGCTGACAAAGAATGCAGTGAGAAACATACTGTGCAACATCTTTTTCCATGTAAGGCCAAAAGAAGAAATATTTACATGCAGAAATAGTACTTTGTATGCCCCTATGTCCCATATATGGTAGTTCGTGCATCTCTTTCATAACAAACTCTTTGGATACTTGTGTAATGCATAACTTGTGTTGGAAATACAAGAATCCATTATGAAATGTGTAATTATCCTCAGGATGTGATGTGTAATTATTGAAAGCAATCCATGCTTGTGAGAAATACAGGGCACGTGCATGTGGAAATCATATCATGAAATGAATGAATCTGAATAGTAGAAATATTATTAATTGAAACAATAGTTATTTGTGGGGATGGGAGACGACTTAAAGCATTAGCTACAACATTAGCTTTTCCTAGGTGATATTGAATCAGAGGTTGGAAGTTTTGTAGAAATGAAGCCCATTTAATATGTCTATTAGAAATCAATGGTTGATGTAATAAATGCTTAATAGCTTGATGATCGGTTTTAATTAGAAATTCCGAACCCATAAGGTAATGTTTCCAAGTTTTCCATGCATGCACAACAACTAACAATTCCTTATCATATGTACTATAAATGCGTTCAGAAGGTTTGAGTTTCCTATTTTCAAAGGCAAGAGGATGATCCTTTTGCATTAAAACAACACCTATACCAAAACCACTAGCATCTCTAACTAAATGAAATGGTTGTGCAAAATCACGTAATTATAGATCAGGCGCATGGGAAAGTGCATACTTAATTTTATCGAAAGATTGTTGTTGGGCTACTCCCCATACAAATTTTAGATTTTTCTTCAATAATAAAGTAAGGGGCAAGGCTATATAAGAAAATCCCTTTACAAACTTTCGATAAAAGCTAGTTAATGCTAAAAACGAAGGACATCATTCACTGATTGAGGTTTAGGCCAATCTTCAATTACTTTAATACTCTTGGGATCTACATGAATGCCTTGACTAGAGACGATATGTCCAAGATACTCTATCTCGTTTTGGAAGAAACAACTCTTTTGAGAATTAGCATAAAGTTTATTTTTACGTAACAAATCAATGACTGTTGCTAAATGAGTTCCATGTTCACTATCATTCCTACTATAAATAAGTATATCATCAAAGAAGACAAGAATGAAGTCTTGGTATTCAAGGAAAATATTATTCCTCATACGTGCAAAGGTGGCAGGTGCATTGGTAAGTCCAAAAGACTTTACCATGAATTCAAAATGGCCATGTTGAGTTCTAAAAGCATTTTTATAAATGTCATGCGATGTCATTCTTATCTGATGGTACCCAGATTTGAGGTCTATTTTATTGAAGACAAAAGCTCCACGAAGTTTATCTAGCAACTCATCTATCCTAGGGATAGGATACCTATTCTTAATGGTAATATTATTAAGTTCTCTATAATCAATGCACATTCTATACGTCTTGTTCTTCTTCTCAACTAAAAGAACACGGGATCCAAAAGGAGAAGAGCTAGACCGTATTAGTCCTTTTTTGAGTAAATCTTTAACTTGTCTAGCTATTTCATTTCTTGGTAAAGGTCCATGCCTATAAGGTGCTTTATGAAGAGGAGAGCGACCACGAATTAAATCAATCCTATGGTCAAGAGATCCCCTAGAAGGTGGTACTAGAGAAGGAAGATTAGCCATAAAACAATCCTTATATGAGTCCATAAATGACTTATGTGCACTTGGAAGTGTATGTGTATAATCAGTTATATTATTGACAAAAACAATACATGAGTTATAACCTTTCCTAAAAGCTCCTTTGGCTTGCGTATGACTAATGAACGGGAAGGGTTGAAAATCCTATATCGCAGACAGTGAAACATCTTTATTTTGAAATTTGAAAGTAATCGTGTGTGTATCATAATTAATGCAGGGGTTGTAATTAGGTCGAAAAGGCATGCCAAGTATAACATCATATGACTACAACGGAGCAATTAAAAAAGAACGTTCATCTACATATGAGCCTATACAAATTTGAACATTATGCACCTCATTTGTAATATTACACCTATTCCCTATAAATACAACCTTGACCTTATCCATAGAAGGATGAGTAGTAAGGTTAGGATTTTTAACTAGCTTATAAGAAATAAAATCATGCGAGCTAGCATCGTCATGTAAAACATTTAGTACTATGCCATTAATGGTGCCATGCATGTAGAGTAGAGAATGGTTACAAATTCTCTTACCGAGGGTACTTAGTTCTTGTCGCATAAGTTTTAATTGTTGCTCGAGTGAGACCCCAGGTAAAGGTGAATTGCCAAAATCCTCCATTGTTGTAGGGTTCATATCTAGAGAATAAAACCCCTCCTTCAAACTATGTTGGATCCTCAATCTAATAGGTTTATAGACAAGTCTCCCCCCGTCTACTCCGATGGACAAGTCTCTTAGAGTACATGTATTTATAGGTTTATTTCTATTAGCTCCTAAAAATAGAAGTTACATGAGGGCTCTCGCTTTAAGAAGCCTCTTTTAGGAAAAACTAATTTATTTACAAAACGCATCGCTTTCTAATGTAAACCACTACTTTTACAACAAGATAAAGCTAAATATAACTATTCTAAAAGTCTTCGATTTAGTCTTCGAATCTATTTATTTACACGCATCCACTTGTATCCACACCCTCATGCTTCTTCACCTTCTAGATCAAACACAACCACATTAAAGCCTTCTAGACGTTTAAAACATTAAAAATCCATTTAACCTTCCATGATTCTATAAAATACGACACACGTGGACATACATTATGCCTAGTGTGAGCTGTAACAGACTAAATGTCTTGTCAATTTATGCCTATTGTGAGCTGTAACGGACATGGTCAATACTTTATGCCTACTACATATGTACGTATTTTATGTGTATTGTGAGGCGTAACAAACTAAATGGCTTGTCAATTAAGAAACAAAAGCGCTTGATCCTCATATATTGGGTGGTTATTTGGACACACCAAAGAACGCCCTCATGATCGTACATTTCAAATCCATGTTATTGTTGTTTCAAATCCATCGTATTGTTAATAACGTGAATGTGTACGGGAATTTGCATGGGGCTCTCGATTACATACTTGGAAATCATACTCCTATGTTATAGTTCTACTTATCTTAAAGAAATATCACCTTTGGATGCTTTACTCAATACCTCGGTTGCAATCATCTTCGTATTTCATGGGATCCCAATACTAGCTTTAGTATGCCACGAAGTTACTTCTTGAGTAGATCCTTCTTTGCCAAACATCTTGTATCCTAAAAGATGTTCTTCTATCTATAACCTCTAAATTAGATTAAGTGAGAGTGCCTGATTCTACTTTAGATTAACTCAAAGTAAACAAGCAATTTGAGATAAGAACATTTTATTACATTTGTGAGCTACTTGAGCTAAGTTTTATTTCTAGCTCTTCTCTTATTCTATTTCTCTTCCTTGGCCGATTTAAATTTTTATTTCTCTTATGTTATTATCTATCCGTGTCCCTTGGTTTTATTTTTTATTTTATTTTTCCATACCTTTTTCCCATATCCTACTTAATGAAATAAAATCTCATGATGCCATTTACTAGATTATTTTTAAGTGAGTTATCCAAACATAATAGGGATAAGAAAAGATTCTAACCTATGTACTTTGATCACACTCTGTTCCCAAAGATAGATGTGAATCTCTCCTTCTGAGGATCTCTTATTCTACATAACAATCACATGTATGTGGATGCACGTACACACACGCACGCACATGCATACATACATACGCGCGCGCACACACACACACACATATATATATATATATATATATATATATATATATATATATATATATATATATATATATATATGAATATGTATGTATGTTTCTCTCTGTGTGTAACGTATGTATGTATGTGTCTTTGTATATGTATTTGTATGGATGTGTGCATATGGAAACACGTTCCAGATTTTCTACATGCACTACATACCTAATACACATTTATAAGGGTAAACACAAACTGTCGCATGTAAGAGTTCTTTAACTAAATGTGTACATAATTTATGTGTACTTTGAGGCGTAGCAGACTAAATGTCTTGTCAATTTATCTAGGAAGCTTTACTATCAGTTATGAAACCAAAGCCATTAATTTCAAACCATGACAGTTCAATCCATGACACTCCTATCTTACAATTCTACTTCTCGTGTGTGTGTGTGTGTCTGTGTATTTGTATGAATATGTATGTATGTTTTTGTGTCTGTGTAACGTATGTATGTATGCATCTTTGTATATGTATTTGTATGGATGTGTGCATATAGAAACACGTTCAAGATTTTCTACATTCACTACATACCTATTACATATTTATAAGGGTAAACACAAATTGTTGCATGTAAGAGTTCTTTAACTAAATGTGTACATAATTTATGTGTACTTTGAGGTGCAGCAGACTAAATGTCTTGTCAATTTATCTAGGAAGCTTTTATATAAATTCTGAAAACAAAGCCATTAATCTCAAACAATGACAGTTGATCGTGTTTGACTTTAATCTCAAATCATCACACTTCAATTATCTAGGAAGCTTTGATGATAGCTGACTTTAATCTCAAACCATGATGCTTCAATTATCTTCATTACTAAGTTAACACCTTTCAATCTTTTGTGATCTCCTTATGCTGGATTGCCAATCTATCATACATCTTTGAGTCAAGGGATTAACTCACTTGGTTGTACTCTTGACACGGTGATTTAGATTAACTTAGTCCACTTTCATCTAACTTGATGAATAAGTCAGATTTTTCTACTGCCTCTCAAAATTTCTATAAGGAAAAATTCACAAACTTTATTCAAGATAGTGATTGACTTAGTCGAACTTTCATTGCTTGAAAGAATCTTTCTGAGATCTCTCTTAATAAATCTATATAGGATTTGTGATAAAGAACTAGAAAATCATTACTTGGAGGTCTCATTAGTTAAATGAGACTATAATAGTCATACGAAAGACCTTTATGAAGGTCTTGGAAAGTTCTTTGAACTCGAAGATCTTCAAAATTTCCAATTTATTGATACTTTAAGTTGTGTTCATACTCTTCATGATCAAGTACTCCATCTTTATCTATGAACTTTCACTTCCAATTGGAATTGAGTTTTACTTCAAGTCATGCACCCAAGACTAACAGGTACCTACCATCTCAAGGTTTGATGCCCTAAACAATTATTCCTAGATTAATGTGAATATAATATAAGATTTTCCATACCACCATACTCTACATCCAACAAAGGTGTGTGGATGATATCCATCTTAAATTCCAAATTTATCTAACTTTACAAAACGTCTTACTCAAACCCTTCTTGCCATAATTTGAATACATGGAATTACTTCTATTTCTTCTCTCCTACTTAGGGTTTTAGTGCTTCTAACTTAGGATCACTCTATGATCTAATATTATCCCATGCTTATGTTAGAAACTTGAAACTTGTCATGGAATAAACATCAATTCCTCATTTCTAAGGTTTTATGTGTAATCTGAAATAACATGAGTGATATTCAAGACTTACTCACTTCATATTCAACTAACTTTGACTAACAACCACTTATTCTTGACTTTTAGAGAGCTTTCAGAGAAAAATCTTAAATGGACACCTTTCTACTCCTTAAATCTAAGCATCTAGAAATGAATTTGACTGTCTCTCAAAAATCCCTTTAAGGATAGGTGAATACAAGTTTAACCTTCCATTCATTTAAGTACCATTAGTGATTATTTTCGATTACATACTTGGAAATTAAACTCCTATCTTACACTTTGACCTCTCTTAGAGGAAAATCATGTTTGGAATGCTTTACTCAATATCATGGTTGCAACCATCCTTCTTGTTTCATGGGATCTCAACACTATCCTTAGTATGCCATGAAGTTACTTTTTGAGCAACTCCTTCTTTGCCAAACATCTTGAATTCTAAAAGATGTTCTTATATATATATATATATATATATATATATATATATATATATATATATATATATATATATATATATATATATATATATATATATATATATATATATATATATATATATATATATATATATATATATATATATGTATATAACCTCTAAATAAACTTAAGTGAGAGTGCCTAATTCTTTGAGAGATTAACTGAAGGTAAATGAGCAATTAGAGATCAAAACATTTTTATTAGATTTGTATCCTACTTTAGCTATGTTTTATTTCTAGCTCTTCTCTTATTCTATTTTTCTATCTTGGTCAATTTGAATTTTTTTTCTCTCTCTTATGTTATTCTTTATCAGTGTCCTTTGGGTTGATTTTGTTTTCCACTATCTTTCTCCCCGTATCCTACTTCATGCAATAATATCTCATGATGCCATTCACCAGATTATTTTTAGGTGAGTTATCCAAACACAATAGTAGTTGCACCAACCGTTGCGTGTAAGAGTTGGGAAGTGTAGCTTCTTTCGTGTAGTGCATGTGACATACGTTATGCCTACTGTGAGGTGTAACAGACTACTGTCTACTAAACATGTCCGTGTTCTATGTGTACTCTGAGGTGTAACAGACTAAATGTCTTGTCAATTAAGAAACCAAAGCACTTAATCCTCATATATTCTATGATGGCACGTTTCAAATCCATGTTATTGTTGTTTCAAATGTGTGGTTATTTTTTTTTGAGAAATACCGTGCCCGTCTTTGACGCATTACTCGTAAAAACGTAGCCCTACTGCTATATAAACACCCCGCGAGTCAGGCTTACTACAAACAACATATCCAATAGTGAGATATAAAGCAACTTCGAGATCTCACTAAAATGGCGCTGAGGGCAGCTTCATGGGATCCCATCCTTCTTATTTCATGGGATCCCAACACTAGCCTTAGTATGCCATGAAGTTACTTTTTGAGCAACTCCTTCTTTGCCAAAAATCTTGAATCCTAAAAGATGTTCTTCTATTTATATATATATGTATAACCTCTAAATAAACTTAAGTGAGAGTGTCTAAATAAACTTAAGTGAGAGTGCCTAATTCTTTGAGAGATTAACTGAAGGTAAATGAGCAATTAGAGATCGAAACATTTTTATTACATTTGTATCCTACTTTAGCTATGCTTTATTTCTAGCTCTTCCCTTATTCTATTTTTCTATCTTGGTCAATTTGAATGCATGTACACACACACACATACATACATGCATTCAAAAACACACACACACACACACACACACACACACACACACATATATATATATATATATATATATATATATATATATATATATATATATATATATATATATATATATATATATATATATATATATATATATATATATATATATATATATATTTATATATATATATCACAAACACACACACACACACATATATATATATATATATATATATATATATATGTGTGTGTGTGTGTGTGTGTGTGTATGTATATGTGTGTGTGTGTGTCTGTGTATGAATATGTATGTATGTTTCTGTGCGTGTGTGTAACGTATGTATGTATGTGTCTCTGTATATGTATTTGTATGGATCTCTGCATAGAGAAACAAGTTCAAGATTTTCTACATGCATTACATACCCATTACACATTTAAAAGGGTAAACACAAACTGTTGCATGTAAGAGTTCTTTAACTAAATGTGTACATATCTTATGTGTACTTTGAGGTGTAGCAGACTAAATGTCTTCTCAATTTATCTAGGAAGCTTTTATATCAGTTATGAAACCAAAGCCATTAATCTCAAACCATGACATTTGATGGTGTTTGACTTTAATCTCAAACCATGACACTTCAATTATCTAGGAAGCTTTGATGATGTTTGAATCTCAAACCATGATGCTTCATATATCTTCATTACTAAGTTAACACCTTACAATCTTTTGTGATCTCCTTATGGTGGATTGCCAATCTATCATACATCTTCAACTCAAGGGATTGACTCACTTGGTTGTACTCTTAACACGGTGATTTAGATTAACTAAGTCTATTTTCATCTAACTTGATAACTAAGCCGAATTTTTCTACTACCTCTCAAAACTTCTATAAGGAAAATTTCACAAACTTTATTCAAGATATTGATTGACTCTTTTAGAGTGTCAACTTAGAGCTTAATCATAGATTGACTTAGTTAAACTTTCATTGCTTGGGAGAATCTTACTAAGATCTCTCTTAATAAATCTATATAGGATTTGTGATAAAGAACTAGAAAGTCATTACTTGGAGGTCTCATTAATTAAATGAGACTATAATAGTCATATCAAAATCCTTTATGAAGGTCTTGGAAAGTGCTTTGAACTTCAAGATCTTCAAAATTTCCAATTTATTGATACATAAATTTGTGGTCATGCTCTTCATCATCAAGTACTCCATCTTTATTTATGAACTTTCACTTCCAATTGGAATTGAGTCTTACTTCAAGTCATGTGCCCAAGACTAAATGGTTATATTTGCAGACGCTAGAGGTCCTCCATCTACTACTTCGTGTACTATTGGTTTGTTCTTTCGAAGTACAGGAATTCCATGTTTCTTAACGAATCTTTCATCGATGAAACATGAGGAGGCCCTTGAATCTACTACGGATGTAATGGAAAGGGTTGTCTTGGGCATGATTAATGTGATGGGTGCAAGACATGTGGGTGTAGCTCGAATTATGAGACCGTCTCTTATATCATAGTCCGGATATACGGTCTCTTTTACAACTGGACTTCCTACTTTCCCTGCTCTACAAGGGTAGCTACGACTCTGGAGTTTGTTCTCGTATTAGGATAATGAACTGCAATATGCCCAAGATTTGCCCAATACACGCATAACTTGTTATCCCTCCTTCTCTGTTTTTGTTGAGCTATTAGAGATTGGAACCTAGTTACATCTATTTGCATAGTTGTGGGCATAGACTCATCGTTTGAGGAGGGTGGAAGGGTTTCCATTGGCAAGGTCTTCCTTCTACTTGTTTTTCTTGTTTCCTTTCAAAAATTCGGTTATGGCATTGAATAGCTTGCATGTTGTATTCATTCAATGTCTTAATCTTTGGCATCATGAGAAGAAGGTCCTTTACATCATCTCTTAAACCCCATCTAAATTGGCTTATGAAATAATCTTCATGCCAAATGAGATCACATATCAACTACCTAAATTTTGATGCATAGGTAGAGGCAGGCGGTTACCTTGACGTAACTTCCAAAGGTTTGTTTCCACCACTAGACTTGTGTCTGCATCTCCAAATGTGGTGGTAATTTCTCAAAGAAACCCCTCATAGTTCGTGAAGTACTGCCATGTTCTTCTCCAATATTGGCGCAAACCATGATAATGCTTGGCCATAAAGCAAGGTTCCAATACACCCAACCTTAGATGCCTCATCAGGGTATCTATCACATTGCATATAGATGTACAATTTAACTTGCTGGAGAAATCACAAAACTTTGTGCGATCCCCATCGAACCTTTTTGGCATGCCAATCTTGGGTTCCTTCATGAAGGACGAACTAGGTCATTGACTCAGTTGAATACTCCCTTGATGTACTTGAAGACTCCAAATTTTTTCTTGTAATCCTTGTTGGAGCAAGTCTATGACAAGCCTAAGTATTGGCTTGAGTCTCACAAAGTCTTACAAGAAGCTTTAAAAAGAAGACTATGTAAAGTTCACTTCTGAACTACCTCTTGTAACTTTTGAAGAGTTTACTTAATGTAAAAGTAAGAGAATCTTAAGTGGTTGAGTCCACTTGATCAAGAATGGAAAGAGGAGCCAAGAATTCGTGATTTGTGGTAGGTAGAGAATCAAATCAATCATTGATTGATTGGAGAGTGATTGAGGGAAGTTAGCCTCCCAAACTCAACTATAAATAGATGGCAGTTTTAGTCGTGGTTAGAGAGACCTATGTGAAGACCTCCAAGAGCTGAGCTTTATGCCATATCAAGGTGTGATTACAAGGCACACATATGTATCAGTAAGTCATTGTATTGTACAAGAAATATACTTTCATTTTCATGATTATTTGAGTTCATCTTTCCATGTTCTTGTGAAGTGTACTACTCACTGCCATTACTATCAGCTTTCTCAGTCAGCTTGCAGAGATGTTTTCTCTGAGCTTGGTGCATCATTTTCAGTGATTTAACTTGGTAAAGTTAGCTCTATAAGTCTACTATACGCTCACAAATTTTCATGTCATTTGTATGTTGCAATCTTCAGTTATGTTCATTTGAAGTCAACAGGGTCTATTAGGTACCCGACTTTTTCATGAGCCATTTCGCAGTGGTTACTTATCCAAAGTCAGTGATTTATAGCTTTTTGGATTCAGCCTACTGTCTAGTATAACCATACAAATTTTCATAATCATTGGATTTCTACATTTTGAGTTAGGTTGATTTTTCTGCTCACTGGTCTATTTCTATAGCAGCCCGTGAAAATCGGGATGATGTCATCACTTGTTAAAACTCATTCTCAGTGTGTGGTTCATTATTTTTTATGAGATTACTCTTGAAAGTTAGCTCTTTAAGTTGTCTAGACTTCCCTAAGAGGAATTGAGCTAATTGCTGCTGTGCTCAGAGAATTATATAAAACACTGGACAGGTGTATGAACCAAGAATAGCAAGTTTTCACCTCTGAGCTAACTCCAACTTATCTGTTTTGATCTATCTTTTTGAGAGTGATCTTCCAAGGTACATAGGGTGTCTAATACATCCATTGGCAAGCTAAAAGGGCCCACCATATACTCCTGGAGTTCATTTGGCTGGTGTAGATCAAGGATTTTGCAACACCTCTTCATCTTCAAGCACATACCTATCCATCTCTTCACAGTGGTATCAAAGCAAGGTTGGACAACATGGCAGATGGATTTCCTTCATCAATTGACAAATTGGATAGAGGTAATTACTCAGCTTGGTCATTAAGAATGGAAGCTTATCTCCAAGGTAGAATTTTATATGGTTATGTGGCTGGAGATGAAGTTATGCGAAGTTTCAGGAACAAAAGTCAACCAACACAAGAAGAGCAAGAAAGATTGAGCACATGGTGTTCCAAGGATGCACTTGCAAGGTCTTATCTCCTCAACTCTATCTCAGATTTTTTGTTGCCTCACATTAGAAGTTGTAAGACATCTCAGGAAGTGTGGGATGCACTTGAAGCTTTCTTTTCTTCAAGTACCAAAGCTAGGAAGCATCAACTATGGCTGGAGTTCACAACTCTCAAGAAGGCTCCCAAACAAAATGTGACTGATTTTGTCACAAAGCTCAAGGACATAGCGGATCAGTTGGGAAGCATTGGAGAGAGGTAATAGATGAAGAGCAAATTGTAAGGCAGGTCATCAATGGCTTGAAGGCAGATGATAAGTGGGAAGCATTCACCACAACTATGGATTTGTACATGGACATGCATGTACCTGATTTCAACACACTCATTGGACAACTACTTACTCAAGAGGCAAAGGTTATCAAAAATGGAGAAAGCTCTAAAGGTAATCAATCTTCAGCTTTATACACGGATAAAAGCAAGTCTAAAGATAACAAAGGAAAGGCAAAGAAAGTGGATGATGAAGCAGGTACATATCAAGCTAACTATGCAGGTAGAGGAAGACATGGCAGAGGTAGAGGAAGAGGAGGTAGACAAGGCAGGGGGAGATCCCAAGACTCCAACTCATGTTCTATTTGTGGATTAACTAATCATACAGCTGAAAATTGCTTTAGGAATTCCAGGAATCAAAGAGGAAGAGGATACAATAGAGGAAGTTATGGCTACTCAAGAGGAAGGTTCAACAACTACCATGGCAACTACGACAACTACAATCATTCAAACTATCAAGGAGGCTACAAAGGAAGGAGAGACTACAATAACTACATAGAAGACTCAAACAAAGAGGATTCATTATTGATCATGAACATGGCTATGCCACAAGGTAAATCTGATGAGCATGTTTTCTACATAGATTCAGGTTGTTCAAATCATGTGGCAAGAAATGTGGCACTCCTATCAGATTTAGAAGATCCAAGGAATAAGCATGAGGTACAAATAGGAGATGATGCAAAACATCCTGTGGACAAAATAGGAAATGTCAAAGCACCTGATGGAAACATCAACCTACTCAGTAAGGTACTCTATGTCCCTACCATTACAAAGAATTTGATAAGTGTTGGGCAGATAGTAGAGAAAGGGTTGCAAGTCAGGTTCACAAAAGCAGGAGCATTTGTTGAAGATCCAAGTCAAGGATTCAGAAGAATTGCAAAAGGTTAAAAGACAGGTAGATTGTTCACATTTGAATTACAGGACACTAGAAACATTGCTCTCTTTAATTATGGTAGTCAGACACTCACAGAATTGGAAGTATGGCACAAAAGGTTAGCACATATTGGTGAAAGGTCATTAAAGCAAATCTGCACGGACCAAAGTGTACTTGGACTTCCAAATTTGTCAAAACAACATATGATTTATAAGTGTAGTGCATGTCAATTTGGAAAGTCTCACAGGTTACCATTCATGAAGAAAGGTTATATGCATGGAGATCTCTTGGAGTTGGTTCATACAGATGTATGGGGACCTAGCAAGGAAGCTTCAATATCTGGATCAAGGTATTATGTTTCCTTTATTGATGATTCCAGCAGATGGACTATCCTATTCTTTATGAAACACAAAGATGAAGTTTTTTCATGTTTCAAAAGATATTTGGCTCTTGTGGAGAATCAAACAGGTAAATCACTAAAAAGGCTAAGGTTAGATGGAGGGGGAGAATACTTCTCCCATGATTTTGATTCTTTTCTTCATAAAGAGGAATCAAAAGAGAGGTAACTACAAGCTACACTCCTGAGCAAAATGGAGTGGCAGAAAGGAGGAATAGGACAATTGTTGAAGCTACAAGGTCTATGTTAAATGAAAAGCATTTACCTAATTACTTATGGGCTGAGGCTGTATCTACAGCCACTTACTTGATTAACAGGTTGCCTTCAAAATCCCTTGATGGGATGACTCCATATGAGGCTTGGAATGGAAGAAGACCAAGCTTAGATCATTGTAAAATTTTTGGATGTATTGCTTTTGCTCATGTTCCTTCACAGGTTAGAGGCAAGATGGATCCAAAGGCAGAAAGGTGTGTATTTATTGGATATGACAACAATCAAAAGGGCTACAGGTTATACAACCCTACCAACAAAGGATTCTTGGTAAGCAGAGATGTAGTTTTTGATGAGAACAATTCATGGTATGAAGATTCATGCAGGAAGATCAATTTACCATATGATCTTGAAGAAGATTTTCCAAACCTTGGTAGAGAACAATCAAAGATTGAAGAACAAGACACCTCAGAGGATGATGAAGAATCTCACATGGAAAAGATCAAAGCATGGAAGTCTAAAGGTAAAGCAAAATTGCAGGAACTTGGACATGAGGCAGAATCATCACATCATGGCCTAAGAAGATCTATGAGGGAAAAGAAAAAACCAGAAAGGTATGGGTTTGACACCTCATTAGTAACTAAACATTCTATCTACATAGCACAGGACATAAACCAAGAGGAGCCATCATCATTTGAAGAGGCCAAAGCAAAAACAGAATGGAAGCATGCAATGAAGGAAGAGATTGAAGCACTTGAGGAAAACAACACTTGGGATTTGGTGCCCAAGACTTCATGCATGAAGGTAATAGGCTCAAGATGGGTCTTTAAACTCAAGAAGAATTCTGATGGTTCCATTAACAGGTATAAGGCAAGGCTTGTAGCAAAAGTCTTTGCACAAACTCAGGGAATTGATTATGAGGAGACCTTCTCTCCTGTGGCAAAGATGCCTACTATTAGGGTTTTGCTTAGTATTGCCTCTTCCAAGAATTGGAAGATACTTCAACTAGATGTAAAGAATGCATTTTTGAATGGTTGGATAACAGAAGAGGTATATATGGCACAACCACCTGGTTTTGAGAATCAAGTTTATCCTGATTATGTGTGTAAACTTAACAAAGCATTGTATGGTCTCAAGCAAGCTCCAAGAGCTTGGAATTTCAGGCTTGTTTCATTCTTGCAGGACAAAGGCTTTCAACCAAGCAAGGCAGATCCTTCACTCTTTATTAAAAAGAGTAATTCTGAGGTCATCTACCTATGTGTATATGTAGATGATATTATATTGACAGGAAATGATGCAGATGGTATGAAGAAGATCAAAGATCAGATGAGAGAAGAGTTCAAGATAAGTGATTTGGGTTCACTTACCTACTTCCTAGGTTTGGAAGTTGTCTACAAAGATCATGGTTTGTTTCTCACTCAAAGAAAGTACATTAAGGACATGTTGGCAAAATTCAAGATGCAAGATTGTAAGATTGTAGGTACTCCAATGGAGGTCAATCACAAATTGAGCTCACATGAAGGTAAACTCATAGAGGACGTCACATCATATCAAAGTCTAGTGGGTAGTCTCAACTATGCCACATTGACAAGAGTAGATATATGTTACAGTGTGAGTGTCCAAGAAGCAACCCACAGTTGCTCTCTCTTCTATTGAAGCTGAATATAGAGGTCTTGCCATAGCTACACAAGAAGCTATGTGGATGAAGACATTATTCAAAGATCTTGGATTGGAGTTTGGAACTCCAACTATTTTTGGTGACAATATGAGTTCTATTCACTTGGCTGCTAATCCTAATTTTCATGCAAGGACTAAACATATTGAAGTTCATTATCACTATGTACGAGAGAAGGTTCTAAGCAAAGAGATTCAAATATCATATGTGTCCACTCATAAAAAATGTGCAGATATTCTAACCAAAGCATTGGATGGTACAAAGCTTTGCAAATTCAAGGCTATGATTGGTTTGCAGGTAATCTTGGAAGATTGAAGACCTCAAGCATACTTGGCTTGAGGGGGAGCTGTTGGAGCAAGTCTATGACAAGCCTAAGTATTGGCTTTAGTCTCACAAAGTCTTAGAAGAAGCTTTAAAAAGAAGACTATGTAAAGTTCACTTGTGAACTACCTCTTGTAACTTTTGAAGAGTTTACTTAATGTAAAAGTAAGAGAATCTTAAGTGGTTGAGTCCACTTGATCAAGAATGGAAAGAGGAGCCACAAATTCGTGATTTGTGGTAGGTAGAGAATCAAATCAATCATTGATTGATTGGAGAGTGATTGAGGGAAGTTAGCCTCCCAAACTCAACTATAAATAGATGGCAGTTTTAGTCGTGGTTAGAGAGACCTATGTGAAGACCTCCAAGAGCTGAGCTTTATGCCATATCAAGGTGTGATTACAAGGCACACATATGTATCAGTAAGTCATTGTATTGTACAAGCAATATACTTTCATTTTCATGATTATTTGAGTTCATCTTTCCATGTTCTTCTGAAGTGTACTACTCACTGCCATTACTCTCAGTTTTCTCAATCAGCTTGCAGAGATGTTTTCTCTGAGCTTGGTGCATCATTTTCAGTGATTTAACTTGGTGAAGTTAGCTCTATAAGTCTAATATATGCTCACAAATTTTCATGTCATTTGGATATTGCAATCTTCAGTTATGTTCATTTGAAGTCAACAGGGTCTGTTCATCTTCACTTCTCTGTCAGGTACCCGACTTTTTCACTCATCTTGGCAGAGCCATTGCTCAGTGGTTACTTATCCAAATTCAGTGATTTAAAGCTTGTTGGATTCCGCTTACTGTCTAGTATAGCCATACAAATTTGCATAATCATTGGATTTCTATAGTTTGAGTTAGGTTGATTTTCTGCTCACTGGTCTATTTCTATAGCAGCCCGTGAAAATCGGGATGATGTCATCACTTGTTAAAACTCATTCTCAGTGTGTGGTTCATTATTTTTTATGAGATTACTCTT
>CM035427.1:54621330-54623830 GCA_020310875.1 Ceratopteris richardii | reverse complement strand
GAGGATCTCTCATATTTACTCTCCAGACTCAATATTTAGTTCCCTACCTTCAAGGGACAAGCTGACCTAGTGACTCCTCGGAAAGAGCTGTAGACCAGCTGGAGAATCTAAGGCTAAGATAAGGTGAATCCTTTCATAAACTTCACACTAGAACAAAAGCACTTGTTGCACGTCTGCCACATGCTCCAGGTGACTTCTTGGTTAAAAAATGGATAGAAAAAGCTCTGCTCAGGTCATCTTGGCAGAAGCTACATGAGTCTCTTAGATTGGATGCAACCCTCAATGATTTTGTTGCAGCAACATCTCGCATTGAAGAAGCTAGGAAACATTTTGAAGGGGATACACAACCGAATTATGTTGCAGAACTAGACCCTATTGGGCAACTAAGGAAGGAACTGGAGGCATTGGGAATGCGACAAAATCAACAAGAAGAGAAGGTCTTACCACCCATGTGTCAGACTGATGATGAAGTAGCCCAACTTCACGGTGAGTTAGAAGATTTGCTGACCACTCAGGATATAAGAAGACATATTTGGTGTACAATATGTAACAACAATGGACATTCCAATGCTAATTGCCCAAACAAGGTAAGCTCTCAATTTTGTGGAAAGGATGTTCATGAAGCTAGAGACTGTTACTACCTCAAGGGTACACAGCAACCAGGTAACCCTCAAGCTTTGGATTCATATTATGCTAGTACTTCAAATGCACCTAATAGAGAGGAAAATCGTACGACAAAGCCTAGATATAATAGACCATTGATGTGCTATTGCTATGGTGAGTATGGCCATATGCAAAATACGTGTTCCCTTCTAGAAGATGCACCTCCTTGCCAGCGTTGTCCAGAGGCTAAGGATCACTACACCAAAGATTGCCCAAGAAGCGTCCTGCTCCAATCCACATGATTGCAGTCTCGCCACAAGAAGAAGGTATGAACACTCAGTCTTATGTTGTTTCATCCTCTACAATGCCCATGATGAATAGAGCCACACAAGCAGCAGCAATCCGTAGAGAGGAACAAGAAGGACTCTAGGATAAAGAGGAGAAAAAGAAGGTTGGGTGGAAGGACCAAGCAAACATTGAAGGAGCTCATGAAAGGATGGCTACTTCATTAAGGGACCAATGAGTCTGCAAGAAGACACACATGAGGTAAAAATTGAGCAGGTTTTGAAAGGCATTCATCACAAGGTTAGTTTGTACGAACTTATAAGGATGGATTCAAAAATAAGAAGTGACTTATTGAAGATTATACACTCTACTCACTTGATCCAATCACCTAGTATAGATGGTTACATGGTTGATTTTCCCCCTGCACCCTTGGCAGACTACCAACGCTCAAGGTTATCTGTTTATATAAAGGATGAAGCTCTTACAAGTGTGATCATAGATGGAGGCTCTAGTATCAATTTGATGCCAGATTTCACAATGAAGAAACTGCATTTGAACCCTTCCAAGATGGCACCATTCATAATTACACTAGCATATCAACATCGGGTTACGCCTCTTGGCATTATTGAAAAGGTACTGATGATAGTACAGGGTTGTCACTTTGTTATGGATTTTGTTGTTATTGCACTTCCACAGAAGACTTCCTATCCTTTACTCCTGGGGAGATCTTGGCTTAGGCAAGCAAAAGCTTTGCAAGATTGGGGGAAAAACAAACTATGGATTTCAACAAGCACCAATAGCCAACTGCAACTACATTTGGAAGAAGGATTCGACTCAGGGAAAACTACTGGGTATACTGCGGACACTCAGATAATACCCTCTCTACCCCAAAAAGAAGGTACATTATTGAATTGGATGATGGAAAGTGCAATGTTGCACGGTGGAAATCAATGAAATAGAGGAAGAAGTTATAGATGAAGGAGTTGCAGGAAAAGGCCATGAGGTTCACAAGGAGTTGAAGAAGGAGAGTTTGCAAGAGATTACGAATGTTGAGGGGGCAACAACTATAGAAGTTTCAGAGAAAGAAGATTATGAGCCTGAATGCAGAGAAGACCTCCCCTTTTTTAGATATACCTCAAGGATGGACTAGAGAACACATTGCAGAATATAAGTTAAAGTCCACTCATGCATACAATGGAGATGATTTCTCAAACAAGACTAGTCCTGAAACACTGGTTCAAGAAGTAAATCTAGGGGATGAAGAGAACTCTCAAGTAGTCCACTTAGCCTCCTGGCTATGGCATTATCCCCCTTTACTACAGATGGTAACTTCTTTACTTTTTGCCTGCAAAAATGTTTTCGCATGGTCCTACAAAGATCTAAGAGGGATACCAGAGGAGCTTGGATTACACCGGATACCCTTAGTTGACGGAGCCGCACCTGCAAGAAGTAGGCCATATCGACTGAATCCAAAGTATGCAGAGGCAGTAAAGTTGGAAATTACAAAACTAGAAGAAGCAGGTATAATTGTTTTAGTTGAACATTCCAGGTGGCTTTCTTCTATGGTGATTGTACCCAAGAAAAATAGTGGAAAAATAAGGGTCTGTGTTGA
>CM035427.1:54591330-54616330 GCA_020310875.1 Ceratopteris richardii | reverse complement strand
CTCTATCTCTCTCTCTCTCTCCCTCTCTCTCCCTCTCTCTCCCTCTCTCTCTCTCTCTCGCAACTACACCACCCCCGCCCCTCACTACACTACTCCCCCCCTCCACAGCCCCCCGCGGCCCCCTCCCTCCTCCGCAGCCCCTTAGCCCCCCCTTCTCTCTCTCTATCTCTCTCCCTCTCTCTCTCTCTCTCACTCTCTCTCTCGCTGCCTGCCTCCGCGCATTAGGATATGGATCACTTAACTGAAGCCCACTAGGATCTTTTGATGCCCAAATAAAAGATAGTGGGTTGGAATAATTCCTTATGGTTATGGGTATGCAATTCAAAGTTTTGGTCGGAAAACTAGCCATGGTTTTCTTAACTCCGATAGTATATACAGTGGAAATGGAGGGGGTTATGGCAGCACTCCTCTAGGTGGTGCATATGGAAAAATTACACCTGGTAGAAACCTTTGCAGCAGTGGGGCGATTGGATATGGGAGGCTAACATGAAGGAAACCTTTGAAATAGGCTATAGGCTTGGTGGGAGCTCTAACATGGTTAGCTATGGTCACAGATAGTGGAAGATAGGCATTGGGATACAACTTCTACCGAGTGGAGGAACATTCAGAAGTGTTAGTAAAAGTGTAAATGGTAAATGGGAAAATAAAGAAATGATGGTTGCCAACAACCATTCATGATGACTGCCTATTTTTTAGGATCCAATTCAAGACTTGTGGCAAATTTGAGTTACCCCTCCAATTTTGGGTAATCAACCGGCGCATGATCAGTGGACCTGAGAAATCAGCAAGGCCCTCTTGGCCTATTGGAGCCTATAAAAGCAATGGACTTGTGTTCAATTGGGATACCTCAGATACACACATATGCATACGTACGTACAGGGGTCCTCTCTTGGCACTCTGTGGCTACAAGCCTATTGTAGGAAGTCACACTATGGTGAGGATACAGAGTGTGGGCTTCCCAGTGAGGGCTAACAACACTATAGTTTGAAGAGAGTGGCTTGTTTTTTTTGTCATTCAGTGTGAGTCATTGGTATTTCGTGCTCTTTCCCTTAGAGCAAGTCTTCATACTTTGTATTGATTAGTGCTAGTCTGCATCTAGTTGTGTCCATTGTATGGATTGGAAGAATCCCTTGTATTGATGTTGTTTAGTTCAAGAGTGACATGTTAGCCCAGAGCATGAACTTTTGAGCATCTCTTTTGCCTATGTTGTAATCATCTGATTCAAACTAAGGAGTGGATGGTCTTCCATTATTGTCATTTTGTCATTAATATTTTTTTCTTGAGTATTCACAACTCTGTGCAATCATTGATATCTACCTGCTCATAGAAGTGTTAAAGGGTATATCTCCCTAAGGAGAACCTCCCTTGAGTAGGTGAAGTACTGGAATGCTTGCTGCATGCTCTTGTTAAAAGTAGATACCCCAGTACCTCCTCTACACCTATCCTTTTTATTTTCTTTTTCCATATCTTTTTTGCATATCCTATTAATGAAATAAAATCTCATGATGCCATTCACTAGATTATTCTTAATTGAGTTATCCAAACATAATAGGGATAAGAAAATATTTTAACATATGTACTTTGATCATAGTCTTTTCCCAAAGATACATGTGAATCTCTCCTTCTCAGGATCTCTTCCTCTACAGAACAATCACATGTATATGGATGCATGTACACACACACACATACATACATGCATTCACACACACACACACACACACATATATATATATATATATATATATATATATATATATATATATATATATATATATATATATATATATATATATATATATATATATATATATGTGTGTGTGTGTGTGTGTGTGTGTGTGTGTATATGTGTGTGTCTTTGTCTGTGTATGAATATGTATGTATGTTTCTGTGCGTGTGTGTAACGTATGTATGTATGTGTCTCTGTATATGTATTTGTATGGATGTGTGCATATAGAAACAAGTTCAAGATTTTCTACATGCACTTCATACCTATTACACATTTATAAGGGTAAACACAAACTGTCGCATGTAAGAGTTCTTTAACTAAATGTGTACATATCTTATGTGTAATTTGAGGTGTAGCAGACTAAATGTCTTGTCAATTTATCTAGGAAGCTTTTATATCAGTTATGAAACCAAAGCCATTAATCTCAAACCATGACATTTGATGGTGTTTGACTTTAATCTCAAACCATGACACTTCAATTATCTAGGAAGCTTTGATGATGTTTGATTTTAATCTCAAACAATGATGCTTCAATTATCTTCATTACTAAGTTAACACCTTACAATCTTTTGTGATCTCCTTATGGTGGATTTCCAATCTATCATACATCTTTAACTCAAGGGATTGACTCACTTGGTTGTACTCTTAACACGGTGATTTAGATTAACAAGGTCTGTTTTCATCTAACTTGATAACTAAGCCAAATGTTTGTACTACCTCTCAAAACTTCTATAAGGAAAATTTCACAAACTTTATTCAAGATATTGATTGACTCTGTTAGAGTGTCAACTAAGAGCTTAATCATAGATTGACTTGGTTAAACTTTCATTGCTTGGGAGAATCTTACTAAGTTCTCTCTTAATAAATCTATATAGGATTTGTCATAAAGAACTAGAAAGTCATTACTTGGAGGTCTCATTAATTAAATGAGACTATAATAGTCATATCAAAATCCTTTATGAAGGTCTTGGAAAGTGCTTTGAACTTCAAGATCTTCAAAATTTCCAATTTATTGATACATAAATTTGTGGTCATACTCTTCATCATCAAGTACTCCATCTTTATTTATGAACTTTCACTTCCAATTGGAATTGAGTCTTACTTCAAGTCATGTGCCCAAGACTAAATGGTACCTACAATCTCAAGGTTACTCTTCTTGCCATAATTTGAATACATGGAATTGGTTCTATTTATTCTCTCCTACTTAAGGTTTTAGTGCTTCTAACTTAGGATCACTCTATGATCTAATATTATCCCATGCTTATGTTAGAAACTTCAAACCTTGTCATGGAATAAACATCCATTCCTCATTTCGAAGGTTTTGTGTGTAATCCCAAATAGCATGGGTGATATTCAAGACTTACTCACTTCATATTCAACTATTTGTGATTGACAACCACTTATTCTTGACTTTTACACACCTTTCGGACAAAAGTCTTAAATGGACACCCTTCTACTCCTTAAATCTAAGCATCTAGAAATTCTTTTGACTTTCTCTCAAAAATCCCTTTAAGGATAGGTGAATACAAGTTTCACCTTTCATTCATTCAAGTACCATTAGTGATTATTTTAGATTACATACTTGGAAATCAAACTCATATCTTACACTTTGATTTCTCTCAGAGAAGAATCATGTTTGGAATGCTTTACTCAATATCATGGTTGCAACCATCCTTCTTATTTCACGGGATCCCAACACTATGATGGAGAGTGTTAATCTCCAAAAGAACAAGCTATCCTTGATGTTAGATCACCTCTATATCAAGAATAACTTTAAACTCCAACCAATTTCGGAAGACAAGCACCAAACTATCAAGAAATTAGCTAACTATGAAGAAAATCATTTCTCAGAAAAGTCTACTGCACATTGATCACTCATAGATTAATCCTTTGTGTAGATTTTTTTATAAAACTTTGTAGAATGTGTTGCCTATAGGCTGCGCACCTTCTCCAAGTTAAAACACTTCAAAAGCTTGAGTACATTGTGAGAAATGATTAAAACAATCTACCTATGTCTAAAATTGTCTCCCTGTAGAGTCGACTTTGACACCTGCAACTTCTAACACATAGTTCTCCCAATCCAGAACCCGTTTAAGAAAATTCTTTTAGCCATAGATGGCTTACCTTGCAACTTAAATTTTGACTCCTCATTTGTGTAAAACTTTACACTATGCACTGAGCACTGTCCATGTCTTTGACCATCGAATCTGCACCTGTTTCAGAAGACACTCAACACTTTCTCACATATAGATGTTCCTATCCAAAATTCTCTCAGCCTGTTTGCAAATGAACTCTCAAACTTTAACCATAGATATATTAACTATGGACTTAGATGTGTACAAAAGAATTTCTCATAAGATTAAGCACAGAAAGAGAACTAGAGAAAAGATGGACGCGCAATTCTCTAAAAACGTTTTCTTATCTTAATTCTTCATACATCTGATGGATGATACATACATTGTTCATCATCTACTCATCTATATTTCATCTTACACTCCTTCTCTGAATATGATCATGTACCTATATATATATATATGAGTATTGATTCATCATCACTTCAAGTATATGAAGTATATACAAAACTAATGTACATATAATTTAAAGAACTTTGCTATCTGAATCTTCTCTTTACTTCATGAATTTGATCTTCAATCTTTCCTTCATCTCTTCACTTCTAGGCCTTATATAATCACCAATTGTTGATTGTACTGCTCCAACAGCTCCCCCTCAATCATCAATTGTGATTACCTGCATCCTTTTTATCCCTGCCATATCTTTAAATCTCTACAACTTTGGTCCATCCAAACTTTTTGTCATCATATCTGCAAGTTGATCTTTTGTAGGAGTATGCATAACTTCTATTTCTTTATCAACAACCTTCTCTCTCAAAAAATGATACTAAATCTCAATGTGTGTAGTTCTAGCATGGAATACAAGATTTGCTGTCAAATATAAAGAACTCATATTGTATCCACAAATAATAGGAGTGCTCTAAACAATATCAAAACTCTTCATAAGAGTCTTTAACCATCTTACTTCTTTTGTAGCTTCTACAATGCCTTTGTATTCTACTGTTGTAGATGATAGAGCAACTGTATGTTGCTTCTTGGAGCACCAATCTACATCACTGTATATTTTGACTCTTGTATCTGAAGTAAATCCATAATACAAACCTTCTTTAAGTGTACCCTCTTTCTAGGACAATGCATGAATTGAGATAGAACTCCAACTGCATATGATAAGTCAGGTCTTGTTAATGTAGCATAAATCAAGCTACCCACCAAACTCTGATAAAGCTTCATATCTTTGAATTCCTCTCCTCCATATCTACTCAATCTATGGTTCACTTCCATTGGAGTTGGTGCTATTTTGCAATCTTCCATTTTAAATTTGGTTAGAAAATTTTTCAGATACCTTTCTTGAGTTACATATACTCCATGTTGAGTATATGAAATCTCCATTCCCAAAAAGAATGACAAATTTCCCAAATCACTGATTTTGAATTCTTTCTCCATCTGCTTCTTAATCATGTGTATATCTTTGTCATCTTTTCCTGTAAGTATTATGTCATCAACAGCAATACAAACATAAATAAAGCCATCCTCACTTGCTTTGACTAGCAAGCTACTATCTGCCTTTGATGCTTGAAATCCAAGTTCCTTTAAGAACTTTACAAGCCTATAATTCCATGCCCTTGGGGCCTGCTTCAACCCATACAAAGCTCTCTTGATCTTACACATCTTATTTGGATATACTTGATCTTTGAAACCATCTGGTTGTTCCATTTATACTTCATCTGAAATAAAACCATTCAAAAATGCATTCTTCACATCTAATTGAGATAATTTCCAACCTTTGCTAGCAACAATTGCTATGAGAGTCCTTATGGTTGTCATCTTTGCAACAGGACTATAAGTTTCATCATAGTCCACACCATATGTCTGTGCATATCCCTTCACAACAAGCCTGGCTTTGTACCTAGATATACTTCCATATGCAAATCTTTTTGTTTTGTAAACTCACTTACATCCAATGATCTTCTGACTATTTGGCTTAGAAACTAAATCCCAAGTCTCATTTTCCATCAATGCATCATATTCCTCTTGCATAGCTTTTTCCCAATTCTTCTTCCCTTTGGCTTCATCATATGTAGATGGATCTTCATCTGCTTTCAACATGTAAGCATAATATTTAGTGGTCAAGAATGAAGTATCATAGCTATACCTTGTAGGTTGCCATTTGGGCCTAGATGACCTTCTGAGTTCTCCACTTCTTGAAGTTTCTGGTTCATCACACTCTGGGTCAAATCTTGGCACTTCTTCAACTTCAACCTGTACTTCATTGTTCTCCTCTTCATCAAATATCTAAACCTTTGACTTACCTTTCTTTTGATTCACAACTTCTTCAAGATCTGCATGCACATTAAGTGTACCTGCATACCAAGTACCTTGCTCATCAAATATAACATCCTTGGACACAAGGAATTGCTTTGTTGATGGATTCCACAACCTATAACCCATCTGCTTGTCATCATAACCAATGAATACATACTTCTCTGCTTTAGGTTCTAATTTATGCCTCAATTGAGATGGCACATATGCATATGCCAAGCATCAAATATTTTACAATGATCCAAGGTAGGTCTCTTACCCCACCAAGATTCATATGGTGTCATAGCCTGCAAGGCTTTACATGGTAACCTATTGACCAAATATGTGGCTGTGTTTGTAGCCTCAGCCCACAAATAATTTGGACAATTTTTCTCCTTCATCATGGATCTTGCAAACTCAACAAGAGTTCTATTTCTTCTCTCTGCTACCCCATTTTGTTGAGGAGAGTACCTACAAGTAACCTCTCTCTTTATACCTGCATTCCACTAATAATTACTGAACTCATTAGAGAAATACTCTCCCCCTCCATCTGATCTTAGTCTCTTCAACTTTACCTCTAATTCTTTCTGCATATGCATGATAGTGTTTAAATGTATTAAACACTTCTGACTTATCTTTGATCACATAGATTGTGATCCACCTGGTAGCATCATCAACATATATGACATAATATCTTGAACCATTTATACTGAAATCTTTTGAAGGACCCCACACATCTGTATGTACCAATTCAAGTCTTTCTGAATACATAAAACCATGCTTATTATATGACTGCTTATGGGCCTTACCTAACTGACATGCTTCACATCTGTATGTCATGTGTTGACCTGCAACATTAGGCAATCCAAGCACTGAACCATTATTTATCATTTCTTTGATACCTCTTTCATTAAAATGTCCAAGTCTTTTATGCCAAAGATCCAATTCAGACACCTTTTGCTCTCCATATGTAAACATAGCATGTCCAACATTACCTTGTATCTTTAGTGTGAAGAGCCTTCCTTCCTTCTTTCCTGTAACAATCTGTTTATACCCTTGACTAGGGTCTTCAACATAAACTCCATCATTAGTGAACCTTACCTCATATCCTTTTTCCACAATTTTTCCTACACTGATCAAATTCTTTGGAATTGTAGGAACATATAGAACCTTACTCAAGAGAGTGCTTGCATCTTTGGCTTTGACTGAACCAATTGACTTTACTTTGTATTATCACCTATTTGAAGTGTATGATTGATTGCATTATGATCTAAATTAGTCATCAAAGCAATGTTTCCAGTCAGATGGTTGCTACATCCTGAGTCAATATAAAATACTCTCATGTCTTCATGTGAGGCTTCACATGTTGCATTCATAATAAGAGTCGAATCTTCTTTCTGATCTGATGCATAATTGTAGTAGGTGTTATTATAGGATTGATTTTGGAAGTTTCTTCCTCCACATCTTCCAAAAGAATTCCTACCACATCTACCTCTAAAGTTTCCTCTTTGATATCTGCCACCTCTTCCTCTTTGATTAAAATTCTGATTAAAATTACCATTTCTTTGATTATTATGCCAATAATCATGAGATAGATGATTGGTCTTACCACATATCCAACAAGCTCTGACATTATCTTTGTTATTTCTGCCTCTTCCTCTACTTCTGCCACTTCCTCTTCCTCTTAGGATGTTTGCTTGACTTGGAGTACCTTCATCTTCAACTGATTGTTGCTTTCCTTTGCTAGCTTTCTTCTTGTCTTTAGAATACATTGCATGACCTGCACTCTTATCAACATCTCCTTTGATATCATTCTCAAAAGTTAGCATATGTCCTAACAATTGATTCAAATCAGGAGTGAAATGATCTAATGAAATGTTTGTAGACAAAATAAAAGGCTTCCACTTCTCATCTCCTCTAAGTCATGTGACAATTTGTCTTACCAACTTATCTTCTTCAATATCTTCATCAACTGCACCTAAAGAATCAGCAATGTCTTTCATCTTTGTCACATAATCAGATATTGATTGTGAAGCCTTCTTCTTGAAGGTAGTAAACTCTGCCCATAATGAAGCTTTCCTTCATTTAGTTGTATTTTGAGAATGCTCTTCCAAAGCATTCCAAATGTCACTTGCACTTTCAAGTCCTCTGATATGCGGAAGCAAATCTTTATATTTGCAAGCTCCTCCCTAATTGGAACACTAGGATCTTTAAACACTGGCTTTTCTTCCTCTCCTATTATGTATCCCATCAGATCTTTGCTCATAAGATGAGCATCCATTCTCATAGACCAAGCTGGGTAGTTTTCTCTATCCAACTTTTCAATTTGAAGACTATCTCCCATCCTTGCTTCACCTGTAGTCTCAAATCTTTAGTCCTTATAAGGAATGAATGTACCTTGGCTTTGAAATTTGCTCCTTCTGATCCTTTTAATAACCTTTGTGTGTCTTCCTTTAGTCTTCCTATCACACTTTATTCTTTTGAACCTTCAAGATGTGAAATTTGTATGTCCGCAGCAGTCGGAGTCTTCCTTTCCTTAATTTTGATACTTCCTGCTCTGATACCACTGATGGAGAGTGTTAATCTCCAAAAGAACAAGCTATCCTTGATGTTAGACCATCTCTATATCAATAATAACTTTAAACTCCAACCAATTTTGCAAGACAAGCACCAAACTATCAAGAAATTAGCTAACTGTGAAGAAAATCATTTCGCAGAAAAGTCTGCTGCACATTAATCACTCATTGATTAATCATTTGTGTAAATTTTTCTATAAATCTTTGTAAAATGTGTCGCCTATAGGTTGCGCACCTTCTCCAAGTTAAAACACTTCAAAAGCTTGAGTAGATTGTGAGAAATGATTCAAACAATCTACCTATGTCTAAAACTGTCTCCCTGTAGAGTCGAGTTTGACACTTGCAAATTCTAACACATAGTTCTCCCAATCCAAAACCCGTTTAAGCAAATTCTTTTAGCCATAGATGGCTTACCTTCCAACTTAAATTCTGACTCCTCATTTGTGTAAAACTTTACACTATGCACTGAGCACTGTCCATTTCTTTGTTCATCGAATCTGTGCGTGTTTCAGAAGACACTCAACACTTTCTCACATATAGATGTTCCTATCCAAAATTCTCTCAGCCTGTTTGCGATTGAACTCTCAAACTTTAGCCATAGATAGATTAACTATGGACTTAGATGTGTACAAAAGAATTTCTCATAAGATTAAGCAGAGAAAGAGAACTAGAGAAAAGATCGACGCGCAATTCTCTGAAAACTTTTTCTTATCTTAATTCTTCATACATCTGATGGATGATACATACATTGTTCATCGTCTACTCATCTATATTTCATCTTACACTCCTTCTTCGAATATGAGCACATACCTATATATATATATATATATATATATATATATATATATATATATATATATATATATATATATATATATATATATATATATATATATATATATATATATATATATATATATATATATATATATATATATATATATATATGAGTACTGTTTCGTCATTACTTCAAGTATATTGAAGTATATACAAAACTAATGTACATATAACTTAAAGAACTCTGCTATCTTAATCTTCTCTTTACTTCATAAATTTGATCTTCAATCTTTCCTTCATCTCTTCACTTCTACGCTTTATATAATCACCAATTGTTGATTGTACTGCTCCAACACACTAGCCTTAGTATGTCATGAAGTTACTTTTTGAGCAACTCCTTCTTTGCCAAACATCTTGAATCCTAAAAGATGTTCTTCTATCTATATATATAACCTCTAAATACACTTAAGTGAAAGTATCTAAATAAACTTAAGTGAGAGTGCCTAATTCTTTGAGAGATCAACTGAAGGTAAATGAGCAATTAGAGATCAGAACATTTTATTACATTTGTATCCCACTTTAGCTATGTTTTATTTCTAGCTCTTCCCGTACTCTATTTTTCTATCTTGGTCAATTTTAATTTGTTTTTTCTCTCTTATGTTATTCTTTGTCAGTGTCCTTTAAGTTTATGTTGTTTTCCCCTATCTTTTTCCCCATACCCTATTTGATGCAATAATATCTCATGACGCCATTCACTTTGGGTTTATTTTGTTTTCCCCTATCTTTTGCCCCATACCCTATTTGATGCAATAATATCTCATGACGCCATTCACCAGATTATTTTTAGGTGAGTTATCCAAACACAATAGTAGTTGCACCAACCGTTGCGTGTAAGAGTTGGGAAGTGTAGATTCTTTCGTGTAGTGCATGTAACATACGTTATGCCTACTGTGGGGTCAATACTTTATGCCTACTAAACATGTCCGTGTTCTATGTGTACTCTGAGGTGTACCAGACTAAATGTCTTGTCAATTAAGAAACCAAAGCGCTCAATCCTCATGATTTTTTTTCTGTGGTTATTTGTTTTGATTGTTTTTCCAGTCTGGGCACATTTCAAATCCATGTTATTGTTGTTTCAAATCCATCTTATTGTTATTAACGTGAATGTGTAGGACACTAACATGCTGAGAAATACGGGACTTTGCATGCTGAGAAATACCGTGCCCGTCTTTGACGCACTGACGGCACGAGTTGAATCATGTTCGTCTTTGAGCTCGTAAAAACGTAGCCCTACCGCTATATAAACACCCCGCGAGTCAGGCTTACTACAAACAACGTATCCAATAGTGAGATATAAAGCAGCTTCGAGATCTCACTGAAATGGCGCTGAGGGCAGCTTCGCTCCTCATAGTATTGGTCGCTGTGGTCGCTGCCGCGGCGGTGACAGCCCGTGATCAACACCAACAAGCCTCCACACTAGGCGAGTATACTTCCCTACGCATTTTCGTTTTTACGTGGTCCATCAATTGTGACTTTTCTCGTCAACTAAATTATGGTTGCAGGCCGAGAAACGGAAGGATGGACCGTCCTCAAACAGGCAGTTGGCGATGTCGTCAACGACCAAGATGACGTTGGTTAGTAGCTGACTGGCAATGTCAACCAGCTGTTTAGTGTACAATTGCAGACTGCTTGTGGACAATTATATCGTCATTAATCACCTGTGCATTGATCTATTGGGGGTCCGTGTGCTTATATGCTCCTGCGCATATGTGTGTTTTTCTCCATCAGAACCAGAACCATATGCATACGGGCAGTGTGTTTTTCTCTACATTCGAATGGCCAAGCAATAGCTCCGGGGAGCATCCTCTACGTTGCCGCGTGCGGGAGACAGAATTCCCCATCCGGAACGGAGGGCACATTTGAAATCTGGAGCAGCACGTCGAAATCTGGAGCAGTACGTCGGAATAATCCCTTTCGCCATCTACCAAAAATGAATGACACCATGAATGCCCATCATCATGCTCCTCCTTATCATCATCTATCTTCGTACCACCCACAGCCACCTGCATTCCCTTTGCATTGCAGCTTTTTTATTACCTCTCACATTCGGAGCAGCTTTATCGTCAATGTAGAAATTTTGCTTTCTAGTTAATATGTTGATGAAAACATGTGCAGTATATACGCGTTTTAGTATGGGAATCGGTCCCTCACTGCGGAATGGTTACACGAAGACTGAATATGTTTATGTTAATCGTCTACACGGAGTAATGGGCCGAGGAAGAGCTCACACTCATGTACACAAAAGTGTCGAAAATGTACGCTAGAATCAATCCATAAATGGCAGTATGCCCAGAGGCTTTTGAAATCTTTGAACTCCTATTCAGGCAATGCCTTTTTAGAATGCTTTGCATCATTCCCCTTTGTGGGCATATATGCCAAATTCATTTGCACGTCAGAGAATCTCTTCTTCAAGAACTTATACTGCACCTCGGTGTGTTTAATGCAAACATGGAACATTGGGATCGTCAAAACCATGAATGTGCTCTGAATTTCTATGAAAACAGTAGTTACAAAGATTTAGCCAACATCCCAGCCCCTCCATAAGGCATTTGTAGCAATAAGACTTGAAATTAGCTAAGGAGGCAACCATACATTCAGCCTTAGAACTAGAAATGGCATGAGCTACCAAGCATGAAACAAAAAGCACTTCTGGACACATGAATGTCCCTATGCTTAACCACATGAAAACATTACATACGTTTCACTTTGATTTTGAAGTAAAATTATTTAAGATAATATAAGTCACCTGTAATGAAACATGTTTTAAGAAAAAATAGACGAAAGTTCTTGGGAGAGATTATACCCAATATCTTGTAACTGTTTTATCTCTATATCTACTGTGAAAAATTATTTCTCAGTACTATATTTCTCTTTGCATGCACATGAATGTCTCTATTTCATCTCTCTATCTTCATACATACACACCCACATGTGACCATGATAATGCAATATAAAATCTTTGTATATCCAAGAGGTCTAACCAAAATTGCACACCTTCAACTTCATTTATGATAAAAAATGATTTTGAATATTAAAGATCCAAAGAAAGATAGAAAATCTACTTTCTTGTTTTCCAATTACCTTAGGTCTATGGTTATTTCCATGGGTCCATATACTTGTTTGGATGTTAGAGGCTCCAATTTTTTGAAGATATCATCTTACTATTTTCTTTGCAAGTTTCGAATTTTGTCTAATTTCTAAAGTATTGAAACACTTAACAAATATTTTTTCTCCAAAAGATCTAGAATTGAGAACTCATCTTGAGGTTTTACCTTCATCTTATTAGGAAATTTTCGCACTTTCATTCGAGGGTCAAATCCACCAAGTCATGCCACATTAACAACTCATCAAAGAAACTAACTTTATTTATTATGATAAAATCTTTCTTGTGCGATGCTCCTCTTATCCTTATTTCTATGAAATCTTTCCACATTTAAATAAATATGAGACCCATTGAATACAAAAGTTCTCAAGATAATTCAATTTATTTTCAAACTTATTTGTCACTTCATGCATGTATTGTGTTTATTAAACATAGTCAAGAAAGAATTCTACACATAAGAGGAGTGTGTCCTCAACATTTTACTCAAAAGTAATGAGGTATCCAAGATCTTGAGAGCCTTACTATTAGCAAATATTTTAAATTTTATGTCCAAACTTAGCCCATATGTTTGTGTCGAGGATTCTATTATATATTAATCTTAGCATATATTCATTTTTCAAAATCCATTGCTAGATACAAATATGTAAAATTAGCTCCAATAGCTTACACTTACATTGTCATATTAGCTATTTATGAACCTATCATTTATGTTTAAATATCCTTTAACATGAATACTCTTTATATTTATAACTTGTTGCCTTCGTGTTAGTATGTAGCTTCTATGTATTGAAACATCTTCTTACGTATCTATAATATCTCTCCTTGATTTTTTTCATGCTAACATAGATATAAAGAATATATTATAAGAATATAGTGTTACTAGATATAACATTTATATCAAGGGAGCACCAAATTGTGTCCTTTATGTGGTTTTGAGAAAGTACACACCTGATTAAAATGTGAACCACATAATGGAAATAATACAAGAATATACAATTATTAGAAGAAGTTTGACAACCCAAGATTGATAGGTATGGATAATTGGACTCAACAAGATACAAAAGACCCCATAACACCAATTCTATTTGTATGAAAGATGATATCTAAAATTGAAGAATTCTCTTGAAGGACATAAACGAGATACAAGAAATATTAGGAGAGGATCGTTTAGTACGAGCTACAAGAGGACATGACTAGATGCCTGAAAACTAATCTAGAGAATATCAAAATGAGCAGGTAGATAAGAACATGTGTCGCAACTTAGAAAGTAATGAATTAAAGATTGTGACTCCTTTAGCCCTTGAGATTGGCTATAGATGTTCAAGGGTGGTGGAATTAAGGTGGTTAGGAATGAATTAATTCATCAAAGATGTTACCAATTTAGAGTACATCTTCAACTCAAGGGATTGATTCACTTTTTTATACTCTCAAAAATGTGATTTAGATTAGCTTAGTCTAATTTCATCTAAGTTGATTAATAAGTCCACATAAACCTAAAGAAAAAGTTTCAAAACATAGCCCTAAAAGTTTCGTGTTAATCAGTGGATTTTCAGATGGTCAAGTAACAGAAAAAGTAGTTTCTAGGATCACCACAATTTTCTAGATTAAGAAAATTGAAGTCTTTAAGGGATGCAACATGGAAGAAGATGATTGATCCATGTTTTATGGTCACCATGAGCTCACATTTAAGGGTGGAGATGCACCAAAGCTTAAACAAAAGAGGATCGACAAATTTTGATTTTTATATCTAATAGATTCTAAGTGAATGGCCAAGAGAAAATATCTAGACTTCTTCCAAAATTAGGAGCTAATCCTATGCAAATCCATATCAACATTGATCAGGTGGTCCAAGTCTTCCTAGATTCAAGGATGGATAATGAGGGCACCTTTCTTCTCCTCCTTTTCCTTAGATTTCATAAGAGGAATCAATCCCATCCATAATATGAATCAAATGGTTATAATCAAAAGTACTTGATACTATGGTTTGGAGTTGATTTCTCCATGATCCAAAGGCCTGCATTCACTCAAAAAACTAAAAAAACCCACCTCTAACTCATGGAGGATCATCGTTAAGAATCCATATGGCCTTGACAGCACATGCTTTCCTTATGAGGATGACCCTGAATTCAGTGTGTGAGGATCTAAATAGGGCTCCTAAGAGCATAGTTCCTAGAATCAAATTTGAGTTAGAATTTCAAACTAGGATAGACTTGCAAACTCCATGGTTTCTCGCTCTTTCCTCACCCTTAGTGGAGCCTGCAACTACGTTAAAGTTGGTTGCATTGGTCTTAAATTGTTTAGATAGACATTATGTTGCTAGATAGATATAGGGTCACTAATGTGGTTCCTATCTTCTCCATGTGGCATTTAGTTGAACTGTCATGGTGGAATCCTCATGCGGACTACCTTTGACCATTAGATTGCCGAGCTTGTCATGCAATGATGCTCATGGACATGTATTGCATTACAATATCTTTTAATTATGGTCAGCTTGTCTCCATATGCCTTTGTCTTCTAAGTTCTTTTACATGCCTCCTTTCAAATCTTTCTATGTGTGAGAAGGCTTTGCAACTTTGCATAAAAGTAGTGAGAATTTTATATTGTGATTGTGAGCATAGTTCTCTAAATATTCATAATTTATGACCCACATACGTACGTACTATTCACAAGCACCCATGCATATGTCTAGTGCGTCCGATAAGGAGGTTTCCCAATGGAATTTTTACATGCTTGGTTAATGTATATTTCTACATGTTCCTAACTCGTGCACCTCAATTTCAATGTGTTTAGTGCAAGCATGGAACATTGGGGTCTTTCAAACTATGAATGTGCTTTGAGTTTCTATCAAAATACTAGTTACAAAGATTTGGCCAACACCCCAAGTCATCCATAAGGCATTTGTGCACGTTAGACTTGAAATTATCTAAGGAGGCAACCATATATTAAGCCTCAAAATTAGAAGTGGCCATAGTAGGCCATATCTTTCTCAATTAATGTATGCATGAGCTACCAAGCATGAAACAAAAAGTACTTCAAGACACATGAATGTCCTGATACTTAACAAGTGGAAAAATTTACATGATTCTGAATCTCATTTTAATGTAAATAAATATAATTAAACTTTATTTATAAATGTTTTAAGAAAAAGGGTATGAAAGATCTCGAGAGAGATTATACGGAATATTTTGTTAATAGTTTATCTCTCTATCTATTTTGAAATACTATTTGTCACTACTATGTTTTTCTTTCCATGCACATGAATGTCTCCATTTCATCTCTGTATCTCTATACACACACACACCCACATGTGACCATGATCAAGCTCCTCCTCCTCATCATCATCATCATTAGCCGATGCTCCCAAATACAAGCAATTTTTCTTTAATAATAATATATGTACGTGCATTTTGAAGGTGTCCTAATCCATCATCTATCTCCGTAGCACCCATAGCCACCTACATTCCTTTTGCATTACATCTTTATTACCTCTCACATTTGGATCCGCTTTATCATCAATGTAGAAATTTTCTTTCTAGTTAATATGTTGATGAAAACATGTGTACTTGAACTTCAACAACCCTCTTACAAGATCTGAATATAACTAATCATATACGTGTTTTAGTATGGGAATCCGTTCAATAACATCTCATCTCTTCACATCTGGTAGTCCCTCACTGCATGTCTAATGCTTCAATACTGTCTATTTCTACAAGTACTTAATGCGTTGACCCCAATAAGGAGAACCTACCTTGAGTAGGCAAAGTACTGGAAGTGCATGTTGCATGCTCCTGCTAAAAGTAGATACCCCAGTACCTCCTCTATAGTTTGGCACACACGGTGGGACACTTGCATTTCTGTGAGAGGCTCTGAGCATAGAAATAATCTATTTTCCATTATTTTTGCCATATTGCATCTTGCAAGTAGGTACATGAACCATATTGGAGCAGATAAGGAGCCTCTTCATCTATAGAGGAGCCTTAAAAAATCAGCTTTACCTTCCAATAGTGAAACTAGATCTCCTCTACCCCCTTTGAATTTAACTATTGATTTGGGCACGACACCACTGTCAAAGGAAAAGCATAGGAGGACACTAGACTTCTCCTCATATACGTCAGAGGAAACACGAGTGGCAATGGAGGATCTCTCTTACTTACTCTCTAGACTCAATATCAAGTTCCCTACCTTTAAAGGACAAGCTTATGAGGATGTTGATGATCATGTGAGGAGATTCATTTCCCTATGCCGTGGACGAGGTGTGCAGAATAGAGAGGATGAAATGTTGGTACTCTTTCCATCCAGGTTGGAAGGCCTTGCTGACAAATGGTACACTTAATATGCAGATGACCATTTTGCTACATGGGAGGCTCTAAAGAATGCGTTCTCACAGACATTTCAACCAAGTGACTCCTCGGAAAAAGCTCTAGACCAGCTAGAGAACCTAAGGCTAAGGTCACATGAATCCTTTCACGAACTTCACACTAGAACAAAAGCACTTGTTGCACATCTGCCACATGCTCTTGGTGATTTCTTGGTAAAAAAATGGATAGAAAAAGCTCTGCCGAGGTCATCTAAGCAGAAGGTACGTGAATCTCTTAGATTGGATGCAACCCTTAATAATTTTGTTGCAGCGGCATCACGCATTGAAGAAGCTAGGCAACATTTTGAAGGGGACACACAACCAAATTGTGCAGCTGAACTAGACCCTATTGGGCAACTGAGGAAAGAACTAGAGGCTTTGAGAATGCAGCAAAATAACCAAGAAGAGAAGGTCTTGCCTCCACCGTCGCGTCGCACTGATGATGAAGTAGCCCAACTTTATCATGAATTAGAATTTTTGCAGACCACTCAGGATATAAGAGGTCAGATTTGGTGTACAATATGTAACAAAAGTGGACATTCCAATGCTAATTGTCCGAATAGGGTAAGTTGTCAATTTTGTGGAAAGGATGGCCATGAAGCTAGAGATTGTTACTACCTCAAGGGTACACAACAACGAGGTAACCCTCAAGCTTTGTATTCATATTATGCTAGTACTTCAAATGCACCTAATAGAGAGGAGAATCGTCCAATGAAGCCTAGATATAATAAGCCATTGATGTGTTATCACTGTGGTGAGTATGGTCATATGCAAAATAGGTGTTCCCTTCTAGAAGATTCACCTCCTTGTCAGCATTGTCCTGAGGATAAGGATCTCTATACCAAAGACTGCCCAAGAAGCTGTCCTGCTCCAATTCACATGATTGCAGTCTCCCCACAAGTAGAAGATATGACCACTCAGTCTTATGTTGTTTCATCTTCATCAATGCCCATGATGACTAGAGTCAGACAAGCGGGAGCAACCCATAGAGAGGAACAACAAGGACTCCAGGATAGAGAGGAGGAAAAGAAGGCTGGGTGGAAGGGCCAAGCAGATATTGAAGGAGCTTATGAAAGGATCGCTACTTCACTAAGGGACCACCAACAAGTCAGCAAGAAGACACACATGGGGTAAATGTCGAGCAGATCTTAAAAGGTATTCACCACAAGCTTAGTCTGTATGAACTCATAAAGATGGATTCAAAATAAGGAGTGACTTATTAAAGAGTATACACTCTGCTCACTTAAGTCAACCACCTAGCATAGATGGTTTCATGGTTGATTTTCCCCCTGCACCACTGGCGCACTACCAAAGCTCAAGGTTATCTATTTTTATAAAGGATGAAGCTCTCACAGGTGTGATCATAGATGTCAGCAAGAAGACACACATGGGGTAAATGTCGAGCAGATCTTAAAAGGTATTCACCACAAGCTTAGTCTGTATGAACTCATAAAGATGGATTCAAAATAAGGAGTGACTTATTAAAGAGTATACACTCTGCTCACTTAAGTCAACCACCTAGCATAGATGGTTTCATGGTTGATTTTCCCCCTGCACCACTGGCGCACTACCAAAGCTCAAGGTTATCTATTTTTATAAAGGATGAAGCTCTCACAGGTGTGTCACTAGTACGTTTTTCTTTCCATGCACATGAATGTCTCCACTTCATCTCTGTATCTCTATACACACACACACCCACATGTGACCATGATCAAGCTCCTCCTCCTCATCATCATCATCATTAGTCGTTGCTCCCAAATACAAGCAATTTTTCTTTAATAATAACAAATATACGTGCATTTGGAAGGTGTCCTAATCCATCATCTATCTCCGTAGCACCCATAGCCACCTACATTCCTTTTGCATTACATCTTTATTACCTCTCACATTTGGATCCGCTTTATCATCAATGTAGAAATTTTCTTTCTAGTTAATATGTTGATGAAAACATGTGTACTTGAACTTCAACAACCCTCTTACAAGATCTGAATATAACTAATCATATACGTGTTTTCGTATGGGAATCTATTCAATAACATCTCATCTCTTCACATCTGGTAGTCCCTCACTGCATGTCTAATGCTTCAATACTGTCTATTTCTACAAGTACTTAATGCGTTGACCCCAATAAGGCCATGAATCCAAGGTTAGAATGGTTCTGAGCCATTCACTTGAGGCATGATTAATCTCCTTCCCAAATAACTCTAGATAGTTTCATGTATATTATATAATTTTTATTTCTCCGTAAGGTCTTGATTTGTCTTCGCGGAGGTAAGTTCAAAGCAATATTTAAAATCTTCTCAAAATTATTTTTGTTTCTTCTATATAATTTTAGCATCAAATGTAATAACACTCATGTATACATAAATGTAACTAAGGTCATGGTTGATTGTGGATTGTATGTATGTATGTCGGTCATAAATTATGAATATTAAGAGACTTATCCTCACGATAGCAATATAAAATCCTCAGCAGTTCAATGCAAAGTTTTAGAGCCGTCTCACACATATAAAAATTTGAAAGAAGACATGTAAAAACTTAGGAGATAAGAGACATGGAGAAGAGTTGACCATTATGAAAAGAGATTGTAATGCAATAGATGTCCATGATCATCATGTCTAAGAACAATAAATCCAACTCTTGTTCACTCACATGCTCCATTGAGGGTGAGAAAAGATAGACAAACCATTAAGCTTATAAGTCTATCCTAGTTTGGAAGTCTAACTTAAATTTGAATCTAGGAACTATGCTCTTACAAGCCTTCTCTACTAGTGCTCCCATGCTCTCTTGCATGACTACTTTCTTATAGATGTTAGATTTCTCATATTCTTTACTAGCCAAGAGACATGCAGAGGAACATGAATTTAAAATGTAAGATGGTTTCTTTTCTATCAATGAAATCATCTCCCTCCTTAGGAACGAGTTCCATGAGGAGAAACCATGTTTTTTGGTTTTTTTGGTTTGGGATTCATTGGATTCTTCTTCTATAACTCACAAATCTTGATTAGTGCTATCTAAGGATTCTCTAAGAGTGTCCAAGTATGTTAAATAATGTTAAATCCTTTTCAATGAGAAATTTATCCCAAATATCATTGGAATATTCCTAGATCTATAACATGCATGACCGCATATTCTTTATGCTTCTAGTGGAATGATATTAGCTTGTGCAGAGGAGACGTATCTTACCAAGAATTTGTAGGTTCTGAATAGTGGTAAAACTATAAAAACTATGAATCCAAATGGTGATTCAGGAATTTTGTACCATTTTTTTGATTGCCTTACTAATATGAGGTGATCACAATCTTCAAGATTTTCTTTCTCTCTTTCTCTCCCTCTCTCTCTCTCTCTTTCTCTCTCTCTCTCTCTGTCTTACTTTATATCTCTGTCTCTCTCTCTCTCTCTCTCTCTCTCTCTCTCTCTCTCTCTCTCTCTCTCTCTCTCTCTCTCTCTCTTAGCATAGCTCTTCTCTATGTCCATGATACTTCATATATTTTTCTCTTTCTCAGTTAATCCTCCTTTGTGCACCTCTTCAATGTCGAACAACTCTTTGTGTGCTTAACACCCCAACAACTCTCTCTCTCTCATGGCTCGGCCTCAATTTTCACTACTTCACTGACTTGAAATCTTGGACGTGTTCTCTCTCTATATTATCAGCTCTAATTATCTCTCTCTCTCATACTCTTGTGGACCTACTCATCCGATCTATGTGTATCTGTCCGTTTCCCATAGTACTTCTCTCTCTCTCTCTCTCTCTCTCTCCCATAACGTCATCGCTTTCATTTCTGCACCGTTATCTTTTCGTACATCATCCCTCCCTCTCTCTCTCTCTCTCTCTCTCCCATAACGTCATCGCTTTCATTTCTGCACCGTTATCTTTTTGTACATCAACCCCCCCTCTCTCTCTCTCTCTCTCTCTCTCTTTCAATTTTGACACTCCTCTAGAGGTTTTCCATCATCACCACTTTTGTCTTCTCTCTCTCTCTCTCTCTCTCTCTCTCTCTCTCTCTCTCTCTCTCTCTCTCTCTTCTAGAGTAATACAGCAGATAGCACCTTATATGTTAAGCATGCTAACAATGTGCTTCTTATCATTGTTGTGTATATTGATGATCGTGTGCTTCTACAGACCTCTGATTCGAACACGTGCATGTGCCAATGTAAGAATTGAATCCAACAAATATTAGATGTGTCTCTGAATTTGTAGTTTGGGTTTAGATATGTAAGGTACCATTGCAAAGGTCTTAGAGCAGGTTTTCTAATAGAAGCACTAAATTGGGGATAGAATATGCTTAGAATGTGCGAGAACCAAGTTCAAGCTACTAAGGTTGAGAACAAGGGCTGAAGACACCAAGGTTGCAAACAAGGCAAGTCCATAGGCAAGTGGCCAACAGGGGAAGGTGATTTTCAAAACTTCAAGCTTGAGAGAAACAAACCAAGGTTGTGAACAAGAAGGTTAAAGAGTCTATTCATGGGTGAGGACATCAATACAAGGGTAGGTCAAGGATTGATCATTGAGGAAAATGATCTCGTAAAGGGGAAAAGCCTGTTAGACTCAAGATATTGTAGCTAGCATATTGCTGAGCCACATCCTAAGTGGAGGATTAGGAAGTAATCCTCAGCTATCGGTTTTGGGGCAAGTGGTTAGCCCATCATACTCCTAGCTGTTAGGTCATGAGTACAATTCCCAGCATGTATGATGAGAGTTTGATAGTCTATTTTGTATAAGAGAAGAAGAACTTTGGTACTTTGTGAAAATAATCTTCTTGTTATGTGTTTGCCTTTAGCTCATGTACTTAGTAGGTTTGGGTTATCCAAGCTACTTTGTTTTGTTTGTTTGTCAAGAGATAATGTTAAATGCACCTCCTCTAACTAACAAAGAAAGGAATCACAATGCTTTATATGATCTCTAAAAACATTTTCTATATCTATTCTTATTGAGTTCCCATATCTCTCTTTCTCTTGAAATCTTTTAATTGGGCCCTCATCAATAACGGTCTTCGTCATGTGTGGGATAAAATCTTGCAACACCTTATGCATGCCATCCATCATATGTGCAATTGACTTTGTGGATCTTTGTGTCAATGTATACATGCACATGTCCTGGGGGATGTTTCTCAAAAAGATTCTATGTAAGAATCATCAACTCAACCAATTAGCATATTCCAAATGGTTGCCTTATGAAGTACTTGTAGATGTCGAATAAATACCAAGGACCCATTTTTCTTCTGAACTCTAAACCATCGATAAGAAAAGAGATCATTCCATGGTTTGATGATTCTCATTCTAATCTTCTCATTTAAGATATGAATCGATTTTGAGATATGAGCCTTTGGCATATGAGTTGTTCAAAGATTCCATGGCATATGTGGTGTAGTTGATATTATCACAAGAGCTACCACATATAGATAAACACATCCATATTCAAGATAATCAAAAGAAAATGATATTCCATGCCTTAAAACCAGGAAGGTAGTCTCTATGTTCGAAACGCAAGTCTCCCATGGGGAAAGTGGTATGACTATCCAGACAAGGATCGTGAGGTTGCTGCTCCGAATGGCCAAGCAATAGCTCCGGGGAGCATCCTCTACGTTGCCGCGTGCGGGAGAGAGAATTCCCCATCCGGAACGGAGGGCACATTTGAAATCTGGAGCAGTACGTCGAAAGTTGCGCATGTCTATTTCGATTGCCCATGGAGTGGAAGCAACAAGCTGGTCCCATCGGAATAATCCCTTTCGCCATCTACCAAAAATGAATGACACCATGAATGCCCATCATCATGCTCCTCCTTATCATCATCCGCCGATGCTCCTAAATAAACGCAGCTTTTCTTTAAACAATAATATATGTACATGCACTTGTAAGGCTTCCTAATCCATCATCTATCTTCGTACCACCCACAGCCACCTGCATTCCCTTTGCATTGCAGCTTTTTTATTACCTCTCACATTCGGAGCAGCTTTATCGTCAATGTAGAAATTTTGCTTTCTAGTTAATATGTTGATGAAAACATGTGCAGTTGAACTGCAACGATCATCTTACAACACCTCGGAATATGATTCAGCATATACGCGTTTTAGTATGGGAATCAATCCCTCACTGCGGAATGGTTACACGAAGACTGAATATGTTTATGTTTCTCGTCCACAACGTCACCATGAAATCTAATTAATATCAAAATGTGGTAACAAATCCCTCTAGGAGTAATGGGCCGAGGAAGAGCTCACACTCATGTACACAAAAGTGTCGAAAATGTACGCTAGAATCAATCCATAAATGGCAGTATGCCCAGAGGCTTTTGAAATCTTTGAACTCCTATTCAGCCAATGCCTTTTTAGAATGCTTTGCATCATTCCCCTTTGTGGGCATATATGCCAAATTCATTTGCACGTCAGAGAATCTCTTCTTCAAGAACTTATACTGCACCTCGGTGTGCTTAATGCAAGCATGGAACATTGGGGTCGTCAAAACCATGAATGTGCTCTGAATTTCTATGAAAACACTAGTTACAAAGATTTGGCCAACATCCCAACCCCTCTATAAGGCATTTGTGGCAATAAGACTTGAAATTAGCTAAGGAGGAAACCATACATTCAGCCTTAGAACTAGAAATGGCCATAATAGGCCATTTCATTCTCGACCAAGGTGTGCCTGTGCAGAGGAGACGTATCTTACCAAGAATTTGTAGGTTCTGAATAGTGCTAAAACTATAAAAACTATGAATCCAAATGGTGATTCAATAATTTTGTACCATTTTTTTGATTGCCTTACTAATATGAGGTGATCACAATCTTCAAGATTTTCTTTCTCTCTTTCTCTCCCTCTGTCTCTCTCCATCTCTCTGTCTTACTCTATATCTCTGTCTCTCTCTCTCTCTCTCTCTCTCTCTCTTAGCATAGCTCTTCTCTATGTGCATGATACTTCATATATTTTTCTCTCTCTCAGTTAATCCTCCTTTGTGCACCTCTTCAATGTCAAACAACTCTTTGTGTGCTTAACACCCCAACAACTCTCTCTCTCTCATGGCTCGGCCTCAATTTTCACTACTTCACTGACTTGAAATCTTGCACGTGTTCTCTCTCTATATTATCAGCTCTAGTTATCTCTCTCTCTCATACTCTCGTGGACCTACTCATCCGATCTCTGTGTATCTGTCCATTTCCCATAGTACTTCTCTCTCTCTCTCTCTCTCTCTCTCCCATAACGTCATCGCTTTCATTTTTGCACCGTTATCTTTTTGTACATCATCCCTCCCTCTCTCTCTCTCTCTCTCTCTCTCTCTCTCTCTCTCTCTCTTTCCATTTTGACACTCCTCTAGAGGTTTTCCATCATCACCACTTTTGTCCTCTCTCTCTCTCTCTCTCTCTCTCTCTCTCTCTCTCTCTCTCTCTCTCTCTCTCTCTCTCTCTCTCTCTCTCTCTCTCTCTCTCTCTCTCTCTCTCTCTTCTAGAGGTTTTCAACACCGCGCCTTCCAGCGGTGTCGGGAAGATTTGCATCTTCCAGTTGATAACCAGAGGAAATAAAAGCAACTTAATTGGTGAATTCTAAACCTCTTTTTCACTGTTGATCAGTTGTGCTAATTGGATTAACTATTTTGAAAATGTTATCAGGTATGAAGGATGAAGCAGGACATATGTGCATATTAGGGTTTACCCTAAGTACTCAATTAATGAGTATTTCATATTTATACATGCTTGATTCATGGGTATTTAACCCTAGGGTTGTCTAAGTTCACATGATTTTATGTTCATTGGGTTCATCTGAAGGGTTTCAAAGGATTGAATGGATTCATGTTAGTGTTTAAGTAAGAGTTAGTGGGTTAATGATAGGGTTCAGAAGGATTTTAATGGGTTATCAGTGATTTCTAAAGGGTTTCAATAGGGTTTTGATGGGTTTTAAGTAGGTTTTTTAGGGTTTTAGAATGTTTCAAGGGTTAAAAATAATTAATATTGAAGGAAATTAATCTATATCTAAACATTGGTTCAATAATAAAAATTAAAATATGGTTTAATTAATTATTTAATCATGTATGTGCAA
>CM035427.1:54568830-54588830 GCA_020310875.1 Ceratopteris richardii | reverse complement strand
TGATCAATGAATGTATGAGTTAGTGTATGAGAGTAGTTGAAAGTATGTTAGCATGCATGTATAAATGTGTGTTACCATATTTATGAAAGTATATTAGTATGTATAAGATTATGTGTTAACATGTGCATTAGCATATATTAGCATTTGAAAGCATGCATGTGAAGTGCATTAGTATGTATAAGGAATGTATGTATTAGGTATGAAATGCTTTAATGTATGTAATTAATGTTTTTTAAGTTTCTTAATAGTTCTTATAACTTTACTAACACCTAATGTTATTTTTGCAGAAACATTGCCGATTACAATCAGTTAAAGTGAAGTGAAGACAATTGAAGTGAAGCGACAGCCTAAAGATCCATTTAAATCTTATTTCCCATTTAGTCAACTATCCAATTGTCTAGACAATTATCCAATTGTTTAGGACTTCCAGTTGTATTAGAATTATTATTTCGAACCATTAGCATATCAATTAATACATTCAAACAATTTAGCATCATATTGTTTCATTAGTTTTTCCATTACTTTCCTTGATGTCTTCTAAGTTAGTTCATGAGTCTGAGCACAGTACTATTGAAAATATTGAAAATGTTCCGCCAACTCTAGACAGACCAGAACCCTCTAGCTTACCTGAAAGTTTAGTAGAAGAACCCATTATGGAAGTTTCAATCTCATATCAGGAAGCTGTTGCTATGTACGAGGCTGCCCGTCCTTACGGTCCATAGCTAGTTAAAACTATTTACTTTTGCCTGAGACTGCTACAGACACCCCGCGTGTGCCGAACGATTTAGGCGGATGACTTGATTCACCATCCAAGCATCCCTCACGACCCGACATTGGTGAACCCGACGTGAAGATCGGCTTGCGACTCAGACAGGTATTATCAGTTTGCATTGCATATACATTCATACGCTTTTACATCAGTGCAGCTGCGTCTTCATCCATGGAAGTTGTGGCATTTACGTGAGCTTGCAATCTTCTTGGTGTCGAGGGCTGGTCTGGTGACCTGAGCGCCTCCACGAAGATTGGTGTAGAGGAGGTACTGGGGTATCTACTTTTATAGAAAACAAATGCTTCCAGTACGTCACCTACTAAAGGGGGGTTCTCTTTAGGGAAGTATACCCTTTAACATTTCTGTGAGCAGGTCGACAACGAAAATTTTACAGAATGGTGAACACATCACAATTATGGACAACCAATATCAAATGAAGACTCTGCCTGATTCAACCCAGATGTTTACCAAGTTGGGCAATTGATATATGATGCTCACAAGTGTAAACTTAGGTCTAACGAGCCACAAGTTAAGGGCTGACAAATCACTCGAATAGCAAACACATCAATACAAAAGTTCTTCCTATCCGCATAAGGACCACTGATATGAAGACTAAATCAGAACAATGCAAGTGGTAAGATCTTTTCAAGAGAATAGAGCGCAATCTACTACGTTGACTCACGGGTAAGAAGAAGAATCCAAGCTACCCTTTTACACTATAGTGCTCATAGCCCTTCACTGAGAAGCCTCCCCTCTGTATACACAACAGAGTAGCTCCCACAGTAGACTTGAAACCACCAAGTGCAAGAGAGGTCTTCTGCACAATCTTGTACAGGTATTCCAGTGTGTGTCGTCGCAGCCGTAGTCCAAATGAGCACAAATCCTTTGATTTTATAGGCTCCAATAGGCCAAGAGAGCCTTGCCGAATCTTTACGTCCACAGTTCACGCGCCGGTTAACCACCCAAAATTGGAGGGGTAGGTCAATTATTCCCTTGATTTGAATTGGGTCCTCAAAAATAGGTAGTTGCCGTGAGCGGCACATTTGTTTATCCACTTTTGCTTTTGGCAATGCACTTTTACTTTTACCAACTCACTTTTACCTCTTCATCCGGTTCTGACAATCCAACGAAGCCGATTGGTCCATCTGCTTATCCAATCATGGTGTTCCTCCACTGCCCCACCTTGCAGCAATCTTCTAGAGATAACTGGCTCCATATTCCAGAGTCTTGCTCTCTGCATGTTCTTCAAACAATTACTAAGAATTTAAATGACTTAGATTCAGCTTCTTTCTCTTCTTCGGGAGATCTCTGTGGTTCGGTCTTCTTAGAAGTCTGTTGAGCCTCCTCGGGCATATGTGTGGGTGTATGTGTGTGAAGTTGTGTGTGAGTGTGAGTGTGTGGAATTGTGTGTGAGTGGAAGTGCATGTGTGATTACGTGTGTGCGCTATGCTTGTGTGTGCTTCATGTGAGTGATTATGTGTGTGAGGGTGTGTGCGAGGGTGAAAGTGAGGGGGAGTGCGAGGGGAAGTGTGTGGAGTGGGGGGGGATTGTGGGAGGCGGAGGGGGAAAATTTTGGGAGGCGGAGGGGGAAAATGTAGGAGGCTGAGGGGGTAAATTGTGGGAGGCGAAGGGGGGAAGATAATTGGCGGAGGGGTGTGGGGGTGAGGGGCGCAAGATGGGGTTGGAGGGGGTTGGGGATGAGGGGCGCATGGGATTGGAGGGGGTTGGGGATGAGGGGCGCATGGGGTTGGAGGGGGTTGGGGATGAGGGGGCGCCTGGGGTTGGAGGGGGTTGGGGATGAGGGGCGCATGGGGTTGGAGGGGGTTGAGGATGAGGGGCGCATGGGGTTGGAGGGGGTTGGGGATGAGGGGCGCATGGGGTTGGAGGGGGTTGGGGATGAGGGGCGCATGGGGTTGGAGGGGGTTGGGGATGAGGGGCACATGGGGTTGGAGGAGGTTGTGGATGAGGGGGCGCATGGGGTTGGAGGGGGTTGGGGATGAGGGGGCGCATGGGGTTGGAGGGGGTTGGGGATGAGGGGCGCATGGGGTTGGAGGGGGTTGGGGATGAGGGGCGCATGGGGTTGGAGGGGGTTGGCGCATGGGGTTGGAGGGGGTTGGGGATGAGGGGGCACATGGGGTTGGAGGGGGTTGGGGATGAGGGGGTGCATGGGGTTGGAGGGGGTTGGGGATGAGGGGGCGCATGGGGTTGGAGGGGGTTGGGGATGAGGGGCGCATGGGGTTGGAGGAGGTTGTGGATGAGGGGCGCATGGGGTTGGAGGGGGTTGGGGATGAGGGGGCGCATGGGGTTGGAGGGGGTTGGGGATGAGGGGGCGCATGGGGTTGGAGGGGGTTGGGGATGAGGGGCGCATGGGGTTGGAGGGGGTTGGGGATGAGGGGCGCATGGGGTTGGAGGGGGTTGGCGCATGGGGTTGGAGGGGGTTGGGGATGAGGGGGCGCATGGGGTTGGAGGGGGTTGGGGATGAGGGGGCGCATGGGGTTGGAGGGGGTTGGGGATGAGGGGGCGCATGGGGTTGGAGGGGGTTGGGGATGAGGGGCGCATGGGGTTGGAGGGGGTTGAGGATGAGGGGCGCATGGGGTTGGAGGGGGTTGGGGATGAGGGGCGCATGGGGTTGGAGGGGGTTGGGGATGAGGGGCGCATGGGGTTGGAGGGGGTTGGGGATGAGGGGCGCATGGGGTTGGAGGGGGTTGAGGATGAGGGGCGCGTGGGGTTGGAGGGGGTTGGGGATGAGGGGCGCATGGGGTTGGAGGGGGTTGGCGCATGGGGTTGGGGATGAGGGGGCGCATGGGGTTGGAGGGGGTTGGGGATGAGGGGGCGCATGGGGTTGGAGGGGGTTGGGGATGAGGGGGCGCATGGGGTTGGAGGGGGTTGGGGATGAGGGGTGCATGGGGTTGGAGGGGGTTGAGGATGAGGGGCGCATGGGGTTGGAGGGGGTTGGGGATGAGGGGCGCATGGGGTTGGAGGGGGTTGGGGATGAGGGGCGCATGGGGTTGGAGGGGGTTGAGGATGAGGGGCGCATGGGGTTGGAGGGGGTTGGGGATGAGGGGCGCATGGGGTTGGAGGGGGTTGGGGATGAGGGGCGCATGGGGTTGGAGGGGGTTGGGGATGAGGGGCGCATGGGGTTGGAGGGGGTTGGGGATGAGGGGCGCATGGGGTTGGGGATGAGGGGCGCATGGGGTTGGAGGGGGTTGGGGAGTAGCAGTGCTTGACTAGGAACAGGAGATATCTCACGTCGAAGCAGGAGTCGTTGGAGTAGACGCAGAGCTAAGAAGCATAAGTAAGGAATCCTTAACGGACGAGAAGATGCTAACGGAGTTGTGGGGACGAAACCCACAGTCGTATCCCAAAGCAGCAAATCAACACGCACCTCACAAGCTGAAGTGCCAAATATCTATCTAAACCCTTCGCCTTCGGGCGATGGAAAGCTTCACGGTAAGAGCAGTCCCACCATAGCCAGACATTTTCCAATGTCACACACAGCAACACCTCTCGCACTCAGAGACTATAGAATGGAGGCTCTACAATTGGCAAGTAGGAGAACCTCGTCTCGCCACCCCTTTCATCAACAATTGAAGAACACAACGTTCACACCCATTTTTAACAAACTATGTATTTAGGTTTTGATTCAGATCAATAAATGTATTGAATTTCACAGAAGGCACTGTTTTGAGCCTCATCTTCGAGCAGTTGGTATAATTTCTTTACCCTTACATTCTTGGGTGAAAGATTTTATTATTGGTATAGGTTAAAGGCAACTGTTTGTTAATCATAGGTTAAGCGTTAATCATAGCTTTACTTGAAGCATATTGGCATAGTATAAACTTAACAAACTGGACTCTAACGGAATTTCAGAATTAGTAGCTGAACATAAGGAAAGAGTAACAAAAGAAGTTCAGGATATAGTTAGAATTGTTCAAGCTAGGTCAAAACAAACTTCAAAAATGGACGAGCTATTTCAAACTATGATGCACGAGACGCAAGGAAAAAAAGTAGTTGAAACGTTATTAAAGGATAAAGGGAAATTTACTGGTATGAATGTTACAAATTATTTAGACACGTTTGAGGAATTAGCTAAGTTACACGGTTTACCTGAAACAAAGTGGAAATCCTATCTTGGACGTCTGGCCATAGGTACTGTAAAAGCTATTATGGATATACATGACAATAAGGAATGGGATGAGTTTAGAAAAGAGCTGCATAAGGAATTCCACTTAGAAGACTACAGTCAACATAGTAGAGAAGGATTTATGAAATGGATTAGTTCACCTAAGCCTCACATTTCTTTAACTCAACTCCACGGCGAATTTATGAAAAGATTCTCTCAATTACCCGAACAGGATAGAGTTGCCCTTACCCCAGATATCATTTTATATTTCCTTAAAATCTTGTCTCCATTAGGAAAAAAAGTGAACCCTGCATGGGCCTTGTAAGGATTCCTAATTTTTAGGGATTAAGATTAATCTTGTTCTTTGTTAAGGGGACAAAGTGCATTTAATAGAGCACTTTTTGGTAGGCTGAAGTAGGCTTTTTTTTAGGCTGAGCTAGGACCTTCTCTCTCTTCTGCACATAGAGAGAGAGAAAAACCACTTTCCACCTCATCAAATCCGTCCATCTTTATGAATAAAAAAATGAGTTTTCTGAAAAAGTCTCTTTTTCAGCTATTCTTTATTCAAAATGGCCCATACTTTTATGTATATGTCAGAACTTAATTCTTTTAGACTTATTTTTATAAAAAATACTTAAAAAACATAGTTTTCAAAATCCCTCCAAAAGTTAAGTGCCACATCATCAAACTCGTAACTTTGGTTGCCCCAAAACATGAATTTTTGAAAAAAAACTCATTTTCCCTCTAACATACTGAAAAAAGTCATTTTGACCTATCCACATACCAAAACACACTTTTTTTCTTGCACATAGCTACTGTACTAGCCATTCCAGCCATCTGTGTGCTTCTTCCCATTCGGTGCTGGAGTTTTGGAACATCATGGTGCTCACATGTATTACGAACATGACACCAGCACCAGCGCGTGCTCCTCACTCAAAGAGTGTACATGTTCGTGTTCCTACAGAATTTGCACCAACAACTAGAGGTAGCAATGACATAGATTCTCAAAATGCACGACGTGCAGCTGGAGAGAAGAATATTGATCTTTGGGTCCATGGTGCTTTGTATCCCTTGGATCCAATGGCTAATGTTCATCCTAGATTCCATACTATCTCCACATTTCTACAATTCCTTGGTTCCGGTGAAGATGGACTCCTAGGCTATTGCAAGCGATTGTCTAACCATTCTACATCTATAGCAAATTATTGGATGCAACAATGTCATCACAACCATTTCAAGATACACAGTTTAGAGAGTGCTATACACACTTTAGAAAGTGCTATCAAATCTTTGGATGAGCACAATAATAGACTCAAACAAGATGTGGAAGAAAAGGAGAGCACAATTACAAAGTTGAAAGCCAATCTTACACAACTAAAAGAGACTCCACTTGGGATGAGATTTAGGAAACAACCATTATCATCCTTTCAAGCTCTTTCAACTGGTGGTGGAGCACGGAAGCGACGTGTTTATGCACTTAGGTATGTATTTCCTTTGTTTAGTTATGTTAAAAGACTTTTAGATTGAGATTCTTATTGTGCAGGTCATTTGTTGAAGATACGAGTGCTTCCTCAACAATGGAGGATCAATTGAAGTTTCTGAATTCTTGTCTTAGCAACAAACATGTGCTTATGATCTTGGAGTCACCAATAGGAAATCACATCAAAACCCAAGTGATTAAAGATTTTGCAGGAAACTTAGAAGATATTATTAGTCCTAGTGAGGTATAGATGGTATGTGATGAAGCAGGTGTTAGTACTAGAGCGTACACTGCATTGTACAATCTTTTGAAGCAGGCTCTACAAAACAAAGGTATTTTCCAGAGCATTTTTCCATGCCCTTACAAGGTATCTGTGAGGAAGAAGATAACCAATGAGGATGTAGCCAATACTCTTGGCAATTACCTGCATATAGAAGATGTTATGCCTGCATCCATTTATCATTCATGTACATCAAAGAAAGAGTTGAAAAACACATCTAGACAGGGATTCATCTACACAAAGTACAACAACATATTTGTCAATTTGGAGAGGCTCCAAAAGGAAATGGTTAAATTTTACAAATCCACACTTCAAGGTATATCCATTGTTTTGATAATGACATTCATAGTATTTTTAATAATATAATGTTTATTATTTGATGTAGATTGTGGTTCCAAACTCAAGTTTGTATTGAAGCTAGACGAATGTCAAATCATAAAGGGACGCCCTATGGAGAGACTTAGTGTGACACTCATGAACGAAGCTATGGCCCATGCTATTATTGATGATAGTGAAGAATCTACCCATCACTTTACATATAGTGTCCAATCAGAGAAAGATATATGGTGGTTAGGTGCTATTGAAGTACCTAAAGAATCCAATGATGTTCTTACATGGATTTTCAATAGGATCCCATGGATCACAGAGGTGATAACTTCTCAAATTCATGGTGCCAAAATCAATGTAGAAAGCCTTGGTGATTTTGAAGTAGAGTGGCACTTAGGTGGAGACTTAAAGACTATCAAATGCATGTTAGGGTGCAAACAAGGTGCATCTACTCTCTATCCTTGTCCATATTGTACACGAGGTTATAAACGAACAAAGAGAAAACAAAACAACATAGATGATTTAGTTGATGACACAGATGCAACTCCATCTACTGAATGGGATACACCTTTAATGAGGTGTCCCATGTTAGGTACACCTAATCGTGACATGTCAGATAAGGATTGGAATCCCATTATTCCATTCCCTTTAGTCAATGTCCACTTTTGCACCTTGCATGCCTTCATGAGAATTTTTGATAGACTATTGAAGCTCCATATAGAATACACATTTGCCATGAAGCCAGTTGATAAATCTATTCAAGCTATAAAGAAATTGGAGGAACTTCTTAATTCAATTGGTTGTCATGGTGGAAATGTAACCCTAGTTGTTAAGAAAGTTGGAGAATCTCAAGATAGCTTGCAACAAGTGTCAATGACAGGGAATAAAGCAAGACATTTTTTTAGAAGAGGTACTAGCACTCAAAATAATGAACGTTATGAGCTGTGGAAAGACCTATGCATGATCACCACAGACAATGACTCTCAAGTTGATCTTTGTAATAAGAGAAAGAAAGTTTGGTCGAGCTTTGATAAGGTTGTAGGCTTAATGGGTCTGACTAGGTCTAGTGCTATTCAACGTCAAATGTTTCAAGAAACATTAGTGGAGTTCACCAAGTGTTTCATTCAATGTTGGGGAGAGAGCAATATAACACACTACATTGTAAGTGTAATCTTCTTCTACAAGTGTTCATTGCACTTACCTTTTTCCAATGTACTTAACAATTTTTAGCATATTTTGTTTGCACATGGAGCTTTTTTCATGCATGGATATGGGTCATTAGAGATTTTCAGTACCCAAGGAATGGAAAAGTCACACTACAAAGCGAGGGGTGTCTACTTCAAAAACACCCGACATGGTGGTGGCCCAATGCAATCAAACTACATGGAGGAGATGTTTAATTGGTTTTACCGCACTACATTCTCGAGAAAGTTTTTTTGTGGAACGACTTAGGGATTCAAAATTGGCAAAACTTGCAAGAAAGATGCAACACAACATTGCCAGTGAGAAATGGAAGTCATCGTTAGGTCCTCTTCATCATGCTCAGTGGCGTGCAAGGAGACAACGAGAAGGCTCAGCTTGGAAGTAAAGTGAATTCGCTATTTCCCATTATGTGGTAATACATATGATTATTGTAATCTTGATTTCAATGTGTTATTATTTAATATATAATATTCTGTATGGTTTTAAACAGGTTTTGTCCGTTCTAGTGTGAACAAACAGTTTTTTAAAAAACTCTATAAATAGAGAGAACTCACTTCATTTCACACTTTTTGCAGCTCAAGAGAATGGCACGCACCAAGCAAACTGCAAGGAAAGATCGCGTCTTCTTTCCTAGCCCTCATCTAGGGACACAACGCCCACCATGGTTGCAACCCCCCCAAAGGCCTCGAAGTGGTTCCCAGAGCACATCTGTGCCTGTGTCACAGGATGGCACACCACCTGGGAGCAATTCAGTGCGAGAAAATGAAGTTTCCAATAGACAAGATTATTACACTCCAGGACGATCAGAGGCCATTTCAGATGATGAGCCACCAACAAGGACACCCATCAAATCAAGACCCAAACAGAAGTTGATCAGAAGGAGTGTACCAGAGAGCGACGAAGAGTCATCCCCAAATGAGGAAAGCAACAATCAACCACCATGGAATGATATGCAAATACCAACGAGCCATAGGGTGACACATGGAGGTAAGACACTTCCACAAGGACAAGGGCAAATACCAACAGAGGAGGAAAGAGAGCAAAGTCAACAACCACATCAACAACAAAATGTGCAAGATGAAGCTGGGCCCTCACATCGTGTACATCGGAGAAAAAAAAACTATCAACCTCGACGTCGACCTCAACGCCAGCCAAACATACCTCCCAACCCAAGAGCTCCACAAAGACGAAGGAAGCACTGTAGGGCTTTTGCAGAGATACGACACTACCAAAAGTCCGTTGAACTACTCATACCACGAAGAGCTTTTGCAAGGGTAGTGAAAGAAGAACTACAAAGCTACCAAGCAGGTCTAAGAATACAAGGGATAGCACTTGAAGCACTTCAAGAGGCAGCTGAGGCCTACCTCATCTCCATGCTTGAGGACTCTAACCTCTGTGCTATCCATGCCAAGAGAGTAACCATACAACCGAACGACATTCAGCTAGCAAGAAGAATTAGAGGAAATAACCCATGATGTGTATATTATACCCTATGATAGGCTACTTTGCGATGTAATACAATGGATAATAGAAAATTTTGTTTTGACTTATATTCTTTGTCTCTTTTCTCTCTCTCTCTCTCTCTCTCTCTCTCTCTCTCTTTCAGTCAGTTATATATGGATTCAGTTAAACATGCATGCACTTGCCTATTGTTTTATGACTAGATATGTTCCTTTTCTACATACTGGTGTGCAACATGTCCTTTTCATACCAAAAAACCCCCAGCCACAGAAACGCGGGATTCAGCCCTGCAAAATTTTTGCAGGGCTGAATCCCGCGTTTCTGTGGCTGGGGTTTTTTTTTGCAATATTTGGTCTTTGGTAAGCATAAGACATATGGTAGAGATGCAATGGTCTAGGTATTAAGAGGTTATACCCTATAGGAATTGAGATCTTTAGCTACTAAAGGCTGAGTTTATACCCTACTGAAAACTTCTGGTCCTGATAATACCAAAACCAATTGAAAATCTGAAATTACATAGTTTCCTATGTATTGTAGCACCTAAAAAACACTAGATAAGGCCAAAAAAGACCCAGCCACAGAAACGCGGGAAACAGCCCTGCAAAAATTTTGCAGGGATGTTTCCCACGTTTCTGTGGCTGGGGCTTTTTTGGCCTTTTTTAAGCATATAATCATACAGAGGACCAAAGCACAATACAAAGACCCCTAATTAGATACAATTTGTGGAGAGAAGATAAGTTCAATTTTTTAGCACATTCATATACAGAACTAGACAAATGATGAAAAAAAAAGTTTGTATTATCAAGACATTACATCATTTCTCAGCTGCCTTCAATTTCTCCACAACTTTCTTTCTCCTTTGGAGAGATTGAGGCAGCTGGTAAGTCAATACAGATCTTGATATTACATGGGGGTCTTGCATTCCAAGACTCAGGGCGATACCTATTTGCCCTAATACTTTTCCTCTAAAATTAAGTCCTAAAGTAGTTACAACTAAGGATTTCCTAACCAAAATGACACAATTAGTGCCTTGGGTAATTGTACATACACACAAAATCTTGCTAAGGGCCTTCAAGCACCAAGTGATGAAGTGCCCATCGGGACTGTAGTCTTTGTGTATGATAACAAAATCATCCTTTGGCAACTTTCCGATGTAGTTTGCCAAGGATGCACCACTCCCACGAGAAGCTCGATCCCCACCAGACCTTGCTGCGAACTTGTCGAGCTCAATTGCTTCCTGTTAAGAACAAATGAGAATTCAAGCTCTTACAATGTTAACTTAAAATTATCGATTTATTTAATTCAATTACCACTTACATCATGAAGCTTGTCTTCTTCCTCCCCTCTTCCAGGGGCATCAAGATCAATGCTAGAGTGGGCCATGCCACTCTGCTCTGCTACATGGGATGTAGGAATTTTTTGCTTCAGTATCCTCTCCTGTGCTGCACTGAACTCCTCCTCTGTAGTAGAATTGTTATCATCATTTAAAATATCAGCACACACCATTGATATGGTGTCTGCCACAGAATCCCCAAGTGGGATGGACTTCTTTTCAAGTATGTCAGATGTGTTGTCAAGTGGAACATCTGACATTGTGGAGAAAATACTCAAGCATTCATCTAGACGTAGACCGAATGCCTTCTCAATGTCATGGAGTAAAATAAATTCCTCTCCATCCACAACGATGCAGGAGAGATATTCAAGTTCCACCTCTGGTAATGTGGGCTCAGAGGGGTTGAGATTTGAAGGGGGGGCCTCCTCCATGCTTGATTGCACATGTAGTTTATCCTCAACACCACCAGGGAATTCTTGGTGGATTGTAATGCTTTCTTTGGAAAAATTTATGGCCTCTGGTTGAGGCTCATTCTTCTCCTTAACAAAACCCCCAGTGGCAAGGTTGGGGAGCTCAACAGGTGTAGGTTCCGGCTCCTCATTAATAATAAAATATGTTGTTGCAGTGTAGGATAGGTACTTTGTACCCATCCTCTTCTTTTTGTTAAGTTTTTATACTAATGGCACAGAGTCATCTAGTAAGTGCCCAGCAGTTTCCGCAATTGCCATGAAGCGCTTAAGGCGCTTCATGAAGGCTTCATCGCCTCTATGTATGTAGAGTAGAAGGTCACATGGAACCCATTTACCCTCATAAGGCGGTATTTCTATAGAAAAAGGCAAGATGTAGTACTCAAGGAACTCTATGATTTCCTTGAGCACATCAGAGTTCAGTTGAATTGTTTTGTCTAGATCAGGGACCCTAGACAGTAGGTCATACAAGTGGTTCTGACCTTTGAACTCAGTTGATTCCAAGAACTCATTGAAGAGTTCACGTGGACGTTTGGGTTGCAGGGTACTGGAGGATGCGGCAGCCATTGCGCGTGATGCTAGCTTGTGTGCGTACTCTGCTAGTGATTGTAGCTCTTCTTGGTTGCAAAAGTGAGAAATGAGAGAATAAGTGTTGCTTTTATAGTAGTTTCAAAATTTTAAAGTGAGTGGGACCCATTTTAAAACTAAAACTGATACCTTCAAATAAAACAATCATGCACAGAACTCTCAGAAAAAAAACTTTTGCTCATAAAAAGATTGAACAGAATCATTAACCAGAATAAGATACACGACAACACAATAGAAAAAAAAAATTCTCAGAACTTTAAAATTATAATAAATTGCCATTGGAAAAACCAAAGATTTGGCAAATTGTACATCATATTGAGATCAAAAAATTTTACATGCTACATGTCTTGCATGTTAAATACATTGTTGCAGATGTAGGATTATAAATGGAACATAGGTGTGTGTACACTGTAGCACTCAAATAGTCCTTGAGCTATGACAATGAAAGTTGAGTTCCATCCACACTCCATTCAAGGAGGACTTTAATTTTATCCTCCAACCTCTTACCAATCTGCACACAAATAGAAAACTTTAAATGAACATATTTGAGTGTAAGAATTTGTATAAACAAAAGAAGAAATACCATATGCTACTTACCTTATGCCCTTGTATTCTGAACTTTGATTGATCCAGATCCTCAAATCCCATGATTACTAGATGTTCTCTCACGTTGGCAAGAGTCCAATGATGATTTACTGAAATAACTTCCATTTCATTGTTGGGTAGATTTATCTTAATTTCAAATGAAATTAAAACACCCTCAGAACTTTGTAATGGTATCCATTCACCAAGTTTACACATCCAACGATCATAATAGAATCTAATGTACAATGAAGTACGATGTTTCAAGTATCGAAATCCTATGCCTGTTGCACCAATTTTACAAATGTATCTATCCCCTTTGGTGCATCCTTCTACAAGTCCCCATTTTTCACCTAGCAAACACTCTACCTGCTCATACGTGATATCTTTTAACATGAACATTGTTGACGTCTCTAGAATTGTGAATATCTGAAATAAATGTACAAAACAATGAACAGGAACACACCAATGTAATCCTATAGATCTTGAAACTCTTGTAAATTTCAAAGAGTTGTGTATGTCCATCACCATCTTATGCTTCAAAGATGTTAATGTCCATACATCAGGTTGCGGCCACTCAAGCTTTAAGAGAGAATCTACCTTAATCATCTCTAACTTGCCAAAATCATTTGATGAAGAGGGTACAACATATGTATGTGTGTAAAAGAAAACTCTCTCACATAATAGCTGAGCAGGACGGGCTTGTGGAAAGACTATCGACCCAACATCTGCATGCAATGCTTGGAAAGTACCTGTAAGACTATGAAGTGGTTGTTCTTCCACCAAGGTAGAAGGAAATATGTCTACAACAAAAAAATACACAACTTAGCTAGGTATATTCTGAAATTTGGACAAAAGTCAATGAGTAATACTTACAGTTGATAGGATATCTCATTTTGTTTGAGTTTTCCAATTTCATGGTTGACATTGTGAACACATGTTGTACAATGGCAACAGTTTCACCATTTTTGAGCTTTTTGAAGCCTAGTAACTTCCCTTTCCAATGAAGATCCAAGTTTCCACGATCTCTCACACGGTGAGGACCAACACCAGAGGGTTGCATGTACACCCATGCACCTTTGCAGAACTCCTGTCCTAACCAAAATCCTTCTGGAGCCTTGATATTATGACATTTTATCGCGATAACCTCATCTTTTGGACGTCTATGAGATTTAGGTTTCTCCATTGGAGATCAGGCTATGGAAATGACAGTAGGAATTCAAAGAAGATGATGCATAGAGAAAGAAATGGAGATGCAGGAGCTGCAATGGTGTGCTAGGGAGAGAAAGTAGTGGAAAGAGATGACTTTTTGGGACCTGGGTATGAAAATGGGAGGTTTTGGAGGGAGGAAGTTGCATTTTGAGTTATTTTTGAAAAAGTCACTTTTTTCACTTCAGTTCATGCACGGATTTTGATTTAGAACCCAAAAATAGCACTTTTGATCCTAAAAAGTGGTTGGGGGACCATTAAATGGTGTTATGATGAGTTTTATAACTTTTTGAAAATTTTGAATTTTTGGGCCCAGGTAAGTTACGAGATTCCTTTCTCTCTCTAGAGGCAAAACCTGAACATAGGGGAATCCTGTCCCCTCATCCCCCTTCAGCCTAGTGATTTATAGGCTATAGACTGTGTCCACCACCCTCCTCTCATTGGTCCATCACTAATCACTCCTTAATCCAAAAGGCCCATGCAGGGTTCATTTTTTTCCCTAATGCCAGATATAAGGGTAGAGGTTGAGCGTAGGCTTGAAGAACCGGGAAAGAAATATGGGCTTACAGATGACTGGGGTGTAGTGAAAACTGTAGTTGAGGCGGTTGCTCACATGATCCAACGTAAAACACTCCTTTATGAATCGATGTCTCAACCATCTTCCAGTTTTCCTCCGATTCAGGCAACTAGGGATACACATATAGATTCAAAAGTTGAGCCTACAACATCCACATCTAGAGTACCAACCGAGTTACAATTTGAGATTTTGTTTAACAAGTTGGACAATATGATGCATATGCACGAGAATATGTCTAAAGAGGTAGCGGCTTTGCAGAATGTGGTGTATGCTTTAAACCTTCAAGATAAATCTGCAATGCAAGCTCATCCGACTATTTATCCTCAACCAGTAAATGCTCCAAATCCACCATTAGTAGCTCCGAATCATCCTTTTATACCTCCTAATCCTCCAGTTGTACCCCAACCAATTCCTCAACCGATTCCTCAAGCATTTAACCAAAGAAATTTCAATGAAAGGAGAAATGCCAATGTGAGGAGATGTATCTGGTGCGATGCCACAGATCATTTGACTTACACATGTGAAGCATTGAAAGATGCGAAAGAGAAAAGACTTGTAATTGATATTGACAAGCGATTGTGCGACTATAGAACACATTTACCCTTAGCTGCCAATTGGGGAAAGGGAGGGATGTAGAAGCTGTATGAAAACCTTTCTGAGTCTTCGAAATCTGCTTCTGCTGTTAAACTAGAATATGTTGATAGTGACTCTGATTCCGAACAAACAAGGGAAACGAGGAACTACTCAATTGAAGCTTTGATAAAGGTGAGAGATGATATTATGCAGAAAACTGCGTGGAACTCTCTTGTCGATCAATTCTCGATATATTCGCATGTTGCGAATGTTGAAGAGAAAAGAAAGAGGGATGATGAGCAAGATGCAAATGATTCAGGTAGACGAATGACTAGAAGTAAGATGAGAGATGAGCCGAAGCCTAAGAAAGTTCAGTTTGAACAAGGCGAAAGTTCTAAAACAAATGAGGAGCGAAGAAAAGAAATTAGGGAGGGTAAACAACCTGTGTTTAGTGAGCCAATTCAAACCTCAGACAAAGTAGAGCAAATTCCTAGAACTAAAACAAAACCTAAAGAGAAACCAGAAAAGAAACCAAAACGAGTACCGAAAGCTATTCTTATTTCTGAACTTGAACAAAAAGTTGATTCGAAAGAAATATTGTATGACATCTTATTCAAAAGTGCAGTAACAATGACTTTAGAACAAATCTTCTCAATAGCAAAAATTAAATTTAAGGAAAATTTTATTAAACTAATTAAAAGGAAGAGATTCCCTCTGTCACAAGAGGTAGAGATGCAAGATGTTGCCGATGTAACTCACTTGATTCATGAATCTCTTTCTTTCGACTAAGAAGATGAAGAAGATAATACCTGTAATGTGAACAAAAATTTCTTAGGGCCGATTGTACCAGATGACGAAACAAAAAACTCAGAGAGTGATTTTAGAAAAAGTTTTTGGGCGAGAGGCACACCGGAGATTAAAGTTAACTTAGGAGATCAGAAGAGATCATATTCTGCTTTAGCCCTAATTGACTCTGGGTCTGAAATCAATGTGATTTCGAAAGGATTATATGATAAGTTTAAATGGCCTATTGATAAAGATCACGGCTGGATAATGCGAACCGCGGACAATGGTTGTGGATCACTCCTAGGAGCATGTGCCAACATACCTCTAATGATAGGTGGAATTTCTGAGACATTCCACTTTTTCATTCAGGACAACTGCTCTTATGAAATTATCTTAGGTCAACCATTTATATGTGAAGCCAGAATGGAGACTAAAGTAGTAGATGACGGCTCAGCATACGCAAGAATTAGATCTAAAGATGATCTACAATCGCTCCAAGTTATGATAGTCAGCCCAAACCATGTACGAAATAGGGAGCAAATTAGGAAGATGCCCATCCATTCTCATGAAAAGATACGTGAAGATCATATGCCTCTTCGTGAGTTTGGAACTTATTATGATCAAAATTTTGCCTAGATGCCACTGTTGAGCGAGACAACAGTGGTTCTTGGTTTGATGTCTCGCACCCATCTGTAGATACTTTAGATAGTTTTTCTTTGTATTTCCCTTCATCATATTTGCAATTCAGTCATTATAAACAAATTCCTAAAAAAATTATAAAACATTATGAAAAATTTTATAAAGAGAAAGAATTCATTTCATCTGATGAACACATTGAAACCGTAATTGAAACTTTATCTTCAAACTCATTGATTGAAGAACTTCAAAATATTTTGCATGAAAAAGAAAATTTTAGATTTGTACTTTTAAATTCTATTGAAGAATATGATTTGATTATTAAATTTGTCATGAGTAATGAAAAGGAAGCAAAAGTAAATACAAAATACAAAACCGTTGATAAAAAAATTAAACCGATTGCCCAATCATTACCACGAGAGAGTGAAGAGAAGTTTAGGAAAGTTACCAATGATCCTTATTTAAGAGAGCGCACAAATATAGGTCATACTTTCACAGAAGAAACTTTAAAGCTAATCAAGATAGGAAATGATGAAAATTTTTTGTTACCCGAGGAACGTGAACTATTTCAAAGAGTGATTAGAAAGCATGGAAAGGCATTTTCTTTATATTCCCATGAGATAGGTTGTGCAGACCCAAAAATTGTACCACCAATGATCATCTTTACAGTGCCTCACATTCCATGGAATCTTCGACCCATACCTGTTCCGAAAGCCCATTTACCAGAGTTAATGCGGCTTCTTAAGGAAAAGATTCACATGCGAATTTTAGAGCCATCGTCTGCACCCTACTCAAATAGGTGGTTTACTGTTCCAAAGAAAAATGGCAAGTTACGGTTCATTCAAGATTTACAACCTGTTAACAAGGTTACTATTAGGAATGTAGGTACTGGGCCCATTGTAGGGGAATTCGCTGAAGCCTTCGCTGGTCATGCCATTTACTCAATGGGAGACTTGTATTCTGGCTACGATCAATTTCAGCTTGCTATTGAAAGTAGAGACGTTACGACCATGAAAACTCCTTTAGGCTTAGTTCGCATGTGCACTTTGCCGCAAGGAGCTACTAATTCAGTAGCGCATATGATGAACGCCATGAATTCAGTATTACATGACTTCATTCCTAATATAGCCATGCCATTTATTGATGACATTCCTATTAAAGGATGTATTGAGAATGCAAAAGATGAAACTTTAGATTCCTCTGGCTGCAGGAAGTTTGTAGTAGATCATATCTCTAAATGTGAAAGGATTTTCTAGAGATTTGAAGAGGTTGGTCTCACATTCTCCATTGAGAAATCTGTTTTTGGTGTCAATGAGGTACTTATAGTTGGGCATTTATGTGGACATTACGGTCGGAGGCCATATCCACCTAAAGTCGACGCTATAAACAAGATTTCTGAAACCTGTAGTAATATTAGTGAGGTAAGACGATTCCTTGGTGCTTGTGTGTTTTATGCCATCTGGATCCCACACTATGCACATGTTGCAAACTGTCTTTATGCTTTGCTAAGGAAGAATCGAAAGTTTCTTTGGACTGAAGAACACTCAAAAGCTATGAAAAAGTTAAAGAAATTACTTCTTGAAGCTCCTATTTTAAAGCGAGTAGATTATACTGATCAAAAGCCTATCATTTTAACTGTTGATACGAGCTCTATAGGAATAGGATGGGTTATTGGTCAGGACGATGAAGAGGGCAATAGGTGTGCTGTGAGATTTGGAGCAAAGATTTTACACGATACGCAAAGAAATTATCCGCAAATTAAACGAGAACTATGGGGTTTAGTCACGGCATTAAAATCCGATAAAGAATATTTTATAGGTGCAAATGTAATAGTTGAGACAGATTGTCTACCTCTGATTGGAATGATTACAAACTGTTCATCACCCGACATTGCCATGCTTAGATGGATTTCATACATCAAGTTTATAAATCCTGTTTTGATACATATTGCAGGTAAATCTAATCCTGTGGCTGATATGCTTTCTCGAGCTAGATTTGATAATGAGGAAGAAACAGAATTAGAAATAAATGCAATTAATTATGATTCTAAAGCATACGCATATGAACAGTTTAATATTGAAGAATACGAAGGAGAGTGGCAGGATATTGGAAAGTATTTAAGTACTTTGGCTAGGGCACCTTCATGGTCTTCAAATAGATTTCGGGATATTAGGAAAAGAGCTTACAACTTTTTCCTGAAAGATGGTTTCATTTGGAGACATGCGAGGGGAAAAATTAGATTGCCACAACGAGTACTAGGTACTAAGGATCTTCAGTTACAAGTCATGAAGAGTATGCATGATACTTTATGGGCAAGACATAAAGGTTTTGTAGCTACGTATGAAAAAATTAGAGAAGGATACTGGTGGCCAGGGATTTATGTTACTGTTAAAAATTATGTTACTTCATGTGACGTATGTCAGATTCATTCCTCAGTCAAACATAGGGATCCGCTGCATCCTACCTATCCACCATGCATCCATTATAAATGGGTTGTAGACTTAGTTACCATGCCCAAAGGTATCAATAAGATGAGATATATAGACTTGGCACGTGAAGATCTTACGAATCATGTAGAAGGCCGAGCTTTAAGATCTAAGACAACCTTGAATGTATGCAAATTTCTTCTTGAGGATGTCATTTCACGATTTGGTTATGTAGAAAAGGTAGTGGCTGATAGGGGAGAGTTAGATGCGCAGGAGGCTAGAGAATTCTTTGCTAGGCATGGAATTCGCTTAGCCCTTACTACTGCTTACAACCCTGAAGCTAATGCGAAGATTGAGCGAGGGCATTCTCCTATTATTAAAGCAATTTCCAAAGCTTGTAATGGAGAAATTAAGAATTGGCCAACTTATCTGCCATTTGCGTTGTGCGCCGATAGAATGACCTGCACTAGAACGACGGGGTATATGCCAGGAGAGTTGATGTATTGCCAGAAACCAATTTTCCCTGTGCATACGCAAGTTCTTACTTGGACTACTTTACCATGGGAAGATAATTTGTCAACAGAAGATTTATTAGCTCTGCGAATCCAGCAGTTAGAGCAAGGGAATGAACGTTTAGAAGAGGCTATAGTTAAACTAAAAGATTCTCGATTGAAAAACAAGAAGTATTTTGATAAATCACATAGGTTAAGGCCAAAGCCGATTTATGTTAATGATTGGGTTTTACTGTATGATAGTACGTTTGATTCTCAGTATGATGCCCGTAGGAAACTTAAAAGACGTTGGTTTGGACCTTATGTGGTAGTCAAAACCTATGATAATGGAACGTATGCCTTACGCGAATTAGATGGCACGCCTCTTAAAAACTTAATTGCTGGCAAAAGAATTAAATTATTTAAACAAAGAGATGATGAAATGTATGAAGTAATGTTTGATGATGAGCATGATTAATTATGTATGAATGAATTTCTTTAGTGTGGGTTTCTTTTGCAGGAAAACCAAGAGAAGATTTGAATATGAAATTTAATAATTTTGCGTGTCTAGCTGTTGCTGGTTGAGTTCTAACAGGTCTTTGAAGACAAAATTAAGATGCATAAAGATGAGCAGATTGAAGATGGAGTTGATTTTAGGTCGTATTTTTCTTTGTTATACAATTTTGATT
>CM035427.1:54548830-54563830 GCA_020310875.1 Ceratopteris richardii | reverse complement strand
CCATCCGAGCATCCCTCACGACCCGACAGCGGTCCCATCGAAATAATGCCTTTCGCCATCTACCAAAAATGAATAACACCATGAATGCCCATCATCATCATGCTCCTCCTCCTCCTCCTCCTCAGCCGATGCTCCTAAATAAATGCAGCTTTTCTTTAAACAATAATATATGTACATGCGCTTGTAAGGCTATCTAATCCATCATCTATCTTCGTACCACCCACAACCACCTGCATTCCCTTTGCATTGCAGCTTTATTACCTCTCACATTCTGAGCAACTTTATCGTCAATGTAGAAATTTTCTTTCTAGTTAATATGTTGATGAAAACATGTGCAGTTGAACTGCAACGATCATCTTACAACACCTCTTAATATGCATTTTAATATGGGAATCAGTCCCTCATTGCTGAATGGTTACACAAAGACTGAATATGTTTATGTTTCTCGTCTACAACATCACCATGAAATCTAATTAATATCAAAATGTAGTAACAAATCCCTCTAGGAGTAATGGGGCGAGGAAGAGCTCACACTAATGTACACAGAAAGTGTCTAAAATGTACCCTAGAATCACTCCATACATGGCAGTATGCCCAGAGCTTTTTGAAATCTTTGAACTCCTATTCAGGCAATGCCTTTTTAGAATGCTTTGCATCATTCCCCTTTGTGGGCATATATGCGAAATTCATTTGCACATCAGAGAATCTCTTCTTGAAGAACGAATGCTGCACCTCAGTGTGTTTAATGCAAGCATGGAACATTGGGGTCGTCAGAACGATGAATGTGCTCTGAATTTCTATGAAAACACTAGTTACAAAGATTTGGCCAACATCCCAACTCCTCCATAAGGCATTTGTGGCAATAAGACTTGAAATTAGCTAAGGAGGCAACCATACATTCAGCCTTAGAACTAGAAATGGCCATAATAGGCCACTTCATCTCGACCAAGGTGTGCATGAGCTACCAAGCATGAAACGAAAAGCACTTCTGGACACATGAAACGAAAACATCACGTAAGTGTCACTTTGATTTTGAAGTAAAATTATTTAAGATAATTATGATTCACCTTTAATGAAACATGTTTTAAGAAAAAATAGACGAAAGATCTCGGGAGAGATTATACCCAATATCTTGTAACTTTTTTATGTCTATATCTAATGTGAAAAATTATTCCTCAGTACTATATTTCTCTTTGCATGCACATGAATGTCTCTATTTCATCTCTCTATCTTCATACATACACACCCACATGTGACCATGATCATGCAATATAAAATCTTTGTATATCCAAGAGGTCTAACCAAAATTGCACACCTTCAACTTCATTTATGATAAAAAAGATTATTTTGAATATTGAAGATCCAAAGAAAGATAGAAAATCTAATTTCCTGTTTTCCAAATTACCTTAGGTCTATGGTTATTTCCATGGGTCCATATACTTGTTTGGATGTTAGAGGCTCCAATTTTTTTGAAGATATCAACTTACTATTTTCTTTGCAAGTTACAAATTTTGTCTAATTTCTAAAGTATTGGAACACTTAACAAGTATTTTTTCTCCAAAAGATCTAGAATCTAGAACTCATCTCCAGGTTTTACCTTCATCTTATTAGGAAATTTTTGTACTTCCATTCGAGGGTCAAATCCACCAAGTCATGCCACATTAAAAACTCATCATAGAAATTAAGCTTATTTATTATGATAAAATCGTTCTTGTGTGATGGTCCTCTTATCCTTATTTCTATGAACTCTTTCCACATTTCAAAAAATATGAGACCCATTGAATACAAAAGTTCTCAAGATAATTCATTTTGTTTTCAAACTTATTTGTCACTTCATGCATGTATTGTGTTTAGTAAACATATTCAAGAAATAAATCTACACATAAGAGGAGTGTGTCCTCAACATTTTACTCAAAAGTAATGAGGTATCCAAGATCTTGAGAGCCTTGCTATTAGCGAATATTTTGAATTTTATGTCCACACTTAGCCCATATGTTTGTGTAGAGGATTTTATTATATATTAATCTTAGCATATATTCATCTTTCAAAATCCATTGCTTAATACAAATATGTAAAATCAGTTCCAATATCTTACACTTACATTGTCATATTAGCTATTTATGAACCTATCATTTATGTTTAAATATCCTTTAACATGAATACTCTTTATATTTATCACTTGTTGCCCTCATGTTAGTATTTAGCTTCTATGTATTGAACCATCTTCTTACGTATTTATAATATCTCTCCTTAACTCTTTTCATGTTAAAATAGATGTAAAGAATATATTATTACTAGATATAACATGTCTATCAAGGAAGCACTAATTGTGTCCTTTATGTGGTTTTGAAAAAGTATACTCTTGATTACAATGTCAACCGCATAAGGGAAAAAATACAAGAATATACAATTATTAGAAGAAGTTTGATAACCCAAGATTGATAGGTATGGATAATTGGACTCAACAAGATAGAAAAGGCCCCATAACCTATAACCATTCCATTCATAGAATGGATGGTAAGGATTGATTCCTCTTATGAAATCTAGGGAAAAGGAGGAGAAGAAAGATGCCCTCATTATCCACCCTTGAATCTAGGAAGACTTAGACCACAAGATCAATTTTGAGATGGATTTTCATAGGATTAGCTCCTATTTTTGGAGGAAATCAACATATTTTCTCTTGGCCATTCACTTAGGATCTATCAGATGTAAAAAAGGACTTGTCGATCCTCTTTTTTTTAAGCTTTGGTGCATCTCCACCCTTAAATGTGAGCTCATCGTGACCGTAGAACATGGATGAATCATCCTAAAAACTAGATTTTTTGTTACTTGACCATCTAAAAATGCATTGATTAGGATGAAAGTTTATAGGGCTATTTTTTGAAACCTCTTCTTTCGGATTATGTAGACTTATTACTCAACTTAGATGAAATTAGACTAAGTTAATCTAAAACACATTTTTGAGAGTACAGAGAGGTGAATCAATCCCTTGTGTTCATGATGTATACTAAATTGGTGACATTTTTTATGAATTGATTCATTCCGAACCACCTTAATTCCACCATCCTTGAACACCAATATAAGGAGGGATTGACCAATCTCAAGGGCTGTCGGAGTCACGTTCTTTAATTCATTACTTTCTAAGTTGCAACACATGTTCTTATCTACCTCCTCGTTTGGATATACTCTAGAGTAGTTTTCGGACATCTAGTCATGTCCTCTTGTGGCTCGTACTAAACTATCCTCTCCTTATATTTATTGTATCTCGTTCATGTCCTTCAAGAGAATTCTTCAATTTTAAATATCATCTTTCATACAAATGAATTGTATGGTTTAGAGTTGATTTCTCCATGATCCAAGGGCCAAGATTCACTCAAAAAACTATAAAAACCCACCTCTAACTCATGGAGGATCATTCTTAAGCATCCATATGGCCTTGATAGCACATGCTTTCCTTGTGAGGATTACCCTTAGTTCATTGTGTGAGGATCTAAAGAGGGCTCCTAAGAGCATAGTTCCTAGACTCAAATTTGAGTTAGACTTCCAAACTAGGATAGACTTGCAAACTCAATGGTTTCTTGCTCTTTCTTCACCCTTAGTGGAGTTTGTGAGTGAGTTACAGTTGGGCTTATTGGTCTTAAAATTCTTCAGATAGAAATTATTTTTCTAGATAGATATAGGGTCACTGATGTGGTAACTATCTTCTCGCATTTGGCATTCAGTTGAACTTTCATGGTGGAATCGTCATGCGGACTACCTTTGACCGCTAGATTGCCTAGCTTGTCATACCATGATGCTCATGGACAGTTATTGCATTACAATCCCTTTTAGTTATGGTCAGTTTGTCTCCATATCCCTTTGTCTCCTGAGTTCTTTTACATGCCTTCTTTCAAATCTTCCTATGTGTGAGAAGGCTTTGCAACCTTGCATAAAAGTAGTGAGAATTGTATATTGTGATTGTGAGGCTAATTCTCCAAATATTCATAATTTATGATCCACATACGTACATACCATCCACAAGCACCCATCCATATGTCTAGTGCCTCCAATAAGGAGGTTTCCCAACGGAATTTTTGCATGCTTGGTTAATGTATACTTCTACACGTACTTAGCTCCTGCACCTCAGTTTCAATGTGTTTAGTGCAAGCATGGAACATTTGGTTCTTTAAAACTATGAATGTGCTTTGAATTTCTATGAAAATACTAGTCACAAAGATTTGGCCAACACCCCAAGTCATCCATAAGGCATTTGTGCCCATAAGACTTGAAATTAGCTAAGGAGGCAACCGTACATTAAGCCTCGGAACTAGAAATGGCCATAGTAGGCCACTTCTTTCTCAACTAAGGTATACATGAGCTACCAAGCATGAAACAAAAAGAAATTCAAGACACATACATGTCCTGATACTTAACAAGTGGAAAAAAATACATGATTCTCAATTTCATTTTAACGTAAAATTATTTAAGATAAATATAATTAAACTTTATTTAGAAATATTTTAAGAAAAATCATATGAAACATCTCGAGAGAGATTATACAGAATATTTTGTTAATAGTTTATCTATTTTGGAGGACTATTTCTCACTACTATGATGTTTTTTTCCATGCACATGAATGTCTCCATTTTATCTCTATATCTCTATACACACATACCCACATGTGACCATGATCATGCTCCTCATCATCATCATCATCATTAGCCACTGTTCCTAAATAAATGTAGTTTTTCTTTAACAATAATATATGTACGTGCATTTGGAAGGTGTCCTAATCCATCATCCCTCTCCGTAGCACCCATAGCCACCTACATTCCTTTTGCATTACAACTTTATTACCTCTCGCATTTGGATCAACTTTATCGTCAATGTAGAACTTTGCTTTCAAGTTAATATGTTGATGAAATCATGTGCAATTGAACTCCAACAATCATCTTACAATCTTTGAATATAATTAAGCATACATGCATTTTAGTATGAGAATATGTTCAATAACATCTAGTCTAGTGCCTCAATTCTGTCTATTTCTGCACGGACTTAACTCATTCACCCCAATAAGGCCATGGCCGCAAGGCCATAATGGTTCTAAACCATTTACTTACAGGCATGATTTATCTCCATCCCAAATAAAGCTAAAGAACTTCATGTATATTATATTATATTTCTTTCTCGGTAAGGTCTTCATTTGTCTTCACGGAGGTAAGTTAAAATAAATATTTAAAATCTTCTCAAATTTCTTTTCTTGGTTCTTCTATACAACTTCAGCATCAAATGTTATCATTATCAAAATCTAATAAGACTCATGTACAAATAAGTGTCAATAAGGTCAATCCATAAATGTGGATAAGCCAAAACCTTTCAGAAATCTTTAAACTCCTAGTGAGGCAATGCCACTATAGAATGGTTTGGATCATTGTCCTCTTTGGTCATATATGCCACATCCATTTACACATTAGAGAGTCTCTCATTGACAAAATAATAGCGCAATGTCTTTTTAGAATGGTTTGTGTCATTGTCCTTTGTGGGCATGAATTTTTCACATCAAAGAATCTCTTCTTGAAGTAATAATCTTGCACCTCAGTGTGTTTAGTGCAACCATGGAACATTGGGGTTGTCATAACTATGAATACGCTCTAAATTTCTATGAAAAACACTACTTACAAATATTTGGCCAACACCCCAAGTGATCCATAAGGCATCTGTGCCAATACGACTTGAAATTAGCGACACAAGCAACCACACATTCAGCCTTGGAACTAGAAATTTCCATAGTAGGGCACTTCATTCTCAATCAAGGTATGCATGAGCTACAAAGCATGAAAGAAAAAGCACTTCTCTCAAAGAATTCTAACCACATCATTAGGCAATCCATAAAGCTTAAAGATGTATCTCATAAAAATTCTAGTAGTGGGTGCACTTGTGATTGCCTTTGTAGTTCGAATGAAGTGTGCCATCTTTGTAAATCTATCCACAATAACAAGAATGGCATCATACATATCTAACTTTGGTAGATCTATGATGAAATCCATAGACAATGAAGCCCATGACCTTTCTCAAATAGGTAAAAGTTGCAAGACGCCATGAGGTTTATGTCACCATACCTTAGATCTATTGCAACTTTCATAGGTTCGGATATATTGTTTGACTTCCTTCCAAATTTGAGGCCACCAAAAATCCCTTGATATGAGTTCTATTGTTTTTTTACTCCAAAATGTCCTGGTGCAAGGTTGTCATGACGTTGTGGAAGTACTTGGATCTTGGGCTTTCATAGAGGAACATACACTAGGTTCTTAAACAATAGTAATCCATCGTTTTCCTCAAATTCCTTTACTTCTTGGACTTTTCCTTCTTGAGTTTTCTACTTAACATTACAAACCAATTGATCTTTTCATAGATTCTCACACATCAAATGATTCAAGACTGAATCTTCATCATGGCTTAAGGAGAGAGCTGCTAACTAGAGATAATCAGGCTTGAGTAATTTACTCTCTTTTTTGCCAAAGGCCTCTTCAACCTTCTTTGGTGAAAGGTAAGATCTTATGGACAAGGCATCAGACTTACATTGTTGACGTCTTAGAGGGTACGTGATGATGAATTTGAACCTGGATAGAAAGTTAGTCCATCAAAATTGCCTTCTATTGAGGATGTGGGTGGTTATAAAATATTCTAAGTTCTTGTGATCTTTATACACACTAACTTTGTGAGCTACTCCTTCTAGATAGTTACGTCAGGTATCATATGTGTCTACTATGGCAAGAAGTTCTTGATCACTGGCATGCGAGAATCACGATGGACTAGAATTGGAGTAGTGGTGAATGCTAACTTCAAGGTCTGAAAGGCTTTCTCTACTTCGGTTCATGAGAATTTCGATTTTCCTATAAGCTTGGTAAGAGGTGTCACTATCTTTAATCTCTGATGAATATCTTGAAAAAATTGGCAAACCCTAGAAAACATTCTACATCTCGAACACAAGAAGGTGGTTTCCAATCAATGATTGTCTTGATCTTTTTAGGGTCCATAAAGATTCCTTTCTCTCGTACAATGTATCCTACAAAGTCCACTTTTGCGTGATGGAAAGAGCACTTCTCCAATTTTTCATATAACCCTTTTTCTCTTAGTTTCTGTAGGACTATCTTTATGTGATATTCATGATCATCTAGATTTTTGGAGAATATGAGGATGTCATCGAGATATATTACCACAAAGTCATTGAAATACTCTTGAAAGATATCATTCATCATATGCTCAAAGACAAATAGAGGATTTGTGAGACCAAACGACATAAATAGATATTAAAAGTGCCCATACCTTGTTCGAAATGTTGTCTTCCATTCTTATCCTTCTCTGATCGTGATAAGGTTGTAAGCTCCTCGAAGGTCAATCTCCATGAAGAGCTTTGCTTTTCCAAGGTATTCCAAGATCTCTGATATGAGTGGTAGAGACTATCTATTCTTTATACTAACTTTATTCAATCCACGATAGTCTACACACATCTAGAGAGTCCCAGCATTCTTCTTCCAAAATAAAATAGGAGCTCTTGTTGGAGACTTCGAGTGTTTGATAAACCCCTTTGCTATATTCTCATCAATTTTCTTGTGTAGTTTTGTAAGTTCCTCTCGTGATAGTCTGTAGATTGGTCCAAAAGGGTGGTTGTGCTCCCTCTTGAAGATCTATAGGACATGCATAAGGTCTATGCTCTAGGAGGATATCTACATTCTTCTTCTCCAAAACATCTTCAAAGCCTTTGTACTGATTTGGTAGCTGCACTGGATCATCTTTCTTGCATTCTTGAGCTGGCATGGCATAGATCATATTTGTCGGTTCCTTTATGAAGGCCTTGGCTCCAACATATGTTGGGTTTTTTTGGATATATCGACGGGTGATTTTATTCTTTTCCCAAATTAATGTCTAGAATATGCCTCTTTAACTAGGGCATTTCAATGATAACTAGATGTACTAGGCTCTATATTACATTGAAACATATGTGGGATTCATGGTCACCAAGGTGTACTCTAAATGGTGTGGTTTCCATGGTTATATTTGCAGATGCTAGAGGTCCTCCATCCACTACTTCATGTACTATTGGTTTGTTCTTTGGAAGTAAAGAAATTCCATGTTTCTTAATGAATCTTTCATCGATGAAACATGAGGAGGCCCTTGAATCTACTAGGGATGTAAGGGAAAGGGTTGTCTTGGGCATGATTAACTTGATAGGTGCAAGACATGTGGGTGTAGCTAGAATTATGAGACCCTTTCTTATATCATAGTCCAGCTATACGGTCTCTTTTACAACTAGACTTCCTACTTTCCCTGCTCTAGAAGGGTAGCTAGGACTCTAGATTTTGTTCTCGTATTAGGATAATGAACTGCAATATGCCTAGGATTTTCATAATACAAGCATAACTTGTTATCCCTCCTTCTCTTTTTTTGTTCAGCTGTTAGAGATTGGAACCGAGTTACATCTATTTGCATAGTTTTGGGCATAGACTCATTGTTTGAGGAGGGTTGGAAGGGTTTCCATTGGCAAGGTCTTCCTTCTACTTGTTTTACTTGTTTCCTTTCAAAAATTCGGTTATGGCATTGAATAGCTTGCATGTTGTATTCATTCAATGTCTTAACCTTTGGCATCATGAGCAGAAGGTCCTTTACATCATCTCTTAAACCCCATCTAAATTGTCTTATGAAATAATCTTCATGCCAAATGAGATCACATATCAACTACCTAAATTTTGATGCATAGGTAGAGGCAGGGCGGTTACCTTGACGTAACTTCCAAAGGTTTGTTTCCACCACTAGAATTGTGTCTGCATCTCCAAATGTGGTGGTGATTTCTCGAAGAAACCCCTCATAGTTCGTGAAGTACTGCCATGTTCTTCTCCAATATTGGGGCAAACCATGATAATGCTTGGCCACAAAGCAAGGTTCCAATACACCCAACCTTAGATGCCTCATCAGGGTATCTATCACATTGCATATAGATGTACAATTTAACTTGTTGGAGAAATCCACAAAACTTTGTGCGATCCCCATCGAACCTTTTTGGCATGCAGATCTTGGGTTCCTTCATGAAGGACGAACTAGGTCGTTGACTCACTTGAATATTCCCTTGATGTATTTGAAGACTCCAAATGTTTTCTTGTAATTGTTAGAGGATTGCACCTACATGCACTGGATATCCCATCTCAACTTGTGTCTATCGATGAGTTAGGTCCTCAACTTATTGTTGGAGACTCTCAAGTGTTGCTACAATCTGTTCATAAGCATTCTCCCATGATTTTTGGTCTTGCATAGAAGCTAGTCTTTCCAAAATTTAGGGGAGCACTAGATTGTGCTCTCTGACTAAAGTAGACAAGATTTTTGAAATACACTTCTGATCTCAAGAACACCCACGTAGGGAAAATGATACAAGAATACGTAACTAATACAAGAAGTTGCACTACCTGGGATTGATAGGTATAAATAACTTGACTAGAGATGATAATAGAGATCCCAGAACCCATAAACATAAGTATGAAACAAGATATCTAGACTACAAGAACTCCCTCCTCGGAGATGAACTAGATACAAGAAAGAAATTGACACGATCTCATACTATGAGATTACAAGAGGACAACACAAGATGCACAAGAACTAGACTAGACAAGCCTAGAACAACGAACAAGACAAGAAATGGAACTCAAACTTGGAGAATACTTACTTGGTGGTCATGACTCCATGAGATCCCAAGATTGGTATTGGCAAGATTGATTATGAATGATGATGACCCCTCCATATATAGGTTTTCAAAGGCGGTTCATGAAAGGTAGTTAGGAATTGATTATGTCATCAATGATGTCATCAGTTTGAAAGATGAACTCTATATATCGAAATAAGGCAAGTACATAGTCAATCTTAGGGTTTTGAATGCTCCGAACATAATTGAACTTGCATAACTACTTTATTATAGATGTTAGATTTCTCATATTCTTCACAAGTTACGAGACATGCAAAGGCACATGAGATTCAAAATGTAAGATGGTTTCTTTTATATCAATAAAATAATCTCCCTCTTCTCAAAATAGTCCTGTTTCTTTTGATAAGTAGAGGGAGATTATTGTAGAATATACCTTAGATAGTACCAATACCAAATGGGGAAAAGACTTTCACTTTTTGGTGGCTATGTTAGTCATGGAAGGTAATGTTTATGTAGCTTATGGTGTAATAATACTACGCTAACACGTATGCATATACTAGCTTAATTTATCGTGTCACAGATGGGATATGTCTTTAGTGGAGCAACGCCAAGAAGTAGGATGCTTTATTTAATTTTGAGTAAATTACATCATGAAACCTCGTGCCTTATAGAATTCATTTCAATTATTGGTACAGACTATATTTCTAATTATCATGGATTGAGAGAGGTCCTTACACATGCCCAAGGTGTAGTGCCTATCTACGTGCTTTCTGTTCCATCCTCGGCTGAAGATTTCCACTTTTTACGTGTTGTCAGCCATTGCTTACGATTTTAGGTGACTAGTAATCTGAGTATATGAGTGTAGAGTAGCTTCAAGCCCCACCTCTCCTTGGCTATGAATCACATGGATTCTTTAACCAACAAGCTTTGCATTTTGTCACATATCCCCTCATCGAGGATTCTTTTTTCAAGGCAAAAGGTTTTTTCCATTCGGACTTTCGAGGAAGAAAACTATTGGAGGTGATGAGTGTGATGCATGGTTTTTATACTCTTGCCAAGCGAAGCATTATATCTTCTAACCCTAAGTATATTTCTTATTTGGTAGAAAGAAAACTTTCCTTTCAAAACGGCGATGATGGTGGCATAGTGGGGTGGAAGTCTTTTTCAAGAGGTAGCTCTCGGTTGTTGACAACAGGTGAAAGGAGAGTAAAGAGTTTGACATTATCAAAGGCATTGACAATCCCTAAAAGAACACTAGTGCTAGACGCTTGTCGGCATATGGAAACATGCAAAGTTGATGCTTCCCTTTTACAGATTCAAGTGCTCTTTTGTATGGAATTATAAAAGATAAGGATGTGGAAAATAGAATTATAGCTAAAGGGCTGAAGCCTAAGGAGAGGATAGTGTCCAAAGTCATGACAAAGAAGCCCCATTTTATCATGAGTGAAATGATGGTTGTCGATGCCGTTTAGAAGATGGTTCAAGGGAACTTTTGGCATCTTCTTGTTGTTGAGAATAGAGAAGTCATTGCACTTCGAGACATCAGAAAATGCCTATATGATTCCATTGCTAGAAGGGACAGGCAGGAGAAAAGGTTATGCTATTGCACCTGTAGTCCAAGTTGTGGAGGAACAATGGCTTTCAGTGTCTACAATAGTCAGAAAATATGCAAGAACTTTAGACAAGCTTAGTGATTGTTACAAGGAACAACAAGCCATTGGGGGAAACATGTTGCAATGGCCACAAAGGCAATGCTGAAGGGATTTTCAATATGAAAAGTAAATGCTTTAGAAATTTCGGGATTGTTCTTTTGTGCTTGAAGCTTCTAAAGATGATGATGATACTCGTAGTGATATATCATTAACAAAGTCATTGATAGAGAGTATTGCAGATCACATGAGATAACCCACACTAGGTCTAGGAAGTTCATTTGCATTATAATTATATGACTCAAAGGAGAGAGTTCATCGGTTCAATAGTAGGGTAGAGAGTTTGACTAAGCTCATTCTCGCTAAAGCACAATGAGTTGGTCATGATGTGGATGTTAGTAAATTATCCTAGTTCATGTATGAAGATGATAAGGATGATCTAGGTCAAGGAGCTACAAATATGAGATCTTTGGTGAGGGAGAGCTCTTTGAAGCTTAGTGAAGGTGTCATTTTACTCATCCAAAATAAAGATTAAAGCTACGATAGATCTCTACAAGCCATCTAGCTCAAATATTTCACATCGAGAATATATCTCAAAGATAACCCGAAGTAAACATGATAAAATGGGGATATCATTGGAGAGCACAAATAAAATGATTGTATCGACTATTAGGGAGTCTGTTGGAAGCTCTCAGAGCTTAAAAAAACATTGTACAAATAAATCTAATGCTATCATATCTATTAATTGTGAAGTGAAGAAGAGTGTGTGTGAAGACTTGGGAATGGATCCTCTAGCTTTTAAAAGAGAGCAAGATGCACCAACTATAGCACCATAAACAAAGTCATCAATCTCCTTGTCCCAATTTCCTTGGTGAGACAAATTTCTAGAATATCGAATACTCATGGATTGAGCGAAACCTCAATATCTAGTACATATGCCATAAAAAAATCTCCCCTTTTCCCTTGCCTATTATATACTCCCAAACATCTTCCATTCCAAAACACAAAAAGTAAAAGTCCATCATGATTGACAACTAATCTCGATGTTGTTGGAAAGAATTTATTAAACTCTAAAACATAGGATAATGGAAAGAGTTTCTTCCCTTGAAAAAAGTAGGCCTTTGTGTGCATGGGGTACTTTGAGCTTCATGCCTTCACTTGGAAGCACTAGGTGATACATATGTAAACATCTAACGTCATTCAACTAAGAATTGTATGAGTTGGTGTTCTATGCTGGCACATATATATATATATATATATATATATATAGTGCTTGGATTTGAAGTTCTTAAGATTGAATTTTAATTCTCATGGAGTGCGAGTTCATTACACATAGATAAAAGTGGCCTCTAGTCTACATCCCATGGACTTTAAATTGGCGAGTTTCTAGATGTCAGGGACTTGGCCCCTACTTGGTTTTTATAGAGTTCTTTTTTTATCCCTCTAAGCCCTGTCCTCCATTCCTTTCTAGCACTTTTAGCCCTTCTCTCTTCTTCCCTCTCTTCTTGTACTCTCCCCATGTGCATTTGGGGCATCGATTACCACTCTACCACCTCAATGTGAAGATTAAACTAGAAGTCTTTAAAACAGAAGAACGTGTCACTCATGGAGATGGCGACGTGTATGGTCAAGAGTCAGGCTTTACCACATAGTTTTTAGCTTGAGGTTGTTATGTGTGTAGCATATGTACTTAACAGGTGTCCCACTAAACTGCTATAGTCTATAACTCTGTATAAGGCTTGGTATGGTCGCAAGCCATCTGTTGCTCATTTGCGTGTTTTTGGTTGTGTAGCATATGCATTAGTGCTTGAATGACATCGCATAAAATTGGATGATAAAGTAGTAAAATGTATTTTTGTTGGGTACAATTCTAAAAGAAAAGGCTATCGTCTGTATCATCGATAGACTAAATACATTTTGGTTAGCCGTGATGTTTGTTTTGTGGAAGATGCTATTAAGCCATTGCTTTCATGTACTAGGGAGACATATGTTAGCTCCAAAGACATGCATGATACTTTGCTGCCTCTTTCTATAGGTGGAATGTCTAGTGCTCGTCCTAATGAGGCAACTTCTCAGCCTTTGGAGGTCTCATGTGATGATGCAGATCATCCCATTTCTAATGTAGATTTACATGATGCACTTGTTGATTAAAGAGGTGATATTCAAGAGGCAAAAACTATGCCAAAAAGGCTGTGCAAACTTTGCATGATAGCAGTTTAGATGCACCTTTGTCATGTCATACTCGATCAAGCTCTCATAGTGCCTCTTTTGCATCAGATTGCTATGCTATGGCTGCATCTATTCTTTTTGTTGAGAATGAGTTTGTTTCGTTTGATGAAGCATAAAATTCAGAAAATTGGATGGCTGCTATGCAATCTCAATATGATGCTATAATGAAGAACGACACTTGGTCTTTATTTGGCTTGCCTCCTAGAAAGAAGGCCATTGGCACTAAGTGGATATACAAGCTAAAGTGTAAGCCTGATGGAAGAGTTGATAGGTATAAGGTTAGGCTTGCTGCAAAGCATTATGCATAGGAAAGAGGCATTGATTTTGATGAGACCTTTGCACCTACTTGTCAAATGACTATTGTTCGTAGCATCTGTGCACTTGCAGCTCATCATGCTTGGAATGTAAATTTGTTGGACATTAAAGAAACATTTCTAAATGGTAACTTGCATGAAGAAGTGTATGTTTTTCAACCCCGTGGCTTTGTGTAGAAAGGGTATGAAAACCAGGTGTGTAGGTTAAAGAAGGCATTATATGGTTTAAAGAAAACACCCCGTGCTTGGTATGAAAAGATACATGCCTATCTGATTTCACATGGTCTTGAGAACAGTACAACGGATAGCACCTTATATGTTAAGCATGCTAACAATGTGCTTCTTATCATTGCTGTGTATATTGATGATCGTGTGCTTCTGCAGACGTCTGATTCGAACACGTGCATGTGCCAATGTAAGAATTGAATCCAACAAATATTAGATGTGTCTTTGAATTTGTAGTTTGGCTTTAGATATGTAAGGTACCATTGCAAAGGTCTTAGAGCAAGTTTTCTAATAGAAGCACTAAATTGGGGATAGAATATGCTTAGAATGTGCGAGAACCAAGTTCAAGCTACTAAGGTTGAGAACAAGGGCTCAAGACACGAAGGTTGCAAACAAGGCAAGTCCATAGGCAAGTGGCCAAGAGGGGAAGGTGATTTTCAAAACTTCAAGCTTGAGAGAAACAAACCAAGGTTGTGAACAAGAAGGTTAAAGAGTCTATTCATGGGTGAGGACATCAATACAAGGGTAGGTCAAGGATTGATCATTGAGGAAAATGATCTCTTAAAGGGGAAAAGCCTGTTAGACTCAAGATATTGTAGCTAGCATATTGTTGAGCCACATCCTAAGTGGAGGATTAGGAAGTAATCCTCAGCTATCGGTTTTGGGGCAAGTGGTTAGCCCATCATACTCCTAGTTGTTAGGTCATGAGTACAATTCCCAACATGTATGATGAGAGTTTGATAGTCTATTTTGTATAAGTGAAGAAGAACTATGGTACTTTGTGAAAATAATCTTCTTGTTATGTGTTTGCCTTTAGCTCATGTACTTAGTAGGTTTGGGTTATCCAAGCTACTTTGTTTTGTTTGTTTGTCAAGAGATAATGTTAAATGCACCTCCTCTAACTAACAAAGAA
>CM035427.1:54538830-54543830 GCA_020310875.1 Ceratopteris richardii | reverse complement strand
TAAGGAGTGGTTTCATCCTTCACTATTGTCATTTGTCAGTTATCTTCTTTCTGAGTATTTACAATATTGTGCAATTATTACTATGTGCCTGCTCACAGACATGTTAAAGGGTATATTTCCCTAAGGAGAACCTACCTTGAGTAGGCAAAGTACTGGAAGTGCATGTTGCATGCTCTTGCTAAAAGTAGATACCCCAGTACCTCCTCTATAGTTTGGCACACACAGTGGGACACTTGCATTTCTGTGAGAGGCTCTGAGCATAGAAATAATCTATTTTCCATTATTTTTGCCATATTGCATCTTGCAAGTAGGTACATGAACCATACTGGAGCAGATAAGGAGCCTCTTCATCTATAGAGGAGCCTTAAAAAATCAGCTTTACCTTCCAATAGTGAAACTAGATCTCCTCTACCCCCTTTGAATTTAACTATTGATTTGGGCGTGACACCACTGTCAAAGGAAAAGCATAGGAGGACACTAGACTTCTCCTCATATACGTCAGAGGAAACACGAGTGGCAATGGAGGATCTCTCTTACTTACTCTCTAGACTCAATATCAAGTTCTCTACCTTTAAAGGACAAGCTTATGAGGATGCTGATGATCATGTGAGGAGATTCATGTCCCTATGCCGTGGACGAGGTGTGCAGAATAGAGAGGATGAAATGTTGGTACTCTTTCCATCCACGTTGGAAGGCCTTGCTGACAAATGGTACAGTTAATATGCAGATGGCCATTTTGCTACATGGGAGGCTCTAAAGACTGCGTTCTCACAGACATTTCGACCAAGTGACTCCTCGGAAAAAGCTCTAGACCAGCTAGAGAACCTAATGCTAAGGTCAGGTGAATCCTTTCACGAACTTCACACTAGAACAAAAGCACTTGTGTCACATCTGCCACATGCTCCTAGTGATTTCTTGGTAAAAAAATGGATAGAAAAAGCTCTGCCGAGGTCATCTAAGCAGAAGGTACGTGAATCTCTTAGATTGGATGCAACCCTTAATGATTTTGTTGCAGCGGCATCACGCATTGAAGAAGCTAGGCAACATTTTGAAGGGGACACACAACCAAATTGTTCAGCTGAACTAGACCCTATTGGGCAACTGAGGAAAGAACTAGAGGCTTTGAGAATGCAGAAAAATAACCAAGAAGAGAAGGTCTTGCCTCCACTGTCGCGTCGCACTGATGATGAAGTAGCCCAACTTTGTCATGAATTAGAATTTTTGCAGACCACTCAGGATATAAGAAGTCAGATTTGGTGTACAATATGTAACAAAAGTGGACATTCCAATGCTGATTGTCCGAACAGGGTAAGTTGTCAATTTTGTGGAAAGGATGACCATGAAGCTAGAGATTGTTACTACCTCAAGGGTACACAACAACGAGGTAACCCTCAAGCTTTGTATTCATATTATTCTAGTACTTCAAATGCACCTAATAGAGAGGAGAATCATCCAATGAAGCCTAGATATAATAGGCCATTGATGTGTTATCACTGTGGTGAGTATGGTCATATGCAAAATAGGTGTTCCCTTCTAGAAGATTCACCTCCTTGTCAGCATTGTCCTAAGGCTAAGGATCTCTATACCAAAGACTGCCCAAGAAGCTGCCCTGCTCCAATTCACATGATTGCAGTCTCCCTACAAGTAGAAGATATGACCACTCAGTCTTATGTTGTTTCATCTTCTTCAATGCCCATGATGACTAGAGTCAGACAAGCGGGAGCAACCCATAGAGAGGAACAACAAGGACTCCAGGATAGAGAGGAGGAAAAGAAGGCTGGGTGGAAGGCCCAAGTAGATATTGAAGGAGCTTATGAAAGGATGGCTACTTCACTAAGGGACCACCAACAAGTCAGCAAGAAGACACACATGGGGTAAACGTCGAGCAGATCTTAAAAGGTATTCACCACAAGCTTAGTTTGTATGAACTCATAAAGATGGATTCAAAATAAGGAGTGACTTATTAAAGAGTATACACTCTGCTCACTTAAGCCAACCACCTAGCATAGATGGTTTCATGGTTGATTTTCCCCCTGCACCCCTGGCGCACTACCAAAGCTCAAGGTTATCTGTTTTTATAAAGGATGAAGCTCTCACAGGTGTGATCATAGATGGAGGCTCTAGCATCAATTTGATGCTAGATTTCACAATGAGGAAACTAAATTTGAATCCCACCAAGATGGCCCCATTCACAATTACACTAGCAAATCAACATGGGGTTGCACCACTTGGTATTATTGAAAAGGTACTGATAATAGAATAGGGTTGTCACTTTGTTCTAGATTTTGTTGTTGTTGCACTTCCACAGGAGAGCTCTTATCCTTTACTCCAAGGCAAGCAAAAGCTTTGCAAGATTGGGGGAAAAACAAACTGTGGATTTTAACAAACACCAATAGCCAACTACAACTACATTTGGAAGAAGGATTCGACTCAGGGAAAACTACTGGGTATACTCTGGACACTCAGGTAATGCCATATTTACCCCAAGAAGAAGATACATTATTGACTTGGATGATGGAAAGTACAGAGTGTTGCATGGTGGAAATGAATGAAATAGAGGAAGAAGTTGCAGATGAAGGAGTTGCAGGAAAAGGCCATGAAGTTCACAAGGAGTTGGAGAATGAGAGTTTGCAAGAGAATACAAACTTTGAAGGGGCAACAAATATAGATGTATCAGGGAAGGAGATTTATGAGCCTGAATGCAGAGAAGATCTTCCCTTTTTAGATATACCTCAAGGTGGATTAGAGAACATATTGCAGAGTATAAGCTAAATTCCACTCCTGCATACAGTGGGGATGATTTCTCAAGTAGGACCAGTCCTGAAACACTAGCTCAAGAAGTAAATCTAGGAGACGAAGAGAACCCTCAAGTAGTCCACTTGGCCTCTTGGCTATGGCATTATCCCCCTTTACTGCAAAAGGTAACTTCTTTACTTTTTGCTTACAAAAATGTCTTCGCATCCTCCTACAAAGATCTAATAGGGATACTAGAGGAGCTTGGATTACACTGAATACCGTTAGTGGAGGGAGCCGCGCCTACAAGAAGTAGGCTGTATCGACTCAATTCAAAGTATGCAAAAGCAGAAAAGATGGAAATTACAAAACTAGAAGAAGCAGGTATAATTGTTCTAGTAGAACATTCCAGGTGGCTTTCTTCTATGGTTATTGTACCCAAGAAAAATAGTGGAAAAATAAGAGTCTGTGTCGATTTTTGTGCCTTGAATAAGGTAACTGTTCAAGATGGATTTCCTCAACCCTTCACAGAGCAAGTACTTGAGGAAGTAGCTAGACACACTTTGTATAGCTTCTTGGATGGTTTTAGTGGCTACAATCAGATAGTGATGCATCGTGATGATAGGGTCAAAACAGCCTTCGTTACTCCATGGGGCACTTATGTCTATACCCACATGGCTTTTGACTTGAAAAATGCACCAGCTTCATTTAATAGAACAATGTATCTAATATTGGGCAAGTGGCTAACAACCTTTTTGCGCATTTTCATGGATGACTTTTTAGTGTTTTCAGGCACATATAGAAGAGCAGCAGTTCAAGATTTCCATGATCATTTGGAAAATCTAAAGGAAATCTTTGAGCAATGTCTCAGAACGGGTTTGAAGTTAAATCCTACTAAATGTCAATTTTTGGTCACTAAGGGCACTCTTCTTGGTCACATAGTATATGCTCAAGGGATAATGGTGGACCCTACAAAGGTTACTGCTATCCTTTCCATGCCTATTCCACAAACCTCAAAGTAAGTGCAAAGTCTTTTGGGCCATGCAGGATACCATAGAAGATTTATACGAATGTATTCACAAATAGCTAAGCCCTTGTCAAGGCTTACGAGTAAAAAGGTCCCCTTCTCATGGAGTCGTGAAGCTGAGAAAGCATTTTGTGAACCAAAATTGAGGTTATGTACTGCTCCACTTTTAAGTGTTCATAATTGGTCAATGGAGTTTCATGTCCATACAGATGTGAGACTTCATGTTGTTGGTGCAGTTTTGGCTCAACCATCATCATAAAAGATTGATAGACCTATCTCCTATGCTAGTAGGCTACTTACCAAGGCACAAAGGAACTACAGTACGACCAAGAGGGAAGGTTTGGCTATTGTATTTGCTCTTCAATTTTTTTGGCATTACCTTCTCGGTGTACATTTTATAGTCATATCTGACCATCAACCCTTGAAGTACTTGATAAACAAGCTTAGAGTGGCTGGAAGGGTCTGGCGATGGTTACTCCTATTTCAAGAATTCAACTTTGATATTCATATTAAGCCGGGAAGAGAACACTACATGGCTGATCAAGTATCCAAGACTGCAATGAGCGAGAAGGCAACATGTATTAATGATGAATTGGTGGATAGTAATCTCTTCCTAGTAGGAACTCAGGCTAAATGGTATGATGGAATTCTCTATTGTCTCACTACTAGAAAACTCCCGGAACACCTAACACCCATAGAAAAGAGAAGATTACTCCTTAAAAGCAAAGCGTACTCACTTATAAATGGAAATTTATATAGATATTGTCAAGATGGTATCTTGAGGAAGTGTGTTTATCCAGAGGAGGTAATTAATCTTTTGCTAGAGGTAGTACACAGTGAAGGGAATCTAAAGGGAGAAGATTTGGCTCACAGAATCATCCACAAAGGACTATGGTGGCCTCATATCTACAGGGATGCGATCAAGTTTCCCAAAGAATGCCACATTTACAAGAGATGTGCTCCTATGCCAACAAGATTGAATTTCCAACCATTAGTCATATCTACAAGATGGCTATCATTCAAACGATGGGGTCTCGATTTCATAGGACTAATTAGTCCAACTGGTCAACCTCGGGGTAAGAAGTATAATTTGATGGCCACATGTTATGCAACTAAATGGATAGAGGCTAAAGCTATTGTGGACTGCACAACTTTAACAGTAGCTAAGTTTTTGTATAAACATATTTTCTCAAGATTTGGTTGCCCACTGGAAATCTCTAGTGATAGGGGCACACATTTT
>CM035427.1:54506330-54533830 GCA_020310875.1 Ceratopteris richardii | reverse complement strand
GTTCGTGAAGTACTGCCATGTTCTTCTCCAATATTGGGGCAAACCATGATAATGCTTGGCCACAAAGCAAGGTTCCAATACACCCAACCTTAGATGCCTCATCAGGGTATCTATCACATTGCATATAGATGTACAATTTAACTTGTTGGAGAAATCCACAAAACTTTGGGCGATCCCCATCGAACCTTTTTGGCATGCCGATCTTGGGTTCCTTCATGAAGGACGAACTAGGTCATTGACTCAGTTGAATACTCCCTTGATGTACTTGAAGACTCCAAATTTTTTCTTGTAATCCTTAGAGGATTGCACCTACATGCACTAGATATCCCATCTCAACTTGTGTGTATCGATGAGTTAGGTCCTCAACTTACTGTTGGAGACTCTCAAGTGTTGCTACAATCTGTTCATAAGCATTCTCCCATGATTTCTGGTCTTGCATAGAAGCTAGTCTTTCCAAAATTTAGGGGAGCACTAGATTGTGCTCTCTGACTAAAGTAGACAAGATTTTGGAAATACACTTCTGATTTCAAGAACACCCACATAGGGAAAATGATACAAGAATACGTAACTAATACAAGAAGTCGCACTACCTGGGATTGATAGGTATAAATAACTTGACTAGAGATGATATTAGAGATCCAAGGACCCATAAACATAAGTATGAAACAAGATATCTAGAATACAAGAACTCCCTCCTCAGAGATGAACTAGATACAAGAAAGAAATTGACACGATCTCATACTATGAGATTACAAGAGGACAACACAAGATGCACAAGAACTAGACTAGACAAGCCTAGAACAACGAACAAGACAAGAACTGGAACTCAAACTTGGAGAATACTTACTTGGTGGTCACGAATCCATGAGATCCCAAGATTGTTATTGGCAATATTTATTATGAATGATGATGACTTCTCCTTATATAGGTTTTCAAAGGCGGTTCATGAAAGGTAGTTAGGAATTGATAATGTCATCAATGATGTCATCAATTTGAAAAATGAACTCTAGATATCGGAATAAGGCAAGTACATAGTCAATCTTAGGGTTTTGCACGCTCCGAACATAATTGAATTATTGGTTTTCCCAAATGTTGAGCCAATCATGAGATATGAAAGTCACATGGAATCTTAGTTCAGGATGGTTTCCTTGTCTATGACACTAGGAACTATGCTCTTACAAGCCTTCTCTGCTAGTGCTCCCCTGCTCTCTTGCATAACTACTTTATTATAGATGTTAGATTTCTCATATTCTTCACTAGTTACGAGACATGCAAAGGCACATGAGATTCAAAATGTAAGATGGTTTCTTTTATATCAATAAAATCATCTCCCTCTAAAGGATCGAGTTCCATGATTGGTGCTAGCTAAGGATTTCCTAAGAGTTCTCAAGTATGATAACTAATGTTCAATCCTTTCCAATGAGAAAGGTATTCCAAACATCTTTGGGATATTCCTAAATCTATAGCATGCATGACCTCATATTCTTTATGCCCTTTATTCTTGGTAGATGCCCCAACAGCCCCCCCTTTCTCTCTCTCTCTATCTCTCTCTCTCTCTCTTTCTCTCTCTCTCTCTCTCTCTCTCTCTCTCTCTCTCTCTCTCTCTCTCTCTCTCTCTCTCTCTCTCTCTCTCTCTCTCTCTCTCTCTCTCTCTCTCTCTCTCTCCCCTGTGCCCCCCGCACAACTACACCACCCCCGCCCCTTGTGAAGAGATGGATAGGTATGTGCTTGAAGATGAAGAGGTGTTGCAAAATCCTTGATCTACACCAGCCAAATGAACTCCAGGAGTATATGGTGGGCCCTTTTAGCTTGCCAATGGATGTATTAGACACCCTATGTACCTTGGAATATCACTCTCAAAAAGATAGATCAAAACAGATAAGTTGGAGTTAGCTCAGAGGTGAAAACTTGCTATTCTTGGTTCATACACCTGTCGAGTGTTTTACATAATTCTCTGAGCACAGCAGCAATTAGCTCAATTCCTCTTGGGTAAGTCTAGGCAACTTAAAGAGCTAACTTTCAAGAGTAATCTCATAAAAAATAATGAACCACACACTGAGAATGAGTTTTAACAAGTGATGACATCATCCCGATTTTCACGGGCTGCTACAGAAATAGACCAGTGAGCAGAAAAATCAACATAACTCAAAATGTAGAAATTTAAGATTATGAAAATATGTATGCTTATACTAGACAGTAAGCTAAATCCAACAAGCTTTAAGTCATTGAATTTGAATAAGTAACCACTGAGAAATGGTTCTGACAAGATGAGTGAAAAAGTCGGGTACCTGACAGAGAAGTGAAGATGAACAGACCCTATTGACTTCAAATAAACATAACTGAAGATTGCAACATCCAAATGACATGAAAATTTGTGAGCATCTAGTAGACTCATGAGCTAAAGTTACCAAGTTAAATCACTGAAAATGATGCACCAAGCTCAGAGAACACATCTTTGCAAGCTGCCTGAGAAAACTGAGAGTAATGGCAGTGAGTAGTACACTTCACAAGAACATGGAAAGATGAACTCAAATAATCATGAAAATGAAAGTATATTGCTTGTACAATACAATGACTTACTGATACATATGTGTGCCTTGTAATCACACCTTGATATGGCATAAAGCTCAGCTCTTGGAGGTCTTCACATAGGTCTCTCTAACCATGACTAAAACTGCCATCTATTTATAGTTGAGTTTGGGAGGCTGACTTCCCTCAATCACTCTCCAATCAATCAATGATTCATTTGATTCTCTACCTACCACAAATCACGAATTCGTGGCTCGTCTTTCCATTCTTGATCAAGTGGACTCAACCACTTAAGATTCTCTTACTTTTACATTAAGTAAACTCTTCAAAAGTTACAAGAGGTAGTTCACAAGTGAACTTTACATAGTCTTCTTTTTAAAGCTTCTTCTATGACTTTGTGGGTCTCAAGCCAATACTTAGGCTTGTCATAGACTTGCTCCAACAGCTCCCCCTCAAGCCAAGTATGCTTGAGGTCTTCAATCTTCCAAGATTACCTGCAAACCAATCATAGCCTTGAATTTGCAAAGCTTTGTACCATCCAATGCTTTGGTTAGAATATCTACACATTGTTGATAAGTGGACACATATGATATTTGAATCTCTTTGCTTAGAACCTTCTCTCGTACATAGTGATAATGAACTTCAATATGTTTAGTCCTTGCATGAAAAATAGGATTAGCAGCCAAGTGAATAGAACTCATATTGTCACAAAAAATAGTTGGAGTTCCAAACTCCAATCCAAGATCTTTGAATAATGTCTTCATCCACATAGCTTCTTGTGTAGCTATGGCAAGTCCTCTATATTCAGCTTCAGTAGAAGAGAGAGCAACTGTGGGTTGCTTCTTGGATGACCATGAAATAAGCTTTGAACCTGCAAAGGTAAGATAACCTGAAGTGCTCCTTCTATCTTCCTTGGAGCCAGCCCAATCTGCATCAGAAAATAGCTTCAAACCTAAATCAGATACATAAGGATAATAAAGTCCTTCATTTATGGTTCCTTTGAGATACTTGAGAATCCTTTTGGCAGCATCCATATGTGGTTTCCTTGGTGTGTACATAAATTGACTTAGCACACTCACACTGTAACATATATCTACTCTTGTCAATGTGGCATAGTTGAGACTACCCACTAGACTTTGATATGATGTGATGTCCTCTATGAGTTCACCTTCATGTGAGCTCAATTTGTGATTGACCTCCATTGGAGTACCTGCAATCTTACAATCTTGCATCTTGAATTTTGCCAACATGTCCTTAATGTACTTCCTTTGAGTGAGAAACAAACCATGATCTATGTAGACAACTTCCAAACCTAGGAAGTAGGTAAGTGAACCCAAATCACTTATCTTGAACTCTTCTCTCATCTGATCTTTGATCTTCTTCATACCATCTGCATCATTTCCTGTCAATATAATATCATCTACATATACACATAGGTAGATGACCTCAGAATTACTCTTTTTAATAAAGAGTGAAGGATCTGCCTTGCTTGGTTGAAAGCCTTTGTCCTGCAAGAATGAAACAAGCCTGAAATTCCAAGCTCTTGGAGCTTCCTTGAGACCATACAATGCTTTGTTAAGTTTACACAAATAATCAGGATAAACTTGATTCTCAAAACCAGGTGGTTGTGCCATATATACCTCTTCTGTTATCCAACCATTCAAGAATGCATTCTTTACATCTAGTTGAAGTATCTTCCAATTCTTGGAAGAGGCAATACTAAGCAAAACCCTTATAGTAGGCATCTTTGCCACAGGAGAGAAGGTCTCCTCATAATCAATTCCCTGAGTTTGTGCAAAGCCTTTTTCCACAAGCCTTGCCTTATACCTGTTAATTGAACCATCAGAATTCTTCTTGAGTTTATAGACCCATCTTGAGCCTATTACCTTCATGGATGAAGTCTTGGGCACCAAATCCCAAGTGTTGTTTTCCTCAAGTGCTTCAATCTCTTCCTTCATTGCATGCTTCCATTCTGTTTTTGCTTTGGCCTCTTCAAATGATGATGGCTCCTCTTGGTTTATGTCCTGTGCTATGTAGATAGAATGTTTAGTTACTAATGAGGTGTCAAACCCATACCTTTCTGGTTTTTTCTTTTCCCTCATAGATCTTCTTAGGCCATGATGTGATGATTCTGCCTCATGTCCAAGTTCTTGCATTTTTGCTTTACCTTTAGACTTCCATGCTTTGATCTTTTCCATATGAGATTCTTCATCATCCTCCGAGGTGTCTTGTTCTTCAATCTTTGGTTGTTCTCTACCAAGATTTGGAAAATCTTCTTCAAGATTATATGGTAAATTGACCTTCCTGCATGAATCTTCATACCATGAATTGTTCTCATCAAAAACTACATCTCTGCTTACCAAGAATCGTTTGTTGGTAGGGTTGTATAACCTGTAGCCCTTTTGATTGTTGTCATATCCAATAAATACACACCTTTTTGCCTTTGGATCCATCTTGCCTCTAACCTGTGAAGGAACATGAGCAAAAGCAATACATCCAAAAATTTTACAATGATCTAAGCTTGGTCTTCTTCCATTCCAAGCCTCATATGGAGTCATCCATCAAGGGATTTTGAAGGCAACCTGTTAATCAAGTAAGTGGCTGTAGATACAGCCTCAACCCATAAGTAATTAGGTAAATGCTTTTCATTTAACATAGACCTTGCAGCTTCAACAATTGTCCTATTCCTCCTTTCTGCCACTCCATTTTGCTCAGGAGTGTACCTTGTAGTTACCTCTCTTTTGATTCCTCTTTCTTGAAGAAAAGAATCAAAATCATGGGAAAATTATTCTCCCGCTCCATCTGACGTTAGCCTTTTTAGTGATTTACCTGTTTGATTCTCCACAAGAGCCAAATATCTTTTGAAACATGAAAAAACTTCATCTTTGTGTTTCATAAAGAATAGGATAGTCCATCTGCTGCAATCATCAATAAATTAGGAAGTCCAAGTACACTTTGGTCCCTGCAGATTTGCTTTAATGACCTTTCACCAATATGTGCTAACCTTTTGTGCCATACTTCCAATTCTGTGAGTGTCTGACTACCATAATTAAAGAGAGCAATGTTTCTAGTGTCCTGTAATTCAAATGTGAACAATCTACCTGTCTTTTCACCTTTTGCAATTCTTCTGAATCCTTGACTTGAATCTTCAACAAATGCTCCTTCCTTTGTGAACCTGACTTGCAACCCTTTCTCTACTATCTGCCCAACACTTATCAAATTCTTTGTAATGGTAGGGACATAGAGTACCTTACTGAGTAGGTTGATGTTTCCATCAAGTGCTTTGACATTGCCTATTTTCTCCACAGGATGTTTTGTATCATCTCTTGTTTGTACCTCATGCTTATTCCTTGGATCTTCTAAATCTGATAGGAGTGCCACATTTCCTGCCACATGATTTGAACAACCTGAATCTATGTAGAAAACATGCTCATCAGATTTACCTTGTGGCATAGCCATGTTCATGATCAATAATGAATCCTCTTTGTTTGAGTCTTCTGTGTAGTTATTGTAGTCTCTCCTTCCTTTGTAGCCTCCTTGATAGTTTGAATGATTGTAGTTGTTGTAGTTGCCATGGTAGTTGTTGAACCTTCCTCTTGAGTAGCCATAACTTTCTCTATTGTATCCTCTGCCTCTTTGATTCCTGGAATTCCTAAAGCAATTTTCAGTTATATAATTAGTTAATCCACAAATAGAACATGAGTTGGAGTCTTGGGGTCTCCCCCTGCCTTGTCTACCTCCTCAATCCACAAATAGATATGACCTTGCAAGTGCATCCTTGGAGCACCATGTGCTCAATCTTTCTTGCTCTTCTTGTGTTGGTTGACTTTTGTTCCTGAAACTTCGCATAACTTCATCTCCAGCCACATAACCATATAAACTTCTACCTTGGAGATAAGCTTCCATTCTTAATGACCAAGCTGAGTAGTTACCTCTGTCCAATTTGTCAATTGATGAAGGAAATCCATCTGCCATGTTGTCCAACCTTGCTCTGATACCACTGTGAAGAGATGGATAGGTATGTGCTTGAAGATGAAGAGGTGTTGCAAAATCCTTGATCTACACCAGCCAAATGAACTCCAGGAATATATGATGGGCCCTTTTAGCTTGCCAATGGATGTATTAGACACCCTATGTACCTTGGAATATCACTCTCAAAAAGATAGATCAAAACAGATAAGTTGGAGTTAGCTCAGAGGTGAAAACTTGCTATTCTTGGTTCATACACCTGTCCAGTGTTTTACATAATTCTCTGAGCACAGCAGAAATTAGCTCAATTCCTCTTGGGTAAGTCTAGGCAACTTAGAGAGCTAACTTTCAAGAGTAATCTCATAAAAAATAATGAACCACACACTGAGAATGAGTTTTAACAAGTGATGACATCATCCCGATTTTCACGGGCTGCTACAGAAATAGACCAGTGAGCAGAAAAATCAACATACCTCAAAATGTAGAAATTCAATGATTATGAAAATTTGTATGCTTATACTAGACAGTAAGCTAAATCCAACAAGCTTTAAATCTCTGACTGTGGATAAGTAACCACGGAGAAATGGTTCTGACAAGATGAGTGAAAAAGTCGGGTACCTCACAGAGAAGTGAAGATGAACAAACCCTATTGACTTCAAATAAACATAACTGAAGATTTCAACATCCAAATGACATGCAAATTTGTGAGCATATAGTAGACTCATAGAGCTAACTTTACCAAGTTAAATCACTGAAAATGATGCACCAAGCTCAGAGAAAACATCTCTGCAAGCCGACTGAGAAAACTGAGAGTAATGGCAGTGAGTAGTACACTTCACAAGAACATGGAAAGATGAACTCAAATAATCATGAAAATGAAAGTATATTGCTTGTACAATACAATGACTTACTGATACATATGTGTGCCTTGTAATCACACCTTGATATGGCATAAAGCTCAGCTCTTGGAGGTCTTCACATAGGTCTCTCTAACCACGACTAAAACTACCATCTATTTATAGTTGAGTTTGGGAGGCTAACTTCCCTCAATCACTTTCCAATCAATCAATGATTGATTTGATTCTCTACCTACCACAAATCACCAATTCGTGGCTCCTCTTTCCATTCTTGATCAAGTGGACTCAACCACTTAAGATTCTCTTACTTTTACATTAAGTAAACTCTTCAAAAGTTACAAGAGGTAGTTCACAAGTGAACTTTACATAGTCTTCTTTTTAAAGCTTCTTCTATGACTTTGTGGGACTCAAGCCAATACTTAGGCTTGTTGTAGACTTGCTCCAACACCCCTCACCACACCACTGCCCCGCCTCCACAGCCCCCCGCAACCCCCTCCACACCACCCCCGCCTCCACAGCCCCTCCCGACCCCCTCCCTCCTCCGCAGCCCCACAACCCCCCCTTCTCTCTCTCTCTCTCTCTCTCTCTCTCTCTCTCTCTCTCTCTCTCTCTCTCTCTCTCTCTCTCTCTCTCTCTCTCTCTCTCTCTCTCTCTCTCTCTCTCTCTCTCTCTCTCTCTCTCTCTCTCTCTCTCCCTCCCTCTCTCTCTCTCTCCCCCCCTGTGCCCCCCGCACAACTACACCACCCCCGCCCCTCACCACACCACTCCGCCACCTCCACAGCCCCGCACAACCCCCTCCACTCCACCCCCCCTCCATAGCCCCTCGCAACCCCCTCCCTCCTCCGCAGCCCCACAACCCCCCTTCTCTCTCTGTCTCTCTCTCTCTCTCTCTCTCTCTCTCTCTCTCTCTCTCTCTCTCTCTCTCTCTCTCTCTCTCTCTCTCTCTCTCTCTCTCTCTCTCTCTCTGTCTCTCTCTCTCTCTCTGTCTCTGTCTCTCTCTCTCTCTCTCGCTCTCTCTGTCTCTTTCTCTCTCTCTCTCTCTCTCTCTCTCTCTCTCTCTCTCTCTCTCTCTCTCTCTCTCTCTCTCTCTCTCTCTCTCTCTCTCTCTCTCTCTCTCTCTCTCTCTCTCTCTCTCTCTCTCTCTCTCTCTCTCTCTCTCTCTCTCTCTCTCTCTCCCTCTCTCTCTCTCTCTCTCTCTCTCTCTCTCTCTCTCTCTCTCTCTCTCTCTCTCTCTCTCTCTCTCTCTCTCTCTCTCTCTCTCTCTCTCTCTCTCTCTCGCACAACTACACCACCCCCGCCCCTCACTACACCACTCCCCCGCCTCCACAGCCCCCCGCAACCCCCTCCCTCCTCGAGAGCCCCAGAGCCGCCCCATCTCTCTCTCTCTCTCTCTCTCTCTCTCTCTCTCTCTCTTTGCCTACCTCCGCGCATTAGGATATGGATCACTTAACTCAAGCCCACTAGGATCTTTTGATGCCCAAATAAAAAATCGTGGGTTGGAATAATTCCTTATGGTTATGGGGGTGTAATTCAAAGTTTTGGTCGGAACACTAGCCATGGTTTTCTTAACTCTTGTAGTATATACAGTGGAAATGGAGGTAGTTATGGCAGCACTCCTCTAGGTGGTGCATATGGAAAAATTACACCTGGTAGAAACCTTTGAAGTACTGGGCAGATTGGATATGGCAGGCTAACATGAAGGAAACCTTTGGAATAGGCTATAGGCTTGGTGGGAGCTCTAACATGGTTAGCTATGGTCACATATAGTGGAAGATAGGCATCGGGATACTTCTCTTGAGTGGAGGAACATTCAGAAGTGTCAGTAAAAGTGTAAATGGTAAATGGGAAAATGGAGAAATGACTGTTGGCACCAACCATTCATGATGACTGCCTATTTTTTAGGATCCAATTCAAGACTTGTGGCAAATTTGATTTACCCCTCCAATTTTGGGCGATCAACCGGTGCATGATCACTTGACGTGAGAAATCGGCAAGTCCCTCTTGGACTATTGGAGCCTATAAAAGCAATGGACTTGTGTTCAATTGGGATACATTCAGATACACACATATACATACGTACGTACAAGGGTCCTCTCTTGGCACTCTATGGCTACAAGCCTATTGTAGGAAGTCACTTTGTGGTGAGGATACAGAGCGTGGGCTTCCCAATGAGGGCTAATAGCACTATAGTGTGAAGAGAGTGGCTTGTTTTTTTTGTCATTCAGTGTGAGTCATTGTATTTCGTGCTCTTTCCCTTAAAGCAAGTCTTCATACTTTGTATTGATCAGTGCTAGTCTGCATCTAGTTATGTCCATTGTTTGGATTGGAAGAATCCCTTGTATTGATGTTGTTTAGTTATGGAGTGGCATGCTAGCCCAGAGCATGAGCTTTTGAGCATCTCTTTTTCCTATGTTGTAATCATCTGATTCGAACTAAGGAGTGGATGGTCTTCCATTATTGTCATTTTTTCATTAATATTTTTTTGTTGAGTATTCACAACTCTATGCAATCATTGATATCTGCCTGCTCACAGAAGTGTTAAAGGGTATATCTCCCTAAGTAGAACCTCCCTTGAGGAGGTGAAGTACTGGAATGCTTGCTGCATGCTCCTGTTAAAAGTAGATACCCTAGTATCTCCTCTACTGTTTGGCGCGCCCGGTGGGAGCCTTGCATTCCTGTGAGAGGCCTTGAGGATAGTAAATAGTCCTCTTTTTCAGTATTTTTTGCCCTATTACATTTTCAAGTAGGTACATGACCCATACACAAGCAGATAAGGAGCCTCTTCATGTATGAAGGAGCCTTAACAAGTGATGAAGTAGCCCAACTTCACGGTGAGTTAGAAGATTTGCTGACCACTCAGGATATAAGAAGACATATTTGGTGTACAATATGTAACAACAATGGACATTCCAATGCTAATTGCCCAAACAAGGTAAGCTCTCAATTTTGTGGAAAGGATGTTCATGAAGCTGGAGACTGTTACTACCTCAAGGGTACACAGCAACGAGGTAACCCTCAAGCTTTGGATTCATATTATGCTAGTACTTCAAATGCACCTAATAGAGAGGAAAATCGTACGACAAAGCCTAGATATAATAGACCATTGATGTGCTATTGCTGTGGTGAGTATGGCCATATGCAAAATACGTGTTCCCTTCTAGAAGATGCACCTCCTTGCCAACGTTGTCCAGAGGCTAAGGATCACTACACCAAAGATTTCCCAAGAAGGCGTCCTGCTCCAATCCACATGATTGCAGTCTCGCCACAAGAAGAAGGTATGAACACTCAGTCTTATGTTGTTTCATCCTCTACAATGCCCATGATGAATAGAGCCACACAAGCAGCAGCAATCGGTAGAGAGGAACAAGAAGGACTCTAGGATAAAGAGGAGGAAAAGAAGGTTGGGTGGAAGGACCAAGCAAACATTGAAGGAGCTCATGAAAGGATGGCTACTTCATTAAGGGACCAATGAGTCTGCAAGAAGACACACATGAGGTAAAAATTGAGCAGGTTTTGAAAGGCATTCATCACAAGGTTAGTTTGTACGAACTTATAAGGATGGATTCAAAAATAAGAAGTGACTTATTGAAGATTATACACTCTACTCACTTGATTCAATCACCTAGTATAGATGGTTACATGGTTGATTTTCCCCCTGCACCCTTGGCAGACTACCAAAGCTCAAGATTATCTATTTATATAAAGGATGAAGCTCTCACAAGTGTGATCATAGATGGAGGCTCTAGTATCAATTTGATGCCAGATTTCACAATGAAGAAACTGCATTTGAACCCTTCCAAGATGACACCATTCATAATTACACTAGCATATCAACAACGGGTTACGCCTCTTGGCATTATTGAAAAGGTACTGATGATAGTACAGGGTTGTCACTTTGTTCTGGATTTTGTTGTTATTGCACTTCCACAGAAGACTTCCTATCCTTTACTCCTGGGGAGACCTTGGCTTAGGCAAGCAAAAGCTTTGCAAGATTGGGGGAAAAACAAACTATGGATTTCAACAAGCACCAATAGCCATCTGCAACTACATTTGGAAGAAGGATTCGACTCAGGGAAAACTACTGGGTATATTGCGGACACTCAGATAATGCCCTCTCTACCCCAAGAAGAAGGTACATTATTGAATTGGATGATGGAAAGTGCAGTGTTGCACGGTGGAAATCAATGAAATAGAGGAAGAAGTTATAGATGAAGGAGTTGCAGGAAAAGGCCATGAGGTTCACAAGGAGTTGAAGAAGGAGAGTTTGCAAGAGATTACGAATGTTGAGGGGGCAACAACTATAGAAGTTTCAGAAAAAGAAGATTATGAGCCTGAATGCAGAGAAGACCTCCCCTTTTCAGATATACCTCAAGGATGGACTAGAGAACACATTGCAGAATATAAGTTAAAGTCCACTCATGCATACAATGGAGATGATTTCTCAAACAAGACTAGTCCTGAAACACTGGTTCAAGAAGTAAATCTAGGGGATGAAGAGAACCCTCAAGTAGTCCACTTAGCCTCCTGGCTATGGCATTATCCCCCTTTACTACAGATGGTAACTTCTTTACTTTTTGCCTGCAAAAATGTCTTCGCATGGTCCTACAAAGATCTAACAGGGATACTAGAGGAGCTTGGATTACACCGGATACCCTTAGTTGAGGGAGCCGCACCTGCAAGAAGTAGGCCATATCGACTGAATCCAAAGTATGCAGACGCAGTAAAGTTGGAAATTACAAAACTAGAAGAAGCAGGTATAATTGTTTTAGTTGAACATTCCAGGTGGCTTTCTTCTATGGTGATTGTACCCAAGAAAAATAGTGGAAAAATAAGGGTCTGTGTTGATTTTCGTGCCTTAAATAAAGTGATAGTTCAAGATGGATTTCCTCAGCCCTTCACAGAGCAAGTACTTGAGTAAGTAGGTGGTCACACTTTGTATAGCTTCTTGGATGGTTTTAGTTGCTACAATCAGATAGTGATCCATCTTGATGATAGGGACAAAATAGCCTTTGTTACTCCATGGGGCACCTATGTCTATACTCGCATGGCTTTTGGCTTGAAGAATGCACCAGCTCCATTTAATAGAACGATGTATCTGATATTGGGCAAATGGTTAACAACCTTTCTCCGCATTTTCATGGATGACTTTTCACTGTTTTTAGGCACAGATAGAAGAGCAGTAGTTCAAGATTTCCATGATCATTTGGAAAATCTGAAGGAAATATTTGAGCAATGTCTCAAAACAGGTTTGAAATTAAATCCTGATAAATGTCACTTTTTGGTCACCAAGGGCACTCTTCTTGGTCACATAGTATCTTCCGAAGGGATAACGGTTGACCCTACAAAGGTCACTACTATTCTATCCATGCCTATTCCACAAAGCCCCAAGGAAGTGCAAAGTTTTTTGGGCCATGCAGGATACCATAGAAGATTCATACAAATGTATTTAGAAATAGCTAAGCCCTTGTCAAGGCTTACCAGTAAAAAGGTCCCCTTCTCATGGAGTGTTGAAGCTGAGAAAGAATTTTGTGAACTAAAAATGAGGTTATGTACTGCTCCACTTTTAAGTGTTCCTAATTGTTCATTGGAGTCTCATGTGCATACAGATGCTAGTATTCATGTTGTTGGTGTAGTTCTAGCTCAACCCTCATCACACAAGGTTGATAGACCTATCTCCTATGCCAACAGATTACTCACCAAGGCAGAAAGGAACTACAGTACGACTGAAAGGGAAGGTTTGGCTATTGTATTTGCTCTTTAGAAGTTTCGGCATTACCTTCTCGGTGTAAATTTTATAGTCATATCTGACCATCAACCCTTGAAGTACTTGATAAACAAACCTAGAGTGGTTGGAGGGGTTTGGAGATGGTTACTCCTGTTTCAAGAATTTAACTTTGATATTCATATTAAGCCAAGAAGAGAGCACTACATGGCAGATCAAGTGTCCAGGACTGCAATGAGTGAGAAGGCAATAGGTGTTAACGATGAACTGGTGGATAGTAATCTCTTTCTAGTAGCAACTCCGACTGATTGGTATGATGGAATTCTCGATTTTCTTACTACTGGAAAAATCCAAGAGCATTTGACACCTATAGAAAAGAGAAGATTACTCCTTAAAACCAAGGCGTACTCACTCATAAATGGGAATTTATATAGATATTGACAAGATGATATCTTGAGAAAGTGTGTTTATCCAGAGGAGGTGAATCTTTTGTTAAAAGCTGCACAAAGTGAAGGGCATCTAAAGGGGGAAGAATTGGCTCACAGAATCATCCACAAGGGACTATGGTGGCCTCATATTTACAAGGATGCGATCAAGTTTGCTAAAGAATGTCACATTTGCCAGAGATGTGCTCCTATGCCAACCAGATTGAATTTCCAACCATTAGTCATATCTACAGGATGGCTCCCATTTGAACGATGGGTTCTTGATTTCATAGGACCAATTAGTCCAACTAGTCAAGTTGGGGGTAAGAAGTATATTTTGATGGCCACATGTTATGCAACTAAATGGATAGAGGCTAAAGCTACTGTGGACTGCACGATGTTAACAATAGCTAAGTTTTTGTATAAATGTATTTTCTCAAGATTTGAATGCCCACTGGAAATCACTAGTGATAGAGGCACACATTTTGTAAATGAATCGATCCAATTTATATTTGACAGGTACAAGGTTTTTCACAAAAACTCATGCGCCTACTATCCAAGGGTGAATGGCCAAGCTGAAAGCTCCAATAAGATTTTGATTGGATTGCTTCAGAAATTATCGTTCGATCATCAAAGTTTCTGTCCATAAGCATTGATCGATGCAATTTGGGCTTTCAGAACTACGAAGAGGGGAACCACTGGCGAGAGTCCCTTTCGCTTAGTATATGGAAAAGAGGCATTAGCACCATTCAATTGTATTATCAAAAAAGAACTTGGAGTGAGGACCATTGGGATTGAGCCCCCAATTAGAAAACTGGTGGCATTAGAAGAATATAGAGAAGGAGCAATGCACAGACTTTAGATAATACAAGAAGAGTGCAAAAGATTACACCACAGGTATCTTAGGGGCAAAGAAGTACAAGAAGGATCCTTAGTTTTGGTGCATCAAATCCCAACAGTTTCAATCAAATTGGCACCCAAATGGATAGGACACAGTACATCTGGAGGATTTGTAGGGTAAGAAGATACCCCTCGTCAATGTCTCCAGGGTGAAGAATTACCTAAACTAAGTCAAATTGGAAGCACTTCATTCACTGTACATACCATATTTCATTCAGTAACTGCAGTTTATTTATATCTCATTGAAATAAGTTGATAAAGGGAAAGTTGCACCGGGATGGTGCAAAAACTTGATGTGGTGGTCTATAGCACCCGTTCTTCTCTCTCCCCCGTTTCATCTATCTCTTCCTCATTTTTGCTCCATCGCCGCACCATCTTCTTTTGTGTAGAAATCCACCCCTCGATCTGTGTCACTCTTTCTCCTTAGAGCTAGAGCTAAGGTAGCCTCTTTGTATATCTTTCAGGATTTCATTCTTCTCTCTCCTCCCCTCCTCACCCTATAGCCCACCAACCCCTCTCTCTCTCTCTCTCCCTCCCTCCATCGGCGACCCCACCTCAGCCCCAGGTGCCCTCCTTTCTTTCTCTCTCTTTCCTCCGTCGCGGACTACCAGCCCGCTGTCGTCGAGATTTTCTCTCCTCTCTCACTTGTGAAGGCCTACAAAAAAAAACATATTTGGTGAAGGTAGCCAGAATTCCCCGAGAAGTCCAGGATGCATCAAGGATGTCAAAGGAAGGTCACATACAAAGTTTCAAAGAAATCAAGAAAGTCCATGGTAGCGTTCAAAGTTGGTCAAAGCTGGTCAAAGTTGGGAAATTAGGGCAAAAATTTCATTGTCACCAAATTAGATGAAAATCCATATACTTGTAAAGATTGTCAAAGGCAGTCTATAGCCCAAATTTCAGCAGAAAATGGATTTGGTAGCACATTGATATGCTATGTTCATTTTGTAAAAATGTATTTTTTCTAGTTTGACCCTACAAATTCTTGTATAGAAATTTATGTTAGCCATATTGTTTGGCATGTATAAAGACCATATGTGGCTACATATTTGTATAAAGTTTCAAGGCTATCCGAGCTTCCTAGACACCTTAATGCCACCTTGCAAGCTTCCAAATGTAGTCAAACTTGTACAAGTTAGATTCAGATGGGAGTTTTTCTGCATATTCCTGAAGGAGATCTTTGGAAACATAGTCCTACAATGTTTCATCTTCATCAAAGACTTTTTGGAGGGTCAAAATGCACAAAGTCTAGTTTTCAAGGTCACCGCAGTTTTCTAGAATAAGAAAATTGAAGGCTTGAATGTCTGCCACATGTCAAAATATGATTGAACCATGTTGTACGGTCAAGATGAGCTCATATTCAAGGGTGGAGATGCACTAAAGCATAAAGGAAGGAGGATCCACGAATTTTTTCCATAAAAGAAGACCTTTTTTACAATCAAAGATCAATAATGCAGCATTTCTCCAAAAATAGTGGCTTATCTTATCCGAATTGATGTCAGCACTGATCCGACGGTCCAGATCATCCCCAGATCCAATGGTGGAGAATGAGGGCGCCTAAATTTCACTCCTTTACACTAGATTTGATAGAAAGAACAATTCCAAGCCATTGATTTGATTAATCAAATGGTTGTAATCAAAAGTAGTGATCCTAGAGTTGAGAGTTGATTTCTCTAGATCCAAGGGCCCAAATTCATTCAAAAAACTATATAAACCCCCCTCCAAACTCCTAGAGCATCATGGTTAGGCATCCATAGGGCTCATGCTAGCTTACGGTTTCCTTGAGACGATCACCCTCGGTTGAGCGAGTGAGGATCCAAGGTGAGCTAGTATGAGTATAGAACCTAGTTTCAAATTTAAGTTAGAACTCCTATCTAGGATAGGCTCTTGAAACCAGCATCTCTATCTTGACTCACCCTCGGTGGAGCGTGTGAGTGAGTTAGAGCTGATTTTAATGAGTCTTAGACTTCTTTAGTTAGACGTTACGAGCCTAGACAGACATAGGGTCACTGGAGTGGAACTCACCTTTTTACGTGTGACATTCGGTTGAACTGTCATGGTTTGAGGGTCGGAACCACCTTTGATCAGTAGACTGCTTAGCATGACGTACCACGACGATATTTTACATGTAACTTAATTCAAATCCTTTTAATTCATGTCACTTGTCACTTGTCTCTTGTCTCCTCTCTCAGTCTCTTAAGTATTTTTACATGTCTTCTATTTCTTCTATGTGTGAGAAGGCTCCGCAGTATTGCGTTGAACCAGTGAGGATGTTTCTTTGAGCTTGTGAGTAAAATCCATCATCATAATTCACTTGCATGCATAAAATCCATACGAATCCATACATATTTATTAGTTTCTGAAAGTGTATAAGAACCTCCAATATTGGACCATTCTTCCTTTCGAAACTGATTTATGTGTAAGGATTCCATCTATTCTCATCATGCATACATATCATCCAAAGAAGGCTATACATATGGATTAGAATTAGGAAGTGTTTAAGAAGCTCCTCCAATGGACCATTCTTCCTTCCAAATTTGATTCGTGTGTATGGTTCTCTTTCATTCTTATCATTCATGTCATCAATCTAACTTGCACACCTACATTCCCATTCCCATAATTATTTCAACATCTCTCTCTTCTCCATACTCAACATTAATTTCACCTTCACATCTTTAAACCTTCCAACATTCATTAGCTTCATACACCCTGTGTGTGCCACGACCGGACCCGATCCACCCGGATTGCGATCACCTCCACATTTGAACCCGACGTGAAACGCTTCGTGGTATTTGCTTCTGATCTTGTTGGGAGGTTGTGATCCATATCCTTTGTTTCATATTTTTCATCCTCATCATATCATCATCATCATTCTTGAGTGTTGCACTGGATTTCTCACAGTATCGTGCACATCTTCGTCGCGAAGTAAACACATTTGTGAGAGATCTAGAACATCGTGCATCACTTGCTTATTCACATAAGATGGAGGAAGGATTCAAATCCCTTATTGTTGAGAAACAAGGCCAAAGAATAGTCTCTTCTATGTTGAGAGAGAAGGGAAAATTCAATGGCATCAACATCACAAGCTACTTAGATTTGTTTGAAGAGCAAGCTATGATTTTTGGTCTTCCTGAAGATCTTTTGATATCATTCTTTGAACGAATTGTTGATAGCTCTATCATAAACCGTGTCACTCAATATGATAGTCTTCCTTGGAGTGATTTTAGAAAGGAGATGCTCAAAGAATTCTATCTTGAAGATTATAGCCAACATAATCGAGATGGATTCTTACGATGGGTCAATTCTCCAAAGCCTAGTAGCTCTATTACTCACTTACAAAATGAGTATATTAGACGCTATGAACAACTTCCTGATGAGGATAAGATAACTTTGGAACCTGATCTTGTGATCAATTTTCTTAAGCTTCTTCATCCTGAAACTCGTAGGGAAGTTGAACGGCGATTAGAAGAACCAGATAAGCGCTATGGTCTTACTGACAATTGGCAAAAAGTGCGTAAAGTAGTAGAGGCTGTAGCCCATAGACATCAAAGACAATCCATGCTTTATGAGCAAACTAGTCTGCCTCAAGCTAGCCTTCCACAAATTAAGGAGCAATTTAGAGAACAATCCCATGCTATGCTTTTTGACTCTACTCCTATTCCTCAAATGATGGAGCCTACTCAAGGTTTTAAAGTAGAGCCAAATAAAAGTGTAGTTGAACAATCTCAAGTGGATATTCTCACTAAGCAAATGGAAAGTCTTATTGCTACACAATCCAATTTGGCCAAGACTATAGATGCTTTACAATCTAATTACACCAAAACTTTCCAAAATCAAATGAACCCAATGACTTTTCAAGAGCCTAATCAACATGTTATAGCTACCAATCAAAATCCACAAATAGCTCCTACTCAAGCATATCAAGTTCCTCCAATGCATAATCCTCCCATGCATAATCCTTCAATGCAAAATCCTCATCCTCATGTGCAAAATCCTCAAATGTATCAAAACCTGTATCCTCAAGCTTCTCAAATAGCTTTTCAAAATCCTCAAAATCAAAATTTTCAAAATCATCAACCGTATAATATGGAAGCTCCTCTTGCACCTCAAGTACCACATGTTGCTCCCCAAGCTCCTCAAATACATCAATTGCATTTTCAAAATCCTAATTATCCTGTTCAAACAATACCTTATCAACAAAATCCTCAATTTCAAAATTTCCCACCACAATTTAATCAAAATCCTCAAAATCAAAATGGTTTTGTGCGTGGCCCTCGTAGGTGTCCTTGGTGTGATTCGTTAGAGCACTTTTTGAGAGATTGTGAATTATTGAAGGCTGCTAAGGAGCAACGACTAGTAATAGACATAGACAAGAAAATCTGTGACTATCGATCTAGGCTACCTTTGCAAGGAAATTATGGTAAGGGAGGAATGAAAAAACACTATGAGAATATAACCATAACGGATGTAGGAACTAGAGGAGTGAAACTAGAAGCTCTTGATGAACAAGTGGAATCAAGTAAACCCACAAAGGAAGTTGACTTTTCCATCGAGGCTTTAGTAAGAGCACGAGATGAGATTAGGAGAATAACAGCTTGGGAATCACCAATAGAAGATCAATCTCTTATTTCTCACATATCCAATGTAGAAGAAAAACGAAAAAGAGATGAAGCTGAGCCTAGTGAAAGAAGAGTGACTCGAAAACAAACCTCAGAGGGAATAGAAACAATCATAGAGCAAGGAGAAACATCACAATCTAAAGATAAAAAACAAGAATCAGAACCCAATGAACAAAAACAAGAGGAGAAACAAAAAGGGAAGAAGACAAAGCAAAGAAAAACAGAACCAAAGCCTTTAGATAAACCAGAACAATCAAAACAAACTGAAGACCAAACACGAGAACATGAACAAAAACAAGATCCTGAGCAAAAACAAAAGAAACCAAAGAGAAAACCTAAAGCCATCTTGATTTCAGAAATTGAGAGAAAAATAGATCCTATGGAAATTTTAGATGACATTTTGCTTAAGAGTCAAGTGACTATGTCTTTAGAACAAGTTTTCTCTATTGCAAAGCCTGTTTTTAAAGATAACTTTATCGGCCTAATTAAAAGGAAGAGGTTTCCGCTTAATCTAGATACTGAGATGCAAGATTCTCTAGATCAAGATCAAGCTATGAATGAAGCCTTAAACTTTGATGAATCTGATGAAGAGAACTTTGATGATGATGAAGTAAATGTTAATAAAAATTTCTTAGGACCTATTCAACCTGACCATGAAAATCATGAAAACAATCCTGAAAGTCACTTTAAAAGAACATTTTGGTCTAGAGGTACATCAGAGATGCATGTTAAAATAGGAAATGATAAGAACACTATCACTGTAAATGCATTAGTAGATTCCGGCTCCGAAATCAATGTGATTTCAAGAGAAGTCTATGATAAGTTTCGATGGCCCATAGATAAAGATTGTGGATGGCGTATGAGAACTGCAGATAATGGTGTAGGTACCCTGTATGGAGCTTGTGCTAGTGTGCCCATATCCATAGGAGGAATCACAGAAGAGTTTCACTTTTTTATTCAAGATAATTGCTCCTATGAAGTTCTCTTAGGTCAACCCTTTATTTGTGAGAGTCGTATGGAAACTAAAGCCATGGATGATGGGTCTACCTATGCTAGATTTAAGTCTAAGGATGGAATGCAATCACTTCAAGTCATGACAGTAGGAGTGAATCATCCTAGGAATCGATTGTCAATTAGAAAGAAACCTATTGTTACTCAGGGTCATGAGCATGCTTGTAGTGATTGTGCACCTCGATTCATGTTTGGAGCTACATATGATCAAAATTTCGGATAGAATCCATTGTTGAGCGGGACAACAGTGGATATTGGTTTGACATCTCGCATCCAACCAACATGTACAATAGTTTGTCACTTTGTTTTCCACATTCTAGATTAGATTTTCTTCATAAGAGTCAATTGTCCAAGTCTTTTATCCAAAAAACCCAAAAAAATTATAAAAACAACAAAATCATGGAACATGATGAGAACATTGAGCATGTGATTGAAACATCTCATTGTTTCTCTACTCTTGAGGAGTTAGAGTTATGTCTTCAACAAAATTCTAATTCCCATATTATTCTTCTTTCTTCCCTTGATGAGTATGCTCTAATCCAAGAGTATGCTCTCAATGTTGACAAGTGCTCAAAATTTAACCAAACACATGATGCCTTAGTTGAAACAAAGTACAAAACTGTAGACAAAAAAATCAAACCCATAGCTCAACCATTACCTCAAGGAAGTAATGAAAAAAATATTGATGTGAAAAATGATCCAACTCTTCGGGATAAGAAAAACATAGGACATACATTCACGGATGAGACAATCAAACAGGTGAAAATTGGTAGAGATGATGACTTTCTTTTGCCAGCAGAGAGAGATAAATTTGAGGGAGTCATACGAAGCCATGGAAAAGCCTTTACTATGTATCCTCATGAGATTGGTTGTGTAGATCCTAAGCTAGTTGCACCCATGATAATCTTTACTATTCCACATATTCCATGGAATCTTCGTCCTATACCTGTTCCAAAGGCTTACTTACCTGAGCTAATGAAACTACTTAAGGAGAAGATAAACATGAGAATTTTAGAGCCATCTTTTGCACCTTACTCAAACAGATGGTTCACTGTGCCTAAAAAGAATGGGAAACTACGTTTTATTCAAGATCTCCAACCCGTCAATAAAGTCACCATAAGGAATGTAGGAACAGGACCCATTGTAGATGAGTTTGCTGAATCATTTTCAGGACATTCTATCTATTCAATGGGTGATCTATATTCTGGATATGACCAATTCCAATTAGCAATTGATAGTCGTGACATAACCACAATGAAAACTCCTTTAGGCTTAGTGCGAATGTGTACTTTACCTCAAGGAGCGACTAATTTTGTGGCTCATATGATGAGTGCTATGAATATGGTCTTACATGATTTTATCCCTCATATAACTATGCCATTCATTGATGATATTCCAATTCAAGGGAGTGAGGAACGTGTAAAGGACATTACTTTAGATTCATCTGGATGTCGTAAATTTGTTCTTGACCATATCTCTGATTGTGAAAGAATATTTCAACGATTTGAAGAGGTAGGTCTCACATTTTCCATAGAGAAATCTGTTTTTGGTGTCAACGAGGTACTTATTGTTGGACATTTATGTGGCCATTATGGTCGAAAGCCATACCCACAAAAAGTTGATGCCATTAGCAAGATTTCTGAAACATGTAACAACGTGAGTGAGGTACGTAGATTTCTTGGTGCTTGCATCTTTTATGTTATTTGGATCCCTCACTTTGCTCATGTTTCTGATTGTCTTTATGACTTGTTGAGGAAGAAACGAAAATTTATTTGGACTGACAAACACACTCAAGCTATGCGTAAATTGAAGAAATTATTGCTTGAAGCTCCCATCCTTAAGCGTGTAGACTATTCTGCTAACAAACCTATTATATTGACTGTTGATACTAGTCCTATTGGTATAGGTTGGGTCATAAGTCAAGATGATAGTGAAGGGAATAGATATGCAATTAGGTTTGGTGCCAAAATTCTACATGAAACACAACGAAAATATCCACAGATCAAACGAGAACTATGGGGTATGGTAACAACTTTGAAAACAGACAAAGAATATTTCATTGGTGCAAATGTCAAAGTTGAGACTGATTGTTTGCCTCTCATTGGAATGATAGCCAATTGTTCATCTCCTGATATAGCCATGCTTAGATGGATCTCATATATTAAGTTCATAAATCCTGAGTTAGTTCATATTTCAGGTAAGTCAAACTCAGTTGCTGATATGTTATCGAGAGCTAGATTTGATGATGATCTTGAAAGTGATCTAATAAAGAATGTGAATTTAGTTGACTATGTTCCACATATATATGAGTATGAGAAATTTCATGAGTCTGAGTACGAAGATGAATGGAGAGACATAGGAAAGTATCTCAGTACACTACAACCATTACCTAGCTAGACTACGAATAGATTCCGTAACATTAGGAAACGAGCTTATAACTTTTTCCTATGTAATGGTTATCTTTGGAGACATGCTAAGGGTAAGGTTAAGAATCCACAACGAGTCCTAGGAAAGAGAGGTCTTCAATTGCAAGTAATGAAGGAAATGCATGAGACATCATGGGCAGGTCATAAAGGATTTTTTGGAACATATGAAAAAATTAGAAGTACCTATTATTGGCCTAGGATGTATGTTGATATTAGTAGCTATGTTTCTACATGTTCTACTTGTCAACTTCATTCATCAGTCAAACATAGAGATCCATTGCATCCTATGTATCCACCTTGTATTCACTACAAGTGGGTAGTAGATCTTGTAACTATGCCTAAAGGTATCGACAAAATGCGTTACATTGTACTTGCAAGAGAAGACTTAACTAATCATGTAGAGGGACGTGCACTACGATCTAAGACCACTTACAATGTTTGCAAATTCTTGCTTGAAGATGTCATAAGTCGCTTTGGGTACATAGAGAAAGTAGTTGCCGATCGTGGAGAGTTAAATGCGAGAGAAGCTAAAAGAGTTCTTTGAGCGTCACGGTATTTGTTTGTCTCTCACTACTACATATAATCCAGAGGCCAATGGTAAAATAGAGAGAGGGCATCCACCTATTGTGAAAGCCATATCTAAAGCATGTAACGGTGACATCAAACAATGGCCTAAATTCTTACCTTTTGCACTTTGGGCAGATAGAATGACATGCACACGTACTACTGGATATATGCCTGCTGAACTCATGTACTGTCAAAAACCATTGTTTCCAATTCAGTCTCATATTTCTGCATGGTCAAATTTGCCTTGTTCTGAAAACATGTCTACTGATGATTTTTTGAGTTTGCGTATTAAACAGTTAGAACAAGGTAAATTAAGACTTGATGATGCTGTTGAAAAATTAAGAGAACCTAGAATGAAGAACAAACATTATTTTGATAAAACTCATCGATTGCGTCCTAAGCCAATTGAAGTAGGAGATTGGGTGCTCATTTATGATAGTACATTTGACTCTCAATATGATGCACGCAAAAAGCTCACTCAACGGTGGTTTGGGCCATACATTGTATCAAAAGTCAACAACAATGGTACGTATGCTCTTTGTGAATTAAATGGTGTTGCACTAAAAGCTTTCATTGCAGGTAAAAGGATAAAGTTATTCAAGAAGCGTGATAATGATGAGTACATTTTGGATGAGGACATTGAAGAAGATGACAACAATGAGGCCGATTCATAAACAGGAGTATCCATGTTATTATTAAAAAATAAAAAAAATAAAAAAAATAAAAAAAAAACATCATTAATTTTTCAAGTTCATGTTGCTTTGTTTTTTTTCAAGTTCATTCTATTTTTTTCCATGCTTGTTTCATGCATGTTTTTTTCAGTCTTTGCATCACATTGCATATCCACATCACTTGAGTCAAAAAAGGCAAATGATGATTTCTCTACTTGTGTAAAATTTTATCTTAAGTAGTAACTTATCTACCAAGAAATTGTTTATAATCTAGGATTGTGGAAAGATAGGGCATGTAGATTTGGAGGTTTATTTTGGTGACAAGACTTTCATATATAAACATGCATATGTATCGTGTATCGAAAGCATAATTGTTGAAATCCTAGCTCCTGCTACTGCATGTTTCTACATCCTTAGTCCATCTCACAGCACTTGTATCGGAGTTTAAACGACTGTTCTCCGTCATCAAAAATGGTTGTACCTTGTATCGGGGTTTAATTTTTCCTCGTCAAAAAAAAAAAAAAAAAAAAAAAGCTACATGTTACCAAGAAGTTTACACTTTCTTCCACCCCAAAAAAGTGATCGTAACCATAAAGTTGCCGAATCATCATCATCATCGAAAAAAAAAAAAAAAAGAGCAAGCCAAAGGAGGCTAAAGAGGCATAGTAGAATAAATCACGGGCTATATAGGCAGATTTATGCATTAGTGGAGTTTAGTTAGATTTCCTTGCATGTTATTAGAGAAAGAGCATATTCATATTTATGTAGGAAAGGAGTTGATCTAAAATAAGCTAAAGATGAAAGATGTCTCTTGAAAATCCTAAATCTTTGTTTATAATCATATTTAAGGTAGATTGCTTTATGAAAAAGGTACAAAATTTTCTTCAAGATGAGAGGAACTGATGCTTAAAACGACTCAATACAACCACTTCCACTTCATATTGATGCTTGTTTTTTTTCTTTCTTGTTGCCAATGTTGCTTGTTCATTTGCATATATGTTGCCTATTTGTTCATGCATATTCATGTTTCCTGTTTCAATTATTTCTTTCATGCAAATTTTGCTTCATGTCACGTTACCTACTTATTCATGCATATAATCAATTTTCCTTCCATGTTTCTTATGTTGCCTATAAAAGAATTTGATGCCTGGAACATTTTGTTTTTCACAGATGCTAGAGTGGCGCTTCCGGAGGAATCGCAGGTTTAGTGGGGGCGAATGTCGTCGAGATTTTCTCTCCTCTCTCACTTGTGAAGGCCTACAAAAAAAAACATATTTGGTGAAGGTAGCCAGAATTCCCCGAGAAGTCCAGGATGCATCAAGGATGTCAAAGGAAGGTCACATACAAAGTTTCAAAGAAATCAAGAAAGTCCATGGTAGCGGTCAAAGTTGGTCAAAGCTGGTCAAAGTTGGGAAATTAGGGCAAAAATTTCATTGTCACCAAATTAGATGAAAATCCATATACTTGTAAAGATTGTCAAAGGTAGTCTATAGCCCAAATTTCAGCAGAAAATGGATTTGGTAGCACATTGATATGCTATGTTCATTTTGTAAAAATGTATTTTTTCTAGTTTGACCCTACAAATTCTTGTATAGAAATTTATGTTAGCCATATTGTTTGGCATGTATAAAGACCATATGCGGCTACATATTTGTATAAAGTTTCAAGGCTATCCGAGCTTCCTAGACACCTTAATGCCACCTTGCAAGCTTCCAAATGTAGTCAAACTTGTACAAGTTAGATTCAGATGGGAGTTTTTTCTGCATATTCCTGAAGGAGATCTTTGGAAACATAGTCCTACAATGTTTCATCTTCATCAAAGACTTTTTGGAGGGTCAAAGAGCACAAAGTCCAGTTTTCAAGGTCACCGCAGTTTTCTAGAATAAGAAAATTGAAGGCTTGAATGTCTGCCACATGTCAAAATATGATTGAACCATGTTGTACGGTCAAGATGAGCTCATATTCAAGGGTGGAGATGCACTAAAGCATAAAGGAAGGAGGATCCACGAATTTTTTCCATAAAAGAAGACCTTTTTTACAATCAAAGATCAATAATGCAGCATTTCTCCAAAAATAGTGGCTTATCTTATCCGAATTGATGTCAGCACTGATCCGACGGTCCAGATCATCCCGAGATCCAATGGTGGAGAATGAGGGCACCTAAATTTCACTCCTTTACACTAGATTTGATAGAAAGAACAATTCCAAGCCATTGATTTGATTAATCAAATGGTTGTAATCAAAAGTAGTGATCCTAGAGTTGAGAGTTGATTTCTCTAGATCCAAGGGCCCAAATTCATTCAAAAAACTATATAAACCCCCCTCCAAACTCCTAGAGCATCATGGTTAGGCATCCATAGGGCTCATGCTAGCTTACGGTTTCCTTGAGACAATCACCCTCGGTTGAGCGAGTGAGGATCCAAGGTGAGCTAGTATGAGTATAGAACCTAGTTTCAAATTTAAGTTAGAACTCCTATCTAGGATAGGCTCTTGAAACCAGCATCTCTATCTTGACTCACCCTCGGTGGAGCGTGTGAGTGAGTTAGAGCTGATTTTAATGAGTCTTAGACTTCTTTAGTTAGACGTTACGAGCCTAGACAGACATAGGGTCACTGGAGTGGAACTCACCTTTTTACGTGTGACATTCGGTTGAACTGTCATGGTTTGAGGGTCGGAACCACCTTTGATCAGTAGACTGCTTAGCATGACGTACCACGACGATATTTTACATGTAACTTAATTCAAATCCTTTTAATTCATGTCACTTGTCACTTGTCTCTTGTCTCCTCTCTCAGTCTCTTAAGTATTTTTACATGTCTTCTATTTCTTCTATGTGTGAGAAGGCTCCGCAGTATTGCGTTGAACCAGTGAGGATGTTTCTTTGAGCTTGTGAGTAAAATCCATCATCATAATTCACTTGCATGCATAAAATCCATACAAATCCATACATATTTATTAGTTTCTGAAAGTGTATAAGAACCTCCAATATTGGACCATTCTTCCTTTCGAAACTGATTTATGTGTAAGGATTCCATCTATTCTCATCATGCATACATATCATCCAAAGAAGGCTATACATATGGATTAGAATTAGGAAGTGTTTAAGAAGCTCCTCCAATGGACCATTCTTCCTTCCAAATTTGATTCGTGTGTATGGTTCTCTTTCATTCTTATCATTCATGTCATCAATCTAACTTGCACACCTACATTCCCATTCCCATAATTATTTCAACATCTCTCTCTTCTCCATACTCAACATTAATTTCACCTTCACATCTTTAAACCTTCCAACATTCATTAGCTTCATACACCCTGTGTGTGCCACGACCGGACCCGATCCACCCGGATTGCGATCACCTCCACAACGCCACCTCCTCCCCCGCCCTCCCAGCCCCTCAGACCCCGCCCCTGCAGCCCCTCAAACCCCGCCCCCGCAGCTCCTCAATCTCCCCACACCCCTCAGCCCCCTGCGACCCCCTCCCTCCTCCGCAACCCAATAACCCCCCCTTCTCTCTCTCTCTCTCTCTCTCTCTCTCTCTCTCTCTCTCTCTCTCTCTCTCTCTCTCTCTCTCTCTCTCTCTCTCTCTCTCTCTCTCTCTCTCTCTCTCTCTCTCTCTCTCTCTCTCTCTCTCTCTCTCTCTCTCTCTCTCTCTCTCCCCTCTGCCCCCCACACAACTACACCACCCCCGCCCCTCACCACACCACTCCCCCGCCTCCATAGCCCCCCGCGACCCCCTCCACACCACCCCCGCCTCCACAGCCCCCCGCAACCCCCTCCCTCCTCCGCACCCCCACAGCCCCCCC
>CM035427.1:54471330-54503830 GCA_020310875.1 Ceratopteris richardii | reverse complement strand
CACTAGGATCTTTTGATGCCCAAATAAAAGATAGTGGGTTGGAATAATTCCTTATGGTTATGGGTATGCAATTCAAAGTTTTGGTCGGAAAACTAGCCATGGTTTTCTTAACTCCGATAGTATATACAGTGGAAATGGAGGTGGTTATGGCAGCACTCCTCTAGGTGGTGCATATGGAAAAAATACACCTGGTAGAAACCTTTGCAGCAGTGGGCCGATTGGATATGGGAGGCTAACATGAAGGAAACCTTTGGAATAGGCTATAGGCTTGGTGGGAGCTCTAACATGGTTAGCTATGGTCACAGATAGTGGAAGATAGGCACTGGGATACAACTTCTATCGAGTGGAGGAGCATTCAGAAGTGTCAGTAAAAGTGTAAATGGTAAATGGGAAAATAAAGAAATGACGGTTGCCAACAACCATTCATGATGACTGCCTATTTTTTAGGATCCAATGCAAGACTTGTGGCAAATTTGAGTTACCCCTTCAATTTTGGGTAATCAACCGGCGCATGATCAGTGGACCTGAGAAATCAGCAAGGCCCTCTTGGCCTATTGAAGCCTATAAAAGCAATGGATTTGTGTTCAATTGGGATACCTCAGATACACACATATGCATACGTACGTACAGGGGTCCTCTCTTGGCACTCTGTGGCTACAAGCCTACTGTAGGAAGTCACACTATGGTGAGGATACAGAGTGTGGGCTTCCCAGTGAGGGCTAACAACACTATAGTTTGAAGAGAGTGGCTTGTTTTCTTTTTCATTCAGTGTGAGTCATTGGTATTTCGTGCTCTTTCCCTTAGAGCAAGTCTTCATACTTTGTATTGATTAGTGCTATTCTGCATCTAGTTGTGTCCATTGTATGGATTGGAAGAATCCCTTGTATTGATGTTGTTTAGTTCAAGAGTGGCATGTTAGCCCAGAGCATGAACTTTTGAGCATCTCTTTTGCCTATGTTGTAATCATCTGATTCGAACTAAGGAGTGGATGGTCTTCCATTATTGTCATTTTGTCATTAATATTTTTTTCTTGAGTATTCACAACTCTGTGCAATCATTGATATCTACCTGCTCATAGAAGTGTTAAAGGGTATATCTCCCTAAGGAGAACCTCCCTTGAGGAGGTGAAATACAAGAATGCTTGCTGCATGCTCTTGTTAAAAGTAGATACCCCAGTACCTCCTCTACACTTATCCTTTTTATTTTCTTTTTCCATATCTTTTTCCCATATCCTATTAATGAAATAAAATCTCATGATGCCATTCACTAGATTATTCTTAATTGAGTTATCCAAACATAATAGGGATAAGAAAATATTTTAACATATGTACTTTGATCATACTCTTTTCCCAAAGATACATGTGAATCTCTCCTTCTCAGGATCTCTTCCTCTACAGAACAATCACATGTATATGGATGCATGTACACACACACACATACATACATGCATTCACACACACACACACACATATATATATATATATGTGTGTGTGTGTGTGTGTATGTGTATGTGTGTGTCTTTGTCTGTGTATGAATATGTATGTATGTTTCTGTGCGTGTGTGTAACGTATGTATGTATGTGTCTCTGTATATGTATTTGTATGGATGTGTGCATATAGAAACAAGTTTAAGATTTTCTACATGCACTTCATACCTATTACACATTTATAAGGGTAAACACAAACTCTCGCATGTAAGAGTTCTTTAACTAAATGTGTACATATATTATGTGTAATTTGAGGTGTAGCAGACTAAATGTCTTGTCAATTTATCTAGGAAGCTTTTATATCAGTTATGAAACCAAAGCCATTAATCAGACATTTGATGGTGTTTGACTTTAATCTCAAACCATGACACTTCCATTATCTAGGAAGCTTTGATGATGTTTGATTTTAATCTCAAACAATGATCCTTCAATTATCTTCATTACTAAGTTAACACCTTACAATCTTTTGTGATCTCCTTATGGTGGATTTCCAATCTATCATACATCTTCAACTCAAGGGATTGACTCACTTGGTTGTACTCTTAACACGGTGATTTAGATTAACTAGGTCTGTTTTCATCTAACTTGATAACTAAGCCAAATTTTTGTACTAGCTCTCAAAACTTCTATAAGGAAAATTTCACAAACTTTATTCAAGATATTGATTGACTCTGTTAGAGTGTCAACTAAGAGCTTAATCATAGATTGACTTAGTTAAACTTTCATTGCTTGGGAGAATCTTACTAAGATCTCTCTTAATAAATCTATATAGGATTTGTCATAAAGAACTAGAAAGTCATTACTTGGAGGTCTCATTAATTAAATGAGACTATAATAGTCATATCAAAATCCTTTATGAAGGTCTTGGAAAGTGATTTGAACTTCAAGATCTTCAAAATTTCCAATTGATTGATACATAAATTTGAGGTCATACTCTTCATCATCAAGTACTCCATCTTTATTTATGAACTTTCACTTCCAATTGGAATTGAGTCTTACTTCAAGTCATGTGCCCAAGACTAAATGGTACCTACAATCTCAAGGTTACTCTTCTTGCCATAATTTGAATACATGGAATTGGTTCTATTTCTTCTCTCCTACTTAAGGTTTTAGTGCTTCTAACTTAGGATCACTCTATGATCTAATATTATCCCATGCTTATGTTAGAAACTTTATTCAAGATATTGATTGACTCTGTTAGAGTGTCAACTAAGAGCTTAATCATAGATTGACTTAGTTAAACTTTCATTGCTTGGGAGAATCTTACTAAGATCTCTCTTAATAAATCTATATAGGATTTGTCATAAAGAACTAGAAAGTCATTACTTGGAGGTCTCATTAATTAAATGAGACTGTAATAGTCATATCGAAATCCTTTATGAAGGTCTTGGAAAGTGCTTTGAACTTCAAGATCTTCGAAATTTCCAATTTATTGATACATAAATTTGTGGTCATACTCTTCATCATCAAGTACTCCATCTTTATTTATGAACTTTCACTTCCAATTGGAATTGAGTCTTACTTCAAGTCATGTGCCCAAGACTAAATGGTACCTACAATCTCAAGGTTACTCTTCTTGCCATAATTTGAATACATGGAATTGGTTCTATTTCTTCTCTCCTACTTAAGGTTTTAGTGCTTCTAACTTAGGATCACTCTATGATCTAATATTATCCCATGCTTATGTTAGAAACTTCAAACCTTGTCATGGAATAAACATCCATTCCTCATTTCGAAGGTTTTGTGTGTAATCCCAAATAGCATGGGTGATATTCAAGACTTACTCACTTCATATTCAACTATTTGTGATTGACAACCACTTATTCTTGACTTTTACACACCTTTCGGACAAAAGTCTTAAATGGACACCCTTCTACTCCTTAAATCTAAGCATCTAGAAATGCTTTTGACTTTCTCTCAAAAATCCCTTTAAAGATAGGTGAATACAAGTTTCACCTTTCATTCATTCAAGTACCATTAGTGATTATTTTAGATTACATACTTGGAAATCAAACTCATATCTTACACTTTGATTTCTCTTAGAGAAGAATCATGTTTGGAATGCTTTACTCAATATCATGGTTGCAACCATCCTTCTTATTTCACGGGATCCCAACACTATGATGGAGAGTGTTAATCTCCAAAAGAACAAGCTATCCTTGATGTTAGACCACCTCTATATCAAGAATAACTTTAAACTCCAACCAATTTCGGAAGACAAGCACCAAACAATCAAGAAATTAGCTAACTGTGAAGAAAATCATTTCTCAGAAAAGTCTACTGCACATTGATCACTCATTGATTAATCCTTTGTGTAGAATTTTTTATAAAACTTTGTAGAATGTGTTGCCTATAGGCTGCGCACCTTCTCCAAGTTAAAACACTTCAAAAGCTTGAGTAGATTGTGAGAAATGAGTCAAACAATCTACCTATGTCTAAAATTGTCTCCCTGTAGAGTCGACTTTGACACCTGCAACTTCTAACACATAGTTCTCCCAATCTAGAACCCGTTTAAGAAAATGCTTTTAGCCATAGATGGCTTACCTTGCAACTTAAGTTTTGACTCCTCATTTGTGTAAAACTTTACACTATGCGTTGAGCACTGTCCATTTCTTTGACCATCGAATCTGCGCCTGTTTCAGAAGACACTCAACACTTTCTCACATATAGATGTTCCTATCCAAAATTCTCTGAGCCTGCTTGCAAATGAACTCTCAAACTTTAACCATAGATATATTAACTATGGACTTAGATGTGTACAAAAGAATTTCTCATAAGATTAAGCACAGAAAGAGAACTAGAGAAAAGATGGACGCACAATTCTCTGAAAACTTTTTCTTATCTTAATTCTTCATACATCTGATGGATGATACATACATTGTTCATCATCTACTCATCTATATTTCATCTTACACTCATTCTCCGAATATGATCATGTACCTATATATAGATATATATATGAGTATTGATTCATCATCACTTCAAGTATATGAAGTATATACAAAACTAATGTACATATAATTTAAAGAACTTTGCTATCTGAATCTTCTCTTTACTTCATGAATTTGATCTTCAATCTTTCCTTCATCTCTTCACTTCTAGGCCTTATATAATCACCAATTGTTGATTGTACTGCTCCAACAGCTCCCCCTCAATCATCAATTGTGATTACCTGCATCCTTTTTATCCCTGCCATATCTTTAAATCTCTGCAACTTTGGTCCATCCAAACTTTTTGTCATCATATCTGCAAGTTGATCTTTTGTAGGAGTATGCATAACTTCTATTTCTTTATCAACAACCTTCTCTCTCAAAAAATGATACTGAATCTCAATGTGTGTAGTTCTAGCATGGAATACAAGATTTGCTGTCAAATATAAAGAACTCATATTGTCTCCACAAATAATAGGAGTACTCTAAACAATATCAAAACTCTTCATAAGAGTCTTTAACCATATTACTTCTTTTGTAGCTTCTACAATGCCTTTGTATTCTACTGCTGTAGATGATAGAGCAACTGTATGTTGCTTCTTGGAGCACCAAGAAATCAGCTTATCTCCCACATAACACAAATATCCGTGTGTTGATCTTCTATCATCAGAATTACCTGCCCAATCTGCATCACTGTATATTTTGACTCTTGTATCTGAAGTAAATCCATAATACAAACCTTCTTTAAGTGTACCCTCTTTCTAGGACAATGCATGAATTGAGATAGAACTCCAACTGCATATGATAAGTCAGGTCTTGTTAATGTAGCATAAATCAAGCTACCCACCAAACTCTGATAAAGCTTCATATCTTTGAATTCCTCTCCTCCATATCTACTCAATCTATATTCACTTCCATTGGAGTTGGTGCTATTTTGCAATCTTCCATTTTAAATTTGGTTAGAAAATTTTTCAGATACCTTTCTTGAGTTACATATACTCCATGTTGAGTATATGAAATCTCCATTCCCAAAAAGAATGAAAAATTTCCCAAATCACTGATTTTGAATTCTTTCTCCATCTACTTCTTAATGTGTATACCTTTGTCATCTTTTCCTGTAAGTATTATGTCATCAACAACAATACAAACATAAATAAAGCCATCCTCACTTGCTTTGACTAGCAAGCTACTATCTGCCTTTGATGCTTGAAATCCAAGTTCCTTTAAGAACTTTACAAGCCTATAATTCCATGCCCTTGGGGCCTGCTTCAACCCATACAAAGCTCTCTTGATCTTACACATCTTATTTGGATATACTTGATCTTTGAAACCATCTGGTTGTTCCATTTATACTTCATCTGAAATAAAACCATTCAAAAATGCATTCTTCACATCTAATTGAGATAATTTCCAACCTTTGCTAGGAGCAATTGCTATGAGAGTCCTTATGGTTGTCATCTTTGCAACAGGACTATAAGTTTCATCATAGTCCACACCATATGTCTGTGCATATCCCTTCACAACAAGCGTGGCTTTGTACCTAGATATACTTCGATCTGCAAATCTTTTTGTTTTGTAAACTCACTTACATCCAATGATCTTCTGACTATTTGGCTTAGAAACTAAATCCCAAGTCTCATTTTCCATCAGTGCATCATATTCCTCTTGCATAGCTTTTTCCCAATTCTTCTTCCCTTTGGCTTCATCATATGTAGATGGATCTTCATCTGCTTTGAACATGTAAGCATAATCTTTAGTGGTCAAGAATGAAGTATCATAGATATACCTTGTAGGTTGCCATTTGGGCCTAGATGACCTTCTGAGTTCTCCACTTCTTGAAGTTTCTGGTTCATCACACTCTGGGTCAAATCTTGGCACTTCTTCAACTTCAACCTGTACTTCATTGTTCTCCTCTTCATCAAATATCTGAACCTTTGACTTACCTTTCTTTTGATTCACAACTTCCTCAACATCTGCATGCACATTAAGTGTACCTGCATACCAAGTACCTTGCTCATCAAATGTAACATCCTTGGACACAAGGAATTGCTTTGTGGATGGATTCAACAACCTATAACCCATCTGCTTGTCATCATAACCAATGAATACATACTTCTCTGCTTTAGGTTCTAATTTATGCCTCAATTGAGATGGCACATATGCATATGCCAAGCATCAAATATTTTACAATGATCCAAGGTAGGTCTCTTACCCCACCAAGATTCATATGGTCTCATACCCTGCAAGGCTTTACATGGTAACCTATTGACCAAATATGTGGCTGTGTTTGCAGCCTCAGCCCACAAATAATTTGGACAATTTTTCTCCTTCATCATGGATCTTGCAAACTCAACAAGAGTTCTACTTCTTCTCTCTGCTACCCCATTTTGTTGAGGAGAGTACCTGCAAGTAACCTCTCTCTTTCTACCTGCATTCCACTAATAATTACTGAACTCATTAGAGAAATACTCTCCCCCTCCATCTGATCTTAGTCTCTTCAACTTTACCTGTAATTCTTTCGGCATATGCATGATAGTGTTTAAATGTATTAAACACTTCTGACTTATCTTTGATCACATAGATTGTGATCCACTTGGTAGCATCATCAACATATATGACATAATATCTTGAACCATTTATACTGAAATCTTTTGAAGGACCCCACACATCTGTATGTACCAACTCAAGTCTTTCTGAATACATAAAACCATGCTTATTATATGACTGCTTATGGGCCTTACCTAACTGACATGCTTCACATTTGTATGTCATGTGTTGACGTGCAACATTAGGCAATCCAAGCACTGAACCATTATTTATCATTTCTTTGATACCTCTTTCATTAAAATGTCCAAGTCTCTTATGCCAAAGATCCAATTCAGACACCTTTTGCTCTCCATATGTAAACATAGCATGCCCAACATTACCTTGTATCTTTGGTGTGAAGAGCCTTCCTTCCTTCTTTCCTGTAACAATCTGTTTATACCCTTGACTAGGGTCTTCAACATAAACTCCATCATTAGTGAACCTTACCTCATATCCTTTTTCCACAATTTTTCCTACACTGATCAAATTCTTTGGAATTGTAGGAACATATAGAACCTTACTCAAGAGAGTGCTTCCATCTTTGGCTTTGACTGAACCAATTGACTTTACTTTGTGCTTTGTATTATCACCTATTTGAAGTGTATGATTGATTGCATTATGATCTAAATCAGTCATCAAAGCATATCAGGTTTGCCCCTTATAATCATATCAAGTTTAGAATTGTTCTCATATCAAGTTTATAATCAAATTGAGAGGCTCAAACTTAAGTTCGAGCATCTCAATTTTGACTTATAGTGATATTAAGTCTGGGATTGTTTACTCATATGATATGAGGCTCAAACTTAAGTTCGAGCCTTTCAATTTTGATATTGCACCATTAGGCTCGAACCTTTCACGATCGAGCCTATAAATCATATCAACTTTGAGTCTGCTGAGTCACATGATATGAGGCTCGAAGTTAAGTTCGAGCTTCTAAGTTTTGATTCATTGTGTCCGTTAATACCAAGTTCGAACTTTAGTTTGAGCCTTTGAATCATATCAACTGTCAATCTTGATATGAGGCTCGAACTTAAGTTCAAGCCTCTGAGTTTCACCATATCAAGTTTGGGATTGTTGGATCACATGATTGAATAGTGTCTTATGTGCAAAAGAACAAACAAGCTTGAACTTAAGTTCGAGCCTCAGGATCAATTCAATTATGGGGTCTCGAACCTTAGTTCGAGCCTTTCAACTTTTCCAGCCATATCAAGTTTAGGATTGTTGGGTCACATGATATGAGGCTCTTAGCTTTTCCACCCATATTAAGTTTCGGATTGTTGTGTCTTATGTGCAAAAGAACAAAGAAGCTCAAACTTAAGTTCGAGCCTTATAATCAATTCAATTTTAGGAGCCTATAACCTCTTAGCTTTTCAAGCCATATCAAGTTTCGGATTGTTGGATCAGATGGTATGAGGCTCGAACTTAAGTTCGAGCCTCTCAGATTCTCCAACCATATCAAGTTTAGGATTGTTGGCTTATATGATATGAGCCTCTCAGCTTTTCCAGCCATATCAAGTTTAGGATTGTTGTGTCTTATGTGCAAAACAACAAAAAGGCTCGAACTTAAGTTTGAGCCTCAAAATCAATTGAATTTTAGGAGGCTCGAACTTAAGTTCGAGCCTCTTAGCTTTTCAAGCCATATCAAGCTTAGGATTGTTGGTTCACTTGGTATGTCGCTTGAACTTAAGTTTGAGCCTCTTAAGTTTGAGCTTGTCAGATTTGACCCTTATAATCATATCAAGTTTGGGATTGTTCTGATATGATATGAGGCTCGAACTTAAGTTTGGGCCTTCAATTTTGACTTATAATCATATCAAGTTTGGGATTGTTCATTCATGTGATATGAGGTTCGAGATTTCAATTTTGATATTGCATTATCAAGCTTGAACCTTTCTAGATCGAGCTTATAAATGATATCAAGTTTGAGTCTATTGTGTCACATAATATAAGGCTCAAACTTAAGTTCGCGCCTCAAGATCAATTCAATTTTGGGGGCTCGAACTCTCATCTTTTCAAGCCATATCAAGTTTAGGATTGTTCGGTCACATGTGCAAAAGAACAAAGAGGCTTGAATCAATTCAATTTTGCGAGGCTCAAACCTCTCAGCTTTTCGAGCCATATCAAGCTCCAGATTGTTGGATCACATGGTATAAGGCTCGAACTTAAGTTTGAGCCTCTCAGGTTTGAGGCTGTGAGGTTTGAATTTTATAATCATATCAAGTTTGGGATTGTTCTGATATGATATGAGGCTCGAACTTAAGTTCGATCCTCTCAATTTTGTATCAAGCTTGGGATTGTTTACTCATATGATATGAGGCCGGAACTTAGGTTCGAGCCTCTAAATTTTGATATTGTGTCATTAGGCTGGAACCTTTCAGGATCGAGCCTATGAATCGTATCAAGTTTGAGTCTGTTGTATCACATGATATGAAGCTCGAACTTAAGTTTGAGCTTCTAAGTTTTGAGTCATTCTGTCCCTTAATATCAGGTTCAAACTCTAGTTCTAGCCTTTGTCAGTTTTGATATTAAGTTCGAGTCTCTTAGTTCCACCATATCAAGTTTCGGATTGTTGTCTCACATAATATGAGGCTCGAACTGAAGTTCGGGCCTTTGAATATTGCATCATAAGGTTTGAACTTAAGTTCCAGCTTTTGAATCATATCAAGTTTCAGTCTATTGAGTCATAGGATGTGAAACTTGAACTTAAGATCAAGTCTCTTATCTTTTTCAGTAAGACGAATAGTATTTTTAACTCAAATATATTTTCAAATTTGAACACAAGGGGCACGAACTTAAGAGGCTCGAGCTTCGTAAATTTGATAATAATCTATAATCTAAAGTATAATAATTAGATAGAATATTATTGATAATAAATTTGATGACTATGAATGAGAAAGTTGATGTTATTATATTGATATTGTTTGTTATTATGTTGCTGTCATTTAAAAAAAAGTTTTTTGTTTGACTTTCAGGAGCAATGGGAAACACAAATGAATTTCAAAGCAATGTGATCGATAATGTATTTTCGTTGGAAAATTTATCAAAAACAAGTGGGATGAAGGTTCCTTCAAATAGGATTAAGGTTCAGAAATATTTTGATTTGACACATAAAGAAGACATGAAATGGTTTGCTGATTCTTATGATCATGAAGGAAACTTCAAAGCAGATGTACATTTATTTATGACAGATGCAGGATCTACATATGGTGATATGGGCAACATTGTTCATGTTAAAGAAGATGTAAATGCACAAGGCACACCGTGTTTTACGTGTAAAGTGCTTCCAGATGGTGAGAATATTAATTTGTCCAAGTTTTTCTTATCATGGGAGACTTTTTGTTTGGATGATATAAAAGATAGTATCTCAAAGTCTGATCGATCATTAGGTTCAATTGGATCGATCGAATCAATAGAAGAATTAGTGAAAATTATAAAAGAAGCCAAAAGATTAACACAAAAGTCAAAATCTTTGAAGAGAAGCTCAAATGTATTTGGGACATCTAAGAAACGAAAGTTAAAAGGTTCTTCAAATAAAGATTTAGGATCATCATCAATGTCTGTACAAAACGATGAAGATGTATCAATCCGACACTTAGATAATAGGAATGAAGAAACAGAAGATACAATAGTGAAACCACAAGAAAATAAAATGATGGATTTACTACTTCAAAAACAAGAATATTATGCTTTCGGTTCTAATGCAGTATTTAATGTTGATGTAAAAAGATGTTTTCCAGCACCATCGAGTTATGTATATCAAAAATTAAATAGAGATTGGGTGCATACATTAATGAATGATTTTGTCTTGGCTCCGAAAGAGAATGAAGTTCTTGTAGTTGTTATGCCTTTTGATCCAAGTGTCAAAATACCTCTAAAAACTATCTCCTGATGATATTGATAAAGTTAAGTATTGGATAATAATTGGACAACATTCAATTAGTGCAGCGAAAACTTTACAAACTGTTAATTCTCTGATGGTGACATTACAGTTACGACAACACTTTAGATATAGAAAAGCAAAGATTATAGTAAATTTTCCTCCAAAAATTTCAAGGAAGATATCAAAAGAGGCTAATGTAATGGTGGCAAAGTCATTACAGAAGGAACCATTTTGGGATCAACTTTTACAAGCTAGATCTCAATGGAAAGAAAACGGATGTCCATCAAGCCTCCTTCAGGTGTTAATCAAAGTAAAAGAGAATTTATATCATGGTAGGTATGTTTATATTCTTTGTATTTTTTATGTTTTAGTTACTATATATTATTATTTTTTAAAACTTGTATTTATTTAAACTATATATGTATTTTTGTAGAATTTTGTAGAGACTACAGAGCAAACTTTACAAAAAGGATTTGTAAAGAATGATTTGCATCTTCATTTATGTAATGATGAGGAGTGGCAGAATTGGATATCAATATTGTGTTTGTATAGTCACGGGGCACTGTTTAATACAAAGGGTGAAGTGCCAAATAGCAAAAGAGATTCAACAAAATATGTTATATCGACATATGCAAAGATGGTAGCAGTGAAAGGTGGTTATTTAAAGTAGGCACCAAGCACAATTATATTAGGTCCGACATTATTGAGATGTATTGTAGGTTTAGACAATAAAGAAATTTTAGAAATTCAAAAGGCAATTTTAGAGAAGAAAATTTTGTTAAAAAAGGCAAAATCATTGAAGCACGTGGTTGACATGGAAGAAATGCCATGGAGATTAAAGACAGATCGTGTGTTGAAAAATGCTATATTTGCATTTTTTATTGATTTAACAAGAGAGGTTTGGAGTTGGGAAAAGCTCTATGAGAAATACATTATCACATACATTCAATATGAAAAAATTCAAATTTATAGTGAAACATTTGTGAAAGACTCATTAAACAAGGCAAAGAAGTCTCCTCCTTTACCAAAGGCTGCCATAACTTTGTTGGGTCATTTGTATAGAGTTGCAATGGGAATAAAGACCACAACAAATGTTATTCCATGGTCAATCTATGGATTTGGTTTCGATTTGAACAAGGTGGAAATTTTTTGTTTACAGCAAGTTTTTCCATTCAATATTGTTTTCTTTAGGTTTGATTCAGAATTATACAGTTTACATAGTCGGGAATGCATTTCAGCAATGTTCTTCTCCAGATTGATTTTTGCACTCAACGGGATGAACTCGGAGATAGAATATATTCTAGTATCTTTTATTGATGTCCTTTATGTCCATATGCTTGTGGAAGGAGTTCAACATACAGATACCAAAATGTCTTTCAAAATTGGAGCCACTCAAATTAGTAATCCTTCAATCAAAGGAGAGATGGATTTTGCAATAGTTTTTATGTACATTAGCAAAGAGGATAATTATCAGATGATTGATAGAATAGATCAAGCAAATCTAAATATTTTTGCTCATAAAGGTCTGGATGAATTCATAGAAAAAATTTTCATTGATGATTTCATCAACAATTTTGCTCGTGAAGATAGCTATGTTATAGAGTTGTATTGTCAAGGCATTGTTCTTCAAAGAAGTTTATCTAAAAAGCACAGATGTTTTGGTATATGTTTAGACGTTGAAGAAAAACAATTAGAATCAATTTGCTCTTCAGTTTTTGAGAACGACCCTTCTTTGCATCAATGGTGTGATATTAGTAATCAAGATACAGATATCAGGAATGAAGATACAGACAATACAAATGAGTTCGAGAATGTTGATGCGGAGATTGATGTACAACCTAGTGGAGAAGAATCAGAAAGTGATAAGGATGATACAAAAACCGACGAACATATTGTTACAATGGATGAAGATATTGGAGGTACTTCAAATGTATGAGAAGGGAAAGCAGCATGAGAAAATATTGATTCCATGTAATGTAATCAATACCATAATTTTCAAAGATATTCTAGTGATGATTGCATTTCTTGAACAATAGAATTTTATTTTGAATATATTAGCTTGTTGAATAAAGTGATGTGAATTGATTATATTTAAATCTTTTTATTTATTGTTAATGTCATATGTTTGTGAGTTAAAATTAAACATCTCTTTTCTATTCGAGTAATTTAAAAATTATTGTTTTTAAATCAATGATGCATAAATTCATCTGTTATAATATTTAAACAGATATGCATGATTTATGACTCTTTTGTTTGAAAAAAATATGAAACATATTGTTTTAAAAATTATGATGCATTTGATTAAATACAATTTCGAAATGTACTGTTAAGATGCAAAGATTAAACTGTGCCGTTTTTAAAATCAAAAGCTTATTAGTTGAAGTAGATGCATAGAGAGATTAATTATAGGTGTTTAGAAAGAGAAATTAATAGATATTTTTTTATCTTAAAGAGAAATTAATTGAGAAAATAAGTGTTGATATGTCTGCACATTGTATTGCTTATTCATATATATCTTTTGGATTTCTTTTTATTAAAGATGTTAACAAAAATAAACATTTCATAAGTGATGATGGTATTGGAAAGCCTATTGGCCATTTCAAGGATGAAATGAGTACTCTACATGAGCAAAGCTCTTTTCAAACATCTAGATAAGCTATCTAATGTTATCGAGAAACAATGTGCTAGGCCTTTTTGGATTTTACCAGGTATATTCTGTAATATTATAATTATTTTATTCATATTATAACTCATTTATTGATTATATATCAATAAGTTATCTTAAAGCATTGTTTTTAGTTATTGTGCATTAATAGCCATCTGCAACTACATTTGGAAGAAGGATTCGACTCAGGGAAAACTACTGGGTATACTGCGGACACTCAGATAATGCCCTCTCTACCCCAAGAAGAAGGTACATTATTGAATTGGATGATGGAAAGTGCAGTGTTGCACGGTGGAAATCAATGAAATAGAGGAAGAAGTTATAGATGAAGGAGTTGCAGGAAAAGGCCATGAGGTTCACAAGGAGTTGAAGAAGGAGAGTTTGCAAGAGATTACGAATGTTGAGGGGGCAACAACTATAGAAGTTTCAGAAAAAGAAGATTATGAGCCTGAATGCAGAGAAGACCTCCCCTTTTCAGATATACCTCAAGGATGGACTAGAGAACACATTGCAGAATATAAGTTAAAGTCCACTCATGCATACAATGGAGATGATTTCTCAAACAAGACTAGTCCTGAAACACTGGTTCAAGAAGTAAATCTAGGGGATGAAGAGAACCCTCAAGTAGTCCACTTAGCCTCCTGGCTATGGCATTATCCCCCTTTACTACAGATGGTAACTTCTTTACTTTTTGCCTGCAAAAATGTCTTCGCATGGTCCTACAAAGATCTAACAGGGATACTAGAGGAGCTTGGATTACACCGGATACCCTTAGTTGAGGGAGCCGCACCTGCAAGAAGTAGGCCATATCGACTGAATCCAAAGTATGCAGAGGCAGTAAATTTGGAAATTACAAAACTAGAAGAAGCAGGTATAATTGTTTTAGTTGAACATTCTAGGTGGCTTTCTTCTATGGTGATTGTACCCAAGAAAAATAGTGGAAAAATAAGGGTCTGTGTTGATTTTTGTGCCTTAAATAAAGTGATAGTTCAAGATGGATTTCCTCAGCCCTTCATAGAGCAAGTACTTGAGTAAGTAGGTGGTCACACTTTGTATAGCTTCTTGGATGGTCTTAGTTGCTACAATCAGATAGTGATCCATCTTGATGATAGGGACAAAATAGCCTTTGTTACTCCATGGGGAACCTATGTCTATACTCGCATGGCTTTTGGCTTGAAGAATGCACCAGCTCCATTTAATAGAACGATGTATCTGATATTGGGCAAGTGGTTAACAACCTTTCTCCGCATTTTCATGGATGACTTTTCAGTGTTTTTAGGCACAGATAGAAGAGCAGTAGTTCAAGATTTCCATGATCATTTGGAAAATCTGAAGGAAATATTTGAGCAATGTCTCAAAACAGGTTTGAAATTAAACCCTGATAAATGTCACTTTTTGGTCACCAAGGGCACTCTTCTTGGTCACATAGTATCTTCCGAAGGGATAACGGTTGACCCTACAAAGGTCACTACTATTCTATCCATGCCTATTCCACAAAGCCCCAAGGAAGTGCAAAGTTTTTTGGGCCATGCAGGATACCATAGAAGATTCATACAAATGTATTTAGAAATAGCTAAGCCCTTGTCAAGGCTTACCAGTAAAAAGGTCCCCTTCTCATGGAGTGTTGAAGCTGAGAAAGAATTTTGTGAACTAAAAATGAGGTTATGTACTGCTCCACTTTTAAGTGTTCCTAATTGTTCATTGGAGTCTCATGTGCATACAGATGCTAGTATTCATGTTGTTGGTGTAGTTCTAGCTCAACCCTCATCACACAAGGTTGATAGACCTATCTCCTATGCCAACAGATTACTCACCAAGGCAGAAAGGAACTACAGTACGACTGAAAGGGAAGGTTTGGCTATTGTATTTGCTCTTTAGAAGTTTCGGCATTACCTTCTCGGTGTACATTTTATAGTCATATCTGACCATCAACCCTTGAAGTACTTGATAAACAAACCTAGAGTGGTTGGAGGGGTTTGGAGATGGTTACTCCTGTTTCAAGAATTTAACTTTGATATTCATATTAAGCCAGGAAGAGAGCACTACATGGCAGATCAAGTGTCCAGGACTGCAATGAGTGAGAAGGCAATAGGTGTTAACGATGAACTGGTGGATAGTAATCTCTTTCTAGTAGCAACTCCGACTGATTGGTATGATGGAATTCTCGATTTTCTTACTACTGGAAAAATCCAAGAGCATTTGACACCTATAGAAAAGAGAAGATTACTCCTTAAAACCAAGGCGTACTCACTCATAAATGGGAATTTATATAGATATTGACAAGATGATATCTTGAGAAAGTGTGTTTATCCAGAGGAGGTGAATCTTTTGTTAAAAGCTGCACAAAGTGAAGGGCATCTAAAGGGGGAAGAATTGGCTCACAGAATCATCCACAAGGGACTATGGTGGCCTCATATTTACAAGGATGCGATCAAGTTTGCTAAAGAATGTCACATTTGCCAGAGATGTGCTCCTATGCCAACCAGATTGAATTTCCAACCATTAGTCATATCTACAGGATGGCTCCCATTTGAACGATGGGTTCTTGATTTCATAGGACCAATTAGTCCAACTAGTCAAGTTGGGGGGTAAGAAGTATATTTTGATGGCCACATGTTATGCAACTAAATGGATAGAGGCTAAAGCTACTGTGGACTGCACGATGTTAACAATAGCTAAGTTTTTGTATAAATGTATTTTCTCAAGATTTGAATGCCCACTAGAAATCACTAGTGATAGAGGCACACATTTTGTAAATGAATCGATCCAATTTATATTTGACAGGTACAAGGTTTTTCACAAAAACTCATGCGCCTACTATCCAAGGGTGAATGGCCAAGCTGAAAGCTCCAATAAGATTTTGATTGGATTGCTTCAGAAATTATCGTTCGATCATCAAAGTTTCTGTCCATAGGCATTGATCGATGCAATTTGGGCTTTGAGAACTACGAAGAGGGGAACCACTGGCGAGAGTCCCTTTCGCTTAGTATATGGAAAAGAGGCATTAGCACCATTCAAATGTATTATCAAAAAAGAACTTGGAGTGAGGACCATTGGGATTGAGCCCCCAATTAGAAAACTGGTGGCATTAGAAGAATATAGAGAAGGAGCAATGCACAGACTTTAGATAATACAAGAAGAGTGCAAAAGATTACACCACAGGTATCTTAGGGTCAAAGAATTACAAGAAGGATCCTTAGTTTTGGTGCATCAAATCCCAACAGTTTCAACCAAATTGGCACCCAAATGGATAGGACACAGTACATCTGGAGGATTTGTAGGGTAAGAAGATACCCCTCGTCAATGTCTCCAGGGTGAAGAATTACCTAAACTAAGTCAAATTGGAAGCACTTCATTCACTGTACATACCATATTTCATTCAGTAACTGCAGTTTATTTATATCTCATTGAAATAAGTTGATAAAGGGAAAGTTGCACCGGGATTGTGCAAAAACTTGATGTGGTGGTCTATAGCACCCGTTCTTCTCTCTCCCCCATTTCATCTATCTCTTCCTCGTTTTTGCTCCATCGCCGCACCATCTTCTTTTGTGTAGAAATCCACCCCTTCATCTGTGTCACTCTTTCTCCTTAGAGCTAGAGCTAAGGTAGCCTCTTTGTATATCTTTCAGGATTTCATTCTTCTCTCTCCTCCCCTCCTCACCCTATAGCCCACCAACCCCTCTCTCTCTCTCTCTCCCTCCCTCCATCGGTGTAGCTCAGTGATGAGTAGCACCTCCTTTAATGTCAATCCGGGAAGACGTGAGGATGGTATGAAGACCTCGAGCAAGTGGCGGCACAAGTGCGTGAGTGAGAAGCACACAAACATGCACACACATACACCCACACGCGCACACACAGCAAGACAAAGAGGGAGAATCAATGGAGTTCTTAGATTACTTTCAAAAAGCTCTTACAAGTTAGTTTCAATTACAATCTAACCTCAAAAATGAGCTCTCTAGCTCTTTTTATAGTTTTTGGCTAAGTTTTGGCCCTGTCCAGACCTAGTGTCCGGCCTAGTTAAAAATTAGGTTCCAGGGCTTATTTGAGGGCTCAAACGATATCTAAAAAATACGAAATTTGGCAGGTAGGTACTTCTAAAGCTCCTCAAGCTCAAGGACTCCTTGGCTTGCACAAAATGGAGCTACAAAAAGATGAAATGATATTTACAATGGTGTTTAGTGATGAGAATCACTTTTAATTGGTGTAGAGGTTTTGAAAAATTAAGGTTGCCTTAGTGCTAAATCTGCGTGAATGTTCATAAGTGCTTCTTCCTGAAGAAATTTGTTGGCCTATTTGCCAGATCTTCGTTGACTCCCTTGTCTGCTTGTGTCTTCTCTCCCTTGTCCGCTGCTAACACCCCCCCCTCTCTCGCGTCTGTCGTCCCTGACAGACCCTTGTTGAGAGGGTTTTTGGATATAGTACTCGACGACGTCCTGCGCTAAATGATGTTCAGCAATTCGCAACCCTTTGGCCAAATCTGTCAGAAGAGCATCCTAGTCTACCGGCCCAAGAACCTCTGGATGTGGCATACGTAGCTTTTCGGAGTGGAGAGCTTGTTCCACTGCAAACAACTGCAAGAGATGGGATGGTCTGGGAATGAATATCTCGGAGTGATATTCCCAGAATCCCGTGACAAACATCTCTTCAAACGTTTGTTTGAAGCAGGCCGGTAGATATTTGATGCGAGCGTGCCATGCATACACAACATTGATCGATGGGGTTGTGCTCATGTCGTATACAAGGTCCTGGTTCCCTTCATTAAATCCTACTGCTGAGAGATGCGGTTCCTTGACATTTTTGAAGGTCCTGAAGGTGACCAGCATAAGTTCGAAAATTTTCAGGCACATCTGAGTCATGATATCAGGTACATTTTTGAAACGGACCCCCCAATGTCGAATCGTTGAAATCATATATCCAATTGTAGGTGCGCCCTTAGGGGGTGCGAAGTACACGTAATTTAGCCACTTCTCACATCCTTTAATCGTCAGCACTGTATGTGTGTACTCCGGCCATGATCTCCTTCGAAATACAGGGCAATAACATGGATTATATTTGATGTACAATGGCATGTTGTTCCATGTTCTTACCATTTCCGGGTAGGTTTCGAGCAGCCGAATTCTCCACGTTGGTTGGCGAATATGTCCTTGCTTGGCGCTTTCTGGGATGTCATCAGGTGCAAATTGGGTGGCAGAGGTGGGTTCCCTTGAGGTGTGGCGCTTGATCTCCGCATTATAATCCGCCATTAGTACGCAAAAAGGCACATACAGATCATCCGATGGGCCGATCCACCTATGGTGTGAGAGATTCTGAAAATAATCGGATTTTATTACCACCTCTTCCAATTTTGACATCAATGCGATTTGGACTGCTACCCTGTCATCATGCGTCGTGGCTACTTTCTCTAACTTTTGCATCCATTCAGGTGCCTCAATTTCAATTGTGTCCATACCCTGTTCTGTGCGCTTACCTCCGGGTGTTGGCATCGGGACATAGGGATCCTCGAATATTTCTTCTACTTCAATTGGCACCAGATCGTCAGGCTCGGGCTCTACCAGAGGTGAGGGCTGACGCTCATATTGCATGACCTTGCTGCGTAATTCCTCAAGTTCGGCCCGGAGTTTAGTGACTTCTTCAGCTGTTTCTTCTGCGGTTATGCTCTGGCTGGGTTCTGTCTGTCGGGTGGCCAACTGTCTTCGTAACTCATCTCGCTCTTTTTCTAAAGCGGCATGGGCCTCCATTAGATCTGCATGAGTTTCTAACACCACCTGCATATTCTCAGAGGGAATTGCCTTGAATCGTTCTGGGTCAATCTCCTGTGGGGAACCCTCCATGGCTGCCTCCAGATTTTCTTCGTTCTGTTTCTGTAGTCTTTTGTTCTCCTCTAGGGCTGTAGACATATGCTTACGGAGGAGGCCCAAGTTCCGTCGAAGTTTCAGGTTTTCCGTGATCTGAGAATGTAGCAGTTCGTCCATATGTCGTCGTTCTTCATCATCTGCTTGGGGTGGGTTGGCTTCTAATTGTGCGTATTGCTCTTGTAATGTCAGGTGCTGCTTTTCTAGTAGCTGCTTCTGCTCTTCAAGATCCCTACATCGTGCTTGGAGATCTTCGTTGCTTCGGAAGAGCCTTGTTTGTTGGTCGTCCAGGTGTTGGTAGTGTTGCTGAAGTTGGGCCATGCATTGATGCATATTATTAAATAAGTTACTGAGAGGAATGGTGTTGAATGCAGAGGGGAAGGGAAAGGGAAAAGGGATTGTGGATGCAGTACTGGGGATGGGTGAGGGGGGAGGTGGGGGAAGAGGAGATTGTGGGTAAATGGGAGATGGGAGAGGTGCAGAGGTGGGTGACACCTCCATGAAGGTGGGGGTCGTGGTGGGGGTGACTGTGAACATGGGGATTGTGGTAGCGGTGAGGGTTGTGAATGTGTATAGAGGTGTGTGTAGTTGTGAACTCCTAGGAAGTGTGCTCGGGGTAGTGAGGTGTACCGTGGCTGTAGTTAGCCTTATGTTTTCCGTGGAAGTGGAGTGTGTGGGTTGGCTGATGGTTTGTGCGTTGATGTGTGTAGTGGTTTCAGAGGTGGTGACAGTGGAGGTTACAGTGGCAGAGGGAGGTGAGTGAGGTGGTTGTGGGGGAGAAGGTGGCAAGGGAGGTGATGGGGGTGCACTCGATGTGTGGGCTTCCTCGGTGTCGTGAACTGTGTGTGCTGTGCCAGTGGTTGTGGGGGTGCCTTGTGGTCCTGATCCTAATACATTCATTCGTTTTCCCGTTCGTGGGGGGCGTCTTCCATATCTTCTTTCTGTCCTTCGTGATTGCGCTAGTGCGGTGTGCACCGTTTCCGGTACTCCCAAAGCATCTGATATCATTTCCAGGGTGGCACGGTATTGCTCGTCCACACCTTCCTCCTCCAGAATCTGGTTCATGAGAGCTTTACCTGCAGCTAATGACAGCCTGTGTTGTTCTTGGACTCGGTTCATCGTATCGTAGAGCTTCTTTAATGCGTTAGTATAGGCGGGGGCACCTTCCAGTACTTGTAGGGCTTCTTGATCATACTCTTGTTCTTCTGCTTCTGATTGTCTACCCTGTGCCTCCTCATGAGCTTCTTCTTCATCGTCCACATTGACTACGTCCGGTTGGCTGGGCTGGGTTTGGTCTGGGGCAGTTTGCTGTCCACCGGCTTGCTCTTCTTCAACTTCCGCATTTACAGCATCTATGATTCTTGCAACTTCTTCGTCCGTTAGATCCTCCAGAGTGAATCCATGCGGGAATTCCAGATCAGTCGGTACTGGTGGAAACACAAGATTAGGGCCATCTGTGCTATGCCTGGGCAACGTGATAGTAAATGGTTGCACTCGTCGGGGAAGTCTTGGGGTTGTCTCAGGCGTCAGGGTTGCGCCGCGAGCTTGTGCACAAGGCATCTGGACGGCGCCTCGCATCTTCTTTGAGGGAGGCCCTACGGCCGACAATCTGCGTTGAAATTCCTGTGCTCTGGACCAGATCAGAGCCCTCTGCACCGGTACATCATATGCGAGACACCTGTATACAATTCTTGTGAGTGCACAACAACCATACAACACAGATTTTTGCTTCTTATACCATCTCTGATGGGCCATATGAATCTGGTCGATAATCCAGTGGGGCATATTGATGGTCAGCTCAAAAGCATCCGCCAGGTAGAGGCTAAACCAGATCTTTTTGGGAGGCATTGTGAACCTCTCCTGCGCGGGGAAGGCGAAATGTTGCATGACCATGCGTAAGTGGATGGCGATCGTGGGTGTCATTGCAACCATGTCCTTCAACTTCGTCAGATTCCTGTTCTTCATGTTGTCTGGAACCATAGTCTCTTTCTCTGTTGGAATGTGCATACCCGGCATGTCGAGTGCTTCTCTTACCAGGTTGATAGTCAAGCGGAAACGCTTCAGCTCGTTGCCCCTAGTAAGTGATGGGAGCACAAAGGAGCTGTATCCTTTCTTGTCTTTGCTGGGGGTGAGGGTACTAATTAGATATGAGCATCTTAGGAAATCTGGCTTTGGTAGTTGGAACTTGAAGTAGTCATAAAGCCCAGCCTTCTTCCATATCGGCTTCAGCCCTTCGTTGTTCTGTAGCTTTTCAAACTCCCTGGTAAAGAAATGGTATCTGCCCCAACGTCCATTGAATTCTATCTCAGACTCCCACATGTATGTGCCTTCACCCAGAGGTCCAGCAACGTCACTGAACCAGTGTGAGGTTTTTCCCACCGGCATGGTATGACCCTGTGGAGGATTCTGAATTGGTATGGCATGTAAGGCCCGTAATGCCGCTGGTCTTTCCTTTAATTCCTCCTCGACCGGAAGGCTTTCGATGTCCACCACTTGGGGGCTGGTGCCGGCCTGGGAGCTAGTTCCAACCGTGTCTGCCATTTTACCTCTTGCTACCTCTCTCTGTGAGAATATACAACCATGTGTTAATATTGTACAGGACAGGGGAGAACCGTTGTTCCCATCACAATATTAACATGAGGGTCGGGGGTGAATAATGGGTTAGTAAGTTTTCGGTGCACGTGAGTGTAGTTAATGCTTGGGTAGTCCTAGGAGACTACTGAAGTTAGTAAGTGGGGATGAATTTACAAGTGGGGTCGGGGGGTTTATTACAGGTCTTAGGCTGCCAAATGCAGTGGATGGGCTTTGCTTTCGGTTTCGTAGAGACTCTAGAGAGCTTTATCGGCATCTGGGTTTGAAAATGAGGCCTTTTTGGGACCCCTTTACAATTGATTATACGCGAGCTCATGGGCCTTGGTGTGTTCCTGCATGATGAGAATGAGTGAATACTGGCCGCACGAGTCGATGGGTTAAGCTGTATAGACTGTGGCCTTGGCGTCGCTACTTGCGCTCGCAAGCAAGCCTTAGGCACCCAAATTTCTCTTGATTGTGGGCCAGCCTTCATCGACTTCTTGGGCACCCAAATAGATTTCACGTTTGCAGGAGAATTTCTGCAAGACTTCTTATTAATGTCGTGTTGTTGGTTATTAATAAGAAACTTAGCCCGTGTAGTAGACGGTGGTGTAACCGGTTGTTCGCCTTTCCGCACCCACACATGGTTTACTTTCTGGGACATTCTGCTGCGCAGGTACTTTTGATCTCGGACATAGGTAGTACTCTACTTCTTCTGCCTTTGATCCACCTTGGGTTGTCGTCTCCTTCTGGCCTTTGGAAAAGAAGGGAGTTCCGTTGCATCCCTGACTCCTTTTTTGCGAGTATCATTCCTCTGCAACACATGGTTTTGGACAAGAACAACATGGTCATCTTCATGTGTATTCCTGGAAGGACCAGGAGTCTGTGCCTTTCCTAGTTCCTTGAGTGCTCCATTATCTAACTCTACTGTAATTCGACTATGATTGACCCAAACCTGAAGAAGTCCACTTCTTAAGTTTAAGTTGACTGCTTGGTCATAGATCCAATCTTGACCCAAGACAAGAGGTTCAGTGAGATCATCGTCTTGACACACCAGTACTTTAACAGTCATTTCCTCATCATGAATGTAGAGGGGAAGTTCCACCTCGCCCATGCAAGGGGTTTCCACGCCTCCCAATCCTATGAGATATGCTTCCACAGGATGGACAGTTAACTGCAACTCTTGACAGTAAGACAGTTTAACAGCACTAGTGGCTGCACCTGAGTCAATCAAGGCTCTTACAGTCCTTGCACTCTTTCCTTGTCCTATATCTACGGTTATGAAAGGACGTCGATCGGTTATCCTATGAGAGCTAACACTTGAAACTTCACACATAGCTACGTCATATCCTTGATCTGCATATGCCTCTTGCCTAGGGTGCTCTCTACCTTGTCTTCTTAATTTCATTCTCCGTATGCGTTCTAGGGCTTCTGCTTGAGCTTCTTCTCGAATTCGCTTTTCTTCCTCTTTGCGTTTCTTAGCAGTGTTGAGTCGACTTAGCATTTCCTCTGTGAGAGGTTCCTGATACAGCTTGACTCTGCATCCGCTAATATAATTTGGGAGAACATCGCCTTCTAATGTGGCTAGTTGCACTGCTCCACTTGTTGAGATCCTATTGATGATCATAGGTCCATAGCCTCTCTTTTCTAGCTTCCTTGCATGTTGTTTCAATGTGTAGACTAAAACTAGATCTCCTACTTTCAAGCCCTTATCCTTTACATGGGCATCAAAGTATGCCTTCTGTCGTTTCTTTGCTGCATATATCCTTGCAGCTGCTCTCAGTCTTGTTTCTCCTAATCGTTCGAGGTCAAAAAGTCTAGAGGAGAGTTCATGACCTGTCCATTCGTGCTCTTGTGCTACCTTCAATGTAGGTATCAAGAAGTCCAAGGGTAGCACCGCATTTTGGCCAAATACCATCTGAAAGGGGGTGGCTTGGAGTACCGTTTTGTAGGCGACTCGATATGCCCAAACAGCATGGTGTAGCTGTTTGTCCCAATCAGAGCGTTTAGTGTTAACTAATTTCGTCAGTACATTGCACAAGATCTTGTTTGTGCTCTCAGCTTGTCCATTAGCTTGAGGGTGATAGGGGGCAGACTTCTTGTGTATTACCAGGAATTCTTGGAGTAGATTTTCAATCACTTCATTTAAGAAATGAGTGCCTCTATCACTTACAAGCTCTATAGGTAGCCCGTATCTTGTGAATACATTCTCAAACAAGAATTTGGCAGTTGTTTGAGCATCGTTTTTCGTTGTGGCTTTCACCTCTACCCACTTGGTTAGATAGTCTGTCGCAACAATGATGTATTCTGCATGAGATCCCTTAGCTGGGGGATTAATAGGACCTACGAAGTCTATTCCCCACTTAGAGAACGCACGTCCACCCATCATAGGTTTTAATGGCATCTCATCTTTTCGTATAGGATACTGAGTTCTCTGACAGACATCACACCGTTTCACATAGGTATGTGCATCCATGTGAAGGGTAGGCCACCAGAAGCCCGCAAATAATACTGCCTTAATCACCCGATCTGGTCCAAAGTGTCCTCCTGCTACACCTTGGTGGGCAGTTTCCAAGATCTTAAGATATTCACTTTCATGGACACATAGCCTCAGGTAACCATCTTTACCACGCTTATATAGATTATCACCAATGAGTGAGTAATCCAGGGCTTCTTGGTCTAAACTCCTTTTCCTAGCCAGAGTCATGTCTGGAGGGAATGTTTTCGTCCTCAGGAAGGATACTAGAGGTTCACTCCAATCTGGCACAATGGATACTTGATAAAGAGTGGCGTGTTCCACAGGTGGCTTAGTGCAACAGATTGGGCATTCCTTGCACAACTTTTGGACATCAGCTTCCATAGTTGGCCAATGTACTCCGAGTCTCTTTAGGGTCTGTAAAGTTCGTTGCTTTGAATGGTGTTGCTCTAGTGCACCTACGTGTGCTAATTGCAACCATTTAGCGTACTCATCCTCTTCTACGCAACAAGCCAAGATCCCTTGATCTGTGTGCTTGTACATGCTTCCTGCCATGATGTGGTACTTTTGGGCTTTCACGACCTCTTTATTCCGTGTGTTTACTACTGGATGGTTAGGCCCGTATGTCAATACTGGTACCAATGGCTTAGCCCACCGCGGTACTACTTCTAAGTTAAACAAGTAAGCATCAGGAAGGTCGTCTGATACTCCTTGTGGGGCTTCTCCAGATGTGAGCCTAGAAAGATGATCAGCTCTTAAATGAGTCCTCCCTTTTCTCACCACTACCTCAAAGTCATATTCCATTAGCAAGAGAAACCACCTCACTAATCTTCCTGTATTGCATGGCTTGTTTACGAGGTATAGCAATGCCTGATGATCAGTAAAAAATTTAAACTTATTTGCAAGCAAATAGTGTCTAAATTTCTTAACTGCATATACCATGCCCAAGCCTTCTCTCTCCGTAGTGGTGTAATTCCGTTCAGCCGCATTCAATTGTCTACTGGCATAGGCAATTGGAAGATCCATATTACCTTCACCAGTAGGTTGTGCAAGCACACATCCAATGGCATAATTGGATGCATCCACGTGAACATGGAATGGCTTATTCCAATCTGGTGTGGTCAAGATTGGTGCTGAACATAGTCTTCGTTTAAGCTCCTGGAAGGAATTCTCACATTCATCCGTCCACTCAAAGTTTGTCAGGAGTCCGTACATGGGCTTTGCAATGACCGCATACATGTGTATAAATCATCGGTAATAACCACAATGCCCCATGAAAGCTTGTACTTCCTTGACATTCTTTGGCCTAGGTAGCTCTGCTATGGCTTTCACTTTTTCTTCGTCAGTAGATATGCCATTCTTTGACACGATGTGTCCTAGAATTTTGCCTTGCCTGACCATGAAAACACATTTTTCTGGGTTCAGGCAGACTTGATATTCTCTACATTTGTCAAAGATTTGTCTGAGCTCCGGGATATGGGTTTGTCTAATGTTGGAATGAGCACAAAGATCATCAACGTAGACTTCTAAACTCTTCCTCAAGAACTCCTTAAACACATGGCACATCAGCCTCTAGAAGGTAGCTGGTGCATTGGTAAGCCCAAATGGCATTACTCTAAAAGCAAAAATGCCCCATTCAGTGGCAAAGGCTGTCTTATGCTGATCCCCTGGGGCTATGGCTACTTGATTGTAGCCTGAAAATCCATCAAGGAAGTTGTACACTTCCTTGCCTGCCACTCTTTCTAAGAGATGTTCTGTGATGGGAAGCGGATAGTTATCTCGAATTGTGGCTGCATTAACCTTTTTCAAGTTAATGCACACACACAGCTTGCCATTCTTCTTGGGCACCACTACGATGGGGGATACCCATTCAGTGTGCTCAATTTCATAGATAAATCCAGCTTCAACCAATCTATCTATCTCTTCTTTGATCTCAGCAGCATAATTATCGTTATATGTATAGGGCTTTTGCTTAGAGGGTTTGGCATCTGAAGTCATGGGGATGGTGTGTGAGCATATGTCTGGGTCAACACCCTTCAAATCCTTGTAACTCCAAGCGAATACATCTCTGTATTCTCTTAGCAAAGCGATTAATGCATGCTCTTCTTCTTCTGTTAGGTCATGGCCTATGTATGTGCATCTCTCCTCTCCTTCTTCTAGGGCCACTACAATCTTCTTAGTGGTTTTTTTGTTATCATAGGCCTCTCCTGATTGTGCCTCTCGTTTAGGCATTCTTATCATGACTCGCCTGTCGTCTATCTCATACTTCTTAAAATTTTCTGGGACCTCAAACAAAGATTCTTCCTCTTCTGGTGAGGCTTCTCCCTTCTTTCGTTTCTTTCCTTCTTCCTCCGGGGTCACATGTGTTGCTAATCTTACATCATTTGTAACCTCTCCATGCCTCTGGGGTTGAAATTCTACTTCATGGAAGTATTCTTCATCTGATGCAAATGGTGGGTCCATAATGATTGACTCGAGATCGGAGTCACTTGCATCCTCAAATGCATCAGGGCTAGGTTCGTATTCTTCTAGAACTGCCTCTCCCATGATTGGCTCTATGGAGAAGACTGAAATATCGTAGCCATCCTCATCACAGTGAGGGGTCCATTGTTCCTCATTGATGGCTACATCCATTGTTGCTAGGATTTCTGCCCAGCCCTGGGGTTCGAATTCTTCGTCAGGAAAGACTACAGGTGCATAGGCTGGGTCTTGAATGGGTCTATGTGTTTCTTTTGCACCTACCTCTCTGGCTTTTTCTCTCTTCTCTTCTTCTAATGCTACTTTGCACATCCATAAGTGAGTGTCTTCATGCATCCATGAGGATCCAGACCCTATGGAATGCACCGATTCTGTATCATCTTTGGCTCTATGGATGGGATTCCATTGGATAGGAGGGACATCTCTATGAGAGTAATCCTTGAGATTGACTTTGGTTGTAACACCTAAGTGTTGCAGGTACAAGGAATTAGTTCCCCAATCCTGTACCACTTGCAACTGTCGCATAAATGGTCTTCCCAAAATCATCTCATAGGCATGATTTTTGCTGAAGTCGCATATGGCAAATGTATGCTCAAACTCGACACCACAAGTGGTGAGAGTTATTCCTTCTAGCAATCCTAGGGGTCTCTCTATGTGACCATCGGCCATCTGCAATTTCATTCTCGTTGGCCTGAGTGCCGGCTTGCCCCAACGCTTCCATAGGGAGGTGGTGGCAATTGCAACTCCTGCACCTGAGTCCAAAATTGCCTTGGTGGTGTACTCCTGATAAGTAATGGGAAGATAGGTGTTCCCCTCTTCACCTTCACACATATCTCCTATCTTGTCCAAGGGAATTTCTGGCACTGTCCTATGGGATCCTACCCGGGAACGTGGTTTTGCAACTTCAGTTACTTGACTAGCTACATATTTCCGTGCTTTTGGTCTATCCTTAGGCAGTTCTTCCAGAGTGAGATCGCGCTGCTCCCTGGCGTTCTTTACTACCTCCGTGTTCCTAGGTATGACTGAGTCGTCATTCCTTACCATGACTGTAGGTGTTCTCATACAGGTGGACTTAGCTTCCCATGGGCCTGTGAAGTGGGGTAGCTCTTGTATGGAATTAGACTCAAAATCCAATCTCTCGTGAGACTGAGTACTCTCATGTTCCCCGTAAATAGATGGGATGTCTTGTGGGAATTGGGTGTGTGCATCATCCACAAGTTCAAAGGGAGGGGCGACTTCGCTTTCGTTATCCCATTTGTCTTCTTGAATCTCTCGTAGGAAGTCTGGTGCAAACCGATTCATAGAAGAAGAAGTGTCTGGCTCCGTAGAATTAGGCACATAAGCAACCTGGGAAGGAGGGCTTATTCTATCGTTGACTCTCTCCTTGTTCTCATAGATGGCTGGAGCACAAGCTTCCTGGGGAGGATTACTTATTCTATTACTCTTCTGAGCAGGCTCATACGCTCCCTGAGAAGGAATGTAGGCAACCTGTGGAGGTACGTACGCTTTCGAGGGGGGTTCATCTGCCTTTTGGGGGGGAAGATAAGCTTCTTGAGGAGGCACATGGGCTTCCTGAAGAGGCTGGCTTATCCGTTCCCTTGCCTTTTCCTTTCTTTGGGGGGCAGGTTCCTTTTCTGATTGTGCAATTAGCCTCTCTATTCTTTCTAGCAGTCCATCAAAGTGTAACTGCGTCTTCGCTGAGCTAGAGATGTTAAAGAGGCGACTAGCTTCAAACATGGTCTGAGCCAATTCCACCATTTTGGCACAAATTTTGGTTCGTTCAAGCTCTAGCTCGGCTCTAGGGTAGCATTTTTCATGATCGGTTATGGTTGGCCCTTCTTGAATTCTGGCCTGATATGCTTTAAGCATCATATTAAGGTCTTCGGGAGTGGGATCTGCTAGGACTGATCCTACTCTAGGGGGTGGTGGGTTTAGGTGAGGCGGGTTGGAAGGTGGTTGGTTGGATGGCAATGGGAATGGTGGTGGTGGAGTCGTGTGAGAGGGAGTTTGAGTTGTGAGTTCAGTTATTCTGGCTTTGGTTTCTCTTATGCTTTCCTCAAGTTCACTCATCTTTTTAACCCATTGTCTTTTCATTCTTTCTCGACTATCTTTCCACGCTCTAGTCCTTTTCTTGTTTAAGCTCTCAGTTTCACTAGCTGTTGGGCTCTTTTCTTGGTCTGCCCCTTGGTTTTGCTGCAATGCTTGAGCTCTAGTGACTACCTGTACCGGAGCAGTGGAAGTGACACTTCCTGTGGAGTTTACCACTAATCCAATAACGTTGATAGGCGTGATTTTTGGCATATTATTGGGGTTCTTTGGGCAATCTCGTAAGAGATGCTCTTTTCCACAATCTTGGCAAAAGCCTTGGATCGTCACTGACTGGGGTTGTGTAGGTGGAGGTAAAGGACAATCACGAATGAAGTGATCTCCTTGGCATCTATAGCACGGTCCTCTTGGGAATGAAGGTCTTACCTGCCTAGGTTGAGGCCTAGGGTTGGGGTTTGCGTACATGACATTTGCATAATCCGATTCCCAACTAGATTCATTTGGCTCTTCACTATAGTAGGACTCACCATGTTCAGGAGACTGCATGAAGTAAGCCTGGGGACTCTCAACATGCGTAGAATCGAAACTATGGTCACTGGGATCACTTTCTGAAAGCAATGGTGTTATGGGGACTATAGCTCGGTTTAGGTTTTCTTCTGCTGCTGCATACTTTACAGGGATCAAGTTGGATGGAGCTGGAGGTTGTTGGGCTAACACAGGCTGAGGTCTTTGCTGGGCTTGGTATTGTGGTTGGTAGGTTTGTTGAGGTCTAGCATACTGTTGTGGTGGGTATTGGTTTTGGTATCTGCCTTGTTGAGGGTATGGCTGAGGGTAGGCTTGCCTAACTGCTTGCTTGTTGTATGGGCAGTCTTGTGCGGTGTGATTTGTGTATCTTCGTTCGATAGTGCAGTACTGGCTACTGGGGTTTACTTGGGGTTGAGCCATAATGGGGCATACATTCGCCATGTGGTCGCCACCGCAAGTGTAGCATCTCTTCACAGGGGCAAATCTCGGAATTTGTTTGCTAGAGACGCCTAGTTTTTGGGCCACTTTCTCTGCGAGTTCCTCAATTGATGTGGATTGCGTGGAAGAATGACTAGATGCACTATCTGAATCCTTGTAGATTTTGGAAAGCTCTAGTTCTTCCCCTAGGTTATCTTCAATGTCAATGCACATGCGTACACACTCTTCTATAGTCCTGGGGTCCTTCAGATACACATAGGATCTCAATTTCGTACTCAGCAATCCATCCAAGAATAAGGCTACTTGTTTAGCTGGTGTAGGTAGCTCCGAAACAGGGCATCTTTCAAGATATTGCCTAAATCTTCTTCCTGCAAGTCTCACGGTCTCTTGAGGGGTTTGCTTGAAGCTGTGAATCAGTGAGGAGGTATTGTGTCTTATGCCACTCTTAGAGAACTCTACGATGAAAGCCTCTAGGAGTTGGTCTATGCTCCTGAACTGTCGCTCATCCAATGGCTGAAACCATGTAAGTGCTGTGTTCCTAAGGGTTAGACCGAAGGCATTGTATTGCGTGAATAGATCCTCCACTTGTTCAGCTCTCAAGACTTGCTTGAACTCCGCCACATGATCGTATGGATCTCCTGTGCCGTCAAAGTAATTTTTCATGGACTTAACTAGCTGTGTTGGTCTCAAAGTCCTTGTGTGCTCTCTGGGTCGTGGTAGAGGTAACTCATCCGCATGTCTTTGATTCCTGTGAGCTCTAAGTATCTCAGGTTCTGCTCTATTCGTTTCCATTCTCGTTCGTTCTCTACCCACTGGGTTGGCAAAGCTTACTTCTGGTCTATCTCGACTTCTGTCTCTTTGAGTTCCATGAGCTTGGGATGTTCCAGCTCCAGGGTGACCATAGGATACATTCGATCTTGGTTGGGGAAAAATGAATTCACCCTTCCAAGTGTAAGCATGCCTATCATTTTCTGTCACCACAAAGATCCTTTCCGAAGTGTGATCTAAGTAGGTCACTCTACCTGGGCTATCCGGATCCTTAAACTCATAGATCATGATAGCTCCTATATCAGTTGGCTGATTAGATTTATATCTCCAAAAGGCTTCGTCAGTTTCTCGATTGAGGAGCAACTCTATGCTCTTGTTGTCTTGGGGAATCCACTCAGGCGTGATAATCCTAGTGAGAACTGATTTGCCTCGAGGGGTTCTAGGTTCCGCACCCATGTTTCCTTGTTCCGAGTCACCTAAGTTTGCTTCAGAGATTACATTTCCAAATTCATCTGTCCTATCGGGGTGACTGGTGACTACGTATATGGTTCCTTCCTTGTCCAGGTATGCACCGTTTTCAAATTTGACTGCTGGGTGCTCTAGTCCAATGGATTGATCAGGATCCTTAATCTGTACCACAGATCTTCCTAAGCCGTCCTCATAGATGCTAGCACCTAATCGGTTGGTCCTAAGATATTCCAGCTGTGTTTTGTAAGGGCCGTCTACCCTGTACAGGTAAGGCACTCCTGAACTTCCCGTAGGTCTGTCCATGCCTTGAGACATCTCTGACTCACTGGTCTCAGAGCTAGGGTAGTATGAGTGGTGGCTCAACTGCTGGGCCCAAGACCTAGCAGTGTGGTTAACACTAGCCTCTGAAGATCTAAGGCTTTGTCTCTCCCTCACTAGATGTCGTCCTGATCTAAGGTTCATATGCCTATCTAAGTAGCCCAATTCTTTGCCCAGCGTACAACCTCGTTGCCGATCAATTGGTAACAGTCACTTGATTCTTTTTAGTTATTTATCGTGTTGAAGGTCTTGTCTAATATTACGTCGTCGGAATACTTGAGCGTTCTTCGTACTTTCAGGTTGATCGTTCCACGTTAGGTTCTTTTCCTTTATGCTATCGACAGTACAGAGACTAGGTTTTTAGCTTGAACTTGAGTTTTTAGGTAGTCTTCAGCTTGATACCTGCCTATCGTCGCTCTGACTTACTCCTACCTCTCGTCGTTCTTAGCCTAAGCTATGAATAGACAGAGGGGGTTAAAAGTTTCCAACCTTTCGTTTCCTGCTTGGTTGCCCTTGAGTGCTCAGGAGGTGTGTTCCCAATCTTGCACTTACTCTTGCTTAGAACGTCTTTCAATGCTCTCAATAGATCTGTAAGAGTTCCAAAGTTAGCTCAAACATTTAAATTCCAAAGACAATACCAATGATTTTCATTCCTGTAGCACAAACACAAACTTGCATAGTGATTTTCAAGAGAACAATCCTAAGGACCCCTGACTTTGATCCCCCTGGGTATGGTCAACTTCAAAATACCCTATCTGAAAATCAATGCATTATCTTTATAAAAAACAGTTGAGGGTGTGTAGTATAAGCCACGAGCTTTCCAACAAGCCCTAGAACTCAAAAAATTGATTTCGTATGAAGAAGTTACAACCGTTCAGGGTTTAGGGTATTACAACAAGATTCAATCTGGCGGACAGATCCTAGGACTTTATCCCAATCACAAGGGTAGGAACCTCCCAAAATGCTAATAGATTGACTAGTTTGCCCCAAAATTACCCCAAATTTTGAACAAA
>CM035427.1:54443830-54466330 GCA_020310875.1 Ceratopteris richardii | reverse complement strand
ATACCTCAGATACACACATATGCATACGTACGTACAGGGGTCCTCTCTTGGCACTCTGTGGCTACAAGCCTACTGTAGGAAGTCACACTATGGTGAGGATACAGAGTGTGGGCTTCCTAGTGAGGGCTAACAGCACTATAGTTTGAAGAGAGTGGCTTGTTTTTTTTTTTCATTCAGTGTGATTCATTGGTATTTCGTGCTCTTTCCCTTAGAGCAAGTCTTCATACTTTGTATTGATTAGTGCTATTCTGCATCTAGTTGTGTCCATTGTATGGATTGGAAGAATCCCTTGTATTGATGTTGTTTAGTTCAAGACTGGCATGTTAGCCCAGAGCATGAACTTTTGAGCATCTCTTTTGCCTATGTTGTAATCATCTGATTCGAACTAAGGAGTGGATGGTCTTCCATTATTGTCATTTTGTCATTAATATTTTTTTCTTGAGTATTCACAACTCTATGCAATCATTGATATCTACCTGCTCATAGAAGTGTTAAAGGGTATATCTCCCTAAGGAGAACCTCCCTTGAGTAGGTGAAGTACTAGAATGCTTGCTGCATGCTCTTGTTAAAAGTAGATACCCCAGTACCTCCTCTACACCTATCCTTTTTATTTTCTTTTTCCATATCTTTTTCCCATATCCTATTAATGAAATAAAATCTCATGATGCCATTCACTAGATTATTCTTAATTGAGTTATCCAAACATAATAGGGATAAGAAAATATTTTAACATATGTACTTTGATCATACTCTTTTCCCAAAGATACATGTGAATCTCTCCTTCTCAGGATCTCTTCCTCTACAGAACAATCACATGTATATGGATGCATGTACACACACACACATACATACATGCATTCACACACACACACACACACACACATATATATATATATATATATATATATATATATATATATGTGTGTGTGTGTGTGTGTGTATGTATATGTGTGTGTCTTTGTCTGTGTATGAATATGTATGTATGTTTCTGTGCGTGTGTGTAACGTATGTATGTATGTGTCTCTGTATATGTATTTGTATGGATGTGTGCATATAGAAACAAGTTCAAGATTTTCTACATGCACTTCATACCTATTACACATTTATAAGGGTAAACACAAACTGTCGCATGTAAGAGTTCTTTAACTAAATGTGGTCATATCTTATGTGTAATTTGAGGTGTAGCAGACTAAATGTCTTGTCAATTTATCTAGGAAGCTTTTATATCAGTTATGAAACCAAAGCCATTAATCTCAAACCATGACATTTGATGGTGTTTGACTTTAATCTCAAACCATGACACTTCAATTATCTAGGAAGCTTTGATGATGTTTGATTTTAATCTCAAACAATGATCCTTCAATTATCTTCATTACTAAGTTAACACCTTACAATCTTTTGTGATCTCCTTATGGTGGATTTCCAATCTATCATACATCTTCAACTCAAGGGATTGACTCACTTGGTTGTACTCTTAACACGGTGATTTAGATTAACTAGGTCTGTTTTCATCTAACTTGATAACTAAGCCAAATTTTTGTACTAGCTCTCCAAACTTCTATAAGGAAAATTTCACAAACTTTATTCAAGATATTGATTGACTCTGTTAGAGTGTCAACTAAGAGCTTAATCATAGATTGACTTAGTTAAACTTTCATTGCTTGGGAGAATCTTACTAAGATCTCTCTTAATAAATCTATATAGGATTTGTCATAAAGAACTAGAAAGTCATTACTTGGAGGTCTCATTAATTAAATGAGACTATAATAGTCATATCAAAATCCTTTATGAAGGTCTTGGAAAGTGCTTTGAACTTCAAGATCTTCAAAATTTCCAATTGATTGATACATAAATTTGTGGTCATACTCTTCATCATCAAGTAATCCATCTTTATTTATGAACTTTCACTTCCAATGGGAATTGAGTCTTACTTCAAGTCATGTGCCCAAGACTAAATGGTACCTACAATCTCAAGGTTACTCTTCTTGCCATAATTTGAATACATGGAATTGGTTCTATTTCTTCTCTCCTACTTAAGGTTTTAGTGCTTCTAACTTAGGATCACTCTATGATCTAATATTATCCCATGCTTATGTTAGAAACTTTATTCAAGATATTGATTGACTCTGTTAGAGTGTCGACTAAGAGCTTAATCATAGATTGACTAAGTTAAACTTTCATTGCTTGGGAGAATCTTACTAAGATCTCTCTTAATAAATCTATATAGGATTTGTCATAAAGAACTAGAAAGTCATTACTTGGAGGTCTCATTAATTAAATGAGACTATAATAGTCATATCAAAATCCTTTATGAAGGTCTTGGAAAGTGCTTTGAACTTCAAGATCTTCAAAATTTCCAATTTATTGATACATAAATTTGTGGTCATACTCTTCATCATCAAGTACTCCATCTTTATTTATGAACTTTCACTTCCAACTGGAATCGAGTCTTACTTCAAGTCATGTGCCCAAGACTAAATGGTACCTACAATCTCAAGGTTACTCTTCTTGCCATAATTTGAATACATGGAATTGGTTCTATTTCTTCTCTCCTACTTAAGGTTTTAGTGCTTCTAACTTAGGATCACTCTATGATCTAATATTATCCCATGCTTATGTTAGAAACTTCAAACCTTGTCATGGAATAAACATCCATTCCTCATTTCGAAGGTTTTGTGTGTAATCCCAAATAGCATGGGTGATATTCAAGACTTACTCACTTCATATTCAACTATTTGTGATTGACAACCACTTATTCTTGACTTTTACACACCTTTCGGACAAAAGTCTTAAATGGACACCCTTCTACTCCTTAAATCTAAGCATCTAGAAATGCTTTTGACTTTCTCTCAAAAATCCCTTTAAGGATAGGTGAATACAAGTTTCACCTTTCATTCATTCAAGTACCATTAGTGATTATTTTAGATTACATACTTGGAAATCAAACTCATATCTTACACTTTGATTTCTCTTAGAGAAGAATCATGTTTGGAATGCTTTACTCAATATCATGGTTGCAACCATCCTTCTTATTTCACGGGATCCCAACACTATGATGGAGAGTGTTAATCTCCAAAAGAACAAGCTATCCTTGATGTTAGACCACCTCTATATCAAGAATAACTTTAAACTCCAACCAATTTCGGAAGACAAGCACCAAACAATCAAGAAATTAGCTAACTGTGAAGAAAATCATTTCTCAGAAAAGTCTACTACACATTGATCACTCATTGATTAATCCTTTGTGTAGATTTTTTTATAAAACTTTGTAGAATGTGTTGTCTATAGGCTGCGCACCTTCTCCAAGTTAAAACACTTCAAAAGCTTGAGTAGATTGTGAGAAATGATTCAAACAATCTACCTATGTCTAAAATTGTCTCCCTGTAGAGTCGACTTTGACACCTGCAACTTCTAACACATATTTCTCCCAATCTAGAACCCGTTTAAGAAAATGCTTTTAGCCATAGATGGCTTACCTTGCAGCTTAAATTTTGACTCCTCATTTGTGTAAAACTTTACACTATGCACTGAGCACTGTCCATTTCTTTGACCATCGAATCTGCGCCTGTTTCAGAAGACACTCAACACTTTCTCACATATAGATGTTCCTATCCAAAATTCTCTCAGCCTGTTTGCAAATGAACTCTCAAACTTTAACCATAGATATATTAACTATGGACTTAGATGTGTACAAAAGAATTTCTCATAAGATTAAGCACAGAAGGAGAACTAAAGAAAAGATGGACGCGCAATTCTCTGAAAACTTTTTCTTATCTTAATTCTTCATACATCTGATGGATGATACATACATTGTTCATCATCTACTCATCTATATTTTATCTTACACTCATTCTCCGAATATGATCATGTACCTATATATATATATATATATATATATATATATATATATATGAGTATTGATTCATCATCACTTCAAGTATATGAAGTATATACAAAACTAATGTACATATAATTTAAAGAACTTTGCTATCTGAATCTTCTCTCTACTTCATGAATTTGATCTTCAATCTTTCCTTCATCTCTTCACTTCTAGGCCTTATATAATCACCAATTGTTGATTGTACTGCTCCAACAGCTCCCCCTCAATCATCAATTGTGATTACCTGCATCCTTTTTATCCCTGCCATATCTTTAAATCTCTGCAACTTTGGTCCATCCAAACTTTTTGTCATCATATCTGCAAGTTGATCTTTTGTAGGAGTATGCATAACTTCTATTTCTTTATCAACAACCTTCTCTCTCAAAAAATGATACTGAATCTCAATGTGTGTAGTTCTAGCATGGAATACAAGATTTGCTTTCAAATATAAAGAACTCATATTGTCTCCACAAATAATAGGAGTACTCTAAACAATATCAAAACTCTTCCTAAGAGTCTTTAACCATATTACTTCTTTTGTAGCTTCTACAATGCCTTTGTATTCTACTGCTGTAGATGATAGAGCAACTGTATGTTGCTTCTTGGAGCACCAAGAAATCAGCTTATCTCCCACATAACACAAATATCCGTGTGTTGATCTTCTATCATCAGAATTACCTGCCCAATCTGCATCACTCTATATTTTGACTCTTGTATCTGAAGTAAATCGATAATACAAACCTTCTTTAAGTGTACCCTCTTTCTAGGACAATGCATGAATTGAGATAGAACTCCAACTGCATATGATAAGTCAGGTCTTGTTAATGTAGCATAAATCAAGCTACCCACCAAACTCTGATAAAGCTTCATATCTTTGAATTCCTCTCCTCCATATCTACTCAATCTATGATTCACTTCCATTGGAGTTGGTGCTATTTTGCAATCTTCCATTTTAAATTTGGTTAGAAAATTTTTCAGATACCTTTCTTGAGTTACATATACTCCATGTTGAGTATATGAAATCTCCATTCCCAAAAATAATGACAAATTTCCCAAATCACTGATTTTGAATTCTTTCTCCATCTGCTTCTTAATCATGTGTATACCTTTGTCATCTTTTCCTGTAAGTATTATGTCATCAACAACAATACAAACATAAATAAAGCCATCCTCACTTGCTTTGACTAGCAAGCTACTATCTGCCTTTGATGCTTGAAATCCAAGTTCCTTTAAGAACTTTACAAGCCTATAATTCCATGCCCTTGGGGCCTGCTTCAACCCATACAAAGCTCTCTTGATCTTACACATCTTATTTGGATATACTTGATCTTTGAAACCATGTGGTTGTTCCATTTATACTTCATCTGAAATAAAACCATTCAAAAATGCATTCTTCACATCTAATTGAGATAATTTCCAACCTTTGCTAGGAGCAATTGCTATGAGAGTCCTTATGGTTGTCATCTTTGCAACAGGACTATAAGTTTCATCATAGTCCACACCATATGTCTGTGCATATCCCTTCACAACAAGCCTGGCTTTGTACCTAGATATACTTCCATCTGCAAATCTTTTTGTTTTGTAAACTCACTTACATCCAATGATCTTCTGACTATTTGGCTTAGAAACTAAATCCCAAGTCTCATTTTCCATCAATGCATCATATTCCTCTTGCATAGCTTTTTCCCAATTCTTCTTCCCTTTGGCTTCATCATATGTAGATGGATCTTCATCTGCTTTCAACATGTAAGCATAATCTTTAGTGGTCAAGAATGAAGTATCATAGCTATACCTTGTAGGTTGCCATTTGGGCCTAGATGACCTTCTGAGTTCTCCACTTCTTGAAGTTTCTGGTTCATCACACTCTGGGTCAAATCTTGGCACTTCTTCAACTTCAACGTGTACTTCATTGTTCTCCTCTTCATCAAATATCTGAACCTTTGACTTACCTTTCTTTTGATTCACAACTTCCTCAACATCTGCATGCACATTAAGTGTACCTGCATACCAAGTACCTTGCTCATCAAATGTAACATCCTTGGACACAAGGAATTGCTTTGTGGATGGATTCCACAACCTATAATCCATCTGCTTGTCATCATAACCAATGAATACATACTTCTCTGCTTTAGGTTCTAATTTATGCCTCAATTGAGATGGCACATATGCATATGCCAAGCATCAAATATTTTACAATGATCCAAGGTAGGTCTCTTACCCCACCAAGATTCATATGGTCTCATACCCTGCAAGGCTTTACATGGTAACCTATTGACCAAATATGTGGCTGTGTTTGCAGCCTCAGCCCACAAATAATTTGGACAATTTTTCTCCTTCATCATGGATCTTGCAAACTCAACAAGAGTTCTACTTCTTCTCTCTGCTACCCCATTTTGTTGAGGAGAGTACCTGCAAGTAACCTCTCTCTTTCTACCTGCACTCCACTAATAATTACTGAACTCATTAGAGAAATACTCTCCCCCTCCATCTCATCTTAGTCTCTTCAACTTTACCTGTAATTCTTTCGGCATATGCATGATAGTGTTTAAATGTATTAAACACTTCTGACTTATCTTTGATCACATAGATTGTGATCCACCTGGTAGCATCATCAACATATATGACATAATATCTTGAACCATTTATACTGAAATCTTTTGAAGGACCCCACACATCTGTATGTACCAACTCACGTCTTTCTGAATACATAAAACCATGCTTATTATATGACTGCTTATGGGCCTTACCTAACTGACATGCTTCACATCTGTATGTCATGTGTTGACGTGCAACATTAGGCAATCCAAGCACTGAACCATTATTTATCATTTCTTTGATACCTCTTTCATTAAAATGTCCAAGTCTCTTATGCCAAAGATCCAATTCAGACACCTTTTGCTCTCCATATGTAAACATAGCATGCCCAACATTACCTTGTATCTTTGGTGTGAAGAGCCTTCCTTCCTTCTTTCCTGTAACAATTTGTTTATACCCTTGACTAGGGTCTTCAACATAAACTCCATCATTAGTGAACCTTACCTCATATCCTTTTTCCACAATTTTTCCTACACTAATCAAATTCTTTGGAATTGTAGGAACATATAGAACCTTACTCAAGAGAGTGCTTCCATCTTTGGCTTTGACTGAACCAATTGACTTTACTTTGTGCTTTGTATTATCACCTATTTGAAGTGTATGATTGATTGCATTATGATCTAAATCAGTCATCAAAGCATATCAGGTTTGCCCCTTATAATCATATCAAGTTTAGAATTGTTCTCATATCAAGTTTATAATCAAATTGAGAGGCTCAAACTTAAGTTTGAGCATCTCAATTTTGACTTATAGTGATATTAAGTTTGGGATTGTTTACTCATATGATATGAGGCTCAAACTTAAGTTCGCGCCTTTCAATTTTGATATTGCACCATTAGGCTCGAACCTTTCACGATCGAGCCTATAAATCATATCAACTTTGAGTCTGCTGAGTCACATGATATGAGGCTCGAAGTTAAGTTCGAGCTTCTAAGTTTTGATTCATTGTGTCCGTTAATACCAAGTTCGAACTTTAGTTTGAGCCTTTGAATCATATCAACTGTCAATCTTGATATGAGGCTCGAACTTAAGTTCAAGCCTCTGAGTTTCACCATATCAAGTTTGGGATTGTTGGATCACATGATTGAATAGTGTCTTATGTGCAAAAGAACAAACAAGCTTGAACTTAAGTTCGAGCCTCAGGATCAATTCAATTATGGGGTCTCGAACCTTAGTTCGAGCCTTTCAACTTTTCCAGCCATATCAAGTTTAGGATTGTTGGGTCACATGATATGAGGCTCTCAGCTTTTCCACCCATATTAAGTTTCGGATTGTTGTGTCTTATGTGCAAAAGAACAAAGAAGCTCAAACTTAAGTTCGAGCCTTATAATCAATTCAATTTTAGGAGCCTATAACCTCTTAGCTTTTCAAGCCATATCAAGTTTCGGATTGTTGGATCAGATGGTATGAGGCTCGAACTTAAGTTCGAGCCTCTCAGATTCTCCAACCATATCAAGTTTAGGATTGTTGGCTTATATGATATGAGCCTCTCAGCTTTTCCAGCCATATCAAGTTTAGGATTGTTGTGTCTTATGTGCAAAACAACAAAAAGGCTCGAACTTAAATTCGAGCCTCAAAATCAATTGAATTTTAGGAGGCTCGAACTTAAGTTCGAGCCTCTTAGCTTTTCAAGCCATATCAAGCTTAGGATTGTTGGTTCACTTGGTATGTCGCTTGAACTTAAGTTTGAGCCTCTTAAGTTTGAGCTTGTCAGATTTGACCCTTATAATCATATCAAGTTTGGGATTGTTCTGATATGATATGAGGCTCGAACTTAAGTTTGGGCCTTCAATTTTGACTTATAATCATATCAAGTTTGGGATTGTTCATTCATGTGATATGAGGTTCGAGATTTCAATTTTGATATTGCATTATCAAGCTTGAACCTTTCTAGATCGAGCTTATAAATGATATCAAGTTTGAGTCTATTGTGTCACATAATATAAGGCTCAAACTTAAGTTCGCGCCTCAAGATCAATTCAATTTTGGGGGCTCGAACTCTCATCTTTTCAAGCCATATCAAGTTTAGGATTGTTCGGTCACATGTGCAAAAGAACAAAGAGGCTTGAATCAATTCAATTTTGCGAGGCTCAAACCTCTCAGCTTTTCGAGCCATATCAAGCTCCAGATTGTTGGATCACATGGTATAAGGCTCGAACTTAAGTTTGAGCCTCTCAGGTTTGAGGCTGTGAGGTTTGAATTTTATAATCATATCAAGTTTGGGATTGTTCTGATATGATATGAGGCTCGAACTTAAGTTCGATCCTCTCAATTTTGTATCAAGCTTGGGATTGTTTACTCATATGATATGAGGCCGGAACTTAGGTTCGAGCCTCTAAATTTTGATATTGTGTCATTAGGCTGGAACCTTTCAGGATCGAGCCTATGAATCGTATCAAGTTTGAGTCTGTTGTATCACATGATATGAAGCTCGAACTTAAGTTTGAGCTTCTAAGTTTTGAGTCATTCTGTCCCTTAATATCAGGTTCAAACTCTAGTTCTAGCCTTTGTCAGTTTTGATATTAAGTTCGAGTCTCTTAGTTCCACCATATCAAGTTTCGGATTGTTGTCTCACATAATATGAGGCTCGAACTGAAGTTTGGGCCTTTGAATATTGCATCATAAGGTTTGAACTTAAGTTCCAGCTTTTGAATCATATCAAGTTTCAGTCTATTGAGTCATAGGATGTGAAACTTGAACTTAAGATCAAGTCTCTTATCTTTTTCAGTAAGACGAATAGTATTTTTAACTCAAATATATTTTCAAATTTGAACACAAGGGGCACGAACTTAAGAGGCTCGAGCTTCGTAAATTTGATAATAATCTATAATCTAAAGTATAATAATTAGATAGAATATTATTGATAATAAATTTGATGACTATGAATGAGAAAGTTGATGTTATTATATTGATATTGTTTGTTATTATGTTGCTGTCATTTGAAAAAAAGTTTTTTGTTTGACTTTCAGGAGCAATGGGAAACACAAATGAATTTCAAAGCAATGTGATCGATAATGTATTTTCGTTGGAAAATTTATCAAAAACAAGTGGGATGAAGGTTCCTTCAAATAGGATTAAGGTTCAGAAATATTTTGATTTGACACATAAAGAAGACATGAAATGGTTTGCTGATTCTTATGATCATGAAGGAAACTTCAAAGCAGATGTACATTTATTTATGACAGATGCAGGATCTACATATGGTGATATGGGCAACATTGTTCATGTTAAAGAAGATGTAAATGCACAAGGCACACCGTGTTTTACGTGTAAAGTGCTTCCAGATGGTGAGAATATTAATTTGTCCAAGTTTTTCTTATCATGGGAGACTTTTTGTTTGGATGATATAAAAGATAGTATCTCAAAGTCTGATCGATCATTAGGTTCAATTGGATCGATCGAATCAATAGAAGAATTAGTGAAAATTATAAAAGAAGCCAAAAGATTAACACAAAAGTCAAAATCTTTGAAGAGAAGCTCAAATGTATTTGGGACATCTAAGAAACGAAAGTTAAAAGGTTCTTCAAATAAAGATTTAGGATCATCATCAATGTCTGTACAAAACGATGAAGATGTATCAATCCGACACTTAGATAATAGGAATGAAGAAACAGAAGATACAGTAGTGAAACCACAAGAAAATAAAATGATGGATTTACTACTTCAAAAACAAGAATATTATGCTTTCGGTTCTAATGCAGTATTTAATGTTGATGTAAAAAGATGTTTTCCAGCACCATCGAGTTATGTATATCAAAAATTAAATAGAGATTGGGTGCGTACATTAATGAATGATTTTGTCTTGGCTCCGAAAGAGAATGAAGTTCTTGTAGTTGTTATGCCTTTTGATCCAAGTGTCAAAATACCTCTAAAAACTTTATCTCCTGATGATATTGATAAAGTTAAGTATTGGATAATAATTGGACAACATTCAATTAGTGCAGCGAAAACTTTACAAACTGTTAATTCTCTGATGGTGACATTACAGTTACGACAACACTTTAGATATAGAAAAGCAAAGATTATAGTAAATTGTCCTCCAAAAATTTCAAGGAAGATATCAAAAGAGGCTAATGTAATGGTGGCAAAGTCATTACAGAAGGAACCATTTTGGGATCAACTTTTACAAGCTAGATCTCAATGGAAAGCAAACGGATGTCCATCAAGCCTCCTTCAGGTGTTAATCAAAGTAAAAGAGAATTTATATCATGGTAGGTATGTTTATATTCTTTGTATTTTTTATGTTTTAGCTACTATATATTATTATTTTTTAAAACTTGTATTTATTTAAACTATATATGTATTTTTGTAGAATTTTGTAGAGACTACAGAGCAAACTTTACAAAAAGGATTTGTAAAGAATGATTTGCATCTTCGTTTATGTAATGATGAGGAGTGGCAGAATTGGATATCAATATTGTGTTTGTATAGTCACGGGGCACTCTTTAATACAAAGGGTGAAGTGCCAAATAGCAAAAGAGATTCAACAAAATATGTTATATCAACATATGCAAAGATGGTAGCAGTGAAAGGTGGTTATTTAAAGTAGGCACCAAGCACAATTATATTAGGTCCGACATTATTGAGATGTATTGTAGGTTTAGACAATAAAGAAATTTTAGAAATTCAAAAGGCAATTTTAGAGAAGAAAATTTTGTTAAAAAAGGCAAAATCATTGAAGCACGTGGTTGACATGGAAGAAATGCCATGGAGATTAAAGACAGATCGTGTGTTGAAAAATGCTATATTTGCATTTTTTATTGATTTAACAAGAGAGGTTTGGAGTTGGGAAAAGCTCTATGAGAAATACAATATCACATACATTCAATATGAAAAAATTCAAATTTATAGTGAAACATTTGTGAAAGACTCATTAAACAAGGCAAAGAAGTCTCCTCCTTTACCAAAGGCTGCCATAACTTTGTTGGGTCATTTGTATAGAGTTGCAATGGGAATAAAGACCACAACAAATGTTATTCCATGGTCAATCTATGGATTTGGTTTCGATTTGAACAAGGTGGAAATTTTTTGTTTACAGCAAGTTTTTCCATTCAATATTGTTTTCTTTAGGTTTGATTCAGAATTATACAGTTTACATAGTCGGGAATGCATTTCAGCAATGTTCTTCTCCAGATTGATTTTTGCACTCAACGGGATGAACTCGGAGATAGAATATATTCTAGTATCTTTTATTGATGTCCTTTATGTCCATATGCTTGTGGAAGGAGTTCAACATACAGATACCAAAATGTCTTTCAAAATTGGAGCCACTCAAATTAGTAATCCTTCGATCAAAGGAGAGATGGATTTTGCAATAGTTTTTATGTACATTAGCAAAGAGGATAATTATCAGATGATTGATAGAATAGATCAAGCAAATCTAAATATTTTTGCTCATAAAGGTCTGGATGAATTCATAGAAAAAATTTTCATTGATGATTTCATCAACAATTTTGCTCCTGAAGATAGCTATGTTATAGAGTTGTATTGTCAAGGCATTGTTCTTCAAAGAAGTTTATCTAAAAAGCACAGATGTTTTGGTATATGTTTAGACGTTGAAGAAAAACAATTAGAATCAATTTGCTCTTCAGTTTTTGAGAACGACCCTTCTTTGCATCAATGGTGTGATATTAGTAATCAAGATACAGGTATCAGGAATGAAGATACAGACAATACAAATGAGTTCGAGAATGTTGATGCGGAGATTGATGTACAACCTAGTGGAGAAGAATCAGAAAGTGATAAGGATGATACAAAAACCGACGAACATATTGTTACAATGGATGAAGATATTGGAGGTACTTCAAATGTATGAGAAGGGAAAGCAGCATGAGAAAATATTGATTCCATGTAATGTAATCAATACCATAATTTTCAAAGATATTCTAGTGATGATTGCATTTCTTGAACAATAGAATTTTATTTTGAATATATTAGCTTGTTGAATAAAGTGATGTGAATCGATTATATTTAAATCTTTTTATTTATTGTTAATGTCATATGTTTGTGAGTTAAAATTAAACATCTCTTTTCTATTCGAGTAATTTAAAAATTATTGTTTTTAAATCAATGATGCATAAATTCATCTGTTATAATATTTAAACAGATATGCATGATTTATGACTCTTTTGTTTGAAAAAAATATGAAACATATTGTTTTAAAAATTATGATGCATTTGATTAAATACAATTTCGAAATGTACTGTTAAGATGCAAAGATTGAACTGTGCCGTTTTTAAAATCAAAAGCTTATTAGTTGAAGTAGATGCATAGAGAGATTAATTATAGGTGTTTAGAAAGAGAAATTAATAGATATTTTTTTATCTTAAAGAGAAATTAATTGAGAAAATAAGTGTTGATATGTCTGCACATTGTATTGCTTATTCATATATATCTTTTGGATTTCTTTTTATTAAAGATGTTAACAAAAATAAACATTTCATAAGTGATGATGGTATTGGAAAGCCTATTGGCCATTTCAAGGATGAAATGAGTACTCTACATGAGCAAAGCTCTTTTCAAACATCTAGATAAGCTATCTAATGTTATCGAGAAACAATGTGCTAGGCCTTTTTGGATTTTACCAGGTATATTCTGTAATATTATAATTATTTTATTCATATTATAACTCATTTATTGATTATATATCAATAAGTTATCTTAAAGCATTGTTTTTAGTTATTGTGCATTTTTTATCCTCATTGTTTGATATATGCATTGAATATCTATCATCCAATTCATATAAAGAACAATTTTCTCCTTCTCAATCTAAATGCCCTTTTGTTCAACCAAGATATAAGATGGAACAGATCAGAGAAAGATTATGTCAAAAATAAATCAAATATTGATGACAAGAGAATATTTAGAAGTCGGAGATGTTTTGAATTTTTAGATTCTATTCTTCAACACTTTCATGTTGGTGTTTGGTCATCCATATTGAAAAATAATATTTTGAACAATGTGAGATTCATTGAAAAACTTACAAAAAAAGAAGATATTGTTTTTTTATGGTGTGGAGTCACGAAGATTATTATATGGATCACATTGAAGAAATATATAATCCAGATCAACTTATCATTGATGATAGTTTCTTCAAAGGTTCTATCCCAATAGAAAATTGCATCTACATTACCTCTTATCAAGCAAGACATGATCATTCAATACCGAGTGATCTTCTATCCTATGTTTTGAGCTTCATCCAAACAAATGATATTTTGCTCAATCGAATAAAAAAACCACTTATCATCAAAGAAAATGTTATATTTCCAATGTTTCAACTTGCATTGGAGAATTCATCATCTATGTTAGACCACGATATCTTGAGTGATTCAAATGATCCTTCAAATAACTTGAGAGTACCTTCTTCTGATGACTCTGAAGTACATAATAATAGTGAGAAAAAGCTAGATGTTCCAGTGAATTGCAACAGAATCGAAAAGGAAGATACAACAATAGCATCAACAAAGCTAGAGGTTCCATTGAATTGCAAGGAAATTGAAAAGGGAGATCTAGCAACAATAGCATCAGCATTTGGTGTTCCACTTTTAAACAAAGAGCAGCTAAAATTATTACAAATGTGCTACAAAATAAAAGCATGAGAGAAAATCATGCAATAGTGTATGCTACAAGGTTGGGCTATCGACAAAGTTGTTTCATAAGTGGAGTTGCAGCAAAAGCATACATACAAAGGTTACAAAAGGCATACTTTAATTTAATAGGTAAAGAAATTCTTCATACAATATTTATGTTTTTTTTATATCTACAATCAAATATTTATAAAAATTTTTTTTGTAGGATAAAGAAAAACATTGACGGCAAGGTCGATTATTAAATTTATCTCAAGATCTTTTGATTGGTTTAAAGATAACCTATTTTTTTAATGTTAGTTTCCTTGTTTCATGAAAGATTGTTTTTCTTCACAAATAAACTTATATTCATAAAAAGTAGATAATTAAAAAACATGTAGATAGCTCCTAATGAAGTGGAAGGTTAGTTTGTGAATTTTGCTTGTTATTGGATTATACTTCCTTGTCAGTATTTCATTGTTCATATTTTCTTTATATATTTTTTATATTACACTTTATTATTATTGGAATATAATATCATGCATTTAGCTCATGTAATATATTTTAAATACATCATACACACACACACACACACACATATATATATATATATATATATATATATATATATATATATATATATATATATATATATATATATATATATATATATATATATATATATATATATATCTATATATATGTATATATATGAAGTTTTTTCTGGGCTTACTCTACTTTTCATTATATTGATTATAAGAAAAACTATAAAAGGAAATTGGAATCCCCATGAATATAAAATCATGCATTTAAATAAAATTTCTTATATTTTCTTATGTATTATCAATTTTAATTCACTATAAGTTTTGAATATTGAGAGAAATGATAATGGCTTTATTAAACATATCTTTAGTTACACTAATTATGAAGTAATATAGAATGTAAAACACTTTAATTTGATTTTAATATAAATCTAATTAACTTCAAATCTTTTTTTTTGCAACACAAAATGCTGATTTGCATATAAACTACAAAGAAAACACAAGGTTGGCATTGATGTCTTGCTAGTCTTCACACATATATGAATCTTCATAAAAAAAGCAAGGTTTTTCTTCATTCCTAAGAGATGAAAGAAGGGTATTGATACTCGAAATGAATGGCATTTTGCTCAAGAAAAGTGATAAGGAAAGGGGTGATCTATTACTTGAATCTTTGCAAAACCATATCAATTTTATTGAAGAGAACACAAGAATTGCACATTATGTTCGCAAGGATGCATTATATTTCTTGGATTTTTGTATGGATCTTTTTGAAGTGTGGATTTGGATCACAGAAAGAGTGTTAATAGCTCAAAGAATACTTGCACTATGTTTTCCAAAACACCATCAAAGATTTGATATTATAGCAGGTCAGGGTGCATTCCAAAAAACTGATATCCATATCATATATAAGTTTGTGCATCATAAAAACTTGGACACAATTTGGAAATTTTTGTAGATTTGGATGGAAATAATACCATTACTTTTTATGATACATTATATCATGTGATTTGGAATATGAAAGGCACTTACGTAATTCTACCAAAGCTATGGAGGCAATCATCGAAGGAGTTGGAAAACTTTTTATCCAAAAAAATGATTCCTTGGCTTTATGGATGGATTTTCTCAAAGAACAAACGTTCTTATACATGCAATACAATTGTAGATCACAGACCTTGTGATAGAGAAACATATTATGTACTTGAACAATATATTAAGAACGATATCAATGACTTAAAATATTTTAACATCACGTATTTTATTGGTTTTTTTAAACACCACATTTTTTTGGGACTTTTCAACCAAGTGAAAATTTATTGGTAGCCTAAATTGCATATATTTGAGTTATTATTGAGTTTAATTGTTTTTCAAAGCTCTAAATTAGTATGATAGATTTTTTTTTAAATTATATGAAACAATCTTTTCATGTTTTTCAACAACATAATATTGACATAATGAACAATTATTAGTATGTCAGACTGCATATTATTAAGTATTGTTAAATTAGATCTAAATTCATGTGGTTGCTTTTTTTTTTAAATGGAGGTTCAGCCGAGGCCTACTCCTTCGGGCTTTAACTTTAAAATTGCAAATGTATAAGGAAGGGCATAGTATCCATGGGACCCACCTTATCCCACAAGAATAGGGGTTTACATAGCTGGGTTAAATTGCGATCACAACTATCGCGAAGAAGGACAAACAGTGGCACATCAGCGACAAGATACAACTTTCCATGTTAAACATGTCCCTTACATGTGCTGATGGGGGTTGAATCCTCGCCCCAGCCTCAAGAGGCGAGAGGCCCAACCACCCGAACAAGCGACCTGGGACCAAATTGAATATATTTATTGTTTATATCAAATTGTAAGCTCTAAATTCATATTAGGATAAATTTGTTATACAATTAAATTTAAATCAATTTATTAATTTTTAGAACATCATATTTTGGAACATTGGTTTTATGAGCATTGATTGATATATCAAATAATGTATAATTGACCTATTATTATTGAATTAGATAATAACAAGCTTCAAAATTCAAGTATGAATGCTTTTCTTTGTGTATTCATATTCTCCTTGGTGTTTTTTTAAATAAACTCATCAACTAATTTTATGTTTTGTCTATTGAAAACTTAAAACATTTTAACAAAAAGAAGATGGATTCATGACTTGATCCTTGTAAGAAGAATATAACATAGAAATTATAAGTTAATACCATCACTTCTATTATAAATGGGACTTGAATAATTCCCAAATTTCATGAATAGGCCTTAAACTGTCACATGTAAGAGTTCTTTAATTAAATGTGTACATAATTTATGTGTACTTTGAGGTGTAGCATACTAAATGTCTTGTCCATTTATCTAGGAAGCTTAAATATCAGTTATGAGACCAAAGCCATTAATCTCAAACCATGACATTTGATGGTTTTTGACTATAATCTCAAACTATGAAACCTCAATCCATGACACTCCTATCTTGCAATTCTAGTTCTCTTAAAGAAGTATCACCTTTGGAATGATTTACTCAAAGTCGTGGTTTCAACCATCTTTTGTATTTCATGGGATCCAATATTAGCTTTATTATGCCATGAAGTTACTTTTTTTTCCAGATCTCTTTTCCCATATCCTACTTCATGCATTAATATATCATGATATGATTCACGATATTTTTTTCCAAACCTAATACGTGTTTATTTTTAAGTGATCTATCCAAACATAATAGGGATAAGCAAAGACACTAACATATGTATAGATATATGAGTCTCTCTCTCTCTCACTCTCTCTCTCTCTCTCTCTCTCTCTCTCTCTCTCTCTCTCTCTCTATATATATATATATATATATATATATATATATATATATATATATATATATATATATATATATATATGTATGTGTATGTGTGTGTGTATGATTATGTATGTATGTATATGTGTGTGTAACGTATGCATGTATGTGTCTATCTCTATATGAATTTGTATGGATGTGTGCACATAGAAACACGTATGAGATTTCCTACATACACTACATACCTATAACACCTTTATAAGCGTAAACACCAACCATTACATGTAAGAGTTTGGAAGTGCAACTAAGGCCTATTCAGGAAAAATGAGAATTACATAGATTTTTCGACAGTTATTTTTGTCCCAATGTTTTACTTTTAAACTCGTTAATACACTAAAACATGTCATTATCTCTTGATTGGGGTATATTAAATTAATATATTAATATTAAGGATAATTGTATTATAAATGAGGTATCAAGTTTGGGCTCAAACTTAAGAAGTTAACATAGTAAGTAACATAAATGGAACTTGAATAATTTCCAAATTTCCTGAAGAGGCCTTAACTACTTTTGTGTGGTGCATGTGACATACGTTATGCCTACTGTGAGGTGTAACAAACTACATGTCTTGTCAATTTATGCCTACTGTGAGGTGTAACAGACCTAGTCAATACTTTATGTCTACTACATATGTACGTATTTTATGTGTACTGTGAGGTGTAACAGGCTAAATGTCTTTTCAATTAAGAAACCAAAGCACTTGATCCTCATATATTGGGTGGTTATTTGTTTTTTTCTATCCACCCTGGACACACCAAAGAACGGCCTCATGATAGTACATTTAAGATCCATTTTATTGTTGTTTCAAATCCATCTTATTGTTAATAACGCGAATGTGTATGGCACTTTGCATGGGGCTCTCGATTACATACTTGGAATTCAAAATCCTATGTTTTAGTTCTATGTTGTCGGAAGGATTTCCTCACTTGATTTGTCATATGGGGAAATAAAAATATTTTGCTTTAGAGTTGCTTTAAAGATATATCTCTCTCATATTTTTTTTAATACTTTGATTTAATTTGACTAAACTCTTCTCTTGGGTACCTGCAGGAAAAAGAGAAAATATGTTCTGAATAGAGATTGGATGATTAATTGAACACTTACTTGGAATCTTCACTTTTTATGTTCATTTCTAAGTGATTTATGTATATCCATAATTATATAAAGATAATTATGTGCCTATGAGTATATATATGGAGTTCTATGACGTATGTGAATTCAACTAAACCTAAGATTTGTTTGGCTTTCCTTATGTAAGCATATATGTGTATATATGTTGATATGATTGAAGATGTGCCTATGTGATTAAATTTATAAGGTTTAATAAATGTGCACCATATGAATAAATCCATGTTATGCAAGCTTTAAATGTGCATCTTCATGTACACTTACCCTAATGAGCTTATACATGATTTAAGAACATTAAAATTATATAGATTAATATATATATATATATATATATATATATATATATATATATATATATATATATATATATATATATATATATATATATATATATATATGTATATATATATATATATATATAGTATATATATGTTTATTATATATATAAGTAAATAGATAAATATTTATTATATAAATAAATATACATGTAAAAGATTAAGTAAATGTCTTTGATTTATAAAAAGTGATTTGGTTTAATAAATAATGAAAATAATTTTTAATAATGAATTAATTTAAACGTGTGTAGAAGTTAAGTTATGTGTATTAGTTAACTAAATGTGTGTGTTAGTTAATGTTAGTATGCATGAAATCTACCTAGTTAACTAGTTAAACTAGCTAGTAACTAACTGATACGTGTAAACTAAAATATATCTATATATGTGTGATCGTAAGAGTTTGTTTGGGGGGGGGGCGCCTAATGCTCTTCTGCAGACCATTCAGAGAAGACGAGAATAGGAAGAGATTCATTCGAAAGAAAGGAGAGGAACCGATATCAGAAAGGGGAGGCACTGCGCAAAGAGGACAGAGGCCAACTCTTAACATTTTCCATCTGGCTTATTTGACGGATTATCAATCTCTGAGGAGGACCCACGCTGATCATAGAAGGGGGGAGAATCACATCTGATCTGTCGTGCACGAAGGCCAATTTCACAAAATTTTCTGGCAGCAATGTTCTAACAGAGGGCTCTCTCTCTTCGTTTTCCATGCGAGATAATCATCTAAAGAGGACGCCACTATATGCTATAAATCTGGCAAAACATGATCTACTGCGGGTCTTCAGACATCGATTAGCCCGACAAATTTATTCATCTCAAGAGAAGATCGCTGACTCTTTATAAATCTGTTGATGACGTTTTTGACACTACGCGCGATAAGCTGATGATGAACCACAACTACAACAATCGATTACTTGTGCATCTTTGCAGGTATATATAGTTGTATAATCAAATCTTGATTTGCATAACGTTCTGGTATAGTCTTCTTGACGTATGACTCTGTAGTAAGGTATGGCAAAGTGATTTTACCATGCAATATATAAAAATGGTTTTGTTTGACAATATAGAAAAGGAAAAAGTAGTCGAATTTCTCCATTAAAACTCGGATATGTCGAGTTCTTGAACTTCTGATCAAAGTTTTTGGTGTTGCAATCAGAGTATGACTGTGCTCTCGTTTCGTTTGCTCACTTCTTTCTCTATCACCAGCAGATTTTGGGTAGACGTATCAATAGAAGTGTTTTCATTTGATCATGATGTTTGCTTGTCCACTATTTAACTTTTGCTAAAGCACAATTTCCTAGGCTCAAAATCCTTGCGAAGCTCTATCTTTTGTGAAGTAATGCATGAACATTTGAATGGCACTTGCATCTGATGTAAATGTTGTGGACCGCATCAATCATTAAGACAAACAAAATTATAAATTTCTGCCCTTACTATACACGATGTTTGTGATGTTGATAGATATTCATAGTTTATAAGTTGACTTATGATAAATTCATGATTTTGTTGTGCGCAAAAATTACGATTGAATTGAAAGACAGATACATACTGAGGACAGTTCAAGGTAGGTGCTCAAATTTGTTGCGATTGGATTCAAAGCTGGAGCTAGTAATACAGACAATGACTTAAGAATAATACAGAAAACCAAAAACTGAGATCTATTTCTGTAACGTTACACAGAGAAGAGTATAGTTTTTTCTTGAAAGTATTATTCTTGCATGAAAACCCATGATTTTGATCTAATAACAGCGAACAATCTCGAGGAGGAATCTTGGTGATAATCAGCATGTTGAATGAGCTTGATATCAATTCAAATATTTTATGAAATGGTTCTTATGAAATCAATTATTTGTGCTACTATTTTGTTTTATATAAGCATTTATCTAATGTTTACAGAAATTGTTTATAATTGCTACTTGCAGGTTTGGATTTATTCAAATAATTTCATAAACTTGGATTAGAATGACTTCATACAAAGATTGCTTTACTCTCATCCGAAATGTTGTTTTCTTTAAAACTTGAATAATTTGATATAGCACTCTATTCTTTGCATTTGATTAACCTTGGCTATGACGCATTAGATCCAAGAGTATGATAAAATATTGATACCTTACTTCCTCCCAAAGTTGGTTTCGATTGGTCATTTGCAATAAGTTTTGACATTTATGGGCAAAAGAAATCCAAACATATTTGTTGATTAAGTACTTAGAAGAGAAAGTTGTGCATACATGGGAATCCAAGCTCATTCAAAGGTCTAAGCTCACGGTTGTTTTGAAAATTGCCATTTTAATTAGCTTTGGCTAGGGTAAAATTGTTGTTTGTATGACGTATGATTGAGATATTTGAGGAGGAAGATGCATAGACATCTTGATTTTGATCCTAAACAAGATCTACTCCACCTTTGCATTTGCACGTTAAATTAATTGCATTTGAAAAGATTTTGATGTGCATGAATGAGCATATAAGCTCTTTAATTTCCATATGAGATTTTTTTTTTAAATGAAGGACTTCCATAGTAAGGAAAATCCTTGCTCATCGTGCTTGATCTCTCCATATGATCTTGATGAACTATTGGCACGTGAATTAGCTAAATCTGCTTAAGGTACTCTCATCCTAATGTTCTTGTATTTCATTTGAAGCCGCTAGACACATGGTTGAACTTCATTTGACTTAAAGGTCTTGAAATGTGCACACTTTTGTTATTCAATCAAGTTTTATGTTTGAACTCTCTTAGACTATGAAGAGGATGTCTAGACATTAGTAGAGATTGTGTCATGAGTTTTTCCTCCACCTCTTATGAAACTTGAACATTGAAACTTGGTTTCATAGTCTTCACATATCAAGGATGATGTATTAATCATTTTTCATTTGATAACTGTTTTCTTTTCCCTTCCTTTCTTAGTTTACTTGCATAAATTCATGGAAATCTCGTGATGCAAAAAACACAAAAGACATACTTTATTGAATTCCTTTTTCAAACGACAAATCGATTGAGATACTTTTTCCTCTATTTCTATGTATAAGGACATAACAAATTTTGGATAGATGGATGAGGGGATAGAAGTCTCTATATAGACATAATATAAAATGGTGGACAAAATGGTTAAACCAATAGTGATTCCATTTCCTCATGAGAGTAAGTAGCCCATGGAAGGAGCAAAGAAACAGTAATCATTGAGAGATTAAAAAAATAGTTTATCAATTTATTGAAGAAAATCTTAAACAAACTCAACAAGCAACAAGTACTTTTCTCAACAAAAGAAAGAAGAATTTGGCCTCCCAAATGGTTTAAAGGCATGGAATATCATTTTCTTTTGATTATCTTGAATATGGATGTGTATATCTACATGTGGTAGCTCCTCTGATAATACTAACTACACCACATATGCCATGGAATCTTTGAACAATTCATATGCCAAAGGCTCATATCTCAAAATTGATTCATATCTTAAATGAGAAGATTAGAAGGAGAATCATCAAGCCATGGAATGATCTCTTTTCTTATCGATGGTTTAGAGTTAAGAAGAAGAATGGGTCCTTGGTTTTTATTCTAGATCCACAAGTACTTCATAAGGCAGCCATTTGGAATATGCGAATTGGTTGAATTGATG
>CM035427.1:54358830-54436330 GCA_020310875.1 Ceratopteris richardii | reverse complement strand
GTGTATATATGTGTATTTGTATGTGTCTGTATCACTACAACATATCAGGGGCATACGGACGGTCACGCCTCGACATCGGTATGACCGTTGAAAATGCTTGAAAAACCACCGATGCAATACCGACGGTCATTTAATCGTCGGTATGAGCGCCGGTATAGGCGTCGGTACTTTACCGTAAATTAAGGACGCTTATACTGACGCTTATACCAACGCTTATACCGACACTTATACCGACGCTCATACCGATGCTTATATCGAGGCATAATAGCCTAACCATTGTGCCACGCGCTCTTGTTGTACAAAGGACCAAACAAAACTGCTACATATGTTTGTACGCTGCGCTGACGTGGTTTGTTGTAGAGAGTAGTAAAGGGCTAGCTACTCATGTTGTAAGCTTGAGCAATATGGACCAATGAGAAATTGTTCTCCAAACCATTGTTCTTCCTTGAATTTGAAGTAGTCTTCTCTTCACCAAGTCTAGGTCTTCAAACAATACTTTTCTAAAGTAGTTTTGGAAGAGTATGCAAATACTTTACGAAAGTATTGTTTGAAGACCCTGACTTGGTGAAGAGAAGAATACTTCAAATTCAAGGAAGAACAATGGTTTGGAGAACAATGTCTCATTGGTGCATATTGCTCAAGCTTACAGCATGAGTAGCTAGCCCTTTACTACTCTCTACAATAAACCACATTAGCGCAGTGTACAAACATATGTAGCAGTTTTGTTTGGTCCTTTGTACAACAAGAGCGCCTTGCACAATGGTTAGGCTATTATGATCTTATCCACGGTGCCTAGTGCTATTGTGTGTACAAGAATTAGTAAATAGATTTACAGATGCTATTAGCGCTTCGTCGATTGTGTGGGAGGAGTATTACTAGGAGCTATACATGGTGTATCATCTGAATATGAATGAACCAATAGGATATTGATTCCAACAAAGTTAGGATTGTTGTGTCTTATGTGCAAAAGAACAAAGAGGCTCGAACTTACTTCAATTTTAGGAGCCTCAAACCTCTTAGCTATTCATGCCATATCAATTTTCGGATTGTTGGATCACATGGTATGAGGCTCCAACTTAAGTTTGAGCCTCTCAGCTTTCCCAACCATATCAAGTTTAGGATTGTTGGGTTATATGATATGAGCCTCTCAGCTTTTCCAGCCATATCAAGTTTAGGATTGTTGTGTCTTATGTGCAAAAGAACAAAGAGGCTCGAACTTAAGTTCGAGCCTCAAAATCAATGGAATTTTGGGAGGCTCGAACTGAAGTTCGAGCCTCTTAGCTTTTCAAGCCATATAAATTTTAGGATTGTTGTGTTTTATGTGCAAAAGAACAAAGAGGCTCGAACTTAAGTTTGAGCCTCAGAATCAATTGAATTTTGAGAGGCTCAAACTTAAGTTTGAGCCTCTTAGCTTTTTGCGCCAAATCAAGCTTAGGATTGTTGGTTCACTTGGTATGTCACTTGAAGTTAAGTTCGAGCCTCTTAAGTTTGAGCATGTCAGGTTTGCCCCTTATAATCATATCAAGTTTAGAATTGTTCTCATATCAAGTTTATAATCAAATTGAGAGGCTCAAACTTAAGTACGAGCATCTCAATTTTGACTTATAATGATATTAAATTTGGGATTTTTTACTCATATGATATGAGGCTCAAACTTAAGTTCGAGCCTCTGAATTTTGATATTGCACCATTACGCTTGAACCTTTCAGGATCAAGCCTATAAATCATATCAACTTTGAGTCTGTTGAGTCACATGATATGAGGCTCGAAGTTAAGTTTGAGCTTCTAAGTTTTGATTCATTGTGTCCGTTAATACCAAGTTCGAACTTCAGTTCGAGCCTTTGAATCATATCAACTGTCAATCTTGATATGAGGCTTGAACTTAAGTTCAAGCCTCTCAGTTTCACCATATCAAGTTTGGGATTATTGGATCACATGATTGAATAGTGTCTTATGTGCAAAAGAACAAACAAGTTTGAACTTAAGTTCGAGCCTCAAGATCAATTCAATTATGGGGTCTCGAACCTTAGTTCGAGCCTTTCAGCTTTTCCAGCCATACTAAGTTTAGGATTGTTGGGTCACATGATATGAACCTTTCAGCTTTTCCACCCATATTAAGTTTAGGATTGTTGTGTCTTATGTGCAAAAGAACAAAGAAGCTCAAACTTAAGTTCGAGCCTTATAATCAATTCAATTTTAGGAGCCTAGAACCTCTTAGCTTTTCAAGCCATATCAAGTTTCAGATTGTTGGATCACATGGTATGAGGCTCGAACTTAAGTTGGAGCCTCTCACATTTTCCAACCATATCAAGTTTAGGATTGTTGGCTTATATGATATGAGCCTCTTAGCTTTTCCGACCATATCAAGTTTAGGATTGTTGTGTCTTATGTGCAAAACAACAAAGAGGCTCGAACTTAAGTTCGAGCCTCAAAATCAATTGAATTTTAGGAGGCCCGAACTTAATTTCGAGCCTCTTAGCTTTTCAAGCCATATCAAGCTTAGGATTGTTGGTTCACTTGGTATGTTGCTTGAACTTAAGTTCGAGCCTCTTAAGTTTGAGCTTGTCAGATTTGACCCTTATAATCATATCAAGTTTGGGATTGTTCTGATATGATATGAGGCTCGAACTTAAGTTTGGGCCTTCAATTTTGACTTATAATCATATCAAGTTTGGGATTGTTCATTCATGTGATATGAGGTTTGAGATTTGAATTTTGATATTGCATTATCAAGCTTGAACCTTTCTAGATCGAGATTACAAATGATATAAACTTTGAGTCTGTTGTGTCACATAATATAAGGCTCAAACTTAAGTTCGAGCCTCAAGATCAATTCAATTATGGGGGCTCGAACTCTCATCTTTTCAAGCCATATCAAGTTTAGGATTGTTGGGTCACATGTGCAAAAGAACAAAGAGGCTTGAATCAATTCAATTTTGCGAGGCTCAAACCTCTCAGCTTTTTGAGCCATATCAAGCTCCAGATTGTTGGATCACATGGTATTAGGCTCGATCTTAAGTTTGAGCCTCTCAGGTTTGAGGCTTTGAGGGTTGAATTTTATAATCATATCAAGTTTGGGATTGTTCTGATATGATATAAGGCTCGAACTTAAGTTCGATCCTCTCAATTTTGTATTATCAAGCTTGGGATTGTTTACTCATATGATATGAGGCCGGAACTTAGGTTCGAGCCTCTAAATTTTGATATTGTGTCATTAGGCTCGAACCTTTCAGGATCGAGCCTATGAATCGTATCAAGTTTGAGTTTGTTGTATCACATGATATGAAGCTCGAACTTAAGTTTGAGCTTCTAAGTTTTGAGTCATTGTGTCCCTTAATATCAGGTTCAGACTCTAGTTCTAGCCTTTGTCAGTTTTGATATTAAGTTCGAGTCTCTTAGTTCCACCATATCAAGTTTGGGATTGTTGTCTCACATGATATGAGGCTCGAACTGAAGTTCGGGCCTTTGAATATTGCATCATCAGGTTCGAACTTAAGTTCCAGCTTTTGAATCATATCAAGTTTCAGTCTATTGAGTCATAGGATCTGACACTTTAACTTAATCTCTTATCTTTTTCAGCAAGACGAATAGTATTTTTAACTCAAATATATTTTCAAATTTGAACACAAGGGGCACTAACCTAAGAGGCTCGAACTTCGTAAATTTGATAATAATCTATAATCTAGAGTATAATAATTAGAGAGAATATTATTGATAATAAATTTGATGACTATGAATGAGAAAGTTGATGTTATTATATTGATATTGTTTGTTATTATGTTGATGTCATTTAAAAAAAAGTTTTTTGTTTGACTTTCAAGAGCAATGGAAAACACATGAATTTCAAAGCAATGTGATTGATAATGTATTTTCATTGGAAAATATATAAAAAACAATTGGGATGAAGGTTCCTTCAAATAGGATTAAGGTTTAGAATTATTTTGATTCGACACATAAAGAAGACATGAAATGGTTTGATGATTCTTATGATCATGAAGGAAACTTCAAAGCAGATGTACATTTATTTATGACAGATGCAGGATCTACATATGGTGATATGGGCAACATTGTTCATGTTAAAGAAGATGTAAATGCACAAGGCACACCATGTTTTACGTGTAAAGTGCTTCCAGATGGTCAGAATATTAATGCATCCAAGTTTTTCTTATCATGGGAGACTTTTTGTTTGGATGATATAAAAGATAGTATCTCAAAGTCTAATCGATCATTAGGTTCAATTGGATCGATCGAATCAATAGAAGAATTAGTGAAAATTATAAAAGAAGCCAAAAGATTAACACAAAAGTCAAAATCTTTGAAGAGAAGCTCAAATGTATATGGGAGATCTAAGAAACGAAAGTTAAAAGGTTCTTCAAATAAAGATTTAAGATCATCATCAATGTCTGTACAAAACGATGAAGATGTATCAATCCGACACTTAGATAATAGGAGTGAAGAAACAGAAGATACAGTAGTGCAACCACAAGAAAATAAAATGATGGATTTACTACTTCAAAAACAAGAATACTATGCTTTCGGTTCTAATGCAGTATTTAATGTTGATGTAAAAAGATGTTTTCCAGCACCATCGAATTATGTATATCAAAAATTAAATAGAGATTGGGTGCGTACATTAATGAATGATTTTGTCTTGGCTTCGAAAGAGAATGAAGTTCTTGTAGTTGTTATGCCTATTGATCCAAGTGTCAAAATACCTCTAAAAATTTTATCTCATGATGATATTGATAAAGTTGAGTATTGGATAATAATTGGACAACATTCAATTAGTGCAGCGAAAACTTTACAAACTGTTAATTCTCCGACGGTGACATTACAGTTACGACAACACTTTAGATATAGAAAAGCAAAAATTATAGTAAACTGTCCTCCAAAAATTTCAAGGAAGATATCTAAAGAGGCTAATTTGATGGTGGCAAAGTCATTACAGAAGGAACCATTTGTGGATCAACTTTTACAAACTAGATCTCAATGGAAATCAAACGGATGTCCATCAAGCCTCCTCCAGGTGTTAATCAAAGTAAAAGAGAATTTATATCATCGCAGGTATGTTTATATTCTTTGTATTTTTCATGTTTTAGTTACTATATATTATTATTTATTTAAACTATATATGTATTTTTTGTAGAATTTTGTAGAGACTACAGAGCAAACTTTACAAAAAGGATTTATAAAAAATGATTTGCATCTTCGTTTATGTAATGATGAGGAGTGGAAGAATTGGATATCAGTATTGCATTTGTATAGTCACAGGGCACTGTTTAATACAAAGGGTGAAGTGCCAAATAGCAAAAGAGATTCAAAAAAATATGTTATATCGACATATGCAAAGATGGTAGCAATGAAAGGTGCTCAATTAAAGCAGGTACCAAGCACAATTATATTAGGTCCGACATTATTGAGATGTATTGCAGGTTCAGACAATAAAGAAATTTTAGAAATTCAAAAGGCAATTTTAGAGAAGAAAATTTTGTTAAAAAAGGCAAAATCATTGAAGCACATGGTTGACATGGAAGAAATGCCATGGAGATTAAAGACAGATCGTGTGTTGAAAAATGCTAGAATTGCATTTTTTATTGATTTAACAAGAGAGGTTTTGACTTGGGAAAAGCTCTATGAGAAATACAATATCACAGACATTCAATATGAAAAAATTCAAATTTATAGTGAAACATTTGTGAAAGACTCATTAAACAAGGCAAAGAAGTCTCCTCCTTTACCAAAGGCTGCCATAACTTTGTTGAGTCATTTGTATAGAGTTGCAATGGGAATAAAGACCACAACAAATGTTATTCCATGGTCAATCTATGGATTTGGTTTCGATTTGAACAAGGTGGAAAGTTTTTGTTTAGAGCAAGTTTTTCCATTCAATACTGTTTTCTTTAGGTTTGATTCAGAATTATACAGTTTACATAGTCAGGAATGCATTTCAGCAACGTTCTTCTCCATATTGATTTTTGCACTCAGCAACGTTCTTCTAGTATCTTTTATTGATGTCCTTTATGTCCGTGTGCTTGTGGAAGGAGTTCAACATACAACTACCAGAATGTCTTTCAAAATTGGAGCCACTCAAATTAGTAATCCTTCGATCAAAGGAGAGATGGATTTTTCAATAGTTTTTATGTTCATTAGCGAAGAGGATAATTATCACATGATTGATAGAATAGATCAAGCAAATCTAAATATTTTTGCTCATAAAGGTCTGGATGAATTCATAGAAAAAATTTTCATTGATGATTTCATCAACAATTTAGCTCGTGAAGATAGCTTTGTTATAGAGTTGTATTGTCAAGGCGTTGTTCTTCAAAGAGGTTTATCTAAAAAGCACAGATGTTTTTGTATATGTTTAGACGTTGAAGAAAAAAAATTAGAATCAATTTGCTCTTCAGTTTTTGAGAACGACCCTTCTTTGACTCAATGGTGTGATATCAGTAATCAAGATACAAATATCAGGAATCAAGATACAGACAATACAAATGTGTTCGAGAATGTTCATGCTGAGATTAATGTACAACCTAGTGGAGAAGAATCAGAAAGTGATAAGGATGATACAGAAACCGACGAACATATTGTTACAATGGATGAAGATATTGAAGGTACTTCAAATGTATGAGAAGGGAAAGCAACATGAGAAAATATTGATTCCATGTAATGTATTAAATACCATAATTTTCAAAGATATTCTAGTGATGATTGCATTTCTTGAACAATAGAATTTTATTTTGAATATATTAGCTTGTTGAATAAAGTGATGTGAATCGATTTTATTTAAATCTTTTTATTTCTTGTTAATGTCATATGTTTGTGAGTTAAAATTAAACATCTCCTGTCTATTCGAGTAATTTAAAAATTATTGTGTTTAAATAAATGATGCATATATTCATCTGTTATAATATTTAAATAGATATGCATGATTTATGACTCTTTTGTTTGAAGAAAATATGAAACATATTGTTTTTTAAATTATGATGTATTTGATTAAATACAATTTTGAAATGTACTGTTAAGATGCAAAGATTGAACTATGCCGTTTTTAAAATCAAAAGCTTATTATTTGAAGTAGATGCATAGAGAGATTAATTATAGGTGTTTAGAAAGAGATTAATAGATATTTTTTTTATCATAAAGAGAAATTAATTGAGAAAATAAGTGTTGATATGTCTGCACATTGTATTGATTATTCATATATATCTTTTGGATTTCTTTTTATTAAAGATGTTAACAAAAAATAAACATTTCATAAGTGATGATGGTATTGGAAATCTTATTGGCCATTTCGAGGATGAAATGAGTACTCTACATGAGCAAAGCTCTTTTCAAACATCTAGATAAGCTATCTAATGTTATCAAGAAACAATGTACTAGGCCTTTTTGGATTTTACCAGGTATATTCTTTAATATTATAATTATTTTATTCATATTATAACTCATTTATTGATTATATATCAATAAGTTATCTTAAAGCATTGTTTTTAGTTATTGTGCATTTTTTATCCTCATTGTTTGATATATGCATAGAATATCTATCATCCACTTCTTATAACGAACAATTTTCTCCTTCTCAATCTAAATGCCCTTTTGTTCAACCAAGATATAAGATGGAACAGATCAGAGAAAGATTATGTCAAAAATCATTCAAATATTGATGACAAAAGAATATTTATAAGTCGGAGATGTTTTGAATTTTTAGATTCTATTCTTCAACACTTTCATGTTGGTGTTTGGTCATCCATATTTAAAAATAATATTTTTAACAATGTGAGATTCATTGAAAAACTTACAAAAAAAAGATATTGTTTTTTTATGGTGTGGAGTCACGAAGATTATTATATGGATCACATTGAAGAAATATATAAACCAGATCAACTTATCATTGATGATAGTTTCTTCAAAGGTTCTATCCGAATAGAAAATTGCATCTATATTACCTCTTATCAAGCAAGGCATGATCATTCAGTACCGAGTGATCTTCTATCCTATGTTTTGAGCTTCATCCAAATAGATGATATTTTGCTGAATCGAATAAAAAAACCACTTATCATCAAAGAAAATGTTATATTTCCTATGTTTCGACTTGCATTGGAGAATTCATCGTCTATGTTAGACCACGATATCTTGAGTGAATCAAATGCTCCTTCAAATAACTTGAGAGTATCTTCTTCTGATAACTCTGAAGTACATAATAATAGTGAGAAAAAGCTATATGTTCCATTGAATTGCAACAGAATCGAAAAGGAAGATACAACAATAGCATCAACAAAGCTAGAGGTTCCATTGAATTGCAAGGAAATCGAAAAGGGATATCTAGCAACAATAGCATCAGCATTTAGTGTTCCACTTTTAAACAAAGAGCAGCTAAAATTATTACAAATGTCCTACAAAATAAAAGCATGAGAGAAAATCATGCAATAGTGTATGCTACAAGGTTGGGCTATCGACAAAGTTGTTTCGTAAGTGGAGTTGCAGCAAAAGCATACATAAAAAGGTTACAAAAGGCATACTTTAATTTAATAGGTAAAGAAATTCTTCATACAATATTTATGTTTTGCAGGATAAAGAAAAACATTGATGGAAAGGTCGATTATTAAATTTATCTCAAGATGTTTTGATTGGTTTAAAGATAACCTATTTTTTTAATGTTAGTTTCCTTGTTTCATGAAAGATTGTTTTTTCTTCACAAATAAACTTATATTCATAAAAATTAGATAATTAAAAAACATGTAGATAGCTCCTAATGAAGTGGAAGGTTGGTTCGTGAATTTTGCTTGTTATTGGATTATACTTCCTTGTCACTATTTCATTGTTCATATTTTCTTTATATATTTTTCATATTACACTTTATTATTATTGGAATATAATATCATGCATTTAGCTCATGTAATATATTTTAAATGCATCATATATATATATATATATATATATATATATATATATATATATATATATATATATATATATATATATATAATAAATAAATATATATATATATATATATATATATATATATATATATATATATATATATATATATATATATATATATATATATATATATATATATATATATATATGAATTTTTTGCTGGGCTTACTCTACTTTTGATTAGATTGATTAAAAGAAAAACTATAAAAGGAAATTGGAGTCCCCATGAATATAAAATCATGCATTTAAATAAAATTTCTTATATTTTCTTATGTATTATCAATTTTAATTCACTATAAGTTTTGAATATTGAGAGAAATGATAATGGCTTTATTAAACATATCTTTAATTACAGTAATTATGAAGTAATATAGAATGTAAAACAGTTTAATTTGATTTCTATATAAATCTAATTAACTTAAATTTTTTTTTTTGCAGAACAAAATGCTGATTTGCATATAAACTACAAAGAAAACACAAGGTTGGCATTGATGTCTTGCTAGTCTTCACACATATATGAATCTCCATGGGACCCACCTTATCTCACAAGAATAGGGGTTTACATAGCTGGGTTAAATTGTGATCACAACTATCGCGAAGAAGGACAAACGGTGGCACATCAGCAACAAGATACAACATTCCATGTTAAACATGTCCCTTACATGTGCTGATGGGGGTTGAATCCTCGCCCCCGCCTCAAGAGGCGAGAGGCCCAACCACCCGAACAAGCGACCTGGGACCAAATTGAATATATTTATTGTTTATATTAAATTGTAAGCTCTAAATTCATATTAGGATAGATTTGTTATACAATTAAATTTAAATCAATTTATTGATTTTTAGAACATCATATTTTGGGACATTGGTTTTATGAGCATTGATTGATATATCAAATAATGTATAATTGACCTATTATTATTGAATTGGATAATAACAGACTTCATATTTAAAAAAATTTCAAGTATGAATGCTTTTTTTTGTGTATTCATATTCTCCTTGGTGTTTTTTTAATTAAGCTCATCAACTAATATTATGTTTTGTCTATTGAAAACTTAAAACATTTTAACAAAAAGAAGATGTATTCATGACCTGATCCTTGTAAGAAGAATATAACATAGAAATTATAAGTTAATACCATCACTTGTATTATCAATGGGACTTGAACAATTCCCAAATTTCATGAATAGGCCTTAAACTGTCACATGTAAGAGTTCTTTAATTAAATGTGTACATAATTTATGTGTACTTTGAGGTGTAGCAGACTAAATGTCTTGTCAATTTCTCTAGGAAGCTTAAATATCCGTTATGAAACCAAAGCCATTAATCTCAAACCATGACATTTGATGGTGTTTGACTATAATCTCAAACTATGACACGTCAATCCATGACACTCCTATCTTGCAATTCTACTTCTCTTAAAGGAGTATCACCTTTGGAATGATTTACTCAAAGTCGTGGTTTCAACCATCTTTTGTATTTCATGGGATCCAATATAAGCTTTATTATGCCATGAAGTTACTTTTTTTTCCAGATCTCTTTTCCCATATCCTATTTCATGCATTAATATCTCATGATATCACGATATTATTTTCAAAACATAATACGTGTTTATTTTTAAGTGATCTATCCAAACATAATAGGGATAAGCAAAGACACTAACATATGTATAGATATATGAGTCTCTCTCTCTCACTCTCTCTCTCTCTCTCTCTCTCTCTCTATATATATATATATATATATATATATATATATATATATATATATATATATATATATATATATATATATATGTGTGTGTGTGTGTGTATGATTATGTATGTATGTATATGTATGTGTAACGTATGCATGTATGTGTCTATCTCTATATGAATTTGTATGGATGTGTGCACATAGAAACACGTATGAGATTTCCTACATACACTACATACCTATAACACCTTCAAAAGCGTAAACACCAACCATTGCATGTAAGAGTTTGGAAGTGCAACTAAGGCCTATTCAGGAAAAATGAGAATTACATGGATTTTTCGACAGTTATTTTTGTCCCAATGTTCTACTTTTCAACTCGTTAATACACTAAAACATGTCATTATCTCTTGATTGGGGTATATATGTGTGTGTGTGTATGATTATGTATGTATGTATATGTGTGTGTAACGTATGCATGTATGTGTCTATCTCTATATGAATTTGTATGGATGTGTGCACAAAGAAACACGTATGAGATTTCCTACATACACTACATACCTATAACACCTTTATAAGCGGAAACACCAACCATTGCATGTAAGAGTTTGGAAGTGCAACTAAGGCCTATTCAGGAAAAATGAGAATTACATAGATTTTTTGACAGTTATTTTTGTCCCAATGTTTTACTTTTCAACTCGTTAATACACTAAAACATGTCATTATCTCTTGATTGGGGTATATTAAATTAATATATTAATATTAAGGATAATTGTATTATAAATGAGGTATCAAGTTTGGGCTCAAACTTAAGAAGTTAACATAATAAGTAACATAAATGGGACTTGAAGAATTTCCAAATTTCGTGAATAGGCCTTAACTACTTTTGTGTGGTGCATGTGACATACGTTATGCCTACTGTGAGGTGTAACAAACTAAATGTCAATACTTTATGTCTACTACATATGTACGTATTTTATGTGTACTGTGAGGTGTAACAGGCTAAATGTCTTTTCAATTAAGAAACCAAAGAACTTGATCCTCATATATTGGGTGGTTATTTGTTTTTTTTAATCCACCCTGGACACACCAAAGAACGGCCTCATGATAGTACATTTCAGATCCATGTTATTGTTGTTTCAAATCCATCTTATTGTTAATAACGCGAATGTGTATGGGACTTTGCATGGGGCTCTCGATTACATACGTGGGTTGCAATCATCTTCGTATTTCATGGGATCCCCAGACTAGCTTTAGTATCCTAAAAGATGTTCTTCTATCTACAACCTCTAAATCAGCTTAAGTGAGAGTGCCTAGGTGTATGACAGACTAACTCAAAGTAAATGAGCAATTCCATATACGAACATTTTATTACATTTGTGTGCTACTTTAGCTAAGTTTTATTTCTAGTTATTCTCTTATTCTATTTCTATTTCCTGGTTGATTTAATTTTTTATTTGTCTTATGTTATTGTCTATCGGTGTCCCTTGGTTTTATTTTTTATTTTCTTTTTCCATATCTTTTTCCCATATCCTACTTAATGAAATAAAATCTCATGATGCCATTCACTAGATTATTTTCCAGTGAGTTATTTAAACATAATAGGGATAAGAAAAGATTCTAACATATGTACTTTGATCACACTCTTTTCCCCAAGATACATGTGAATCTCTCCTTCTAAGGATCTCTTCCTCTACAAAACAATCACATGTATGCGGATGCATGTACACACACACATACATACATACACACACACACACATATATGTGGATGAATATGTGTGTGTGTGTCTGTGTATGCGGATGAATATGTATGTATGTTTCTGTGTGTGTGTGTGTAACGTATGTATGTATGTGCCTTTGTATATGTATTTGTATGGATGTGTGCATATAGAAACACGTTCAAGATTTTCTACATGCACTAAATACCTATTACACATTTATAAGGGTAAACACAAATTGTCGCATGTAAGAGTTCTTTAACTAAATGTGTACATAATTTATGTGTACTTTGAGGTGTAGCAGACTAAATGTCTTGTCAATTTATCTAGGAAGCCTTTATATAAGTTCTGAAAACAAAGCGATTAATCTCAAACCATGACATTTGATGGTGTTTGACTTTAATCTCAAATCATCACACTTCAATTATCTAGGAAGCTTTGATGATGTTTGACTTTAGTCTCAAACCATGATGCGTGAATTATCTTCATTACTAAGTTTAAACCTTTCAATCTCTTTTGATCTCCTTATGCATGGAATTACTTCTAACTTAGGATCACTCTATGATCTAATATTATCCCATGCTTATGTTAGAAACTTGAAAACTTGTCATGGAATAAACATCAATTTCTCAGTTCTAAGGTTTTGTGTGTAATCCCAAATAACATGACTGATATTCAAGACTTACTCACTTCATATTTTACTAACTTTGACTAACAACCACTTATTCTTGACTTTTAGACACCTTTCCCAAAAAAGTCTTAAATGGACACCTTTCTACTCCTTAAATCTAAGCATCTAGAAATGCTTTTGACTTTCTCTCAAAAATCCCTTGGATAGGTGAATTAAAGTTTCACCTTCCATTCATTTAAGTACCATTAGTGATTATTTTAGATTACATACTTGGAAATCAAGCTCCTATCTTACACTTTGATTTCTCTTAGAGAAAAATCATGTTTGGAATGCTTTAGTCAATATCATGGTTGCAACCATCCTTCTTATTTCACGGGATCCCAACACTAGCCTTAGTATGCCATGAAGTTACTTTTTGAGCAACTCCTTCTTTGCCAAACATCTTGAATCCTAAAAGGTGTTCTTCTATCTATATATATATAACCTCTAAATAAACTTAAGTGAGAGTGTCTAAATAAACTTAAGTGAGAGTGCCTAATTCTTTGAGAGATTAAGTGAAGGTAAATGAGCAATTAGAGATCAAAACATTTTTATTACATTTGTATCCTACTTTAGCTATGTTTTATTTCTAGCTCTTCCCTTATTCTAGTTTTCTATCTTGGTCAATTTGAATTTGTTTTTTCTCTCTTATGTTATTCTTTGTGAATGTCCTTTGGGTTTATTTTGTTTTCCCCTATCTTTTTCCCCATACTCTATTTCATGCAATCATATCTCATGACGCCATTCACCAGATTATTTTTAGGTGAGTTATCCAAACACAATAGTAGTTGCACGAACCGTTGCGTGTAAGAGTTGGGAAGTGTAGCTTCTTTCGTGTAGAGCATGTGACATACGTTATGCCTACTGTGAGGTGTAACAGACATGGTCAATACTTTATGCCTACTAAACATGTCCGTGTAACAGACTAAATGTCTTGTCAATTAAGAAACCAAAGAACGCCCTCATGATGGCACATTTCAAGTCCATGTTATTTTTGTTTCAAATCTGTGGTTATTTGTTTTGAGAAATACCGTGCACGAGTGGATGTTCGTCTTTGACTACCATTGAGCTCGTAAAAACGTAGCCCTACCGCTATATAAACACCCCGCGAGTCAGGCTTACTACAAACAACGCATCCAACAGTGAGATATAAAGCAGCTTCGAGATCTCACTGAAATGGCGCTGAGGGCAGCTTCGCTCCTCATAGTATTGGTTGCTGTGGTCGCTGCCGCGGCGGTGACAGCCCGTGATCAACACCAACAGGCCTCCACACTAGGCGAGTATACTTCCCTGCGCATTTTCGTTTTTACATGGTCCATCAATTGTGACTTTTCACGTCAACTAAATTACGGTTGCAGGCCGAGAAACGGAAGGATGGACCGTCCTCAAACAGGCAGTTGGCGATGTCGTCAACGACCAAGATGACGTTGGTAAGTAGCTGACTGGCAATGTCAACCAGCTGTTTAGTGTACAATTGCAGACTGATTGTGGACAATTATATCGTCATTAATCACCTGTGCATTGATCTATTGGGGGTCCGTGTGCTTATATGCTCCTGCGCATATGTGTGTTTTTCTCCATCAGAACCAGAACCATATGCATACGGGCAGTGGGTTGCATTTCAACTGTCCTATACTGGGGAAGGTAGTCTCTACATTCGAAACGCAAGTCTCCCATGGGGAAAGTGGTATGACTATCCAGACAAGGATCGTGAGGTTGCTGCTCCGAATGGCCAAGCAATAGCTCCGGGGAGCATCCTCTACGTTGCCGCGTGCGGGAGAGAGAATTCCCCATCCGGAACGGAGGGCACATTTGAAATCTGGAGCAGTACGTCGAAAGTTGCGCATGTCTATTTCGATTGCCCATGGAGTGGAAGCAACAAGCTGGAAATAAACCGCTTCTCCACCCAGTACTTGCTTGATTTCAACACCGCGCCTTCCAGCGGTCCCATCGGAATAATCCCTTTCGCCATCTACCAAAAATGAATGACACCATGAATGCCCATCATCATGCTCCTCCTTATCATCATCCGCCGATGCTCCTAAATAAACGCAGCTTTTCTTTAAACAATAATATATGTACATGCACTTGTAAGGCTTCCTAATCCATCATCTATCTTCGTACCACCCACAGCCACCTGCATTCCCTTTGCATTGCAGCTTTTTTATTACCTCTCACATTCGGAGCAGCTTTATCGTCAATGTAGAAATTTTGCTTTCTAGTTAATATGTTGATGAAAACATGTGCAGTGGAACTGCAACGATCATCTTACAAGACCTCGGAATATGATTCAGCATATACGCGTTTTAGTATGGGAATCAGTCCCTCACTGCGGAATGGTTACACGAAGACTGAATATGTTTATGTTTCTCGTCTACAACGTCACCATGAAATCTAATTAATATCAAAATGTGGTAACAAATCCCTCTAGGAGTAATGGGCCGAGGAAGAGCTCACACTCATGTACACAAAAGTGTCGAAAATGTACGCTAGAATCAATCCATAAATGGCAGTATGCCCAGAGGCTTTTGAAATCTTTGAACTCCTATTCAGGCAATGCCTTTTTAGAATGCTTTGCATCATTCCCCTTTGTGGGCATATATGCCAAATTCATTTGCACGTTAGAGAATCTCTTCTTCAAGAACTTAAACTGCATCTCGGTGTGTTTAATGCAAGCATGGAACATTGGGGTCGTCAAAACCATGAATGTGCTCTGAATTTCTATGAAAACACTAGTTACAAAGATTTGGCCAACATCCGAACCCCTCCATAAGGCATATGTGGCAATAAGACTTGAAATTAGCTAAGGAGGCAACCATACATTCAGCCTTAGAACTAGAAATGGCCATAATAGGCCATTTCATTCTCGACCAAGGTGTGCATGAGCTACCAAGCATGAAACGAAAAGCACTTCTGGACACATGAATGTCCCTATGCTTAACCACATGAAAACATTACATAAGTTTCACTTTGATTTTGAAGTAAAATTATTTAAGATAATATAATTCACCTGTAATGAAACATGTTTTAAGAAAAATTAGACGAAATATCTTGGGAGAGATTATACCCAATATCTTGTAACTGTTTTATCTCTATCTCTATTGTGAAAAATTATTTCTCAGTACTATATTTCTCTTTGCATGCACATGAATGTCTCTATTTCATCTCTCTATCTTCATACATACACACCCACATGTGACCATGATAATGCAATATAAAATCTTTGTATATCCAAGAGGTCTAACCAAAATTGCACACCTTCAACTTCATTTATGATAAAAAATTATTTTGAATATTAAAGATCCAAAGAAAGATAGAGAATTTACTTTCTTGTTTTCCAATTACCTTAGGTCTATGGTTATTTCCATGGGTCCATATACTTGTTTGGATGTTAGACCCCAATAAGGCCATGAATCCAAGGTAAGAATGGTTCTGAACCATTCACTTGCATGCATGATTAATCTCCTTCCCAAATAAATCTAGAGAATTTCATGTATATTATATTATTTTTATTTCTCGGTAAGGTCTTGATTTGTCTTTGCGGAGGTAAGTTCAAAGCAATATTTTAAATCTTCTCAAAATTATTTTTGTTTCTTCTATATAATTTCAATGATACCACATGTACCTTCGAATCTTCGATCGATTCTAGTACCAAAAGCTCATATTTCAAATTTGATTGACTTGCTGAACCAAAAGATTAGAATGGGGATTCTTGAGCCATCAGGTGCTCCTATTCTAACCTTTGGTTCACACTACCAAAGAAAAATGGGTCACTGAGGTTTATTCAGAATATACAGCTGATAAATAAGGTGAAGATCAGAAATATGGGAACTACAACCATCGTAGATGAATACATAGAAGCCTTCCCAGGAATATCTATTTATTCGATGGGGGAATTGCACTTTGGATATGACCGATTCCAGTTAGCTCTCGAGAGTCGCCACTTGATGACCATGAGGACACCATTTGGGTTTGTGCGCATGTGCACTTTGCCACAAGGTGTGTAAGATTAGTAAATGTTGATATTTTTGTGCACTAATAAGGTTCCACTTTGCACGATACACATTTGATTACAGGTATTTTGCAACAGAAACATATTGGCCGGTGGCAAAAAACTATGATCAATGTGGCTTGAAGACAGGAGATGCAGAGAAGAGGACAACCTCGGGAACAAAAGCGAAGCTTGGAGCATGGCTCATGTAGATGGTGGTAACTTGCATGGTGCACTTAGGTCTCTCGAGACTATGCAGAAGGAGGGCATGGAGATCAATGCTGTAAATTTTTTGTGTACAATCAAAGCATGCTCGAATGCATCAGTTTTGCAAGAGGGCAGAGTTTTACACAGTTCATGTTTAGAATTTGGGCTTCATGATGCATATGCCATTTTCAACCATCTCTCCAATCTTGATGTCGTTACCTCGGTTTAGCTCAAAATAGTGGCAAATGGTTTTATTGCTCCTTGTAGATGCTCTTTCTCTATATCATTTACCCACTATCATAACTCAGATTTTGAATGGTAGGCATGCTATTGAGAAGGTCTTGGCTTCTGGTCAGGTGATAGAAGTAGAATATGAGGTATTTCAGGATCTTCCTTTACCCATGGGGATCCTTACAGATTTTGCAGTCCATTGTGGATGTCTAGATTGGTGATTCTATTGATCTTTTGATGGATGGCAAGTAAATCAATTGACATCTACATCGATGAAAACATGATTCAGCATATACGCGTTTTAGTATGGGAATCGGTCCCTCACTGCGGAATGGTTACACGAAGACTGAATATGTTTATGTTAATCGTCTACACGGAGTAATGGGCCGAGGAAGAGCTCACACTCATGTACACAAAAGTGTCGAAAATGTACGCTAGAATCAATCCATAAATGGCAGTATGCCCAGAGGCTTTTGAAATCTTTGAACTCCTATTCAGGCAATGCCTTTTTAGAATGCTCTGCATCATTCCCTTTTGTGGGCATATATGCCAAATTCATTTGCACGTCAGAGAACCTCTTCTTCAAGAACTTATACTGCACCTCGGTGTGCTTAATGCAAGCATGGAACATTGGGGTCGTCAAAACCATGAATGTGCTCTGAATTTCTATGAAAACACTAGTTACAAAGATTTGGCCAACATCCCAACCCCTCCATAAGGCATTTGTGGCAATAAGACTTGAAATTAGCTAAGGAGGCAACCATACATTCAGCCTTAGAACTAGAAATGGCCATAATAGGCCATTTCATTCTCGACCAAGGTGTGCATGAGCTACCAAGCATGAAACGAAAAGCACTTCTGGACACATGAATGTCCCTATGCTTAACCACATGAAAACATTACATAAGTTTCACTTTGATTTTGAAGTGAAATTATTTAAGATAATATAATTCACCTATAATGAAACATGTTTTAAGAAAAATTAGACGAAAGATCTTGGGAGAGATTATACCCAATATCTTGTAACTGTTTTATCTCTATCTCTACTGTGAAAAATTATTTCTCAGTACTATATTTCTCTTTGCATGCACATGAATGTCTCTATTTCATCTCTCTATCTTCATACATACACACCCACATGTGACCATGATAATGCAATATAAAATCTTTGTATATCCAAGAGGACTAACCAAAATTGCACACCTTCAACTTCATTTATGATAAAAAATTATTTTGAATATTAAAGATCCAAAGAAAGATAGAAAATCTACCTTCTTGTTTTCCAATTACCTTAGGTCTATGGTTATTTCCATGGGTCCATATACTTGTTTGGATGTTAGAGGCTCCAATTTTTTGAAGATATCATCTTACTATTTTCTTTGCAAGTTTCGAATTTTGTCTAATTTCTAAAGTATTGAAACACTTAACAAATATTTTTTCTCCAAAAGATCTAGAATTTAGAACTCATCTTGAGGTTTTACCTTCATCTTATTCGGAAATTTTTGCACTTTCATTCGAGGGTCAAATCCACCAAGTCATGCCACATTAACAACTCATCAGAGAAACTAACTTTATTTATTATGATAAAATCTTTCTTGTGCGATGCTCCTCTTATCCTTATTTCTATCAAATCTTTCCACATTTAAATAAATATGAGACCCATTGAATACAAAAGTTCTCAAGATAATTCATATTATTTTCAAACTTATTTGTCACTTCATGCATGTATTGTGTTTATTAAACATAGTCAAGAAAGAATTCTACACATAAGAGGAGTGTGTCCTCAACATTTTACTCAAAAGTAATGAGGTATCCAAGATCTTGAGAGCCTTACTATTAGCAAATATTTTGAATTTTATGTCCAAACTTAGCCCATATGTTCGTGACGAGGATTCTATTATATATTAATCTTAGCATATATTCATTTTTCAAAATCCATTGCTAGATACAAATATGTAAAATCAGTTCCAATAGCTTACACTTAGATTGTCATATTAGCTATTTATGAATCTATCATTTATGTTTAAATATCCTTTAACATGAATACTCTTTATATTTATAACTTGTTGCCTTCGTGTTAGTATGTAGCAGCTTCTATGTATTGAAACATCTTCTTACGTATCTATAATATCTCTCCTTGATTGTTTTCATGCTAACATAGATATAAAGAATATATTATAAGAATATAGTATTACTAGATATAACATTTATATCAAGGGAGCACTAAATTTTGTCCTTTATGTGGTTTTGAGAAAGTACACACTTGATTAGAATGTGAACCACATAAGGGAAATAATACAAGAATATACAATTATTAGAAGAAGTTTGACAACCCAAGATTGATAGGTATGGATAATTGGATGCAACAAGATACAAAAGACCCCATAAACCCAATTCTATTTGTATGAAAGATGATATCTAAAATTGAAGAATTCTCTTGAAGGACATAAGCGAGATACAAGAAATATTAGGAGAGGATCGTTTAGTACGAGCTACAAGAGGACATGACTAGATGTCCGAAAACTAATCTAGAGAATATCAAAATGAGCTGGTAGATAAGAACATGTGTTGCAACTTAGAAAGTAATGAATTAAAGAATGTGACTCCTTCAACCCTTGAGATTGGCTATAGGTGTTCAAGGGTGGTGGCATGAAGGTGGTTAGGAATGAATTAATTCATCAAAGATGTTATGAATTTAGAATACATCTTCAACTAAAGGGATTGATTCACTTGTTTGTACTCTCAAAAACGTGATTTAGATTAGCTTAGTCTAATTTCATCTAACTTGATTAATAATTCCACATAATACTAAAGAAAAAGTTTCAAAATATAGCCCTACAAAGTTTCGTGTTAATCAATGCATTTTCAGATGGTCAAGTAACAAAACATCTAGTTTTTAGGATCACCATAATTTTCTAGATTAAGAAAATTGAAGTCTTCAAGGGCTGCAACATGGAAAAAGATGATTGATCCCTGCTTTACGGTCACCATGAGCTCGCATTTAAGGGTGGAGATGCACCAAAGCTTAAACAAAAGAGAATCAACAAGTTTTTATTTTTATATCTAATATATCCTAAGTGAATGGCCAAGAGAAAATATCTAGACTTCTTCCAAAAATAGGAGCTAATCCTATGCAAATCCATATCTATATTGATGAGGTGGTCCAAGTCTTCCTAGATTCAAGCGTGGATAATGAGGGCACCTTTCTTCTCCTCCTTTTCCCTAGATTTCATAAGAGGAATCAATCCCATCCATTCTATGAATCAAATGGTTATAATAAGAAGTACTTGATACTATGGTTGGAGTTGATTTCTTCATGATCCAAAGGCCTGGATTCACTCAGAAAACTATAAAAACCCACCTCTATCTCATGGAGGATAAATATTAAACATCCATATGGCCTTGAAAGTGCGTGCTTTCCTTATGAGGATCACCCTGAATTCAATGTCTGAGGATCTAAAGAGGGCTCCTAAGAGCATAGTTTCTAGACTCAAATTTGAGTTAGAATTTCAAGCTAGAATAGACTTGCAAACTCCATGGTTTCTCGCTCTTTCCTCACCCTTAGCGGAGTCTGTGACTGAGTTAAAGTTGGTTTCATTGGTCTTAAATTGTTTAGATAGACATTATGTTGCTACATAGATATAGGGTCACTAATGTCGTTCCTATCTTCTCCATGTGGCATTTAGTTGAACTATCATGGTGGAATCCTCATGCGGACGACCTTTGACATGCCTCCTTTTACATGCCTCCTTTCAAATCTTTCTATGTGTGAGAAGGCTTTGCAACTTTGCATAAAAGTAGTGAGAATTTTATATTGTGATTGTGAGCATATTTCTCTAAATATCATAATTTATGACCCACATACATACGTACTATTCACAAGCACCCATGCATATGTCTAGTGCCTCCGATAAGGAGGTTTCCCAATGGAATTTTTACATGCTTGGTTAATGTATATTTCTACATATTCCTAACTCGTGCACCTCAATTTCAATGTGTTTAGTGCAAGCATGGAACATTGGGGTTTTTCAAACTATGAATGTGCTTTGAGTTTCTATAAAAATACTAGTTACAAAGATTTGGCCAACACCCCAAGTCATCCATAAGGCATTTGTGCCCGTAAGACTTCAAATTAGCTAAGGAGGCAACCATATATGAAGCCTCAAAACTAGAAGTGGCCATAGTAGGCCATATCTTTCTCAATTAATGTATGCATGAGCTACCAAGGCATGAAACAAAAAGTACTTCAAGACACATGAATGTCCTGATACTTAACAATTGGAAAAATTTACATGATTCTGAATTTCATTTTAATGTAAATAGATATAATTAAACTTTATTTATAATTTTTTTAAGAAAAAGGGTATGAAAGATCTCGGGAGAGATTATACGGAATATTTTGTTAATATTTTATCTCTCTATCTATTTTTAAAAACTATTTCTCACTACTATGTTTTTCTTTCCATGCACATGAATGTCTCCATTTTATCTCTGTATCTCTATACACACACACCCACATGTGACCATGATCATGCTCCTCCTCCTCCTCATCATCATCATTAGCCGTTGCTCCTAAATACAAGCAATTTTTCTTTAATAATAATATATGTACCTGCATTTGGAAGGTGTCCTAATCCATCATCTATCTCCGTAGCACCCATAGCCACCTACATTCCTTTTGCATTACATCTTTATTACCTCTCACATTTGGATCCGCTTTATCATCAATGTAGAAATTTTCTTTCTAGTTAATATGTTGATGAAAACATGTGTACTTGAACTTCAACAACCCTCTTACAAGATCTGAATATAACTAATCATATACGTGTTTTAGTATGGGAATCGATTCAATAACATCTCATCTCTTCACATCCGGTAGTCCCTCACTACATGTCTAGTGGTTCAATATTGTCTATTTCTGCAAGTACTTAATGTGTTGACCCCAATAAGGCCATGAATCCAAGGTTAGAATGGTTTTGAACCATTCACTTGCATGCATGATTAATCTCCTTCCCAAATAAATCTAGAGAATTTCATGTATATTATATAATTTTTATTTCTCGGTAAGGTCTTGATTTGTCTTCGCGGAGGTAAGTTCAAAGCAATATTTAAAATCTTCTCAAAATTATTTATGTTTCTTCTATATATTTCAGCATCAAATGTAATAACACTCATGTACACATAAATGTAACTAAGGTCATGGTTGATTGTGGATCGTATGTATGTATGTCGGTCATAAATTATGAATATTGAGAGACTTATCCTCACGATAGCAATATAAAATCCTCAGTAGTTCAATGCAAAGTTTTAGGGCCTTCTCACACATAGAAAAATTTGAAAGAAGACATGTAAAAACTTAGGAGATAAGAGACATGGAGAAGAGTTGACCATTATGAAAAGAGATTGTAATGCAATACATGTCCATGATCATCATGTCTAAGACCAATAAATCCAACTCTAATTCACTCACATGCTCCATTGAGGGTGAGAAAAGATAGACAAACCATTAAGTTTATAAGTCTATCCTAGTTTGGAAGTCTAACTTAAATTTGAATCTAGGAATTATGCTCTTACAAGCCTTCTCTGCTAGTGCTCCAATGCAATCTTGCATAACTACTTTCTTGTAGATGTTAGATTTCTCATATTCTTCACTAGCCAAGAGACATGCTAGGAACATGAATTTAAAATGTAAGATGGTTTCTTTTGTATCAATGAAATCATCTCCCTCTTTAGGAACGAGTTCCATGAGGAGAAACCATGTTTTTGGGTTTTCTTGGTTTGGGATTCATTGGATTCTTCTTCTATAACTCACAAATCTTGATTAGTTCTATCTAAGGATTCTCTAAGAGTGTCCAAGTATGTTAACTAATGTTAAATCCTTTTCAATGAGAACGTTATCCCAAATATCATTGGAATATTCCTAGATCTATAACATGCATGATCTCATATTCTTTATGCTTCTAGTGGAATGATATTAGCCTGTGCAGAGGAGACATATCTTACCAAGAATTTGTAGGTTCTGAATAGTGGTAAAACTATGAAAACTATGAATCCCAATGGTGATTCAGGAATTTTGTACCAATTTTTTGATTGCCTTACTAATATGAGGTGATCACAATCTTCAGGATTTTCTTTCTCTCTTTCTCTCCCTCTCTCTCTCTCTCTCTTTCCCTCTCTCTCTCTTTCTCTCTCTATCTCATTTTTTTTCTCTCTCTCTCTCTCTTACTCTATATCTCTATCTCTCTCTCTCTGTCTCTCTATCTCTCTCTCTCTCTCTCTCTCCCTCTCTCTCTCTCTTAGCATAGCTCTTCTCTATGTGCATCGAACTTCATAGATTTTTCTCTCTCTCAGTTAATCCTCCTTTGTGCACCTCTTCAATGTCGAACAACTCTTTGTGTGCTTCACACCCCAACAACTCTCTCTCTCTCATAGCTCGGCCTCAATTTTCACTACTTCACTGACTTGAAATCTTGCACGTGTTCTCTCTCTATATTATCAGCTCTAGTGATCTCTCTCTCTCTCTATCTCTCTCTCTCATACTCTCGTGAAACTACTCATCAGATCTTTGTGTATCTGTCCATTTCCCATAGTACTTCTCTCTCTCTCTCTCTCTCTCTCTCTCTCTCTCTCTCTCTCCCATAATGTCATCGCCTTCATTTTTGCACCGTTATCTTTTTGTACATCATCCCTCTCTCTCTCTCTATCTCTCTCTCTCTCTCTCTCTCTCTCTCTCTCTCTCTCTCTCTCTCTCTCTCTCTCTTTCCATTTTGACACTCCTCTAGAGGTTTTCCATCATCACCACTTGTGTCTTCTCTCTCTCTCTCTCTCTCTCTCTATCTATCTATCTATCTCCTCTCTCTTGTGCCTTGCCTCAGATCTATTAGTTTTTTCACATCTCCCCCTCTCTGTCTCTCTATCTCTCTCTCTTTCTCTCTCTCTCTCTATCTCTCTCTCACTCATAGGTTGCACAGAATCCATCAGCGAGCTTTCTTTTTTACAAGACTTCCTCTCTCTATGTCTATCTTTGTCTCTCTCATGATCTCGATCGCGCTCTTTTTCCCTATCTTAGAATCCATTGTTGCGTGATCTGAAGAGAGAGTGGAGTCTCCCTTCTCTCTCTCTCTCAGAACTATGTTTTGGCTACACATGTAGATCTGTTTAGCTACATCCGAGGCCGCAAGAAGGTCTCAAGATGGTGGAGGGAAGAAGAACTTATCTCTCTCTCTCTCTCTCTCTCTCTAAGTGAGGTGCCATGTCTGTCTTTTGTCCGAGCAGCCAAGCCTCTCTGTGCTACTCCCTCTCTCTCTCTCTATCTACAAGTCAGGATTTGCACATCAATTGCTTTCATTTTCAATCTTGCTCTCTCAACTGCCATCATGCACATGCTACCTTGTGAATGTGTTGCTCTCAACCTGCTTAAATTGCTTGAAACTCCTCTCTACGCTAGCATTAGCTTGTCGCTTAGTTCTGATTCCTCTTGATTTTTCTTTTAACTTGAATTGATTTTCCCTTTTCGTTTGATCTTGATTTTCTCTCTTGCACTTGATCTTGATTTCCTCTCTCTTAACTTGATTTATCACTTGAATTCTTTCTTGATTTTATTTGACCTAATTTATTTGACTTAATTTATTTTTCTTGTTGTCTTTTTAGTTTCAAAAATTTAGTGTGTTCTTGAGTCTTTTAAGTTTTCTTCCTTTTTATGGTAGTTTTAATATTTTTGTTCTTCTAAACTATGAAAGTAGCAAACTCAATATATAAGCAACAATAGACAATGCACAGGCATATGATCCAAACTAATGCAACATATTAATGAGCATCAGAGAAAAAGAGTCCTTCTCTTTTATGTGTGCAAAACAATGCAGATATTCAAAGAACTTTAAATGTGAGTACTTGGAGATCTGATCTAAAGTGGAGGTTTATATTTCTCTTCCCAAGCTTTGGGTTACAAGTGGAGGATCTCCAATCACCAAGCCATCCACTGCGCTTCACATTGGGTTCAACTCTCAAGAAGAAAAGGAGACGAGGTCATGGAGCAATGCCTCGTATGGGTATGCATCCTCCCTTTTCAACAAGCGGCGTCTGCACGATCGGCACCTCACCTAGTGGTCATCATAAAAAATGATGGGCCCATGCTCCAGAAGGGGGGAGAAAGCCTCGGCCATGAGATAGGGAGATGTGTTTCATAGACATCATGGTGGATGCACGTGAACACTATGAAAATATAATAGTCGAAGTAAAACACCAAACTCAACAATACAAGATAAAAATACTACACTCAATGATCATGAAAGGATCGATCAATATACAAATGAATGTCACAAAGTGACTATGGATAATACAAAATATTCTACCACAATGCAGATCAGGTACAAACTTCAATCTTCTCAGAAAATACTTCTCTTCACTTGGGGTAATTCTTTTCTTCTAAATCTCTTCTTCAAATCATGAGGTTTCTCAAAACAAAATCATGGGAAAAAAACCATTTAGTAGATTTTTATTTCATAAAAAATAATGCACGAAAAATCTCTTCTCTAAAATGAACAATTTCTCCTTTTATTTTTATATTTACATAATTTCTTCTTGTTTCTTACATCTAGGTTTCTTTTTAATTTTACTTATGCACACATGTTATTTTTCATTAGATTTTTGATGAATTTCTAATTTTATTTCTTTAATTCTAATTATTTATTTCCATTTACATCAATTCAATGAATGATTCATTCAAAAATCTAAATAAGTCGTTCATTTTCTTGTATTTTTCTAACTTACTAATTAGTCTAACTAATTAATATTACAATCAAAACAAAACATAAGAACATATCTATTTCCTTTGCTATTCTATGATAATAAAAAACTCGTACATGCATTCATCACTCTCTTGTTGTGCCCTTTTCTTTCCATGTGCACCTCTCTCTCTCTTAGGCTATCTTTCTAGTCTACAAAGGTAGAACATTGAGCAATACAGAAGTTCAAACTCATTTGTCTATATCTTCCCGCACTGCTGAGAGCAGATTGTTAATACCCTTGACATGCCTGGACACATGTGAATCGATGATCATTCAGACACGTGGTCACATAGAGTTCTATTTGTTCTCTTGGATTTTAGATATAACTCTTAGGGCAGGGGAGCACATATCAACGACTAGGGATTCAGGAACCTTCGTTGGTGAACTAGGTGTAGTTTGAGAGAAATAGAAGTTTATAGTACAAGAGAAAACACTTATTTGATGCAAGGGCTCTCTCTCTCTCTCTCTCTCTCTCTCTCTCTCTCTCTCTCTCCCCCCCCCTCTCTCCCTTTCTCTCTCTCTCTCTCTCTCTCTCCATAGTCAACAATCCTACTTCTTTGCATGTGGATTTGCACTCCTATGGTTCATTTCTTCAATCAACACGTAGGGTTCTAACTTCTCTCTCTCTGCCTCTCTCTCTCTCTCTCTCTCTCTCTCTCTCTCTCTCTCCCTCTCCCCCCTTTCTCGTTTGCTTTCTCCATCGTCTTTCTCAGTGATATAATCCACTCTCACGCTTGCTCTCTCTCTCTCTCTCTCTCTCTCTCTCTCTCTCTCTCTCTCCCTCAATGCAATGAGCAACAACCTTTGCTAAGATCTTATATCTAGTATGGAACATAGTGATAGGCTTCCGATTCTCAATCTTGTTATTTTTTGTCCTTTTCGTGAATGAACTGAATCATCCCTTCATTTATCAGGTAAAGCATTGAACTGCAAGACTTTGTGGCAGACCAAAAGTAATGCATTGGTGAGATCGTCCCACCTGGGATGTTACCAATGAGTACAGAATTAAGAACTTCTAAGATCTATGTGTCAATGATGGGAGAGTCGAGAAGATGTAACATGTTTTTCGTTTTTACCTAGTTCTAGTAACGACATTCATGTAATCATGCCTTTAAGAAGAGAGCAGCAAGGATACCCCAAGGAGTTGAGTGAAGTGGTCAGTAATCACTCTAATATTCTCTTCCATGGTAATTCATTCCCTCCTATGGTTATCCATCATGTATGGGATCTATTTCCTGTGCTTCTTCTTCTTTAAGAGTTAACACATTTCTTGGTTTATCTGCTTTCCTCATGCACCATTCTTTGCAATAAATCTAGAAGTCTTTCTTGGAATTTTGTATTTCTATGTTAGCTTGCTTTTGATTTTCTTGAGATGGAGTTGGAGGTGTGAATTTCCTTTATTGATGTCATTCTCGCAACGCTAAAGTTGATGATAAAGATCTTCCGTTCTCACACATCGAAGGGTTGAGAATCTCCATTTGAGCCTCGAAAAGTAGATATTAGGACTACTTGACAATCAACTTGGAGAACTTTTTTCAAGAGGTGTGGGCGCTAAAGGGCTTAATCGATCTTGAGGAGATCATCTACTAATTGGAAGGGAGGGAAATGGTTGAAGGATGAGCATGGATCTAGTGTGCTTTCCTTTGTATTATTTGTGGCTTGAAGGTGAAGCATGCAAGACATCATTTTCTTTACGCCCTTCACTCAATAGATGGTGAAGGTCTAGACCTATCTCCCCTTAATGGTGAGATGAGACATGCTTCTAACATGGATACATCGAACATTTATGGTATTCTTATGGTCTTGGGTATTAGCACTCAAGCATCCTAAGATTGCTACTCAGAATGGTCAAGCAATTGCTCTGGGGAACATCCTCTATATTTTCGCATGTGGCATAGAGAATTTCCAATCCACAACGGAGGGCACATTTGAAATCTCGAGAAGTACATCGAATGTTATGTAGTACTCCTTGAAAGTTGGAATATAAGTTAGTGTAAGTGAGCCTGCTAGCTTATCTTATAGTTTGAAAACCATGTCTATTATCTCTCTATCTCTCACTTATCATCTTTTTGAGTATTAATGTGTATATGCTAAGGTTCATGTGTTGGATGATCCTCTAAACCTATTAGTAGTATTGTATTGAGGTTCACCCCACTTCCAACTAGTCATAATGGAAGGACAACAAGAGGAGTTGCTGAAAAAGTCAAAAGAGGAGGTATTTGAGACATGAGGAAATGAAATAAAGAAAGAAGGAAGAAACAGGAAATGCATGCATAGGGTGAAGATGTTCCAAAGCTTGCTTGCACTTTTGAAATATGATAAGATCCGATTTAATCAAGTTGAGCTTTGAGCATGATAATTTCGCTCAAAAATAAGTGAATTAAAGGACGGATGGGCTAATTTGCCAATATCTTCTCAAGATAAGAAAAGTGAGTTTGAAAGTGAGTTTGAGAGATGGGGTGAATGCAACATAATCTTGGGAGTTCAGATGGAGAATTGTGTAGCACATAAAAATTGTGTCCGCTCAAAGCCCACTTTGAGACTATTAAATCAATTGACAAGGCTGGAATGGACAAGGGAATCAAACTCCAGTACTAAGATTTAGTGTTGGTTTTGTGGGCAAGGGAGCACTTAACAAAATTACCATTAAGAATAGGTATCCTATCCCTAGGAGAGATGACTTGCTAGATAAACTTCGTGGAGCTTGTGTCTTTAGTAAAATTGACCTCAAATCTGGGTATCATCAGATAGGAATGACATCACATGACATTTATAAAATTTCTTTTAGAATTCAACACAGCCAGATTGAATTCATGGTAATGCCTTTTGGACTTACCAATGCACCTACCACCTTTGCACGTATGATGTGTAAGATTTTCCTTGAATACCAAGACTTTGTTCTTGTCTTCTTTGATGATATACTTATTTATAGTAGAAATGACAATGAACATGAAACTCATTTAGCAATAGTCTTTGATTTGTTATGTAAAAATAAACTTTATGCTAATTCTAAAAAGATTTGTTTCTTCCAAAACGGGATACTGTATCTTGGACATATTATCTCTATTCAAGGCATTCATGTAGATCCCAAGAAGATTAAAGTAATTGAAGAATGGCCTAAACCTCAATCAGTGAATGATGTCCATTTGTTTTTAGGATTAGCTAGCTTTTATCAGAAGTTTGTAAAGGGATTTTCTTATATTGAAGAAAAATCTAAAATTTGTATGGGGAGTAGCCCAACAACAATCTTTTGATAAAATTAAGTATGCACTTTCCCATGCGCCTGTTTTGCAATTACCTAATTTTGCACAACAATTTCATTTAGTTACAGATGCTAGTGATTTTGGTATAGGTGTTGTTTTAATGCAAAACGATCATCCTCTTGCCTTTGAAAGTAGGAAAATCAAAACTTTTGAACGAATTTATAGTACATATGATAAGGAAGTGTTTGCATGCATTGAAAATTTGGAAACATTACCTTTTGGGTTTGAAAGTTCTAATTAAAACCGATCAACAAGCCATTAAGCATTTATTACATCAAGCATTGATTTCTGATAGACATATTAAATGGGCTTCATTTGTACAAAACTTCCAACCTCTGATTCAATATCACCCATGAAAAGCTAACGTTTTAGCTGATACTTTAAGTCATCTCCCATCCCCACAAACAACTACTGTTTCAATTAATAATATTTCTGCTATTTAGATTCATTCATTTTAGGATATGATTTCCACTTATGCATGTGACCTGTATTTTTCACAAGCATGGATTGCTTTAAATAATTCCACATCACATCATGAGGATGATTACACATTTCATAATGGATTCTTGTATTTCCAACATAATCTATGCATTACACAAGGATTCAAAGAGTGTGTTATGAAAGAGATGCATGAACCACCATATATGGGACATAGGGGCATACAAAGTACTATTTCTGCATGTAAAGATTTCTTATTTTGTCCTAACATGGAAAAAGATATTGCACAGTATGTTTCTCACTGCATTGTTTGTCAACGTGTAAAACGACATCATGGAAAACCATTGAGATTATTCATGCCATTTCCTATACCTGATGGACCATGGGAATAGATTTCTATGGATTTCATTACTAGTCTTCCTACAACTGCATCTCACAATGATATGATTTGGACAATTGTTGATAGGTTTAGTAAACACGCATACTTCATTCCTTCTAAAAAGACTTTAACTGCACCTCAAGCTGCTAAGTTATTTATTAAATGTATTTTTCCACATCATGGTTTTCCTAAAGTTATTCTTTCAGATCGAGATGTTCGTTTTTGTAACCATTTTTGAGTGGCATTATTTCAACATTTAGAATAAAAAATAGACTTTAGTTCTACATTTCATCCTGAAAGTAATGGTCAAACTACAAATAGTACTATATTGGATTTATTACATTGTTACTCTTTAGATAGTCCAAGTAATTGGGATGAAAAACTTCCTTTACTTCAGTTTGCATATAATAAAACCCCACACACTACTACTGGTCGTGCATCATATGAAATTGTTTATGGAAGAAAGCTTCCCACTCCCATGAGTCTCACTCAAACTGACATTCCTATGGCTGATTCTTTTGCACACGGTCATATTTCTACACTTACTGAAGTGCATGAGCATATTAGGAAGAGTCGAGAACATTACATGTGTAGTATTAATAAGAAGCGCATAGCCAAACAATTTAATGAAAATGATTTAGTTTGGTTACGAATCATTAAAACGCGTTTAAGAAAAATTCCTCAACATCTTAAGGTAAAACTTTCCCCACGGTATTATGCACCTTTTCGAATTATTGAGAAAATAAATGAAACTTCTTTTCGATTAGATTCTTTCCATATAAGTTTGTTGAAATCTGTTCAAGGTACTTTACCACTCACGCCTATTTTAGATGATCCTCCTTTACTTGAAGAGGATGCGGAAATATTGATTCCCGAGAAAGTAATAGATTATGATGTTTCCACTACACGAACTGGTAAGCAACATCATAGGTATCTAATCAAATATAAAAATCACTCACTTGAGGAGTCACAATGGATACATAAGACCTCCTTATCACCTCACTATGATCATTTAATTTCTTCATATCATTCCCAATTACATTAAACTTTCAGGTTTCGAATTCCATGAATGTGTTTTACATGGTTCATGCTTAATATTGTTCAGTGATGGGACATGCGATTGATCATCCATGTTTATTTTTATATTTATCAACTAAGGTTAGTTGCTTGTCAACTAGGAGGCATGTTGTATTATATGGAATCATGGAAGGTTAAATGTATTTTTAATGTTTTAAATGTCCAGAAGGTTTTAATGTGGTTGTGTTTGATCTAGCAGGTGAAGAAGCATAAGGGCGTGGATACAAGTGGATGCGTGTAAATAAATAAATTTGAAGACTAAATTGAAGACTTCTAGAATAGTTATATTTAGATTTATCTTGTTGTAAAAGTAGTGGTTCGCTTTAGAAAGCGATGCCTTTTGTAAATAAAGTAGTTTTTTCCTAAAAGACCCTTCTAAAAGCGATGGCCCTCATGTAACTTCTATTTTCAGGACGTAATAGAAATAAACCTAGAGATACGTGTCTCTGAGAGACTCATCCATTAGAGTACACGCGGGGAGATTGCACTCAATACCGCGTCGATTGTTTCTCTGTTTTTTATTCCTGTTTTGTCTTCTTTGTGCCTCTATGTGTGCGTGTGCTGAAGGACCTGATAACAACATGCACTATACGAAACTAGTTGCACTTCCGAACTCTCACATGCAACGGTTGGTGTTTACCCTTATATATATACAGAGAGAGAGAGAGACTCATATATCTATACATAGTATCTTTGCTTATCCCTATTATGTTTGGATAAATCACTTAAAAATAATCAAGTGAATGGCATCATGAGTTGAAATTGCATGAAATAGGATATGGGAAAATAGATAGGAAAAACAATAAACCAAAGGACACTCATAGAGAAGAAATTAAGAGAAGAAAAAAATCAAATTGACCGAGATAAAAAAAAAATTGAATAAGAGAAGAACTAGAAAAAAAACCTTAGCTGAGGTAGGATACAAATGTAATATCATGTTCTTATCTCTTATTCCTTATTTAGTTTGCGTTAGTCTCTCATGGAACTAGGCACTCTCATTTAAGTAGATTTAGAGGTTACAGATCTAAGATACAAGATGTTTGGCAACAAACGCATTGCTCAAAAAATAACTTCATGGCATACTAAAGCTAGTATTGGATCCCATCAAATACGAAAGATGGTTGAAACCACGATATTGAGTAAAGCATTCCAAAGGTGATACTTCTTTTAGAGAAGTAGAATTGTACGATAGGAGTTTGATTTCCAAGTATGTAATCTAGAATAATCACTAATCACGGTACTTGAATGAGTGTAAGGTGGAACTTGTATTCACCTATCCTTAAAGGGATTTTTGAGGGGATGCCAAAAGCATTTTCATATTCTTAGATTTAAGGAGTTGAGAGAGTCTTAAAAATGCACTAGGGTGACGATTTAAAATGTTTCTTAGAAAGGTTTCTAAAAGTCAAGAATAAGTGATTGTCACTAAAAGTTAGTCGAATATGAAGTAACTAGGTCTTGAATATGACTCATGTTATTTGGGATTACAATCAAAACCTTAGAAACGAGGAATAGATATTCATTCAATGACAAGGTTTGAAGTTTATAAGATACTTATGGGATAATATTAGATCATAGAGTGACCCTAAGTTGGAAGCCCTAGAAACCTAAGTAGAAGAGAAGAAATTGAAGCAAGTCCTTGAATTCAAATTATGACAAAAAGAGTTTGAGTAAAAGGTATTGTATAGTTAGATTGAATATAATCCACACATCATTAATGGATATATAGTATGGTGGTATGGGCCACTATATGAAGATCCCTTCTTCTATTTCTGCTCTTGCATCCTAAATGGGCATTTAGATTTTAGATTAGATGTTATGCTCTCGATTGTTTTAGGAGGTAGTGTTTTCTATTTGGAAGGCATGAGTTCTCTTTTTGTTCGAGCCCATCAAAAGGTGCAGTATGGAGATGGATCATCTCTTTGGCATATTGTTCTTAGAGTAGTGCTATATTTCCAACATGATATACATCACATGGGTATTCTTTTAGCTTGGAATTTATCTTTTGTATGTGTTGGCCTTGATATGAATGCCATGATGTATGTAACTTATCTGAGTTTGATGGAAATGTGTTCTCAGGCATAAATGATGTGGAGACTCAGGGATTGAAGTACTATTGATGTTGAAATTATGTCCAACCTATAAATGGCTCCCATGTAACTTTCATTGTGTTTGCATGTATTACTAAGAGAATAGTGGCAATTGGAACCTTCACGTGTGCCATGTGATAGGAACATTTTAACACCATGTAAAAAGATTAAAGCTATATTGAAGGTTCAAGGAAGTGTGGGTTTGAATAGCCTCAAGGGTACACATATTTATAAATATGGAAAATTAAGTTAATGAAAATCCTCTTTCTTCATCACTATTCAATGGCTTATGACATGTTTCTTTGTCTTCTTCATTAATTAGTTTCTCGGTTTTGATTCTTTGAATTGATTCCCATATGTTGCTCTCCTTCTTTCGCTCATGTAGGTGGAAAAGTGAAACTGTGGCTATTTCTCTCTTTGTCTCACTCTCTCTCTCTTCTCTATCTCTCTATCTCTATCTCTCTCTGTGTCTCTCTCTCTCTCTCTCTCTCTCTCTCTCTCTCGATCCCTCTCTGTATCTCATGTATGGAGCTACTTGTCTCCATGTTAACAACCCTTTTCGCATGCACTAGGTTTGGTTTATAAGGTTGCATGCCTCTCACGATCTATCTTTTACTAGCCTCTACAGTTCACAGGCTGCAACATCCTTGCTGGTCTCACAAACAGAGATCCGTTTTGTTCATCCTCCCCACCGCCGAGCTCCTCATATGTTCTCATAGTGAGTTGCTCACTATAAAATGAGTGACTACTCTCTCTTCTACCTTTGTTGGTAAATAATACCCATAGGTGCAGTGTGGCATTGTCCTCTCCAAAGGAAGTTCACACCATGAAGACGTTCAAGTAATGTGATAGATTTCTTCTATATCTTCATCTTCCAATAGAATTTCATCCACATTCCTTTCTTCTTGAATTGTAACCTTCTATTTATGTTAAACTTTGATTCCTTGGGAGTTGTTTGGTATTTTTCTAAGACTTCCATGGACTAATAAAGGCATCTTTGTGCCATATGAGTTGCATAGACCACTCGAATAAATGTTTCTTTCAAGATTTTCATCATTCTTATCCTTACACTATCCATGTTCTTCAACCTTCAATGCACTTGTAGATATATAGCAAGGGTTGACCCCATCAAAGACAACATCCCTACTTACCTTCAACTCCATGGTGATTGGGTATAATACCTTTACCTCTTTTCTCCATAAAATAACTCAAAATGATAGAACTTAAATATTTGGCATCTAACTCTCCCGAATATAGTTATATATGCCACCTCTCCCCAATACAAATGTGGCATATGCACGTCATTAAGTGTAGATGTTGTGGCCTCTGCTATGTGTCCATTCAGTCTCTTTGTTTTCATACTTTTGAGGGATATACCTATATATACATTCTCTTTTGATGCGAGTGATCTATTGAATTTCATAGAATTCATTGAAGAATCACTCTCCCTCTCTAGCTCATCTCAAATATTTGAAAAACTTGTTGGAATCCTCCATACGTGCCTAAAATTATGTGAACTAGTAGAACACAACTGGTTTGTTCTTCATGTAGTGCAACCTAAAATTTCTTGAAATGCCATGATTGAAGATTACAAAATAGCTATTCTCAGTAAGTAATTCTTATCTTATTGGACAACAAACAACCATGTCAAAGAGATCTAAAACATTTACACTCACATAGGAACTCTTCTTGAAAGGTAGGATTGATTTTCTTTTCCTTATTGAATGGTATGGCTACTTTACATGCATTGTAAGCATTCCCCCTTTATTTCTTCTTTTTTATATGATCTTCAAACCTTCTTTTTTCTTCCTCAATAAAACGTCCTCCTTAACTGAAGCTAACTTGATAGGCTTTCTCTAACATTTTCCTTATTGAGATCACATTTTAGGTAATAATGGGGACATGTAATATCGTCAATAAGCACTTTGTCCTTTGACTTCCTTCCTAAGTGATATCTACCACATTTGGAATGGTATTTTTTGAGTTCTCACATGGTTCCATATGTCTTTGATTTTTGGAACATTGAAGTTAGTAAAAGGATCCTTTATATATGACATGTGATTTATATATTCACTATCTTCTTACCATACATCTTTACTAGGTTGATTTATATCTTCATCATATTGTATGAGAGGAAATTAATCATTCCCTAGGCTAAACGTGGTTTTCCATAGTTTTTTTCCTCTATAGTTGTTTTTGTGGCTCTTATTTTCTACTATTTGATTTGGAAGGTAGCATTCAATTGCAAAAGCACTAATTGTACTACATATAAATCACCATTCTAAGTGTGTTTTCCTCCTCCACCAAATCTTCTACCTCTTCCCCTATTCATTCCTCTTCCACTTCTTCAACCTAAATTTTATTAGTGTGCTTGACCTCCTTTGTGGAGCTCCAATCTTTCTTTTCTTTTTTTCGCACCTCTACCTTGTTTTGCTATTCCTCTACTTGCATACACCAATCGGGAGTGAGACTGAGAGTGAGTGTGATTAAGAGTGCGAGTGTGAATAAGATTGTGATAGCTCGAGGGTGGTCTAGAGGTCTTGCTTCCTGGAGAAGCTATTTTCCAAAGCTATTATATCCATTAATTCAAATCTATAATATCATAACTTCTCTTTATTTTAAGTCATATTTTGTCTACTCTTTTCTCTTTGATTTTCTCTTATCTTGTGCAAGTTCAGTTTTTCTCCTTTCCACTATTATTGAGTGATAAAAAGCTTGTGATTGAGGATAGCCTGTGACTGGGGGAGTGCTATGATTGTGTATTTCCTCCAAGCCTAGTGCTTGATCATACATAAATGTAAGAATTTCTTATACACACTCTCAATGAGAGATTCATAGAAGCATGCTCTTGTAACTCTTGAAACATTATTACGTTGAAAAGTAAAAGTTATTGAAGAAACTATTGACCATGTTAGGCACCAATTACGAGCTGAATTAGGAGTGATTGATTGTATAGATGATTCCTCAATTATAGGGGACCTTTTAGGTACAATCCCTCCAAGATTTGAATTCAAATATCACTTTAAAAACACCTATGCATAGTCCCACATTAGAGAGCAGTACTTAGAGCTACATTCTAAAGAGATTTTGATCAAGAACCAAGCCACAAGTGAAGCAAACCTTCTGATCCTCCTTTTCAAGCTTCATTCCATTCATATAATGTACAATATGTTCAATAAAAGTTGATTTTCTAGCTATATTTTGAAGTTGTTCTTATCTACTACTACACGTTCTAATTCTCATTTTTAGTCAACTTGAGTGAGTGATTCCTCTCTGTATACTTAATCTTTTAGTGCGATTTAAGTTGGTATTGGTAATTTGATAAGTCTATTTTTATCATACTTATTTTTCATCATCATTTGTTTATTACTTTGTGAGCTACAATCATTTGAAGCTGACTAGGTATACTATCAGTTAACTATAAAAATGTCGGGATGACACCCCTATGTTGCTAGATTGATTTCTCTTAGTATGGTTTATCAAAAATCATAATTTTTTTTGCTTTAGATTCATTATATATCTAATTAAAATTTGTGCAAAAGATCTTTATTCACTTTCTAGTAGGCTATGAGCTATGAGTTAATTTCTAGAATGTGATCCATCCCAAAGTAAGAAGTTTTTGCATCATCCATTTTACGTTTTTTGGTTCATCTATTTGGTATCAACTAATTTGGTGAATCAATTTGAGATTGATACTCCAAAGCATTGGGATGGCTTATATACATTGTTAGCAAGCACAAGGTGTCTACTTATCATCCCTGAAGTTATTTTGGTAGGTATAGAGCACATGTTTGTAGCACTAGGCACATCTTTTGAGTGTATCACCCTTCTTCCTTCATAGTGGTATTAGAGAAAAGATAAATCAATATGGGAGATGGATTTCCTTCCACCATTGACAAACTAGATAGAAACAACTACACAACCTGGCCTTTGAGGATGGAGGCCCACCTTCAAGGGAGAAATCTATTTGGATACATATTTAAAGATGAAGTAATGCCAACAATGAGAAGCAAAGGACAACCGTCACATGAAGAGAAAGAAAGGCTTACAACTTTCTGCTCAAAGGATGCACTAGCTAGGTCCTACATCTTAAATTCAATCTCTGATTTTCTCTTACCTCATGTGAAAGGATGCAAGACCTCACGAGAAACTTGGAAAGATATTGCTTACTTCTTCTCTTCAAATAGCAGACTAAGGAAGAACCAACTATGGATGGAGTTTACTACCTTGAGCAAAAGTCCCAAGAAAAGTGTGACCAATTATGTCACCAAAATGAAGGAGATATTTTCTCAGTTAGGAAGCATTAGAGAGGAAATTGAAGAAGAACAAATCATCATGAAAATCATCAATGGAATCAAGTCTAATGACAAATGGGAATTTTTCACAACTCCCATGGACCTATACATGGACATGCAAATGCCTGACCTCAACGCTCTTATGGGGCAACTCTTCACCCATGAAGCAAAGATAAGCAAGAATGGTGAATCCTCAAGAGGTAATCAATCTTCTACCTTATACTTAGATAAAGCTAAAGGTAAGGATAAGTCAAAGTCTAAAAAGCTAACTCACATGTAGAGGAAACACTAGAGGAAGAGGCAAACGAGGAAAGCAAAGCAGGGGGACCCCAAGCATCTCAACCTTCTTCAAATGTGTGATTACTCTAATAATACCACTGCAAAATGTTACAAGAACCCAAGGAATTCTAGAGAAAGAGGATTAAATAGAGGTGGATATGGATCAAATAGAGGAAGAAAGGATTACAACAACTACACTGAAGATCAAAGTCAAGAAGACTCACTACTCCTCATTAACCTATCATTGAAGCAAGGTAAGGATGATGATCATGCTTTCTATATTGACTCTAGATGCTCAAATCATATATTAGGAGATGTAGCATTGCTTTCGCATTTAGAAGATCCCAAAAATAAACTTGAAGTTAAGACAGGTGATGATGCAAGACATTCAATGGAGACAGCAGGTAATGTCAAGCCATCAGATGGCAACATGAATCTTCTAACCAAGGTTTTGCATGTACCTACCATAACTAGAAATTTAATAAGTGGTGGATAAATTGTGGAGAAAGGATTGCAAGGTTAGGTTTACAAGGCATGCAGCATATGTGGAAGACACCAATCAATGAATTACAATAATTTCAAATGGAAAAAAGATAGGAGGAATCTTTAGCTTCAAAGTGGAGGAGACCAAGAACATAGCATTACTTAATTATGGATCTCAAATGATCTCTGAACTAGAGGTATGGCACAAAAGGCTTTCTCAAACTGGTGAGAGAACTTTGAAAAAAATCCGCAGGGATCAAAGTGTACTTGGATTGCCCAACATCAAAAAACAACATATGTTATAGAAGTGTGAAGCTTCTCAACTTGGAAAAGCTTATAGATAATCCTTGAACAAGAAACAAGGTATTATGTATCTTTTATTGATGATTGTAGTAGATGGACAATTCTGTACTTTATGAAGCATAAAAATGAATTCTTCAATTGTTTCAAAAGGTATCTTGCTCTTGTAGAAAATCAAACGGGTTGATGTCTCAAGAAGCTCACATTAGATGGTGGTGCATAATACCCCTCAACTAAATTTGATACCTTTCTACAAAAAGAGGCATCAAAAGAGGGGTGACAACCAAATACACACCTGAGCTCAATGGAGTAGCTTAAAGAAGGATGAGAACAATGGTTGAGTCAACTAGATCCATGCTCAATGGAAAGGTTTACCCAATCATCTTTGTGTAGTGGTTGTATCAACAACCACATACGTTGTAAATAGACTTCCATAAAAGTCTTTAGATGGTATGACTCCATATGAGGTAGGAAATGGAAGAAGGGCAAGTCTTGAGCATTGAAAAATCTTTTGATGTATACCTTATACTAACATACCTTCTCAAATAAGAGGGAAGTTGGATCCCAAAGTAGAGAAGTGTATCTTTATTGGATATGATCAAAACGAAAAAGGATATAGATTCTATAAGCCCTCTAACAAAGGCTTTTTGGTTAGTAGGTGTAGAGGAGGTACTGGGGTATCCGCTTTTAATCAAAAGTAGAGAATGAAAATTAACCACCTCCAGTACGTCGCCTACTAAAGGGGGGTTCTCTTTAGGGAAGTATACCCTTTAACATTTCTATGAGCAGGTAGATAACAAGGATTGCACAGAGTGGTACATACTTCAGGAAATATGAACAACAATTGACCAAGGAAGGCCAGACACTTCTTGATTCGATTCAGATGATTACAAGATTTGTCAAGGAAATGCTCAACAACTAATGCTCAGAGCTTCGTGACACTCTATGCAGATGAATACAGATCAATACAAATGGTGAAGGTATTGCTCAAGAGAATAGAGCTTAATAAATCTAGGATACTCTCTTACACTATAGTGCTCATAGCCCTCCACTGAGGAGCCTACCCTCTGTATCCACACTACAGAGTAGCTCCTACAATAGGCTTGAAACCACCAAGTGCAAGAGAGAACTTTTGCACGTATACACGCGTCAATGTAATTCCCAAAAAAAAATGTACCCCCAATGAGCACAAATCCATTGTTTTTATAGGCCTCAATAGGCCAAGAGGGCCTTGCCGAATCTTCACGTCCACTGATCACGCGCCGGTTGATCTCCCAAAAATTAGGGGGTAGGTCAAATATTCCCTTGATTTGAATTGGGTCCACAAAAATAGGTAGTCGCCGTGAATGGTTGGCGGCAACATTTGTTCATCCACTTTTACTTTTAACCATTCCACTTTAATTTCAAGTCTTTATTAGCTCCGATGATGACTAATATCCGTGGAACACACTGAACTCTTGGACCGGAAGCGGCTTCTTTCTCCTCTTCCATTGATTCAGAAACAACCCCTCTACGAAGAGTCTCTCCATTTCTCCTTTATCCACATATGTGATCACAAACTCAATTTCCGGAGATAACTGAAAAATTTCTCTCACTTTATTTTGTAGCTGTTTCAACGGATCTGGAAGCATCTCCTGAGATGGCTTGGAAGGAGGAATTGTCTCCAGAATGGGCGGGGTGGATGTATAATGGTGCGGGTGCATGTATGTGAGGGGGGTGTGTGTATGTCGTATGGGTGTGTGTGATTGTGTGGGGGTGTGGTGCATGTGTGTGTGAGAATGTTTGTGTGTGAGTGTATATGTGAGAATGTGTGTGTATATGTATGGATGTGCTTATGCGTATGTGAGGGTGTGCAAGTGTGCGTATATGTATGGTTGAGTGTATGTGTGTGAGTGTGCATGTGATTGTGTGGGTGTGTGTGCATATAAATGCGTGTGTGAGTGAGAGTGTGTGATGGTATGTGTGTGAGTGTGTGTGCGTTGTGCACATGTGAGTGTGGGTGAGTGCATGTGCGGGGGATGTGCATGCGGGTGAAAATGTGGTGTGAGTGCGGGGGGTGGAGAAGGCAGCAGGTGTCGAGCGGCGGGGAAAGGGGCAGCGGGGGTCAAAGGCGGAGGGGGGGGCGGGTGAAGTGGGCGGAGGGGGCGGGGGTCAATGGCGGAGGGGGGGGGCGGGTGAAGTGGGCGGAGGGGGGCGGGGGTCAACGGCGGACGGGGGGGCGGGTGAAGTGGGCGGAGGGGTGCGGGATGAGCGGAGAGAGAGGAGGGGGTGTGGCGGAGAAAGGAGGGGCGGGGGGCGGAGTGATTGGCGGAGGGGGGCGGGTCAACGGCGGAGGGGGGGCGGGTGAAGTGGGCGGAGGGGGGCGGGGGTCAACGGCGGAGGGGGGGGGCGGGTGAAGTGGGCGGAGGGGGGCGGGGGTCAACGGCGGAGGGGGGGGCGGGTGAAGTGGGCGGAGGGGGGCGGGGGTCAACGGCGGAGGGGGGGGGCGGGTGAAGTGGGCGGAGGGGTGTGGGATGAGCGGAGAGAGAGGAGGGGGTGTGGCGGAGAAAGGAGGGGCGGGGGGCGGAGTGATTGGCGGAGGGGGGCGGGTCAACGGCGGAGGGGGGGGCGGGTGAAGTGGGCGGAGGGGGGCGGGGGTCAACGGCGGAGGGGGGGGGCGGGTGAAGTGGGCGGAGGGGGGCGGGGGTCAACGGCGGAGGGGGGGCGGGTGAAGTGGGCGGAGGGGGGGCGGGGGTCAATGGCGGAGGGGGGGGGGCGGGAGTCAATGGCGGAGGGGGGGCGGGTGAAGTGGGCGGAGGGGTCTAGGCGGGGGGTCTAGGCGGAGGCGGGGGCGGAGGGGGAAGAGAGAGAGGGGAAGGGAGAGAGGGAGGAGGAAAGAGAGAGAGAGAGAGAGGGGAAGAGAGGGGGAGAGAGAAAGTGAGGCGGGGGCGGAGGCGGAGTGTGTGAGGGGCGGGGGCGGAGGCGGAGGCGGGGGCTGCTGCGGGCGGCGGAGGAGAGAGAAAGAGAGGGGAAGAGAGAGGGAGAGAGAGGGAGGGAGGCACGCGGGGGCGGGGGAGGAGAGAGAAAAGAGAGAGAGAGAAGAGAGAGAGAGAGAGAGAGAGAGAGAGAGAGAGAGAGAGAGAGAGAGAGAGAGAGAGAGAGAGAGAGAGAGAGAGAGAGAGAGAGAGAGAGAGAGAGAGAGAGAGAGAGAGAGAGAGAGAGAGAGAGAGAGAGAGAGAGAGAGAGAGAGAGAGAGAGAGAGAGAGAGAGAGAGAGAGAGAGAGAGAGAGAGAGAGAGAGAGAGAGAGAGAGAGAGAGAGAGAGAGAGAGAGAGAGAGAGAGAGAGAGAGAGAGAGAGAGAGAGAGAGAGAGAAGGGACGGGGGAGGGGAGAGAGAGAGAGAGAGAGAGAGAGAGAGAGAGAGAGAGAGAGAGAGAGAGAGAGAGAGAGAGAGAGAGAGAGAGAGAGAGAGAGAGAGAGAGAGAGAGAGAGAGAGAGAGAGAGAGAGAGAGAGAGAGAGAGACAGAGAGAGAGAGAGAGGGAGAGAGAGAGAGAGAGAGAGAGAGAGAGAGAGAGAGAGAGAGAGATTGAGAGAGAGAGAGAAGTCGAAAGAGAAGAGAGAGGGAAAAGAGAGAGAGAGTGAAAGAAGGAGAGAGAAGGTAGCACAGAGAGATACAAAGAGAGAGATCGAGAGAATAAGTAAAACGAGAGATAAACAATCAACGGAAATGAAAGCAACCATCAGCCCGGAGTACCGAAAGCACCAACTTCAACCTGAAGGCACCAACTGCCCAGACACAATTATGTCCAAGAAATAGGACGGAACATTCCCTGAGGCTACATCTGAGAGCTCTCCTCTCAATCTCTTTCTCTTCCAACTTCCCGGACTTCATGCTTAGAATGCCAGTGAGTTCTGACCTGTACAGACCCCCACATTAATCTTTTGCACCGTCCCGGTGCAATAACTCCTTTATTTGCTTATTCCTTCAAAATGAACTGTAGAAAATGAAAGAACTATGGTATGTACAGGAAGTGAATTTCATCTGCTTGCATCAATTCAAATAACCCTTCACCCTGGAGATGTTGACGAGGGGCATCCTTTTACCCTACAGATCTTCCAGATGCACTGCACCATGTGGCAATACCTTGATAAACTTATATGGTCCTGTCCATTTGGGGGCCAATTTAGTTGGAATTGCCGGGACTTGATGCACTAAAACCATAGACCCTTCTTGAACTTCATTCGATCTGAGATACCTGTCATGCAACCGCTTGCGCTCATCTTGTGTTACCAGAAGTTTCTGCATTGCCCCTTCTCTGTACTCTTCTAATGCCACCAATCTCTGAATGGGGGGTTGAATGCCAATGGTTTTGATTCCTATTTCCTTTCTGATAATGAACTCAAATGGTGCCAATGCCTCTTTTCCATAAACTAACCGCAATGGAGTCTCGCCTGTGGTTCCCCTCTTTGTGGTTCTGAAAGCCCAAATTGCACCAATTAATGCTAGTGGCCAAGAGCTTTGATGATCGAAAGATAATTTGCGAAGTAGTCCAATCAAAATCTTATTGGAACTCTCTGCTTGGCCATTTGCCCTTGGGTAATAGGCACAAGATTTTTTTATGGAAGATTTTGTACCTGTCAAATATAAACTGGAGCAATTGATTTACAAAATGTGTGCCCCTGTCACTAGTAATTTCCAGTGGGCAACCAAATCTTGAGAAAATACGTTTATACATAAATTTAGCTACTGTTAAAGCCGTGCAGTCCACAGTTGCTTTAGCCTCTATCCATTTAGTGGCATAGCATGTAGCCATCAAAATATACTTTTTACCTCCTGGTTGCCCAGTAGGGCTAATTGGCCCTATGAAATCAAGACCCCATCGTTCAAATGGAAGCCATCCGGTAGATATGACTAATGGTTGGTAATTTAATCTGGTTGGTGCGGGAGCACATCTCTGGCAGATGTGGCATTCTTTAGCAAACTTGATTGCATCTTTGAAAATATGAGGCCACCATAAACCCTTATGGATGATTCTATGAGCCAATTCTTCCCCCTTTAGATGTCCTTCACTGTGTGCTGCCCCTAGCAAAAGATTTACCTCCTCTGGATGGACACACCTTCTCAAGATATCATCCTGACAGTATTTATATAAATTACCATTTATAAGAGAATAGGCTTTGGTTTTCAAAAGTAATCTTCTTTTTTCTACAGGTGTCAAGTGTTCTGGGATCTTTCTAGTAGTGAGAACATGAAGAATTTCATCATACCCACCAGTCCGAATTGTTACTAGGAAGAGATTGCTATCCACTAGTTCATCATTGATACCTATTGCCTTTTCACTCATTGCCGTCCTGGACACTTGATCTGCCATGTAATGCTCTTTGCCTGGCTTAATCTGAATATCAAAATTAAATTCTTGAAACAAGAGTAACCATCTCCAAATCCTTCCTGCTACTCTAGGCTTGTTTATCAGATACTTCAAGGGCTGATGATCAGAGATAACAATGAAATGTACACCAAGGAGATAATGTCGAAACTTTTGAAGAGCAAATACGATAGCCAAACCTTCTCTTTCCGTTGTACTGTAATTTCTTTCAGCTTGGTTGAGTAGTCTGCTTGCATAAGAGATAGGTCTATCCACTTTGTGAGATGATGGTTGAGCTAGAACTGCACCAACAGCATGAAGACTAGCATCTGTATGTACATGAAATTCCAATGACCAATTAGGAACACTTAAAAGTGGAGTAGTACATAACCTCATCTTTAGTTCACAAAATGCTTTATCAGCTTCAGCACTCCATGAGAAAGGGATCTTTTTACTAGTAAGCCTTGACAAGGGCTTAGCAATTTCTGAATACATCCTAATGAATCTTCTGTGATACCCTGCATGTCCCAAGAAACTTTGCACTTCCTTTGGACTTTGTGGAATTGGCATGGAAAGAATAGCGGTAACCTTTGCAGGGTCAACAGTTATACCTTCAGCAGATACTATGTGACCAAGAAGAGTGCCCTTAGTGACCAAAAAGTGACATTTATCAGGATTCAATTTCAAACCTGTTTTGAGACATTGTTCAAAAATTTCTTTTAGATTTTCCAAATGATCATGGAAATCTTGAACTGCTGCCCTTCTATCTGTACCTGAAAATACTGAAAAGTCATCCATGAAAATGCATAGAAAGGTTGTTAACCATTTGCCCAATATCAGATACATCGTTCTATTAAATGAAGCCGGTGCATTCTTCAAACCAAAAGCCATTCGAGTATAGACATAAGTGCCCCAGGGAGTGACAAAGGCTGTTTTGTCCCTATCATCAGGATGGATCACTATCTGATTGTAGCCACTAAAACCATCCAAGAAACTATACAAAGTGTGACCAGCTACTTCCTCAAGCACTTGCTCTGTGAAGGGCTGAGGAAATCCATCTTGAATAGTCACTTTATTTAAAGCACGAAAATCAACACATACTCTTATTTTTCCACTATTTTTCTTGGGCACAATAACCATAGAAGAAAGCCACCTGGAATGTTCTACTGGCACAATTATACCTGCTTCTTCTAATTTTGTAATCTCTGCTTTTACCGCCTCTGCATACCTCGGATTGAGTCGATATGGCCTACTTCTTAGAGGCGCAGCTCCCTCAACCAAGGGTATCCGATGTAATCCAAGCTCTTCTGGTATTCCTGTTAGATCTTTGTAGGACCATGCGAAGACACTTTTGTAAGTAAAGAGCATAGAAGTTACCTTCTGTAGTAAATTAGGATAATGCCACAACCATGATGCCAAATGGACCATTTGAGGGTTCTCTTCATCCCCTAAATTTACTCCTTGAACCAATGTTTCAGGACTGGTCTTGCTTGAGAAATCATCTCCACTATATGCAGGAGTGGATTTTAATTTGTATTCTGCAACCTGTTCTTTCATCCATCCTTGAGGTATATCTGCAAAAGGAAGATCTTCTCTGCTCTTAGGTTCATAATCTTCCCTCTCTGATACTTTTATATTGGTTGCCTCCTCAAAGCTTGTATTTTCCTTCAATTGCTCATTTTCCAATACCTTGTGGTCTTCATTGCCCTTTTCTGTAATTTCCTTATCTGCAACTTCTTCCTCAATTTCATTGATCTCCACTGTACAACACTCTGCACTTCCCATCATCCAATTTAACAATGTATCATCTTCTTGGGTTAGAGAGGGCATTACCTGAGTATCCACAGTATATCCAGTGGTTTTTCCTTAATCAAATCCTTCTTCCAAGTGTAGTTGCAGTTGGCTATTCGTATTTGTTGAAATCCATAGTTTATTTTTCCCCCAATCTTGCAAAGCTTTTGCTTGTCTCAGCCAAGGTCTTCCCAGGAGCAAAGGATAGGAAGTCTCCTGTGGAAGTGCAATAACAACAAAATCCAACACAAAGTGGCAACCCTGTACTATCATCCGTACCTTTTCAATGATGCCAAGAGGCGCAACCCGATGTTGATCTGCTAGTGTAACTGTAAATGGTGCCATTTTGGTGGGGCTCAAATTAAGCTTCTTCATTGTAAAATCTGGCATCAAATTGATACCAGAGCCTCCATCTATGATCACACCTGTAAGAGCTTCATCCTTTATACAAACTGATAATCTTCAACTTTGGTAGTCTGCTAAGGGTGCAGGGGGAAAATCAACCATGAAACCATCTATACTAGGTGATTGGACCAAGTGAGCAGAGTGTATAATCTTCAGTAAGTCACTTCTTATTTTTGAATCCATCCTTATAAGTTCATATAGACTAACCTTGTGATGAATACTTTTCAAGATCTGTTCAATGTTTACCTCCTGAGTATTTTCTTGTAGACGTGTTGGTAGGCCCCTTAGAGAAGTAGTCATTTCTTCATAAGCTCCTTCAATTTCCACTTGGTCCTTCCATCCAGACTTCTTTTCTTCCTCTTTATCCTGAAATCCTTGTTGTTCCTGTCTATGGGTTGCCGCTGCTTGCCTAGCTCTAGTCATTATGGGCATTGTAGAGGATGAAACGGCATAAGACTGAGTAGTTTTTCCTTCTTCATGTGGAGAGACCGCAATCATGTGGATTGGAGCAGGACGACCTCTTGGGCAATCTTTGGTATAATGATCTTTGGCCTCTGGACAATGTTGACAGGGAGGTGCATCTTTTGGAAGAGAACACCTATTTTGCATGTGGCCATACTCACCACAACGATAGCACATCAAAGGTCTATTATATCTAGGCTTTGCAGGCCTATTCTCCTCTCTAATAGATGTATTTGAAGTACTAGCATAATATGAATCCAAATTTTGAGGGTTACCTCTCTGCTGTGTACCCTTGAGGTAGTAGCAATCTTTGGCCTCATGACCATCTTTTCCACAAAATTGACAGCTTACCTTAATAGGGCAATTAGCATTGGAGTGTCCATTGCTGTTACAGATTGTACACCAAATTTGTCTCCTTATATCTTGGGTGGTCTTCAAGTCTTCTAATTCTCGGCGAAGTTGGGCTACTTCATCATCAGTGCGACGCAGTGGTGGCAAGACCTTCTCTTCTTGTTGATTTTGTTGCATCTTCAATGCTTCCAGTTCTCTCCTTAGTTGCTCAATAGGATCCAGATCTGCAGCATATTTTTGTTGTGTATCCCCTTCAAAATGTTGCCTTGCTTCTTCAATGCGTGATGCCGCTGCAACAAAATCATTGAGAGTGGCATCCAATCTGAGAGATTCGCGAAGCTTCTGCTGAGATGACCTTGGCAGAGCCTTCTCTATCCACTTTTTAACCAAAAAGTCACTTGAAGCATGTGGCAGACGTGCAACAAGTGCTTTTGTTCTAGTGTGAAGTTCATGAAAGGATTCACCTGATCTTAGCTTCAAATTCTCTAGCTGATCTAGAGCTCTTTCTGAGGAATCACTTGGTCGGAATGTCTGTGAGAATGCCGCCTTCAGAGCCTCCCAAGTAGTGAAATGGCCATCTGCATATTGACTATACCATTTATCCGCAAGACCCTCCAATGTGGATGGAAAAAGTGCCAACATTGCATCTTCTCTATTCTGCAGACCACGTCCACAGCATAAAGAGATAAATCTCCTCACATGATCATCAGCATCTTCATAGGCATGTCCCTTGAAGGTAGGGAACTTGATGTTGATTCTGGAGAGTAGATGAGAAAGATCCTCCATTTGGACTGGTGTCTCTTCTGACGTATCTGAGGAGAAGTCTAGAGTTCTCCTATACCCTTCTTTTGACAATGGTGTCGCACCCAAATCAATAGACAAATTTAGGGAGGACAGAGGGGAGGTAGACTCACTAGCCGTGGTTATTGCTAACCTGTTAAGGCTCCTTTGAACACGAAGAGATTCCTTATCTGCTCGTGTATGGGTCATGTACCTATTCGCAATTGCAATAGCGCAAAACACCTCTCACAGAAATGCAAAGTTCCCACCGTGCGTGCCAAACTGTAGAGGAGGTACTGGGGTATCCGCTTTTAATCAAAAGTAGAGAATGAAAATTAACCACATCCAGTACGTCGCCTACTAAAGGGGGGTTCTCTTTAGGGAAGTATACCCTTTAACATTTCTGTGAGCAGGTAGATAACAAGGATTGCACAGAGTGGTACATACTTCAGGAAATATGAACAACAATTGACCAAGGAAGGCCAGACACTTCTTGATTCGATTCAGATGATTACAAGATTTGTCAAGGAAATGCTCAACAACTAATGCTCAGAGCTTCGTGACACTCTATGCAGATGAATACAGATCAATACAAATGGTGAAGGTATTGCTCAAGAGAATAGAGCTTAATAAATCCAGGATACTCTCTTACACTATAGTGCTCATAGCCCTCCACTGAGGAGCCTACCCTCTGTATCCACACTACAGAGTAGCTCCTACAATAGGCTTGAAACCACCAAGTGCAAGAGAGAACTTTTGCACGTATACACGCGTCAATGTAATTCCCAAAAAAAAATGTACCCCCAATGAGCACAAATCCATTGTTTTTATAGGCCTCAATAGGCCAAGAGGGCCTTGCTGAATCTTCACGTCCACTGATCACGCGCCGGTTGATCTCCCAAAAATTAGGGGGTAGGTCAAATATTCCCTTGATTTGAATTGGGTCCACAAAAATAGGTAGTCGCCGTGAATGGTTGGCGGCAACATTTGTTCATCCACTTTTACTTTTAACCATTCCACTTTAATTTCAAGTCTTTATTAGCTCCGATGATGACTAATATCCGTGGAACACACTGAACTCTTGGACCGGAAGCGGCTTCTTTCTCCTCTTCCATTGATTCAGAAACAACCCCTCTACGAAGGGTCTCTCCATTTCTCCTTTATCCACATATGTGATCACAAACTCAATTTCCGGAGATCACTGAAAAATTTCTCTCACTTTATTTTGTAGCTGTTTCAACGGATCTGGAAGCATCTCCTGAGATGGCTTGGAAGGAGGAATTGTCTCCAGAATGGGCGGGGTGGATGTATAATGGTGCGGGTGCATGTGTGTGAAGGGGGTGTGTGTATGTCGTATGGGTGTGTGTGATTGTGTGGGGGTGTGGTGCATGTGTGTGTGAGAATGTTTGTGTGTGAGTGTATATGTGAGGATGTGTGTGTATATGTATGGATGTGCTTATGCGTATGTGAGGGTGTGCAAGTGTGCGTATATGTATGGTTGTGTGTATGTGTGTGAGTGTGCATGTGATTGTGTGGGTGTGTGTGCATATAAATGCGTGTGTGAGTGAGAGTGTGTGATGGTATGTGTGTGAGTGTGTGTGCGTTGTGCACATGTGAGTGTGGGTGAGTGCATGTGCGGGGGATGTGCATGCGGGTGAAAATGTGGTGTGAGTGCGGGGGGTGGAGAAGGCAGCGGGTGTCGGGCGGCGGGGAAAGGGGCAGCGGGGGTCAAAGGCGGAGGGGGGGGCGGGTGAAGTGGGTGGAGGGGGCGGGGGTCAATGGCGGAGGGGGGGGCGGGTGAAGTGGGCGGAGGGGGGGCGGGGGTCAACGGCGGAGGGGGGGGGGCGGGTGCAGTGGGCGGAGGGGTGCGGGATGAGCGGAGAGAGAGGAGGGGGTGTGGCGGAGAAAGGAGGGGCGGGGGGCGGAGTGATTGGCGGAGGGGGGCGGGTCAACGGCGGAGGGGGGGGGCGGGTGAAGTGGGCGGAGGGGGGCGGGGGTCAACGGCGGAGGGGGGGGGCGGGTGAAGTGGGCGGAGGGGGGTGGGGGTCAACGGCAGAGGGGGGCGGGTGAAGTGGGCGGAGGGGGGCGGGGGTCAACGGCGGAGGGGGGGGCGGGTGAAGTGGGCGGAGGGGTGCGGGATGAGCGGAGAGAGAGGAGGGGGTGTGGCGGAGAAAGGAGGGGCGGGGGGCGGAGTGATTGGCGGAGGCGGGCGGGTCAACGGCGGAGGGGGGGGCGGGTGAAGTGGGCGGAGGGGGGCGGGGGTCAACGGCGGAGGGGGGGGCGGGTGAAGTGGGCGGAGGGGGGCGGGGGTCAACGGCGGAGGGGGGGGCGGGTGAAGTGGGCGGAGGGGGGCGGGGGTCAATGGCGGAGGGGGGGGGCGGGAGTCAATGGCGGAGGGGGGGGCGGGTGAAGTGGGCGGAGGGGTCTAGGCGGGGGGTCTAGGCGGAGGCGGGGGCGGAGGGGGTAGAGAGAGAGGGGAAGGGAGAGAGGGAGGAGGAAAGAGAGAGAGAGAGAGAGGGGAAGAGAGGGGGAGAGAGAAAGTGAGGCGGGGGCGGAGGCGGAGTGTGTGAGGGGCGGGGGCGGAGGCGGAGGCGGGGGCTGCTGCGGGCGGCGGAGGAGAGAGAAAGAGAGGGGAAGAGAGAGGGAGAGAGAGGGAGGGAGGCACGCGGGGGCGGGGGAGGAGAGAGAAAAGAGAGAGAGAGAGAGAGAAAGAGAGAGAGAGAGAGAGAGAGAGAGAGAGAGAGAGAGAGAGAGAGAGAGAGAGAGAGAGAGAGAGAGAGAGAGAGAGAGAGAGAGAGAGAGAGAGAGAGAGAGAGAGAGAGAGAGAGAGAGAGAGAGAGAGAGAGAGAGAGAGAGAGAGAGAGAGAGAGAGAGAGAGAGAGAGAGAGAGAGAGAGAGAGAGAGAGAGAGAGAGAGAGAGAGAGAGAGAGAGAGAGAGAGAGAGAGAGAGAGAGAAAGGGACGGGGGAGGGGAGAGAGAGAGAGAGAGAGAGAGAGAGAGAGAGAGAGAGAGAGAGAGAGAGAGAGAGAGAGAGAGAGAGAGAGAGAGGGAGAGAGAGAGAGAGAGAGAGATTGAGAGAGAGAGAGAAGTCGAAAGAGAAGAGAGAGGGAAAAGAGAGAGAGTGAAAGAAGGAGAGAGAAGGTAGCACAGAGAGATACAAAGAGAGAGATCGAGAGAATAAGTAAAACGAGAGATAAACAATCAACGGAAATGAAAGCAACCATCAGCCCGGAGTACCGAAAGCACCAACTTCAACGTGAAGGCACCAACTGCCCAGACACAATTATGTCCAAGAAATAGGGCGGAACATTCCCTGAGGCTACATCTGAGAGCTCTCCTCTCAATCTCTTTCTCTTCCAACTTCCCGGACTTCATGCTTAGAATGCCAGTGAATTCTGACCTCTACAGTAGGCATGTATTATTTGATGAAAATAAAGCTTGGTTTGATGATGACAAGAAAGTGAATCTACCTTATGACTTGGAAGAAGACTTTCCATCCCTTCCAACAAAGGAACAAAAGCATCATGAAGATAGTGACTATAAAGATGACTTTACAGATTTAGAGAAATTCAAGTTATGGAAGAAAAAAGGGAAGGCTAAGGTGCAAGTCCAAGCTCAAGGATTTGAAAGCTCTCATCAACCACTTGGAAGATCAATGAGACAGAAAAAGAAACCAGAGAGATATGGATTTCATACCTCTTTGGTCACAAACGATTCAATTTATATGGCTAAGGATGCCAACAATGAAGAAGCAACATCATATGAAGAAGCTCAGATTAAAAAGGAATGGAAAGAAGTAATGGATCAATAAATTGAATCCCTCATGGACAATGACACATGGGAACTTATTCCTAGCAAACCATCAATGAAGGTAATTAGATCAAGGTGGATCTATAAAGTGAAAAGGAATTCAGATGGTAGTATTAATAGATAGAAGGCAAAGTTAGTAGCCAAGGGGTTTGCCCAGACCCATGGTAGAGACTATGAAGAGACCTTCTCACCTATTGCTAAAATGCCTACCACTAGAGTACTTAGCATTACTGCATCTAGGAATTGGAAGCTTTATCAACTAGATGTAAAGAATGCATTTCTCAATAGTTGGATTTTAAAGGAAGTTTATATGGCCCAACCACCTGACTATGAAGATGCACATGATCCAGATTATATTCGTAAAAAGAAGGCTCTGTATGGTTTGAAACAAGCTCCTTTGTAAAACCATCTAACTTTGTATGTTCTTCCTCAGCTTTCTGGGATTCGGTGGGTCCCATGGGTGTTAGGCTCGTTCTCTTGTACTTTTGTTTCCTTTTATCTTAATCAAAGTGTAGGAGAGGAGGCTAGTGCCAAACTTCCTCTTTCAAAAAAAAAACTACCTAGAGCTTGGAATCACAGATTAGTTACCTACTTGTAGGACCAAGGATGCAAAGCTAGCAAAGCAGACACATTCTTATTTATCAAGACAAATGGATCAAAAGTTATATATCTTTGTGTATATGTGGATGACATTATAATTCTAGGGAATGGTGTCAATGGGATTAAACAAGTAAAGGATGAAATGAAGGATCAATTCAAGATCAATGATCTTGGATCTCTCACTTATTTTCTTGGACTTGAACTTGTCTATATAGATTTTGGTATCTACATCACTCAAAGGCAGGAATTATGAGCTGAGCTAAAAGTGATTGATTATCTAGATGATTCCTCAATTGTAGGAACTTTTAGGTACAATCCCTCTAAGATCTTAATTCAAATATCACTATAGAAACACCTATGCATAGTCATAGCTTAGAGAGTAGTACTTAGAGGTACATTCTGAAGCGATTTTGATCAAGCATCAAGCCACAAGTGAAGCACAAATTTGCTCCATTGTCCCAAGATTCAGGTCCATTCATATCATGTACAATATGTTTAGTAGGGATTCATTTTCTAGCTATACTTTAATGTTGTTCTCATCTGCATCTACAGGTTCTAATCCTCATTTTTAGTCAACTTCAGTGAGTCCATTCTTTGTGTATACTTGATCTTTTATTGGGATTTAAATTGGTATATGTATATTTATAAGTCTAATTTCATCATAACAATTTTCATCATCATTTTATTATTAATCTATGAGGTAGAATAATTTGAAGATGACTAGGTATACTCTTAGTTAACTGTGAAAATGTTTGGATGACACTCCTATGTTGCTAAATTGATTTCTCTGAGTATGGTTCATCAAAAATCATCAAATTTTTTGCTTTAGATTAATTATCTATCTAATTAAAAGTGTGAAAAATATCTATGCTCAATTTCTAGTAGGCTATGAGCTCTAAGGTAATTTCTAGAATGTAATCCATCCCAAAATCGCAAGTTTTTGCTTCATTTGTTTTAAGTTTTTGGATCATCCTTTTGTATCAACTAGTCTATTTTGATGAATCAACTGGGGATTGATACTCCAAAGAAATAGCATGGATTATATACATCCTTAGCAAGGACAAGCTGTCTACTTATCATATCATAAGTTATCTTTGTAGGTGTAGAGTAGGTTTTTCTAGCACCATGCACGTGTTTGGATTGTATCACCCATCTCCCTTCACATGCTACAAATTAGAACGCTAGTTAGATTAGACACGTTTAATAGTCCTGTAGTTGTGTTTATTGAACATTGGCTCTAAAATTAATCTTATGTCTAAAGAGCTTTAGATGAAAGGTAAGTGGATGACTAGTATGCAATCATGGTGGGGAGTTTGAGGTGTTAATACAATGCTAGGAGACCTTTATGGTGCATGTGCTCAAGTGCAAGTTACGATTGAACATGGCTGATTATTAGGATTTGTTTTGAAGAAAATTCTAGATCCTCATTGATATTATGAACACCATATATTATTGCACTTAGGATGAATACAAGAGTGATGGAAGATGGCTCAGCCTATTTCCATGATTCCCACTAAAGACAGTAAGAGAGATGATCTATTTTTTGGAGGTTTGTGTCGAACATGTGAAGAATGGAATCTCCCTTAGAATAAGACATATTCTTTATGATCTTGATGATCAATTTTTTTTAAAGGAAAGTTTTCATAAGTCGGGAGTATGAAAGCTTAAATGCTAAAAAGTTCCTACATGTTAATACATTCATATCTAGTTTCATAGCACTTTCTTCATCTAATTCATTTTAATTTTGCATTTTCTTAGAGCTCAAGAAATGGAAAAAGGAATATGTGTTGGACCTTCAAAGACTTTTTAAAAGAGTTGATGAATGAAAAGAAAAATGATTGTATTGTCCATGTTGACTCTATTTCTATGTATAAGGACATAACAAATTTTGGATATATGGATGAGGGGATAGAAGTCTCTACATAGACATAATATAAAACGGTCGACAAAATGGTTAAACCAATAGTGATTCCATTTCCTCATGAGAGTAAGTAGCCCATGGAAGGTGCAAAGAAACAGTAATCATTGAGAGATTAAAAAAATACGTGATCAATTTATTGAAGAACATCTTAAACAAACTCAACAAGCAACAATTAGTTTTCTCAACAAAAGAAAGAAGAATTTTGCCTCCCAAATGGTTTTAAGGCATGGAATATAATTTTCTTTTGATTATCGTGAATATGGATGTGTATATTTATATGTGGTAGCTCTTGTGATAATATTAACTACACCACATATGGCATGGAATCTTTGAACAATTCATATGCCAAAGGCTCATATCTCAAAATTGATTCATATCTTAAATGAGAACATTAGAATGAGAATCATTGAACCATGGAATGATCTCTTTTCTTATCGATGGTTTAGAGTTCAGAAGAAGAATGGGTCCTTGGTAGTTATTCGAGATCCACAAGTACTTCATAAGGAAAGCATTTGGAATATGCAAATTGGTTGAATTGATGATGCTTACATAGAATCTTTTTGAGAAACATCCCCCAGGACATGTGCATGTATACATTGACACAAAGATCCACAAATTCAATTGCACATATGATGGATGGCATGCATAAGGTGTTGCAAGATTTCATCCCACACATGACCAAGACCGTTATTGATGAGGGCCCAATTAAAAGATGTCAAGAGAAAGAGAGATATGGGAACTCGATAAGAATAGATATGGAAAATGTTTTTAGAGATCATATAAAGAATTGTGATTCCTTTCTTTGTTAGTTAGAGGAGGTGCATTTAACATTATCTCTTGACAAACATACACATCAAGGTAGCTTGGATAGCCCAAACCCACTAAGTACATGAGCTAACGGCAAACACATGACAAGAAGATGATTATTTTCACAAAGTACCAAAGTTCTTCTTCACTTACACAAAATAGACTATCAAAGTCTCATCATACATGCTGGGAATTGTACTCATGACCTAATAGCTAGGAGTATGATGGGCTAACCACTTGCCCTAAAACCAATAGCTGAGGATTACTTCCTAATCCTCCCACTTAGGATGTGGCTCACCAATATGCTAGCTATAATATCTTGAGTCTAACAGGCTTTTCCCCTTTAAGAGATCATTTTCCTCAATGATCAATACTTGATCTCCCCTTGTATTGATGTCCTCACCCATGAATAGACTCTTTAACCTTCTTTTTCGCAACCTTGGTCTCTTTCTCTCAACCTTGATGTTTTGAAAAGCACCTTCCCCTCTTGGCCACTTGCCTATGGACTTGCCTTGTTTGCAACCTTGGTATCTTGAGCCCTTGTTCTCAACCTTAGTAGATTGAACCTGGTTCTCACACATTCTAAGCATATTTTATCCCCAACTTACTGCATCTATTAGAAGGCTTTCTCTAAGACCTTTCCAATGGTACCTTAGACATCTAAACCCAAACTACAAATTCGGAGACACATCTAATATTTGTTGGATTCATTTCGAAAAGCAGCACATGCACCTGTTGGAGTTAGACGTCTGCAGAAGCACACGATCATCAGCATAAACAACAATGATCAGACACACATCGTTAGCACACTTAACATATAAGGTGCTCTCGGTTGTACTATTCTCAAGACCGTGTGCAATCAGATAGGCATGTATCTTTTCATACCAAGCACGAAGTGTTTTCTTTAAATCATATAATGCCTTCTTTAACCTGCACACGTGGTTTTCATGCCCTTTCTACACAAAGTCATGGGGTTGAAAAACATACACTTCTTCATGCAAGTTACCATTCAGAATTGTTGTTTTAATGTCCAACAAATGCACATTCCAACCATGATGAGCTACAAGTGCACAGATGCTACGAACAGTAGTCATTCGACAAGTAGGTGCAAAGGTCTCATCAAAATCAATGTCTCTTTCCTGTGCATAACGCTTTGCAACAAGCCTAACCTTATACCTGCCAGCTCTTCCATCAGGCTTACACTTTAGCTTGTATAGCCACTTAGTGCCAATGGCCTTCTTTCCAGGAGGCAAGTCACATAAAGACCAAGTGTCTTCTTCATTATAGCATCATATTCAGATTGCATTGTAGCCATCCAATTTTTTGAATTTTGTGCTTCATCAAACAAAACAAACTCATTCTCATCACAAAGACTAGATTCAGCCATAGCATAGCAATCTGATGCAAAAGAGGCACTATGAGAGCCGGATTGAGTATGACATGACAAAGGTGCATCTAAATTGCTATCATGCAAAGTCTGCACAACCTTTGTGGCATAGTTTTTGGCTCCTGAATATCACCTCTTTCATCAACAAGTGCATCATGTAAATCTACATCAGAAATGGGATGATGTGCATCATCACATGAGACCTTCAAAGGCTGAGAAGTTGCCTCATTGGGACCGGCACTAGACTTTCCACCTATAAAAAGAGGCAGCAAATTATCACACATGTCTTTGGAGCAAACAAATGTCTCCCTAGTACATGAAAGCAATGGTTGAATAAAATCTTCCGAAAAACAAAAATAACGGCTAACCAAAATGGATTTAGTCTATCGATGATACAGAAGATAGCCTTTACTTTTAGAATTGAACCAAAAAAAAATACATTTTACTGCTTTATCATCCAATTTTATGTGATGTCGTTCAGGCACTAATGCATATGCTAGACAACCAAAAACATGCAAATGAGCAACTGATGCTTATGACAATGCCAAGCCCTATATGGAGTGATAGATTGTAGCAGTTTAGTGGGCCACCTATTAAGTACATATGCTACACACATAAAAGCCTCAAGCCAAAAACTATGTGGTAAAGCTTGAATCTTGACCATACACATCACCATCTCCATGAGTGACATGTTCTTCCGTTTTAAAGACTTCTAGTTTAATCTTCACATTGAGGTGATAGAGTGGTAATGGGCGCCCCAAATGCACATGGGGAGAGTACAAGAAGAGAGGGGAAAGCATGTGGGGCTAAAAGTGCTAGAAAGAAATGGAGGACAAGGCTCAGAGGGATAAAAAAAAGAACTTTATAAAAAGCAAGTAGGGGGCAAGTCCCTAAAATCTAGAAAATGGCCAATTTAAAGTCCATGGGATGTAGATTAGAGGCCACTTTTATCTATGTGTAATGAACTTGCACCCCATGAGAGTTAAAATTCAATCTTAAGAACTTCAAATCCAAGCACTATATATATATATATATATATATATATATATATATATATATATATATATATATATATATATATATGCCATGCATAGAACACCAACTCATACAATTCTTAGTTGAATAACCTTAGATGTTTACATATGTATCACCTAATGCTTCCAAGTGAGGGCATGAAGCTAAAATTACCCCATGCACCGTAAGGCCTACTTTTTTCAAGGGAAGCAACTCTTCGCATTATCCTATGTTTTAGAGTTTAATAAATTCTTTCCAGCAATATCCAGATTAGTTGTCAATCATGATGGACTTTTACTTTTTGTGTTTTTGGAAGCATATAATAGGCAAGGGAAAATGGGAGCATTTTTTAATTGCATATGTACTAGATCTTGAGGTTTTGTTCAATCCATGAGAATCCGATATTCTTGAAAATTGTCGCACCAAGGAAATGGAGACAACGAGATTGATGATATTGTTTATGGTGCTAGAGTTGGTGCATTTTTCTCTCTTTTAAAAGCTACAGAATCCATTCCCAAGTCTTCACGCACACTCTTCTTTACTTCATAGTAAATAGATATGATAGCATTAGGTTTATTTGTACAATGTTTTTTTAAGGTTTGAGACCTTCCAACAGATTCCCTAATAGTCGATACACTCATTTTATTTGTGCTCTCCAACGATATCCCCATTTTATCGTGTTTACTACCGGTTATCTTTGTGATAGATTCTCGATGTGAGATATTGAGCTAGATGGCTTGCAGAGATCTATATTAGCTTTAATCTTTATTTTGGATCACTAAAATGACACCTTTACTAAGCTTCAAAGAGCTCTCCCTCACCAAAGATCTCATATTTGTAGCTCCTTGACCTAGATCATCCTTATCATCTTCATACATTAACTAGGATAATTTATTGACATCCACATCATGACCAACTCATTGTGATTTAGCAGAAAGGAGCTCAGTCAAACTCTCTATCCCACTATTGAACTGATGAACTCTCTCCTTGGAGTCCTATAATTATAATGCAAATGAACTTCCTAGACCTAGTGTGGGTTATTTCATGTGATCTACAATACTCTCTATCAATGACTTTGTTAATGATATATCACTATGAGTATCATCATCATCTTTAGAAGGTTCAAGTGCAAAAGAAAAGTCACAAAATTTCTAAAGCATTTACTTTTCATATTGACAATCCCTTCAGCATTGCCTTTTGTGGCCATTGCAACGTATTTCCCCCAAAAGCTTGTTGTTCCTACTAACAATCACTAAGCTTTTCTAAAGTTCTTGCATATTTTTTTTGGCTATTGTAGACATTGAAAGCCATTGTCCCTCCACAACTTGGACTATAGGTGCAATAGCATAACCTTTTCTCCTGACATGTCCCTTCTAGCAATGGAATCATATATCTAGAAGTGCAATGACTTCTCCATTTTCAGCAAAAAGAAGATGCCAAAAGTTGCCTTGAACCATCGTCTAAAGGGATCCACAACCATCATTTAACTCATGATGAAATGAGGCTTCTTTGTCATGACTTTGGACACTATGCTCTCCTCAGGCTTCAGCCCTTTAGCTATAATTCTAGTTTCCACATCCTTATCTCTTATAATTCCATACGAAAGAGCACTTCAATCTCTCAAAAGGGAAGCATCAACTCTGCGTGTTGCCATATGGTGACAAGCATCTAGCACTAGTGTTCCTTCAGGGATTGTCAATGCCTTTGATAATCTCAAACTCTTTACTCTCCTTTCACTTGTTGTTGACAACCGAGAGCTACCTCTTGAAAAAGACTTCCACCCCACTATGCCACTATCATCACCATTTTGAAAGGAAAGTTTTCTTTCTACCAAAGAAGAAATATATTTAGGGTTCGAAGACATAATGCTCTGCTTGGCAAGAGTAGACAAACCATGCATCACACTCATCCCCACCAATATGTTTCTTCCTCGAAAGTCTGAATGGAAAAAACCTTTTTCCTTGAAAAAAGAATCCTCCATGAGGGGATATGTGACAAAATACAAAGCTTGTTGGTTAAAGAATCCATGTGATTAATAGACCAAGGAGAGGTGGGGCTTGAAGCTACTCTACACTCATATACTTAGATTATTGGTCACCCAGAATGGTAAGCAATGGCTGACAACACGTAAAAAGTGCCAATCCTCAGCCGAGGATGGAAGAGGAAGCACATTGATAGGCAGTGCCCCTTGGGCATGTGTAAGGACCTCTCTCACTCCATTATGCTTAGAAATATATTTTGTACCAATAATTAAAATGATGTCTATAAAGTAGGAGGTTTCATGATGTAATTTACTCAAAATTAAATAAAGCATCCTAGTTCTTGGCATTGCTTCACCAAAGCCATATCCCATCTGTGACACTTGATAGATTAAGCTAGTATATGCATAAGTGTGAGCGTAGTATTATTACACCACAAGCTACATAAAAATTAACTTCCATGACTAATATCAATAGCAAAAAATGAAATTTTTATCCCCATTTGGCATTGGTATTATCTAAGGTATTGTCTACAATAATCTGTCTCTACTTATCAAAGGAAAGAAGACTATTTTGAGGCTTCAACTTTCCCTTGCCCACAACACCAACACTAAAATCTTTCACTACTGGAGTTTGATTCCCTTGTCCATTCCAACCTTGTCAATTGATTTAACAGTCTCAAAGTGGGATTTGAATCGACACAATTTTTATGTGCTACACAATTCTCCATCTGAACTCCCAAGATTATGTTGCATTCACCCCATCTCTCAAACTCACTTTCAAACTCACTTTCAAACTCACTTTCAAACTCACTTTCAAACTCACTTTTCTCATCTTCAGACGATATTGGAAAATTAGCCCATCCTTCATTTAATTCACTTATTTTCGAGAGCAATTATCATGCTCAAAGCTCAACTTTATTAAATCAGATCTTATCATATTTGAAAAATGCAAGTAGGCTTTGGAACACCTTCACCCTCTGCATGCATTTCCTGTTTCTTCCTTCTTTCTCTATTTCATTTCCTCATGTCTCAAGGACCTCCTCTTTTGACTTTTCTAGCACCTCCTCTTGTTTTCCTTCCATTATGACTAGTTGGAAGTGGGGTGAACCTCAATACAATACTACTAATAGGTTTATAGGAGCTTCCAACACATGAACTTTAGCATACACACATTAATACTAAAAAAGATGATAAGTGAGAGATAGAGAGATAATAGACATGGTTTTCAAACTATAAGATAAGCTAGCATGCTCACTTACACTAACTTATATTCCAACTTTTGAGGAGTACTACACAACTTTTGATGTACTTCTCCACATTTCAAATGTGCCCTCTCTTGTGTGTGGGGAATTCTCTATGCCACATGTGACAACACAAAGCATGCTCCCCAGAGCTACTGCTTGGCCATCCTGAGCAGCAATCTTAGGATGCTTGAGTGCTAATACTCAAGACCATAAGAATACCAGAAATGTTCAATGTATTCATGTTAGAAGCATGTCTCATTTCACCATTAAGGGGGGCTAGGTCTAGACCTTCACCGTCTATCGACTAAAGGGCGTAAAGAAAATGAGGTCATGCATGCTACAGATTTAGGAATATCTGAAGGATGTTTGGGATAACGTTCTCATTGGAAATGATTTAACATTAGTTCTCATAATTGGGAACTCTTAGAGAACTGTTAGATAGCACCAATCAAGATTTGTGAGTTATAGAAGAAGAATCCAATGAATCCCAAACCAAAAAATCCAAAAACATGGTTGGTCCTTATGGAACTCGTTCCTCAAGAGGGAGATGATTTCATTGATACAAAAGAAACCATCTTACATTCCAAATTTCATGTGCCTTTGCATGTCTCTTGGCTAGTGAAGAATATGAGAGCTCTAACATCTATACCAAAGTAGTTATGCTAGAGAGCATCGTTACACTAGTAGAGAAGGCTTGTAAGAGCATATTTCCTAGATTGAAATTTAAGTTAGACCTCAAAAATAAGAAAGACTTATAAACTCAATGGTTTGTCTCTCTTTTCTCACCATCAATGGAGCATGTGAGTGAGTTAGAGTTGGGTTAATTGGTCTTCCAATTCTTGAGTTAGATGTTGCCTTCCTAGACAGATGTAGGGTCACTAATGTGGTTTCTCTTCTATCACATGTGGCATTTAGTTGAACTTTGATTGTGAAACGATCATGCCAAATGCCTCGGACCATTAGACTCTCTAGCTTGTCATACCATGATGGTGATGGACATGTATTGCATTACAATCTATGTGTGAGAAGGCTATAAAATTTTGCATCAAACTACTAAGGGATTTTATATTTCAAATGCGAGGATAATTCTCTTAATATTCATAATTTCTCTTCTCATTGAACTTTTATTGTGAAACGATCATGCCAAATGCCTCGGACCATTAGACTCTCTAGCTTGTCATACCATGATGGTGATGGACATGTATTGCATTACAATCTTACTATGTGTGAGAAGGCTATAAAATTTTGCATCAAACTACTAAGGGATTTTATATTTCAAATGTGAGGATAATTCTCTTAATATTCATAATTTCTCGTCTCATTGATTTTGCAAAAGTTTGTTGGCGTCGATTATTTGGAATTGGACGAGAGACGACCTACATTACACTTCGACGACAATGATTCAAAGAGAGACATACTTGTAAGTGATTCTTTTATTCGCTATTGATAGAGAGAGAAGGAGAGAGAGAGAGAGAGAAAGAGAGAGAGAGAGAGAAAGAAAGAGAGAGAGAAGAGAAAGGAAGATACACATTAATTTACACATGCATACATACACACATACATGTACACACATGCATGCTTACATACACACACCTATACACACATGCATGCTTACATACACACACCTATACACACATGCATGCTTACATACACACACACATATACACATATGCATGCATACACACACGCATAAATTTACACACATGCATACATACACACACATGCATACAAACATACATACACACACATATATACACATATGCATGCATACACATACACATACACACACATATACACACATACATACACACATGCATATATACACACATATACATACATGCATGCATACATACACACACATATACCGGCATGCATGCATACACACATATATACACACATGCATACATACACACATATACACACATGCATGTATACATACACACACATGTATACGTATGCATACACATACACACACATACACATACATGCATGCATACATACACACACGTACACACACATGCACACACATGCATGCCTACATACACACACATACACATACACACACATGTATACACATGTATACATACACACACACATGTACACATGCATACATACACACACATATATACACACATGCATACATACACACATATAATCCTATTTTTATTTTGAAATTTTTATTTTACATCAAATATATAAAAATAGGATTAGGGTTTTAGGGTTAAATAATTAAGATTAGAGTTTTAGGGTTTTAAATAGGATTAGGGTTGTAGGGTTAAATATTTAAGATTAGGGTTTTAGGGTTTTAGTTCTAGATATTTAAGATTAAGGTTTTAGGGTTTAGTATTTCAGATTTAAGTCTAAGTCTTTCTGATTAGGGTTTTAGGATTTTAATATGTAGATAACATATATACACAAACACACATATACATATAATACATACATACATGTAGATACACATGCATACAAAAATATACATATTTTAGATTTAAAGTTTTTAGATTAGGGTTTTAGGGTTATAACACCTACATAACATATATGAACACATACACATACACATATAATACATATATACATGTATATACACATGTATACAGAAATATACATATTTTAGGTCTAGATATTTAAGATTAGGGTTTTAGGGTTTAGTATTTCATATTTAAGTCTAAGTCTTTCTGATTAGGGTTTTAGGATTTTAATTTGCAGATAACATATATACACAAACACACATATACATATAATACATACATACATGTAGATACACATGCATACAAAAATATACATATTTTAGATTTAAATCTTTAAGATTAGGGTTTTATTGTTATACAACCTACATAACATATATGCACACACAGACACATACACATGTAATACATATATACATGTATACAGAAATATACATAGTTTAGGTCTAGATATTTAAGATTAGGGTTGTAGGGTTTAGTATTTTAGATTTAAGTCTAAGTCTTTCTGATTAGGGTTTTAGGATTTTAATACGTAGATAACATATATACACAAGCACACATATACATATAATACATACATACATGTAGATACACATGCATACAAAAATATACATATTTTAGATTTAAATCTTTAAGATTAGGGTTTTACCTTTGGAAGTTACGTCAAGGTAACCGCCCTTCCTCTATGTAGGCATCAAAATTTAGGTAGTGGATATGTGATCTCATTTGGCATGAAGACTATTTCATACGACAATTTAGATGGGGTTTAAGAGAGGATGTGAAGGACCTTCTCCTCATGATGCCAAAGGTTAAGACATTGAATGAATACATCATGCAAGCTATTCAATGCAATAACCGAATTTTTGAAATGGAAACCCTTCCAACTCTCCCCAAAAGATGAGTCTATGCCCAAAACTGTGCAAATAGATGTAACTAGGTTCCAATCTCTAACACCTCAACACAAACAAAGAAGGAGGGATAAAAAGTTATGCGTATATTATGCAAACCCTGGGCATATTGCAGTTCATTATCCCAATACGAGAACAAACTCCAGAGTCGTAGCTACCCTTGTAGAGCAGGGAAAGTAGGAAGTCCAGTTGTAAAAGAGACCGTACAGCCAGGCCATGATAAAAGAAAGGGTCTCATAATTCTAGCTACACCTACATGTCTTGCACCTATCAAGTTAATGATGTCAAAGACAACCCTGTTCCTTACATCCCTAGTAGATTCAAGTGCCTCCTCATGTTTCATCGATGAAAGATTCGTTAAGAAACATGGAATTCTTGTACTTCGAAAGAACAACCAATGGTACACAAAGTAGTAGATGGACGACCTCTAGCATCTAGGAATATAACCATGGAAACCACACCATTAAGAGTACACCTTGGTGACCATGAATCCCACATATGTTTCAATGTGATATAGAGCCTAGTACATGTACTTATCGTTGGGGTGCCCTTGTTGAAGAGGCATAATCTAGAAAATAATTTGGGAAAAGAATAAAATCACCCCTTGATATATCCAGAAGAACCCAACATATGTTGGAGCCAAGGCCTTCATAAAGGAATCCGACATATATAATATATGCCATGCCAGCTGAAGAATCCAAGAAAGACGATCCACTACAACTACCCAATCAATAGAAAGGCTTTGAAGATGTTTTGGAGAACAAGAATGCAGATATCGTCCTAGAGCATAGACCTTATGATTGTCCCATAGATCTTCAAGAGGGAGCACAACCACCCTTTGGACCAATCTAGAGACTATCACGAGAGGAACTTAAAAAACTACACAAGAACATTGATGAGAATCTAGCAAAGGGGTTTAACAAACACTCAAAGTCTCCAACAAGGGCTCCTAATTTATTTTGAAAGAAGAAGGATGGGACTCTCTAGATGTGTGTAGACTATGGTGGATTGAATAAAGTCACTATAAATAGTAGATAGCCTCTACCACTCATATCCAAGCTCTTTGAACACCTTGGAAAAGCAAAGCTCTTCACGGAGATTGACCTTCGAGGAGCTTACAACCTTATCATGATCAGAGAATGATATGAATGGAAGACAACATTTCGAACAAGGTATGGGCACTTTCAATATGTAGTTATGTCATTTGGTCTCACAAATCCTCTAGTTGTCTTTGAGCATATGATGAATGATATCTTTCAAAAGTATTTAGAGGACTTTGTGGTAATATATTTCGATGACATCCTGATATTCTCCAAAAATCTAGATGATCATGAATATCAAATAAATATAGTCCTACAAATCCTAAGAGAAAAAGGGCTATATGCGAAATTGGAGAAGTGCTCTTTCCATCACGCAAAAGTGGAGTCTGTAGGATACATTGTATGAGAGAAAGGAATCTTTATGGACCCTAAGAAGATCAAGACAATCATTGATTGGAAACCACCTTCTTGTGTTCAAGATGTAGAATGTTTTCTAGGGTTTGCCAATTTTTACAAGATATTCATCAGAGATTACTGAAGGATAGTGACACCTCTTACCAAGCTTATAGGAAACTCGAAATTCTCATGGATAGCATTCACCACTACTCCAATTCTAGTCCATCGTGATTCTAGCATGCTAATGATAAAGAGCTTCTTGCCATAGTAGACACATTTGATACTTGCGTAACCATCTAGAAGGAGCATCTCACAAAGTTAGTGTGCATACAGATCACAAGAACTTAGAGTAGTTTATAACCACCCACATCCTCAATAGAAGGCAATCTAGATGGAGTAACTTTCTATCCAGGTTCAACTTTATCATCACCTACCCTCTAGGACATCAACAATGTAAGTGAGATGCCTTTTCCATAAGATCTTACCTTGCACCAAAGAAGGTTGAAGAGGCTTTTGATAAAAAAGAGAGTAAAGAACTCAAGCCCGAGCATCTCTAGCTAGCAGCTCTCTCCTTAAGCCATCATGAAGATTCAGCCTTGAATCATTTGATGTATGAGAATCTACGACAAGATCAATTGGTTTGTAATGTTAAGTAGAAAACTCAAGAAGGAAAAGTCCAAGAAGCAAATGAATTTCAGGAAAAGGATGGATTATTATTCTTTAAGAACCTAGTGTATGTTCCTCTAGGAGATCCCAAGATCCAAGTACTTCAACAACGTCATGAAAACCTTGCACCAAGACATTTTGGAGTAAATAAAACAATAGAACTCATATCAAGGGATTTTTGGTGGCCTCAAATTTGGAAGGAAGTCAAACAATATATCTGAACCTATGACACTTGCAATAGATCTAAGGTACCGTGACATAAACCTCATGGCCACTTGCAACTTTTACCTATTCCAGAAAGTCCATGGGCTTCATTGTCTATGGATTTCATCATAGATATACCAAAGTCAGATAAGTATGATGCGATTCTTGTTATTGTGGATAGATTTACAAAGTTGGCACACTTCATTCCAACTATGAAGGCAATCATAGGCGCACCCACTACTATACTTTTTGTGACATAGATCTTTAGGCTTCATGGATTGCCTGATGATATTGTCATTGATCGAGGCCCACAATTCATATCTAGCTTTTGGAACAATCTTTGTAAGCTCCTTGGTGTTCAAGTTAAACTATCTACAACAAATCATTGAAAAAGTGATGGACAAATAGAATGGTGAATCAAGTCGTAGAGCAATATCTCCGTTGCACCAGCGACTATCACCAAAATGATTGGTTTGAGTTGTTACCCTTTGTAGAGTTTTCCTATAACAATAGTGTTCATGTATCTACTAAGCAAAATCTATGCTTTGCAAATTATGGACAACATCCAAGTATGGATGTACAACTCTCAAATCATGTCAAGAACCCATCTGCCAAAGATAATGCCTAGTACCTCATGGAAATTCACAAAGAACTCTAGGAAGAGATCCATAGAGCTCAACAACATTATAAGTACTATGCAGATCAACAACGTGTTCAAAATCCATTATATCAAATTGGGGATAAATTATGGTTACTCAGAAACAATTTGCAAAATTTAAGGCCTTCTGAAAAGTTAATCATCAAAGATTTGGTCCATTCACCATCCTGGCCAAGATTAATCAAGTCACCTTTAAGCTCGAGCTACCACGTACCATGAGAACACATCCGGTTTTCCATGTGTCCATGTTGGAACCATAACTAATTTCACCATTGAGGGGGGTGAGACCTAGTTCTTCATCACCTATCAAGATTGATGATCATGAAGAATTTGAGGTTGAGCATGTCCTAGATTAAATAATATCCCAAGGAAGATTGGAGTATCTTATTCATTGGAAAGGGTATGACATCCATGATCACACTTGGGAACCTGTAGAGAACTTTCATACAACACCAAGCAAGGTTTGAGAATTTCTTAAGAGAATCCAATGAAGCCGAAACCAAAGATATGACTGCTTCTCGTGGATCTCCTCGCTTGAGGGGGAGGTGATGTCATGGACAAGGAATCCATCTTGAACCTAAGATTCCATGTGACTTCTATATCTCATGCTTGCACTCAAAATTTGGGGAAACCACTGCTTCCATTGTGTCAGGAGCATACAAAACCCTAACATCAACTATCTACTTGCTTTATTCGAATATCGAGAGTTCATGTTTGAAATTGATGATATCATAAATGACATCAACAATTCCTAACCGCTTTTCATGAACCTCCCTTGAAAACCTATATAAGGAGCAGTTGGCAACATTCATACTCAGTTTTGTCAATAGCACTCTGTGGAGCGCAAGCATTCATGACCGCCAAGTAACTATTCTCGAAGTTCCAGTTCTAGTTCTTGTCTTGTTCCTTGTTCTAGTCTTCTCTAGTCTAGTTCTTGGGCATGCTATCTTTTCATCTTGTAATCTTGTAGTACAAGATCTTGTCACATTCTTTCTTCTAACTAGTTCATCTCCTAGGAGGGAGTTCTTGTAATCTAGATATCTTGTTTTATACTTACAATCTCGGGTTGTGGGATCTCCTGTATCATCTCTAGTTGAGTTACTCATACCTATTAGTCCCGAGTTGTGGGATGTCTTGTATCAGTTATGTATTCTTGTATCATTTTCCATGCGTGCCTGTTTTCATAATCAGAAGTGTAGTTCCAAAATCCTATCTATTGTAGTGAGAGAGCACAATCTAGTGCTCCCGTGACACGTAGATTCAAATTTAAGTTAGACTTCCAATCTAGGATAGAATAATAAACTCAATGGTTTTTACTCTCACCTTCAATGGAGCATGTGAGTAATCTAGGGTTGGGTTTATTGGTCTTAGAATTCTTTACATAGATGTAACATTCCTAGAAACATATAGAGTCTCTGATGTGGTTTCTATCCTATCACATCTAGCATTTGGTTGAACTTTCAAGGTGGAATAGTCATGTAGAATGTGTTTGACCATTAGATTGCTAATGCTGCTGATGGACATGTGTTGCATTACAATGTCTTTTAATTATGGTAACCTCTTCTCCATGTCCCTTATCTTTTAACTTTTTACATGTCTTCTTTCAAATCTTACTATGTGTGAGAAGGCTCTAAAACTTTACATCAAACTAGTGAGGATTTTATATTGTGATTGTGAGCATAATTCTCTTAATATTCATAGTTTATGACCCAGATACATACATACCATCCACAATCATCCATGAATATGGATTAATCTTGAAAGTGCTTAAGAAGCTCACTATGTACCATTCTTCCTGTTAGCATTGATGCATGTGTATGTTTTTTATTGTTATCGTCATCCATTGAGATGTGTTGATCTTTAGGGATATAAGAAGCTCCTTTTGGACTATTTGTTCTTATAACATTGATTCCTGCATATGGTATATTGGTATTATCATCATTCATACTCATGGATTTATCTTCCATTAATATATTCCCATTCCCACACTTGATTTTTTGCATTTTTCCTCTCCATACCCAAGTTCACTTTCACTTTCATATTCATGACACATAAACATTTTGACACCCATTAGCTTTATACACCTTGTGTGTTCTTTGATGGAATGAGATCCTCTGAAATTGCAATCGCCATCATAACATTGTATCACGCATGTATATCCATGGACTGAAGGCCAAATCTCTCCATTAGCCTATGCATACATGCTCTTTGCACTACCCTAGATATGGATTGAGAAAGCATAGCTCTACCTTGTAATTCTCTATCTAGAGTTGTCTAGATCACAATTTAAGCTCTACCTAGAGACTTGAGGTATTGGCCAAATCTTTGTAATTAGTTTTTTCATAAAATTCAAAGTACATTCATAGTTCTCAAAACCCCAATGTTCTCTGCTTATACTAGCCACACTCAGGTGCTCTTATTACTTCAAGAAGAGATTCTCTAAGGTGGAAATGAATTTGGCATATATGCCCACTGAGGAAAATGATGCAAACCATTCTAAAAAGGCATTACATGAATGGCAATTTAAAGATTTCAGAAAGCTCTTAGCATACTACCATTTGTGGATTGATCCTACTGCACTCATATGGTACTCCTAGTTGTGACGACCACAATGTTCCATGGTTGAACCAAACACATTCAAATGCACTATTATTTTATCAATGATAGAATCTCTAATGTGCAAATGAATGTGGCATATATGCCCCAAGAGGATAATGATCCAAACCATACTACAAAGGCATTGCCTCACTAGGAGTTTACAGATTTCTGAAAGGTTTTGGCTTATCCACATTTATGGAGTGACCTTAGTGACACTTACATGTACATGAGTGTTATTGCATTTCGATAGTGATAACATTTGAGGGTGAAGTTTTATAGAAGAACCAAAAACAACTTTGCGAAGATCAAAAGTTTTAAATATCTCTTTGAGCTTACCTCCCTTAAGAGAAATCAAGACCTTACTAAGAAATAAAAATAATATAATATACATGCAACTATAGATTTTTTTGGAATGGAGATTAATCATGCCTGCAAGTGAATGGTTGAGAACCATTTTGGCCTTGCAGCCATGGCCTTATTGGGGTCAATGAGTTAAGTACGTGTAGAAATAGAGAATATTGAAGCACTTGCACCAATCAAGACTTATGAGTCATAGAAGAAGAATCCAATGAATTCCCAACCTAAAAACCTAGAAACATGATTTCTCCTCATGAAACTCGTTCGCCAAGAGGGAAATTATTTCATTGACACAAAAGCAACCATCTGACATTCCAAATTTCATGCACCTTTGCATGTCTCCTAGCTAGTGAACAATATGAGAAATCTAACATTCGTAAGAAAGTAGTTATGCAAGAGAGCATAGGAATACTAGCAAAGAAGGCTTGCAAGAGAATAGTTCCTAGATTCAAATAGAAGTTAGATTTCCAAACTAGAATAGACTTATGAACTCAATGGTTTATCTCTCTTTTCTCACCCTCAATGGAGTGTGTAGTTGGAGTTGGGTTTATTGGTCTTACAATTCTTGAGATAGATATTGCATCCCTAGATAGTTATAGGGTGACTAATGTGGTTTCTATCCTATCACATGTGGATTTCAGTTGAACAATAATGGTGGAACAATCATGCAGAATGTCTTTGAGCATTAGATTGCCTATCTGTTCATACCATGATGCTCATGGACATGTATTGCATTAAAATACCTTTTAATTATGGTCACCTCTTGTGCATGTGCCTTATCTCCTAAGATTTTACATGTCTCCTTTCAAATCTTTCTATGTGTTAGAAGGCCCTAAATCTTTGCATCAAGCTAGTGAGGATTTTATATTGCGATTGTGAGGATAATTCTCTTAATATTTATAATTTATGACCCACATACATACATACCATCCACAATCATCCATGCGAATGTATTAATCTTGAAAGTGCTTAAGAAGCTTACTATGTACCATTCTTCCTTTTAACATTCATTCATGTGTATTTCTTCTATTGTTATCATCATCCATTCACATGTGTTGATCTTGAAGGGGTATAAGAAGGTTCCTTTAGACTATTATTTCTTGTAAGATTGATTCATGCATATGGTATACTAGTATTATCATCACTCATATCCATAGATTTGTGTTGCATTCCTATATTCCCATCTCTCCATTAGCCTATACATACATGATGTCTGCACTACCCTAGATATCAAATCGAGCAAGCATACCTCTACCTTGTAACTCTCTATCTAGAGTTTTCTAGATCACCATTTAAGCTCTACATAGTGACTTGGGTGTTGGCCAAATCTTTTTAGATAATTTTTTCATAGAAATTCAAAGCTTATTTGTAGTTCTGAAAACCCCAATGTTCCATGCTCCAAACCATTCTAAAAAGGGCATTGCGTGAATAGAAGTTTAATGACTTCATAAAGCTCTCGCCATACTACCATTGGATTGATCCTAGTGCACTCATAAGGTACTGGTAGTTGTGAGGAACCCAATGTTCCATGTGGTTAGAATTCTTTGATATACAAGGATTTTATAAAGTAGGATCATGGTCACATGTGGGTGTGTATGTATAGAGATAGAGAGATGAGATACAGACATTCATGTGCATGCAAAGGGAAACATAGTAGTGAGAAATAATTTTTAGAATAGATATAGAGATTAAACATTAACAAGATATTTGGTATAATCTCTCCCAAGATCTTTCATCTATTTTTTTTAAAGAAAATTTCATTAAAGGTGAGTTATATTTATTTGAATAATTTTACCTTAAAATTAAAGTGAAACTCGTGTAATGTTTTCCAATGGTTAAATATCAAGATATTCATTTGTCGAGAAGTTCTTTTTGTTTCATGCTTGGTAGCTCATGCATACCTTGATTGAGAATGAAGTGCCCTACTATGGACATTTCTAGTTCCAAAGCTAAATGTATGGGTGCATGCGTCGCTAATTTCAAGTTGTATTGGCACATATGCCTTATGGATGACTTGGGGTTTTGGCCAAATATTTGTAAGTAGTGTTTTCATAGAAATTTAGAGCACATTTATAGTTTTGACAACCCCAATGTTCCATGCTTGCACTAAACACACTGAGGTGCTATATTATTACTTTAAGAAGAGATTCTTTGATGTGCAAAATTCATGCCCATAAAAGACAATGATGCAAACCATTACAAAAAGGCATTGCACTATTATTTTGTCAATGAGAGACTCTCTAATGTGCAAATGGATGTGGCATATATGGCCAAAGAGGATAATGATCCAAACCATTCTATAGTGGCATTGCCTCACTAGGAGTTTAAATATTTCTGAAGGGTTTGGGCTTATCCACATTTATGGATTGACCTTATTCACACTTAGTTGTACATGAGTCTTATGACATTTTGATAATGATAACATTTGATGGTGAAGTTGTATAGAAGAACCAAGAAAGAAAACTTTGAGAAGATTTTAAATATTTATTTGAACTTACCTCTGTGAAGACAAATGAAGACCTTACCGGCAAATAAAAATAATATAATATACATGAAATTCTCTAGCTTTATTTGGGATGGAGATTAATCATGCCTGCAAGTAAATGGTTAAGAGCCATTATGGCCTTGCAGAAATAGATAGAATTGGGACTACCGGACGTGAAGAGATGAGCTATAATGCAAAAGGAATGTAGGTGGCTATGGGTGCTATGGAGAGAGATGATGGATTAGGACACCTTCCAAATGCACGTACATATATTATTGTTAAAGAAAAACTACATTTATTTGGGAACAACGGCTAATGATGATGATGATGATGATAATGATACATTCATGTGGGTGTGTGTGTATAGAGATACAGAGATGAAATGGAGACATTCATGTGAGAAATAGTTCTCCAAAATAGATAAAGAGATAAACTATTAACAAAATATTCCGTATAATCTCTCTCGAGATGTTTCATATGCATTTTCTTAAAACATTTCTAAATAAAGTTTAATTATATTTATCTTAAATAATTTCACATTAAAATGACACTGAGAATCATGTAAATTTTTCCACTTGTTAAGCATCAGTACATGTATTTGTCTTGAAGTTCTTTTTGTTTCATGCTTGGTAGCTCATGCATACCTTAGTTGAGAAAGAAGTGCCATTTCTAGTTCCGAGACTTAATGCACGGTTGCCTCCTTACCTAATTTCAAGTCTTATGGGCACAAATGCCTTATGGATGACTTGGGGTGTTGGCCAACTCTTTGTGACTAGTATTTTCATAGAAATTCAAAGCACATTCATAGTTTTAAAGAACCAAATGTTCCATGCTTGCACTAAACACATTGAAACTAAGGTGCACGAGTTAAGTACATGTAGAAGTATACATTGACCAAGCATGCAAAAATTTCATTAGCAAACCCCCTTATCAGAGGCACTAGACATATGCATGGGTGCTTGTGGATGGTATGTACGTATGTGGGTCATAAATTATGAATATTTAGAGAATTAACCTCACAATCAAAAAATACAATTCTTACTACTTTTATGCAAAGTTGCAAAGCCTTCTCACACATAGGAAGATTTGAAAGGAGGCATGTAAAAGAACTTAGGAGACAAAGGGATATGGAGAAAAACTGACCATAACTAAAAGAGATTGTAATGTATTATGCGTCCATGAGCATCATCGCATGACAAGCTAGGCAATCTAGTTGTCAAAGGTAGTCCGCATGACAATTCCACCATGAAAGTTCAACTGAATGCCACATGCGAGAAGATAGGAACGACATCAGTGAACCTATATCTATCTAGCAACATAATCGTAGTTAATCTAAATCACCATGTTAAGAGTACAAGCAAGTGAGTCAATCCCTTGAGTTGAAGATGTATGATAGATTGGCAATCTAGCATAAGGAGATCACAAAAGATTATTTGAAGATAATTGAAGCATCATGCTTTGAGATTAAAGTCAAACACCATCAAATGTCATGGTTTGACATTAATGGCTTTGATTTCAGAACTTATAACATGGATTTGAAATGTGTTCCCAATATTTAGTTTGTGACACTTCACAGTACACATAAAATACGTTACACCTCACAATAGGCATTAATTGACAAGAAAGTAGGCATAACCTATATATATCTATCAACTCTAAACCGTAGTTAATCTAAATCACCATGTTAAGAGTACAAGCAAGTGAGTCAATCCCTTGAGTTGAAGATGTATGATAGATTGGCAATCTAGCATAAGGAGATCACAAAAGATTATTTGAAGATAATTGAAGCATCATGCTTTGAGATTAAAGTCAAACACCATCAAATGTCATGGTTTGACATTAATGGCTTTGATTTCAGAACTTATAACATGGATTTGAAATGTGTTCCCAATATTTAGTTTGTGACACTTCACAGTACACATAAAATACGTTACACCTCACAATAGGCATTAATTGACAAGAAAGTAGGCATAACATATGTCACATGCACCACACGAAAGTAGTAACTGTTGCACTTTCGAACTCTTACATGCAACGGTTGGTGTTTACACTTATAAAGGTGGTATAGGTATGTAGTGTATGTAGGAAATCTCAAACATGTTTCTATGTGCACACATCCATACAAAATTCATATACAGATAGATACATACATGCATACATTACACACATATATACATTCATACATACTCATACACACACACATGCACACACACACATACACACACACACACATATATATATATATATATATATATATTTATATATATATATATATATATATATATATATATATATATATATATATATATATATATATATATATATATATATATATATATATATATATATAGAGAGAGAGAGAGAGAGAGAGAGAGAGAGAGACTCATATATCTATACATATGTTAGTATCTTTGCTTATCCCTATAATAATCACATATTATGTTTTGAGAATAATATAGTGAATGGCATCATGAGATATTAATGCATGAAATAGGATATGGAAAAAGAGATATGGAAAAAGAAAATAAAATCAAAGGAGAACAATTGAGAATAATATGAGTGAAAAAATCAAATTGACCAAGAACGAAAAATAGAGTTAAGAAAAGAACTAGAAATAAAACTTAGCTAAAGTAGCATAAAAATGTGATAAAAAGTTCTTATCTCTAATTGCTTATTAACTTTGAGTTAGTCTCTCATAGCATTTGGAACTCTCACTTAAGCTGATTTAGAGGTAAGAGATAAAAGATCATCTATTTATGATACAAGATGTTTGGCAAAGAAGGATTTGCTTAAAAAGTAACTTCATGGCATAATAAAGCTAATATTGGATCCCATGAAATACGAAATATGATTGAAACTACGACATTGAGTAAAGCATTCCAAAGGTGATACTTCTTCTAGAGAAGTAGAATTGTAAGTTAGGAGTTTGATTTCCAAGTATGTAATCTAGAATAATCACTAATGGTACTTAAATGAGTGGAAGGTGGAACTTGTGTTCACCTATCCTTAAAGGGATTTTTGAGGGAATGCCAAAAGCATTTTCATAAGCTTAGATTTAAGGAGTAGAGAGATTCCTAAAAATGCCCTAGGGTGACGATTTAAAATATTTCTTAGAAAGGTGTCTAAAAGTCAAGAATAAGTGATTGTCACTAAAAGTTAGTCGAATATGAAGTAACTACGTCTTGAACATGACTCATGGTATTTGATATTACACTCAAAACCTTAGAAACGAGGAATAGATATTCATTCAATGACAAGGTTTGAAGTTTCCAAGATACTTATGGGATAATATTAGATCATAGGGTCACCCTAAGTTGGAAGCCCTAGAAATCTTAGTAGAAGAGAAGAAATTGAGGCAAGTTCTTGAATTAAAATTATGACAAAAAGAGTTTGAGTAAAGGTATTGTATAGTTATATTGAATATATGGTGGTATGGGACACTATATGAAGATCCCTTCTTCTAATTCTGGTCTCGATTGTTTCAGGAGGTAGTGTTTTCTATTTGGAGGGCATGAGTTCTCTTTTTGTTCGACCCCATTGAAAGGTGTAGTATGGAGATGGATCATCTCTTTCGCCTATTGTTCTTAGAGTAGTGTTATATTTCCAACATGATATACATCACATGGGTATTATTTTAGCTTGGAATTTATCTTTTGTATGCATTGGTCTTGCTATAAACGCCATGATGAATGTAACTTATCTAAGTTTGATGGAAATGAGTTCTCGGGTATGAGTTATGTGGAGACTTAGGGATTGAAGTACTATTAATGTTGAAATTATGTCCAGCCTATAAATGGCTTCCATGTAACTTTCATTGTGTTGGCGTGTATTACTACTCAGAGAATAGTGGCGATTGGGACCTTCACATGTGCCATGTGATAGGAACATTTTAATACTATGTAAAACGATTAAAGCTATATTGAAGGGTCAAGGAAGTGTGGGTTTGAATAGCCTTTTGTTCCCAGCCTGATCTTCGAGGGAGGCAGGCTAGATGGGCTGAGTTAATGAAAGAATTTCATACGAAAATTCTATATAGAAAAGGAAAAATGAATACAGTTGCACATGCACTACTCGTATTTTGCATCAGATTAGCTTCATAGTTCTTGATAGTGATTTGATCCAAGAAATCAAAGATTCACAAATTGAAGATGATTATTGTTAGTTTATAATCAGCAAGTTATCACAAAATGATAAAGATCAAGCATTCTCAAATTTTCAAGTGGAGCAAGGTTTGCTCAAAAGAAAGGGAAAGATTTGTGTGCCTATTTCCCAAGAAGGGAATTTTAGAAAAGAGGTTATTTTCGAGAACCATGATGTACCTTGTGCAGGACATCTTGGTATTAAGAAAACTTTGTAGTTGATCAGACATACCTTTTGGTGGCCAAAGATGGTCAGAGATGTAAACAATTATGTAAGTCAGTGTTTTAAATGTCAGGTGAATAAAGTAGAGAGAATTAGTTCTCCAGGTGTGTTGCAACCATTGGAGATACCACAGTATTGTTGAGATAGTATTTCCATGGACTTCATAATGGGTTTACCTAGAACACCACGATAGAAGAATGCTATTCTTGTAGTGGTTGATCGTCTGAGCAAAATGGCACACTTTATTCCTACAAAGGAATCAGTGGAGGCTCAGCAAGTCGTGGAACTATTTATTTATAATATTTTTAGACTGCATGGTCTACCTAGATCTATAGTTTCAGACAGGGATCCCGGGTTTATCAGAAATTTTTGGAAACACGTGTTCAATAAGCTTCAAGTCCAACTCAAGATGAGTAGTGGAGAGCATCCACAAATAGACGGTCAGACCGAAACAGTTAATAAGATACTGGAAGATATGCTACGGGCATACATTGCAAACAGATTGCGATAGTTTTCTCCCATTAGTTGAATTTGCTTATGATAGTTGGAAGCACAAGACTACTAGGTTTGCACCTTTTGAGGTGATCTATGGATTTATTCCACATAGTCCAACTACCATTAGATTACCTAG